>JAJHZJ010000143.1:4929942-5529942 GCA_023548195.1 Bettongia penicillata ogilbyi
TCCTCCCCAACCTCTTACATTTCTAAGGCAGGGGGTAAACGGTGTTACCCTCCTTGGGTCTATTCGAAATGTTGATAAAGAATTGTGGCCATGGCTTCTGGTTTTATTCTCTTTCCTCAAACTTTTGGGCTATTTCCCCTGATAATCACTCTTCACACCACACACCCCCAAGCCTTTCCAGAATCTGAGATAAGGCACAAAGTACACCCTTGCCACAAAAGGCTGAGACTCCCAGGCTTTATACCTAGCATTTCCACTCCTCTACTCTCCATTCCCTCCATCACTGTTGCTATCAAGTTATTTCCCTGCCTCTAAAGAATTAGAGATGTTATTGAGACTGATAATTCCCCTATTCCATGTGTCTTTCCACTAGGATTATACCAGTAATGTTGGACCTATATCTTATCCAGAATCATAATAATGTATATTTCAATTGATCATTCAATCAACAAGCCTTTATTAAGGACCTGCTTTGTGCCAGGGGCTATGTACCATACTATTAGGAATTTAAAGACAAAAATGAAATGATCCTTGACCTCAAGCTGTTTACACAAGATAATTTATCAGGGGAATGGAGAACTAGCAGCTAAATGTTTCAGAAGGATCTCATAGGATATAGAATTTAAGATGACCTTTTTGAAGGCAGCTAAGTTTTCTAACAGGCATAAGTAAAGAGAAGAGTAGCAGGTTCCAGACATGGGTCATACTCTGAGCAAAGGCACTGTGATGGAAATAAAATATCTTAGGTGAGGAATGGCAAGGAGGCCAGTTTGGCAAAAAACATAATTCATAGCAGTTACAAAGTACTTTATATACTTTATTCCATTTGAACTACACAATTAATTTCAACTAACATTTATTAAATGACTACTACAAGTTACGTACCAGTGCTGGGCTGGTTGCTAGACTACATAGATGGAAACAATGATATTTCCCTAATTAGAATGTGAGCTCCCTGGAGGCAAGAAATACATTTTTTCTTTGTATTTTCTTTGTATTTGAAGTATTTAACACACTGAAATCAACACACGATTAAAAAATGCTTGTCACCTGTCAGTGGTTTGGTTGATTAAAACCAGTCCCTGACCTGAAGCAGGTAGTGCAAGTTTTCTTTTTCTGTTTTACAGATGAGGCAACTGAGGCTCAGAGAATTGCAATTTGTCCATAGTAATTTAGCTAGTTGGGGCTGAGCTGAGGTTGAACCCGTCATCTTTTTCACCACTCACACAATTGATATGACTAACATCACTTAGTAGCATTTAAATTAGTAGCAATCACCCCTGGCCATTTGTAGCCATTGAGTCTATGGAAAAGGCCACTCTGATTGTATATCTGTCATAATGCCAAGTTGGATCCCACTCCTACTAACTACATGCCATCTGTGAGGTCATCACCATCATCCTTGCTCAGAATGCCTTCCCAGCTCAGCTTTCACTCAAAGAGCTAATGCTCTTTGGTGAATGACAATGAGGTAATGCTATAGAGCCAGGATGCTGCTGAGTCTCTTTCCCATTCCTTGCCACGAAGTATTTGGCTGACTTGGTTTCATTTCTGTTTTTCTTGCCTGGCACAGCTATAGTCTGACTTAGGCATCACAATGGAAGTTTTTCCACCTGGAACTTTATACCACTGCCTGACCTTTTGCTTATCGCTTATTTTCTTCTTAAGTGGTAGAAAATGTGCAGCAAAAAATGAAGTCAATAAAACATGACGTAGATGCATAAAAGCTGTAATTAAATGACTGTAATTTATTATTTATTGAGTGCTGATTGTATTCTTGGTTCTGGAGAAAGTACAGCAGAAAAGGACAAAGTTCCTGTCCTAGGTCATAGCAAAGGAATTAACTCCCTGTCTTATCCTTCCCGTTTCTGCTAGAGAGAGGCTCTTAGACAGAGAAGGAACCCTGTATTACGGCAATCAAACACCCCTAAATACTGACCTTCTGATGTGGATTCTTTTTTATTTCTATGATTAACCTGCTATGTTAGGAGTCATATTGTAGTAGAAAGAACAGTGAATTTGGAATCATTGGACTTGAGTTTGACGTCCTAACTACTTGAGTGACCTTGGTTTACCCATTCCACAAACAATTATTAAATCCTTACTTTGTTTAAGGGACCACATCAAGGTGCTGCAGGGAATGCAAAAATATCTTTGCCTAAAAAGAGTCTCTAGTGAAATGGGAGAAATAAAATATATACACAAGTAACTGTAATGGGGGACAGAAAACTATAAATACCAAAAGGAAGAATCAGTATTTTATTTAAAGGGATTCATGGTATAGTTGATAGAGTACTGGATACAACCTTACTAGCTATGAGACCCAATCACTCAAACACTGTTACCCCCTTTTTTTAGGAGAGGTGGGGTGTATCTTCAACATGCTGTCTGTCACACTAGGGCTTCAAAAATGCTTGTTGACTGAAATCTTTAAAATAAGAATCAAATAGCATACTGAGTTTAAGTTTCTTGTCTATAAAATGGGAAGTGATAACAACTATCCCAGCAGTAAAACATCCAATCTTCACGGTGGAAATGACATCTGAAACAGGTCTGGAAGGGAAGAGAAGTCTTTTCCTGGATAGAAATGTGCTGGGAGAAAGTTCTGGCTTTGGGGAATGACCTTTACAAATGCATGGGGGCAGGAGGAGACAGAATGAGATCAGAGTAGTACTCAGTAGTACTGTTGGACAAGAACATAAAGTATGTGTAGGAGAATAAAACAAACTAAGATTGAAGTGGTAGGTTGGAGGTAGATATCAGAAGACTAACAGTTTCTTTTTTATTCTCTTGCTAAAGAGAAAACTCTGAAGGTTTTTGAGGCAAGGAGTCATTTAATCAGAGTTGTACATTTGGAAGATTATTTTGGCAAGTATAGGGATGAAGGATCAGAGAATAGAGAGACTGGAGGCAAGGGGACTGGTTAGGAGGCTATTATGAGATTGGGATTATGATGTCTTAAAGCAACAATGGCATGTAAGCTGGCACTTACAGAAAGATTTCTGATTTGCAAAGTGATTTACATATGCTATCTGATTTGAGCCTTACAACAGCAGTATGAGACAGGTGCTAGAACTGTCTTCATTTTGGAAAAGAGGAAACTGAAATTAAGTTGTTACTTGCTGAGGGCCATAGAGCTGGTAAGTGGCAGAGCCAGGATTTGAATCCTGACTTTTCTGACTCCAATATTCTCCAACCCATGCTATGTCAGAAATATTAGTGAAAAGGAGAGATTAGATAGTATGAAAATAGAATTTTTAGACCTTGTAATTGATTTGATATTATATAGGGCAAGGAAATGAAAGAGTGAAAAATATATATTCCAAGGTTGCAGGGAATAAAAAGGTCTCTGATGCCATTAATAGAAACAGAGAAGCATATATCTACATATCTGTATCTATACATATATAGCCAGTACATATATAATGCCTGTCTGTATGTATATCCTTGGCTACACAGACATTTTCATATGTTTACATATGTGTGTACATATACACACATACACATGCAGACTTTTCATTTTGTGTAAGTGGATGAAATTGACAAAGAAGTGAATGCAGATCGAGAAGCAAAGAAAAAAGGAAAGAGGAAGTGAAGAAGAGAGAGACAGAGAAAAATAGAAAAGACAGTGAAAATGAAAATAAATTATCTACCTTGCTAGGTAACAGAAAAGATTAGAAGATTTAGGGGTTAAGGACACAAAGAGAGGAATTATTCTTGGCAAGAGGGAATCTACTTCCGTTTTATAAACAAGGTGTACTACCAGATTCATTTATGATATAAATATGGTTCTGATACCTAAACCAGAGACCCACAAGAGAGAAAGAAAACTATAGATCAATATCCTAATGAATGCTGATGAAAAAATTTTAACAAAATACGATCAAAAAGATCACAATAATATAGTACAAAGATCGTACACTATGATCAGGCTTGATTTATACCAGGCATTCAAGGCTGGTTCAATATTAGGAAAACTAGAAGCATATTGACCATATCAATAACAAAAACAATAAAAATCACATAATTATTTCAGTAGATGCAGAGAACTTTTTTTAACAAAGTACAATAACTATTCATGTTAAAAAAAACACTAGAAATTATAGGAATAAACGAACCTTTAAAAAAAAAGGTAGTATCTATCTAAAACAGAGGGCAAACATTATTGATGATAGGGATAAACTAAAAGACTTTTGGATAAGATTGGTGGTGAAACAAGGATGTCCATCTCACCATTATTATTTAATGTTGTACTAGAAGTTATAACAATGACAAGAAAAAGAAATTTTAATGAGTTAGACACTGAAGAAAGGAAAATATTACTTTTTGCAAATGATATAATGGTTTACTTAATGAACCCTAGAGGTCAACTAAAAACTGACTGAAACAATTAACTTCAACAAAGTTGCAGGATATAAAATAAACCCATACAAGTTATCATCTATATATTACCACCAAAATCCAATAGAAAGAAAGAGAAAGAGAAATTCCATTTAAAATAGCTATGAACAATATAAAATAACTGGGGGTCTACCTGCTAAGACATACATTGGAATTCTATGAACACAATTACAAAACACTCTTTACATAAATAAAGACTGGTCTAAATAATTGGAGAAGTATTAATTGCTAGTGGTTAAGCTGAGCCAATATTTAAAAAATGAAAATACTGCCTAAATTAATTTACTTGTTCATTGTCATGCCAATCAAAATATCAAAGAGTTATTTTATAGAGTATAAAAAATTATAACAAAACTCATCTGGAGGAATGAAAGATTCAGAATATCAAGAGAATAAATTTCTTAATAATAAGTCCTAGAAGTATCAGATTTCAAACTACATTACAAAGTTGCAATCATCAAAAAGATGTGGTACTGGCTAAGAAATAACAGGCTTGATCAATGGAACAGCTTAAATATGCAATATACAAAAGCAAATGAGCACAGTAAACTAATATTTTATTAATCCAAGGGATCTCAGGTATTAGAGCAAGGATTCATTATTTTGGGGAGAAAATCTGCTGGAAATTTGGTAAGTAGTCTGGTAGAAACTTGACATAGACCATCATTTCATACCATATATAAGATAAGCCCAAAATGGGTACATGATTTAGACATAAAGGGTAAAGTCATAAGCAAATTGGGGGTGGGGGGGGAAGAGGGAATGAAAGAAATTACCTGTAACATCTACAAATAAAAGAAGAATTTATGACCAAACCAGAGATAGATAAAATGAACAATTTTGATTACATTAAATTAAAAAGGATTTTTTTTGCATAAACAAAACTAATGAGGCTAAAACCAGAAGAAAAGCAGGAAACTAGGGAAAATCTTTGCAGCAAGTTTTTCTGATAAAGTTTTCATTTTTCAAATATAAAGGGCATGCAACCAAATATTTAAGAATAAGAGTTATTCCCCAATTTATAAATAGTCAAAGAATACAAGCAGGCCATTTTCAGAGGAAGAAATCAAAATCATATTTTAAAAATATTCTAAATCATTCACAATTAGAGAAATGCAAATTACAACAACTCTGGGGTACCAACTTATACTCATCAGATTATGTAAGATGACAGAAAAGAAAAATTTCAGATGTTGGAGAGGATGTAGAAAATAGGTATAAGAATGAACTGTGTTGGTGGGCCTGTCCTACCATTCTGGAAAGCAGTTTGGAACTATTACCCCAAAGCTATTAAACTGTGTATATCTTTTAATCCAACAATACTGCAAAGAGATAAAAGAAAAAAGAATAAGGACCTATATGGATAATAATATTTATAGCGGCTCTTTTTGTGGTGGCAAAGAATTGAAAACTGAGGGATTACCCATCAATTGGGGAATGGTCAAATAAATTCTGGTATACGAATGTGATAGAATACTATTATTCTATAAAAAATGATGAAGGAATGATTTATCGGAATCTAGGAAGACTTTTATGAACTGATGCAAAGTGAAGTGAGTCATCCAGAAGAAAAATTTACACATTAACAGAAATATTGTAAAGATAATCAACTGTGAGAGATTTAGTAACTCTGCTCTACAGAGTGATGTACCATAGTTCCAAAGGACTCCTGATGAAAAATGCTATCTACCTCCAGGTAGAAAATTGATGGATTCAAAATGCAGATGGAAGCTTTTTTTTTTTCTTTCTCTTCTTTTTCTTTTTTTTTAACATGGCTAATGTGGAAGTTTGTTTTGCATTACTTTGTAATTGTAACAAGTTTTGTGTTTCTTGCCTTCTCAATGGGTTGGAGAGGGAGAGGATCTGGAATTGTAAATAAAATAAAATTGAATGAAAAAAATGACATCACCACCACCACTAAATTCCCATACTCGCTTTCTTTTTGTATTTACATATGAAGATGGAGAACTGACCTTAATGTTAGGATCATCTCATTTTGTTTGGGACAAATTGAGCATATCTTAAGTTTGATTACAGCAAAATTTGTAAATTCGCAGACAAGCATTTTAAAAAATACCTGTTTTGAGAGATGCCGTACGGAGTATTGGATAGAGCCTGTCTCTGAGCCAGGAAGACTTGAGTTGAAGTCTCTCCCCTGACATACTGGCTATGTGACCTTGGGGCGAGTCACTTAAACTCTTAATAATTTAGGCAATTTTCAGAAATTGTAAGCTTGATGAAAAAACACCTACATTGGTAGAGGAAACTTTCTCACCTAGGAGGTGAAGTGTCTAGGGGGATAGTGGATAGAGCTCTGATTCTGGAGTCAGGAAGTTTGAGTTTAGATCTGGCCTCAGACACTTATGAGCAGTGTGACTTTGGACTGTTATCTGTTTTCCTTAGTTTCCTCAACTGCAAAATGGGAGTATTAATAGTACTTATTTCCCAGGGTTGCTGTGAGTAAAAAATAAGATAATGTTTAAAAAAAAGCACTTAGCACGGTGCTTGTCACATAATAGGTCCTATATAAATGCCTATGCTCTCATCCCAGAGGAGTTCCCTATATCAGTGAAACAGTAGGCCAGATCTGTATCCCCATTTTTAAAAATTGCTTTGGGGTCTCAGGATCCAAATCCCTTGCGTTTGTATATTACAACCTCCTGTAAATAGGGGGAAATTACATGCAACTGGTTTTAGATGTCTCCCCATGGAGGAGTTGCCTGCAACTTAACAAGTAGAAAATTGTTGCAAGAATAACTACTTTCTCATTTTCTTCAGACAGATTATTTTGTGTTTTTAGACCTAAGTGCCTGGATACACACATAGGGTAAAAAGTTCACTTTGCAGAGACATAAACTTATTGGGAGGGAGATAAAGATTTCCTGAACAGGGACTGTTTTATATATAGACACAGGTACTTTCATATTTCCCCCTACATGTTAGGAAGAAAATCAACAATATACACACCATTAGAGTAGATAATGCTAAACAAATTGTATCTGGACTGGGTGGATTTGAAGTGACATTTTCAGGTTTCCACTTCTTTCTTTAGGGCCCACCATATCAGATCTTGTTCTCAGGGGTGAGGAAATTATTTACTGGTAGCAAATTATTAAGCCATGTAAGGTAAATTAGTTTCTCCAGACACCTTTTCCAGGAAGATCAATAGTTTTTTAATTGCTCTAATAAGAATTTATTTAGTCTATATAAGTGAATAGTTTGCTCCCAGAATGTAGTTTAGCTAAAGGTCAATTCCTTAGAAATTCCTTTGGGTCTAATGCATCAGTCCTGGCCAAATACAGCTCAATTCTAAACTTCCCTGATAAGGAAATCTGAGTCAACATGGTACCCACTGTTAGGCCCTGGAATAAAAGGTTATGCCAGAAATGTCACCACGTGGAGGCATTGTCAGATGTGGTTGTCTAAGGAGTAGTGAACTGTCCCAATTTGGAAATGGCAGTCAAAGCTCCTATGCCAATCAGTAGTGGGATCAGGCCTTCGAGTAGCCCCGGCACACTAAGTTCTTAATAATCGCTATTTTGTCCATTCATTTATTCAGTCTTTTCATTGACTTGATCTTGTTCCATTATTTATTTATTCAATTAACTTATATTAAATGCCTACCCTGTGCAAGTCAGGGGGTACAAATACAAAATGAAAACTATACCTGCTTCTACCAATGCAGGCACCTGCCAATTGGCCTCCTCTGTTGTTGACCACAGCATGCCTAATGAGGGTCAAAGGGCCCTTCATAACTCAAGAAGGTTGATTCCATGTAGTATATTTTTTTCAGCTATTTTGGGTTTTATAAAATGTGTTCTACCTCAACCATTTTTCACAACCATGATCATTTGAAAGGGAGTATGATACAACTATTTCCAATTAATTTTACCTTAAAAAACAAAAACTAAAAGAAAGAAATGTTTTATAAGGCTTTTTCAAAATGACCCCAAGAGAACTTTTGACTTACAAAATCACTGACCTCTTAAAAAATGAGTTCTGAGCTTTGCAAAAGGAGAAAGAAACCAAGGGGAACTCTCAAGTTTAAGCCTGGAGAGAGGCAAATCCAGAGACACATTTCTGTATTGGCCATGGATGTGGAAAAGAATGACCGTCAAACCCTACAATCATATAATTTTAGATGACTTTATTGCCAACCTTGTCCAACTCCCAGATTTTACAGGTGAGAAAAGCGAAGCCTGGCCAAGTTAAAGGCCTTGCTCAAAGTCGTACAGCTGGTTAATAGTGAAGCTGGACCTGGAATGGTGATTACTTGCATTTCAGGACTTCCTCTGTAAGACACTACTTTTCATAACATGATTATAATGTTCTGTGGAAGAATTCTAAGTGTTATTTCTCTCCATCAGGTGAATTAGATCATTAAAGGCATTACTTCAATTACTGTGTTGCAGCCACAAAATCACACAGTCATAGGAGCTCAAGACTATATTACATTCATCTGGTTTGGAGGGGTGGGGTAAAGGGCTCATTACTGACTTGAAAGTTTGATCTCATTTCAACTGACATTTTGGAAGCTTTTGTACCTTTGAGAGCAAAGGAAACTTGCATTGAGAAATTTGTACCATTTTCTTTCATTTTCCATGAGATCAATTCAGAATGTCAAGCACTGTGCTAAGCAGGCAAAGGTTGCCAGTTCCATTTCTAGACTAGAAGAAATAAGAACTCTGGCCTATAACCACAGATGGCATAGGATGCTCAATGGAGAGTCTAACAAATATGTATTGTGGTCCCAAGGGATTCCATGAGAGCGTACCAATGTTCCTAGGTATGGTGTAGTAGACAGAGTGCAGAACTTGGAGTCAAGAAGTCTAGGGTCAAATCCTACCCCTGAAATTTGTTGTGTGACAGTGTACAAGTGAGTTAACCTTTGTGACTTTAATTTCCTCATCTGTAAAATGGGATAAATAGTACCTGGCATATATATCCCTCAGGATTGTTATGAGGTCCTAATGAAACAAACGTAAATCATTGCTGATATTTACATAGGGTATCGCAAAAGTTCTAGTGCAATTTTAAGTTATTGTCTGTGTTCGTCCTTTGTTGCTGAAGAAGACCATGGCATCAGAGAAATAATGACATGACTTGCACTTGACTTTGTTTTGAGTGAGGGAGGATTGTGCAAGGTCACCAGCCTCACTTCTCCTCCAGAGTCATCTGAATCCGGTGACCAGATATTCATCAGGATGACTGGAGATGGCCCAGGATGAGGCAATTGGGGGTTAAGTGACTTGCCCAAGGTCACACAGCTGGTGAGTGTCAAGTGTCTGAGGTGAGATTTGAACTGCTGCTCCAATTTTAAGTTATTATAGCAATTGCAACCACTAGTGATAAAATGCAAAAGTAAGACAGTGTCTGACCTCAAAGAGAGCATTCTACTGGGAAGATAGGACAGCTAAGTGGTGCAGTAGATAGAGCACCAGTGAAGGAGTCAGGAGGACCTGAGTTCACATCTCACCTCAGACATTACTAGCTGTGTGACCTTGGGCAAGTCACTTAAACCCCAATTGCCTCATCCTGGGCCATCTCCAGTCATCCTGATGAATACTTGGTCACCGGATTCAGATGACTCTGAAGGAGAAGTGAGGCTGGTGACCTGCACAGCCCTCCCTCACTCAAGACAAAGTCAAGTGCAAGTCATGCATCATTTCTCTGATGGCATGGTCTTCTTTGGCAATGAAAGACAAACACACATACTAGGAGGATATAATGTGTTTGCAGAAAAGTAAAAGAGAAATATATATATATATATGCATTTTGTGAACACATATGTACACATATCGCATGTACACACAGGCTTATTTGTATATACACAAATATATGCATATCTTGCATTTATATATTATACATGACAAATTTCATTTATTCATTGGTGTATATATGTACATATATAGGTGTATATGCATACACACATATATGTGTATGTGCACATGTGTATTATGTATACACACATAGTATACATACATAGGTATGCATATGTATTATGTGTATACATGTGTATATATCCAGAGAAATTTGGAAAGATTAACAAACAGAAGAATTAGAAAAGGCCTTTTGAAAGAGGTGATACTTGAGGAGTTCAAAGAGTTTTCATGAAAGAAGGTGAAGAATTCTAGGCATGGATGTATGAGATAGAACATCCTATGCAGTAAATGCAAACAGACCAATCTGATTAGAACCCAGTGTGCATAAAGGGGAGTAATACATTATTACCCTGAAGAGATATGCTGGAATAAGATTGTGAAAGGCTTTAAATGCTAAACATTTTACATGATAAAATTTACATGATAACTTTATTATATATTCAAAAGGAATTGCAAGTTGTACATAATAGATTCACAGATTCATGTGCAATCATTTTTTTATTATACTATATTATGGAAATGCTCATCCATAAATTAAAATAAAATTTTAAAATGCTTAACAAAGGAAATTTTTTATGTTAAAATAGGGAGCCAATAGAATGTCTTTAGTGATGAAATGATATAATTAGACCTGTCTTTTAGGACTATCAGTTTTATAACTGTGTGGAAGAAGGATCAGAAAGAGGAGAGGTTGTATGTGGAGAGTGTTTCAGTAATCAAGGTGAGAGGGGCCAGGTGCCTGAACTAGGGAGGCTATGGGATGAGTGAAGAGAAAAAGGGTGGAAAATAAAACAAGAGGTTGTAAAGGCAGTATTGACTAGTCTTGGTAGCTGATAGAATGATGGGGTGGGGGAGAGGGAAAAGCTGAAGATGAATATGAGATTCCAAAAGGGGAAGGGGGCAGAACAGCGGTGCCCGTAACAAAAATGAGAAAGGGCAACATTAGTGGAAAAGTTACTAGATTCTGTTTTGGGCATGTTGAGTTTGAGATGTTTGTGAATCATCAAGGTAGAAATGCCCAGCAAGGATTTGGAGATGTTGGACTGGAGCTCAAGAAATAGATGAGAAGTAGATATGCAGATCCGCTATTCATCTGCCTATAGTTAGATGAATCCATGAGAGCTGATGAGAAAACATACAGCGGGGAGACAAATAGTGACAAGAGAGACATAGACAAAGAAAGAGTAAGGGGAAAAGAAGGATGGGGTGAGCTAAGAAGAGGGACAGAGCCCTAGGGAATACCTACATATAGGAAGTGGGACAGAGAAGATGATCCTGCAGAGGCTACCGAGAAGAATAAATCAGACAAGTCAGAGGAGAACCAAACTACAGCAGTGTCTAATGTCATGCTGCCTCTCCATTGCAAAGTGCTTTCCAAATTCTGAAGCACTATAAAGGTGTCAGTTATTATTATAAAATATGACTAATATTTGGGGGGGCACAATGCAAAGCTACAGTGATGCTAGATTATTAGTGTCATTTTCATAGTCAAAGAATAGTGCATTCATTTTTAGTTTTAGACCAAAGCTGTCATATGCCAACCTTTTTGAATTTTGTCATTGCTTATATTCAAAGAAATGTATGAAGCATTGATGCACTTTGCATTTTCCATTAGCACCTTTACGAGCAACTTGATGATGCTCTTTACTGAAAATTTACATCCTGTCCGGGGGTTATTAACACACAAACACTTGGCATTTCTCTTATTTGGCATCTTACCATTTCCCTTGATGATTTAAAATATTGTTAGTTATCCTTTGGTTTGGTTCTACACAATGAAAAATTCCTGTGTCTGGGAGTTGAGTAGATGAATATAATTATGCCCCTTTGTTTGTTTGCTTTTAATCATGGGAATTAATGTCTAGAAAAATCTATCAAGCAGCATACATTATTGGAAATATAGTGTCAGGGATAGTGCTCTTTACCTATAATTCTCAGCTATTTTTACAAATAGAAATAATAGAATAAAATATAAGCTCTTTGAAGGTAGGGATTACTTTATTTTTATCATTATAACCTTGGCACCTGGTCCAGTGCTTGGCTTTTATTGGGCTCTTAATAAATGTTTGTCAGAGCATTTATTGACATAGCAAACCATTCATTTATTGTTAAAGAAATGCCAGTGTTCCTACAGTGCAGACCTAATCACGTCACTGCTTCTCAATAAATTCTACTGACTCCCTTTTACTCCTAGTCTCAAATGCATACTGTGTTTGGCTCTTACAGCTCTTCACAACCTTACCCCTTCCTCTCTTTCCAGTCTGCTTATATCTTACTTCTCTCCACACCATGGTCCAGCCATAATTACTTATTTGCTATTTCTCACACAATTCAATTCCTCTACCTTTACACTGGCTGCCCCTTACACCTCAAGCTCTACTTTTTCCCTCAATCTCTAAAATTCCCTGATGTCCTTTTAGGGACAATCTTCTGTAAGAAGGCTTCCCTTCCAAGTTAATCTTGTATCTAATATACAAATATGTGTGTATAATATATATGTGATATGTACACATGCATATCAGTTACACATGTGTGTATATACAAGTTTGTATATGCATATGTATATCATTTATAGTATATATTATGCCTATTATGTAAATTCCTTGAGGCCAGAGACTATATTTTCTTTCCATTGTTTACCAAGTGGTTAGCATAGTGAATGGCGTGATTATTTTCCAAGCTAAGAATCTTTCCCCCTAAATCTACTATTTCTGAGTTCATTAATTCTGTAAGTAGCACCACCATACACTTTGTTTCATAACCTTAGACCTATTTTTTATGAGAGGCAGTGCAGTACAATGGGAAGAGCCCTGCGTTTGGAGTCAGAAAGAGACTTGGATTGAAATCCCAGCTCTGATATTTACTTGGTGTATGACTGTGGTCAAGTCACTTAAAATTCCTGAGCGTCAGTTTCTTCTTCTATGAAACTCAAAAATAATATAATAATATATACACCATGGATGTGTTGCAAGGAACAAATGAGACAATGTTTCTAAAGCTTTTTCAAGACATTAAAGGCAGTAGTCATTGTTTCAGTCATTATTGTTATTTCCATTTTCATATTATTCAAAAGAGTTCAGCTAGGAATGCTTTAGGGCAAAAGTACTATCCAGTCACTCTTTTATGTTTAAGGTTCTATGGATTATTATATAGGTGGACAGAATGACTTTATTATCATTAGATACATTTTGAGGGTTTAAGATCATTTTGCATAATAAGCTCATGAAACAAATCTTTGGGATAACTTTAGTAGGATATAGTTTAGTCTACCACATATGCTACCCTTTCCTGCCTCCATGCTTTGTTGAGACTATTCTCTAAGTCTGGAGTGCCCTTCCTCCCTTTTTTTCCCCTCACTGAACCTCTTCCCAGCCTTCTAATGATCAATCAGAATTCCAAAGGAGCACTGTTGAAAAATGCTGCCCACCCCCTGACAGAGAGGTAGTGAACTCAAGATTCAAAGTGAGATGTGGCCAATGTGAAAATTTGTTTTGCTTGACTATGAACACTTGTTACATAAGGGTTTTTCTTTTCCTTTTTTTCTTCCTAGCAGGCATGGTATGGGAGAGAGAAAAAATAAATTGCTTGCTAGTAGAAAATAATTAGCTAAAATGTCAACTGAAATGCTATTTCTTCTTGAGAGTCTTCCTTAATTCCAGTCGTTTATTGCCCCTTCACATTTAGATTTCATGTAGTTCTTGATTTAATAATTTTCTAATGAGCTTATCTTATAGCGTATGTTATAACTGTATGTTTTATATACTTTTGTACCTCCCCACTAGAATGGAAATTCTCTGAAAGCAGGAAATGTTTTATCAGATTTTTTATTTCCTTATGCCTATTTGTATTTCCCTATGCTCTGCACAAGGAGTTACTTAACGAATTATTGTTGCGCTAGATCATATTCTACTCTAGTAGTTTTATTTTGTTGGTATTGAATGTAATTGGCAATTAATTGTCTTGCCCATGCCTGCATGACAGTACCCACATGCTGTGTTTGGAATCACTGTGAGCCTAAACTTATGAAAATATTTGTCTCCTTTTAGCCTTCTTACACCGAATTTGATATCAGCGGCAATGTCCTAGCATTGATCTTCAATCAAGGCATGATCTGGTAGGCAAAGTGTATGATTGTGTAGGATTGGAAGGAAAATATAAAAGGGCACATGTCCTTATATAATACCATGACCTTGAATCAAAGGATACTATACTGCGGGAAACAATCTGACAGTTCTCTGCCCTGATTACAAAATTTCTTTGCTTGATTCACCCTTGAAACTTTGACCCTCTAAGGCCATGTAGCATCTGTTTTGCACAGTAATCTTTCTCCAGATGTTTCAGAGAGGATAGATGATGACCCTGTCCATGGGTCTGCGTGGCAGGACTTTTTTGAAGTATTTTTCAGCATTTTTGAAACCAGGACTATATGAGGAATTTTACCTGATCAGTACTGCCACACATACTAACTACGAAGGTTGTCAAAAAATGTTTAATCTGACTTTATTCCAAGTCATTTTTTGTCCTGACCTTTGATTTCATAAGTAAAGGGAATTCTTCTGTGTGGAAACTTCTTTCTCCAAATAGATTAGCAATTCCTCTGTAACAGTCTTAGTTGCTTTGAGCAAGATAAAGTGAGTTGCCCCTAGTGAAGAGATGAAGTGAGTTTCCCATCATCATACTTATATACATTACCAATATATTTTAGAAACAAGACTTCAACTCATATCTTCATGACTCAAAGACGAACTTGCTATACACCTATCACACTGCTTCTCATGTAATTGTTACAAGTTACAAGTATTTAAATAACAATGCTTTTCATAATAATGAAAGCTAACATTTATATAGCACTTACTATATGCCTGATACTGTGCTAAGCATTTTACAATTTTTATGTCACTTGAGCCTCATAACAACCCTGGAAGGGAGGTGCTATTATCATCCCCATTTTACATGTAAGAATACTGAGGCAATCAAAGTTAAGTGACTTGCCCAGAGTCACATAGCTAATGTCTCTAAGGCTGGATTGGAATTTAAGTCTTATTGACTCCAGACCCTGTGCTCTATCTGCCTAGCTGTCCCAAGTTCTCAATTGCTATGCAAGTTTTGAACTTAGAATAAGAATTCTCGTCCTCCTTTTGCAAGATATTAGTTGTGCTTTGGATTTCTAATTTATTAAATGAAGGGTTTAAACTGGTAGATATCTAATTTCTCTCTTAGTTCCAACAGTTGATGAATCCATTTCAGTTGTCATGGGGCATGCTTCTTTGTCAGAGGTCCAGTGAAATGCTGGATGTTTAGTTTTCAACCAGTTTTACATGGAGACATCCATATCAGAATGGGTTCAAATGGTTAGCTCCACACTTTGTCAAGTGAAAACAGAATCATAGATGGAGAGCTGGAAGGGAGTTTAGAAGCCACCTCATCCAACCTCTTCATTTTATAGTCAGAGAAACTGAAGTCTATAGACTAAATGGCATGACCGTTACAATTAGTGAGTGAGAGGAAGGATTGAACCTAGATTCTTTGACCTAAAGTCTATATTCTCCTCACTAATTCTCTTCCTAAACCTTTAGCAAATTGGCAATGAATTTCTGTAATGGAAATATATTTTTATTGTAGAAACTTTTCATTTAAAAAATGAAATCCAATGATATATTTCATCTGCTTGTCGAGAGTAGTCATTTTTAACTAAGAGTACAAATGGCTATGGTTGGTCCATCTTTACTGCTATCACACCATTCATGTCCAACAAAATATCACTCTACGAAGTGATTATTAAGACTTCATGGAATGTGCTGATAATCAACTGTAAACACTTTTGGAAGAACCTTCAACTATTGTTTAAATATTTAAATTATTTATGGTTTCAATAATTGAATCACTGTGTACTGTCAGACTGGTTTCTTCTGTTAAATTTTAAAATCATCTGGCTACAGTAATATGAGAAAAGAATATGCCAACAAGGACACTGTGCTCTTCTGTTTGCAAAATCCCCTTGCATCAACAGATGATAGAACCTTAAGAAAACGGTAATAGTGAGGATTCTGCTAATTTTCTCCATTTATATTTTAAAGGAAAATGCATTTTTTGTTCTTTAGCTTTCTAAATTGTTAGAAGTAGCAGTTCATTCAACTTCAAATGATATCAAAAGAGGTGGCATGCAAATTCTACATCATGACTGTTTCCTTGATAGAGAGAGGAAGTCAAGACTGCTTAAGATTGCTTAAGGAGTGACTAATTAGCAAAGTAGGAAAGGGAGTTACCACTAAGCATTCTGGATATCACAGTCCTTTGCTGTGTTTCTATAGATTGGTACTCAATGCCAATCAGGTAATTAAAAAAAAAACACTACCTAATAATACATTTTTTTTTTAATGTCCAGCTCTTATAGAAAGTTCAACTCAATCTGCAAGGCTGACTTACTGTCATTTGTACAACTATATGTTATATATCTACAGGCTACATTCTCAGTTAAGACAACAGATTGGCCTAGACTAGAAATCAGTTTCTGTTGTCTGGAAAGCTATCAAAGTAGCTGCTTTTCTTGGTTGGTAGTATATTCTGTCTCTGAACTAATTAACCCAAACTTCTTTACAATGAAACCATAGCCAGGCCTCTTTCCCAAAGTCACGCACTATCCCCCCAATTCTCCTACAAATGTGCCTGACATTCTTGGATAACTCCCTTTTGGATAACAGGTGGGGATTCTTCTAAAGGGAGATGGACAATGAACATAAGTAGTGCTTTGAAAAGCAGCTGTACTGCCTCTTAGAGTGTGGGTGCATTTATGTCCTAGAGATCTAAAAGCAAAATGGTTTGTTCCTTTTAGACTTAGCCAGATCCTTTGCTCAGATCCTTTTTTCCTAACTCCCAGGAAGTCAGTAGGGGGTTGAGTATATGAACACAGGAAAGCCAACCTTTCTAGCAGACATTCAGACAGTCCCACACAGTAGTACTGATGATTTCTGAGGCGGAAAGGGCAGAGGACAGGTTTTGGTGGTGTTCCAAAGGAAGAGACAAAAGGCTCCAGGGATTTTGTTTTCAGTTCAGATTGTGAGGGGAAAGATTCAGCTGCTGATGTCAGAGGTGATGAGTTGGTTGAATACTTAATGCTATTGAAATAGCATTTATGAGAATAGTTCATTATTATGTTGTGATGATAGAGATGAAATGATTAGCAAGCCTTTACGCTTTACATTTGCAATCAGGAAGGATTTTCCATTTAGTTTGATTGGTTATTTCATTAAAGTTATACATCTCTATTAAGTTGGTTAGCACTAAAGCATAGAGGCTTGAGAGACAGAAGGCTTAGATTCCATTTCTGACTTGGTCATTGCCTTTGTAACCATCATTCCTTCATTTAACTTTTTGTACGTTAGTTTCCCAACAATTGAGTAGTACACCTCCCTACCTCACAAAAGTGATGAAAATAAATAAATGAAATGATCCATTCTTTGAACTTTTTGGAAGAAAGGTGTTATATGAAGTCAAGGTATTACATTTATTATTTTTAGTAGATAAATGAGGATGCCAAGGTAGTAGTAAGACGTTGATTCCCTTGTATTGGGAGTAGGTCACTAGGCAACAATTCCTTAATTGTAGATTAATGATTAATAAATGCTGAGTTTTTATTTCCCATCTATTTTCTCTCACCAGCTTCTGTCTTTATTTCTTCCTTTTTTCCTTCCTCCTTCTGTCTTTTCCTCTCTTTTCTCCTTTCTCTCCCTTCTTCCATTCCTTCTTCTTCCTTTCTTTTCCATCTCCTTCTATTCTCTCACTTCCTTTCCTTCCTCTGTCTCATCTTCTCTTTCTTTTTTTCAACATTTCTTCTTTTATCCCTCCCAGCTTAAAGTTATGAACATAAAAGAAATACTGCCCATTATATTACATCATAGGGTTTGATAACTTAGAAAATTATCCTCTGCTTCCTAAACCCAATCCTTCAACTTAAACTTTACTTTTGAGAGTATTCACTTCATGACTTCATGTCATGAACAAAGCATACTGTTTTTGCCATTTTTTAAAACTAACCTCCCCTTGTTCTAGTCATATTCAGACCTTTTAAAAGGTAAATTTGGTGGGGGAAAATCAATCTGATCAGTTATTTATAATGTCATTAAATAAATCCAACTATTGTCATTAAAAAAATTGGGTGGGTTGATATTATTTAGATATAAACACTATAATGTCAAAACACAAATGACTCCTATTCCTATTTTAGGTGATGATCCAAATAATGGTCTAAAATTCCTTTATGAAGTTGGGGTAGGTTAAACTTGTAAAGAATAAATTATTATGTATAAATGTGAGCTACCTTTATTATTAGCAGCAGCAGAATTATTACTATTATTCCTGGGGTTTTTTTAAAAGGTCATTTCTTCCTTATCCCCCCTCCAAAAGGACACAACTCTCATTTCATTTAGGCGTAATAATAAAAGACCCGTGAAGATTCCTTTGTAGCTTGGAAGGTTTTCCCTAATAAAATCATTGAAATCTATTTTGCTAAACCTATTAGCTACATCACCAGGTGAAACTGACCTGCTGTAACTTGCTCCTGTTTGGAAGAGTTGTTTAAAAATAAATTGTTTCAATCTCGATATAAAAAGAATGAGATTCTCAGGAGAAGAGAAAGAAATAAGCTTCCTTTTAGTACTAACTGACTTCAAAGATCCCTTCTACCTCTAACATTCTGTGATCTATGAGGGAAAAGAAAGATCTATTTTAGTCATAAAGAAGAAAGAAAGAAACACTAATAATTATATGGAATGTTGGTTAATTAATTTGATTATAAGATCCTTTCCTGACAGCATATATAAAGATATTTGTGAGGAAACATTTAATAAAACCATAGAATAATATAGACCATATTGGGGTAGAGTCATTATAATATGTAGAGGAAAGACAGAGAAGGTCAGTTGTTAAATTTATTTAAAATAAGATTGAAAATGACCACACAAATTTTCACCTTTCCCAACAAGAGGGTGATATAAAATGGGTTCTTTAATGTGGGAATCAGACTCCAAAACTGAGTCATATTCTTTTGTTCGTTTGTTTGTTTCTAGGATGGGATCATTTTATGCTCCTTGCCTTCCAGCTATCAACATACTCCGTCTGCATACATCCATGTACTTTCAGTGCTGGGCTGTGATGTGTTGCAATGTCCCTGAAGCCAGAGTCTTCAAAGCCTCCAAGTCTAATAATTTTTACTTGGCTATGCTTCTGCTCATTCTCTTCTTGTCTACAATGCCAGTGCTATATATGATTGTCTCCTTCCCACCATCTTTTGACTGTGGCCCATTCAGGTACCTTACTTTTGAACCTCTGTTTTTACTTATTGTAAAATGAAATTGCTGTCCATTTACAAGCTATAATGTTATTTCCCCCTCCTACAGAGGCAAAATTGTTTAGAAAGGCCTAGATTCAATAAAATCTAGGGACAGTGAGTTCTGCCAGGTCTACTTGTGGGCTCACTGAGGAAACCGTATCTAACAAATTCCTTAACTGTTCCAGGCTAAATCTCTGTCTGAGAGAAAAGTGAATAGTGGAGCAGAGACCCTTCCAATTCAAAGGGTAATGGAGGCAATTAGCAGCATAATAAAGTCTGGGTTTTCTTCTTAGGGCACGTTACCCAAATTCCCATGCCACTGGGCAGATTTTTCAAGGTCAGTAGATTAGGTATTTCTTCCTTGCATCCCAGAAGTACAGAAAGTGCAGGTTATCCCAGAGGTCACCCAATAGAATGGTACAGCTCTGGCTGGGAGAGATAATGAGCAAATAGTAGGACCCTACATTTGTGAACAGAAGTAGAAAGTAAAAAAAGGAAAGAGAGAGAGAGAGATTGCATAACCTTAGTTCAACCAATCAATCAGCATTTAATTGCCTACTATGCTCCAGGCACGTTGGGGTTAAAAAGAATTGCTGAAGATGCAAAGATAAAAATGAAATAGTTCCTGCCTACAAGGAGCTTTAGTGTATGTGTATGCATATATAGTGTAATATACATATATGTGTATGTATATGTATGTGTATATATGTATGTGTGTATATTTGTGTGTATGCATGTGTGTATGTGTGTGTATATATGTATGAAAGAGAGAAATGCAGAGGAAAGTGGTGCTTCAGCTGAGACTTGAAGGAAAATAGGTATTCTAAGAGGCTGAAGTGAGGAATGCATTCAGACATGAGAGAGAGCCACTTCAAAGGCATGGGGATGGGAGACTTGTGCAGCTGTTGGAGATATTACTGAACTCACATTTAGAGCTTTACATTTATCAGTGTTAAATTTATATTATTAGATTAGCTTATAGAAGTCTTTATGAATCCTGAGAGAGATGGGGAGAATGATACTGATTTTCTCACATGCTCCCCAATTGCCTATAGTAAAATTCTGTTGTCAGTAATCAGAAGAAAGCATAAATAAGAATTCCTGCCCAATTTGCAGACTTTTTCTTATATTCTTATCTCTATAACACAGTTTAAATAATTGATCCAAGGATTGAGTAAATCTATATTTTGGGCAGAGCCAATGAATTCCCTGCAGCCCTGTTAGGAGTGATCAAAGTCTCTGAGTCCTGAGAAAGTTAGTCACCCATTAGCATGCCCTTGATGGGTCGGGGTCATCAAATGAAATCTATGGAACAAATATGGTTGTAGTAGTGTTGACATCAATTTTTTCCATGGTGTCATAATGATTCCAAAATGCAAACTGAAACTCTTGACTTTAATAAGTGTAAAATAGCTCTCTGCTCATGAGTAACCCAACTAGTTGAGTCTCTGTGGACTGGTTTGTCATCCCCAAACAAGCAATGCTGAGTAATGAGTTCCATTTCTCAAGTGGGCTGTCATAAATAATACAGACAGTGACATCTGGAGGCTAAAGATGAAATTGCAGCCTGAGACCATAGAATTTAGTCTTAAGAAATGGGAATTTTGTAACCCTCTCAATCCAATAGCTTTTAAAAAAGCTTCTTTATTTCTCTTAGGGAGATGAAGTTAACCCAGGTGACTTTTTCTGCACGATAAGGTTCCTTGGGAATGAAAAGATTATAGGTGTTAGAATCAGAGGTCCTGAATTCATGGGTTCATTCTGTCAGTTACTAGCTGTGTACCATTTGATAAGTCATTTCAGATTCCTCATTTGCTTCAGAAGGTTATTAAAAGGATAAAATGAGATCATGTGTAAAATTTTTGCTAAATAATTATATAAATATCAAATAGTTGTGCTTAAAAATCTCAATTTATTTTAACAATTGAAAGGTTCCCCTTTCAATTCTAGAAAAGGATTTTAAGCTATCAACTTGGTAATGCAGTATGCATGTTCCAACAACTTTGGAGTTAAATGACACGATGATAATAGTTATGGCTAGCTCTACTGAAGCAATGTAAGGTTTGTAAAGCACTTTACAAATATTTCATTTTATCTTAACAAAAGCCCTGGGAGGTAGGTGCTATAATTATCTCCATTTTACAGATGAGAAAAATGACACAGGCAAAGGTCATGCAGTTAGTGAGTGAGGTCCTAAAATCTTCTGGATTCCGGATGATATGGTTTTGTCTACTGTGTCACCTAGCTGACAAGGCTCAGTCTTGAGCCATTATAAACTGTGTCAGAGGTAGACACTTTGCTTTTCTGAATCTCAATTTCTCATCAATAAAAGAGATATTGCCTATTTATGTAGATATTAATAGATATTAGCTAATAGATATTAAACAGATAGCGAGGTTCAAGCACAATAATCTAGGTCAAATATTTTTCAACAATAAAGCTCTATAAATATATAAATGATCAGTTCTTCAATATATCAAAGATCCATTTTATTGGTCTGGAAAAACTTAGTGCTTAAAACAGATCCCAGCCCTCAGCTAACTCAGTAAATAGTCTTTGAGAATTGTCATGGCTGAAAAATTAATCATCCTTCAGGCTACCTGGTGGTGATACTCTCCAAGTTTTATTCAACAGGGCCTTAATTAGCAGATATGTGGTCCATCATTGGGCCCACTCTTGAGAGAGTTCCATCTTTGTTACCCTGAAGAGTTTATACCCTTCTGGAGCAGCCTTTGAAGACCAAAGATCTCCTCCATGTCATAGTAAGGCACAGAAGTCATTCTTAAATGGAAAGATCATTGTTTTCATCATAATAATTATCCATTCAACCTCAGGACCCTATATTGAAGTGTTATCATATACATCCCACCTTCTCTAATCATTAATTTAAAAAGTACTTTATGTATCTACTCTATTTTGATTCTGACAACAATCCTGTGAAGTATCTACTGGTTCTTCCCCTACTGGTTACAAACAAAACCTTCACTTAATCATCCTTTGCCCTGAGTTTACCATATGACATCTTTTCTCTTGGGTAAAGCCAAATTCCTTGAAAAGAGAAGTCTACACTTCTCATTATATTTTCTCATCTCACATTTATTTCTCAGTGTGTTACAATTTGGCTTCTATCTTCATGGCTCAACTAAAGAGCTACTTTCTCCAAGGTTACCAAGTGTCAGATGTGATAGCCTTTTATCAGCTCTTGGTCTTCTTGACATCTAAGTAGCACTGACTACTCCCTCCTTCTAGACCTTCTTTTCTTCTTGGGTTTTCATAACATTGCTCTTTTCTGGTATTCTTGTGACTTGTTTCCATAGTCACCTATTTGTGGACATATACCATGATTTAGTTTTGGGACGTCTAGTCTTTAATTACTCATTTGCTGATATCATGACTCCTATGGATGTAAATCATATGATCTCTATGCACAACTTCTAAACCTGCATATCCATATTCAGTCTCTCCTGAGTTTACTTCCTCCTTTCCTTTTTCCTTCCTTCCTTTCTTTCTCCCTCGTTTCTTTCCCTCCCTCTCTCTTCCTCTTCCTCTTCATCCTCCTCCTTCTCTCTCTCTCATTCTGTCCAAACTGAATGTCATACGGATAGCAGTCTCACATGCTCACTAGGTCCTTTGTTGGGTAGTCTATTTTTTCTTTCAAGCTGATCACTTTGTGCAATCTACTGTTTCTACATTATTATTGATTTCTTGACTTTGTGATTTAGATTCACAAGTTGAAAAAAGGTTATTTTTCCCCCCAAGAAATACATGGGGAGTAGAAAATAGTTTTTTGGGAACAACCATTCTTGGAAAACATTGTCTGTGTTTTGGTGATCTTCAACCACATTAAGAAAGGAATAATGTCCAGGAGGGAGGTGATGATTAAAGTTATCCCAAAGTAGAATCGACTGCTTCAGGATATAGCAGTTTGCTTATTACCAGAAGGCTTGAAGTCTATCAGGAATTTTTGAAAAGTGGAATCATTCTAGCCTGGGTTGAACAAGATGGTTTCTAAGGTATCTTCCAATTCTAATATTCTATGACTCTTCTGTGATCTTGGTAAATTTTCCCAGCATATGACCTGTGGAGGTCATCTGATGAACTTGCTTCCTGATAATTAGAAGTACCTGAAGAGTGAACATAAATTTGAAAAAGTGAGAGATTTTAATAGAATTGGTAAAACGATGACCTGTGTCCAAGGGAAAACTTTCCCCTCCACTTGCCCCAGTTCCAAATAGGGTGCACACAGATTGGTTACTTTTTGAGTGGTAGACTGATTTAGTAAAGTGAACAAGACCTCCTAATTTGGCCAGTAATGACTTGATTTTGGAAGACTTGACCAGAGTACAAAAGTGACTCAGAAAATAATTCTGGTAGACTCTGTTAAAAGATCTGTATGGAAGAACAGTCAAATGATGAGCCTCCTGACTTGTTTGGTGGACTCTATAAGTTAAGTAAAGCTGATGTGTTAGGACACAGTGCTTTGTAGATGCTTTGACAATTGTCCATCACTTGGAGCTTTAGAACTCTTTCCTGGATGTATGTATAGAATCCATTTAAGACTGCATACCATCTTGGGGAGGGAGGTGGGAACAAGGGGGAGAAAACTTAAAACTTATGGATATGATTGTTGAAAACTCAAAAGAGATAAATTAATTAATAAGGAAAAAAGAAAAGAACTCTTTCCTGGGTCAAAGAAAAGAAGAAACCTAGTACTCTAGAAAGAACTACATTCCCTATGCTATTCACCACCATGCTTTAAAATGCAGTGCAAAGGACACTGGGTACCTAGTAATATGACCTAGCATTTATTTATTAAGATTTGCAAAACACTTTAAAAATATTATCTCATTTGATACTCACCTAAGGAGGCAAGTGCTATTATCATCCCCATTTTATGATATTGTTAAGGTAGACAGAGGTTATGTGACTTGCTTAAGGTTACACAGCTAATAAGAGTTTGAAGCTGGATTTAAACTCAGGTCTTCCTGACTTCAGGCCTTGTATTTATTCACCATACCACCCAGGTAGTCAGAGATTATATGCTGTTGCTCTCTCTCCAATCCACACATCATACTTCCAGTTACATGAGGGCTGTATAGTAATAATTCTCATTATTCTTATTTTATAAATGAGGGAAAAGGATCTGAAAGAGGTTAGGTGACTAGATGTCAATAGCTAGTAAGTACTGCAGGCAGGATTCAAACTCAGACCTTCTTGACTCCAAATCCAGAGTACTACGCACTATGCTACCTGGCTGGCTCTAGAGAAAGAAGGAAATAACTTTTGTCATCTTTTTCTGGCCGTCATTCTAGTATGATAAATATGGTCTCTTCTATCACACTGAATGCTTGGAAATACCACTGTGTCTTAACAACAGCAATGAGCCATTTTTGAGGGAGTAAAGGGAATTCTGAGCTGAATAGACTTCTTCCATTCTGCCCTATCAGCCATATTTTTTTTTTCTCGAACAAGTGGAAAACATTGGAGAGAAATCTGACTTCTAAGTTTGTTCTGCTATCTCATGGTTAGCAGCCAGACGAAAGCAACATTTGGCTCCAGACAGGGTTTCCTGGCTTATCACACAATTGACAAAGCAATTCTGCATCTTTGAGGTATGCAGAATTTATGGCTAATGATGTTTTTTAGTCTCATTTTTTTTTAAAGCATTTGGTAAAGGGACATACTGTCCTTTATCTTAAATGTTCCATGATGTCTATAAAAGAAGACACACCAATACTTCCTTGGAATAATAACTTTTCATAGCAAAATCAATATGTAAATTATAAAAGCAGTAATGTGGCACAATGTTTGGAACCTCATAAATTCAACCTACAATGAGAAAGATTTATGTTAGGTAAAGACAAAAGTAGAGTTAATCTTAAAGATTTAGGAATTGATTTTCTGCTTTATGTATTATCAAAGACCTTTCTTAGGATCTTGGATTTAGAACTGAAGGGAGATTGGAGGCCATCTAGGTAACAAGAGCATGTTCCTTAATTTAACAGACCAGGAAATTGAGGCCTAGAGAATTTAAGTGAGTTGCCCAAGGTCATACAGGTACTAAAGACCAGAGAAAGGGTTTGAACAAAGCCTGATTGACGAAGATTCATCTTCCTGAGTTCCATTTTGGCTTCAGCCACTTACTAGCTATATGACCCTGGGAAAGCCACTTAATCCTGTTTGCCTTAGTTTCCTCATCTGCAAAATGAGCCGGAGAAGGAAATGGCAAATCATTCCAGTGTCTTTGCCAAGAAAACTTCAAATGGGGTCACAAAGGATCAGTCATAACTGAAACAACTGAATAGCAATGACTTGTTACTCCAAAGCCAGAGCTCCTTCAACCATCCCATTCTATAGTTCTTCACTTCTTTTCTACTCTTGCATCACTTTGTTGGTCATCAGACTGTGAGAGTGAGAAAAGAAAGTTAAAAAAAAGAAAACAATTTTTCATTTGTTTGCTCATTTGCAGCTTTATTGAATAGTGATATTAAAATTATTGACTGCTTGAGATTTGAGATTATTGCTGGTTTGTACTTTATTAAATTATTGCTAAAGTTTATTTCTTTGGTCAAAAAACAAATACAAAGAGTATATTATATCAGCCAAAGAGTAGCTTCTCCTACAGAGAAAACTATGTGAAATAAGGACAATTTAGCTATTTCCAAGATATGATTCAACAGCAACTTTAGCAATGACTAACAAAGTCATCTTCAAATTCTAGAGTTTAGCCAGATAAATATTATTTGCCTAATGTCCTTCAGTGTGAGTGTTATTTAATTCAGCACATTTGCTGAGCACCTAAAAAATGTACAAGGCACCAAAATGAACACTTGGGAAACTAAGACAAACAAAACCCAAAATTCATAAACCCTCACCTCAGAGACCTTATTATAATCTAATGGATGGATAAAATTTTTAAAAAAATAAGTTCGTTACAAAGTAAAATATTTTGAAGGAAAACAAAATTGAGGTCCCAGGTAAAATGCTTTAAGAAAATTAAAGGAGGGAGAAATCATTTTCAGCTGCAGAATTTACAAACTTTTCATAGAAGGTTATTATTCTGTATGCTTTAAGAAGAGCCCCTTCTTGGATTGCAGGGGGTTCTGAAGTGACCTGAGGTTGAGAAAATGGAAATAGTGAATGAAAATCACTCTTTTTAGAAGTTTAGCTGGAAAGAAGATAAGATAGATAGAAGGAAAGGAAGAAAGAAAGAAAGAAAGAAAGAAAGAAAGAAAGAAAGAAAGAAAGAAAGAAAGAAAGAAAGAAAGAAAGAAAGAAAGAAAGAAAGAAGAAAGAAAGAAAGAAAAAGAAAGAAAGAAAGAAAGAAAGAAGGAAGGAAGAAAGAAAGAAAGAAAGAAGGAAGGAAGAAAGAAAGAAGAAAGAGAGAGAGAGGAAGAGAGAGAGAAAGGAAGGAAGGAAGGAAGGAAGGAAGGAAGGAAGGAAGGAAGGAAGGAAGGAAGGAAGGAAGGAAGGAAGGAAGGAAGGAAGGAAGGAAGGAAGGAAGGAAGGAAGATAGATGAATAGATGGATGGATAGACAGATGGATGGATAGATAGATAGATAGATAGATAGATAGATAGATAGATAGATAGATAGATAGATAGATAGATAGATGGATATGCAGGAAGAGCTTGAAGGGTATCAAGGAAAGGGTAGTTTTTAAAAATTGTGGTGGTGTTTTGTTGTTAATATTACTCTGGATAGGGGAAACATGAATACGGTTATGGGCACAGAAAGGAAGCCATTGAGAGACTTGAAAGGGTGTGTGTGTGTGTGTGTGTGTGTGTGTGTGTGTGTGTGTGTGTGCGTGGGCATCTGTATGAGAGAAGGAAGAGAAGAGAAAAAGAAAAGAAAAGGAAAGAACAGAATGTGAAAGGAAGAAGGGAGAACAAGAGGGAGAAGGGAGGGAAAAGGGGAGTGGAGAGGAAAGAGATGTTGTTATGTTTGTTTCTCAAATGAAGGCTGCCAACTTGGCACTCCATCTCACCGAGAAGCAAACATGATTAGGTTAAGGGGACTGTGGATGACGTGGTACCTTGCTTCCTTTCCCTGTTCTTGGACAGTGTCAGAACAGCTTCTTCAGTTCGCTGGCATTAGTGCAGTGTTTCTGTAGACAGCAGGGCATAATTTAAAGCACTCTATTTGAAGTCACAAAAACTTGGGTTCACATTTTGACTCTGATGCTTATCTAGCTGTATATCCTTGGTTAAATCACTTTAGATCTCTGAGTCCCACTTAGTTCATCTGTAAAATAAATATAATAATAACTATTGAATTCATCTCTTAAGGCTATTGCTAGACTAAGATGACATAATGCTTATAAAGGGGGCTTTGAAAACTATAAAGCCCTTCACAAAAGTTGGTTATTCTTCTATGGTCTAAAGTATCCTTTCCTCCTGCTTTCCAGTGGCAAAAACAGAATGTTTGAAGTCATTGGTGAAACTCTGGAGCACGATTTCCCCAGCTGGTTGGCAAAAATCTTACGGCAGCTCTCTAACCCTGGCCTTGTCATCGCTATCATTTTGATCATGGCGTACGTATACTTCTTCTGCTTAGACAAAAAAACTTCTATAACTCTCTTCTCCCATCCCCCTACCCTTTTCTTTTGACTTTTCTACTTTCCCTACAGCCTCAGATTCCCAAAGGTCTCACTGAAACCAAACCAATTTCAGGATTATTACTTTATGGTGAGGGGCTGAAATTCACGAGCCTTAATCTTGATCCAATTGGATACGATTCAGTCTTCCACATCTCTTTTCACCATTTCAGGATTAAATAATTTGTTGCCAACTGGCCAAAATAATAATTAAAACATCCAACAGAAGGGAAGGATATAATGATAAATCTAATCAGGGGATTGAATTTCACCCCACACCCACACCCCTCAAACCCATACAGCAGATGGCACTGAATAAACAAACATGATGATCCTGAATATTAGTACTCTCCTTGGGTATCCTTTAGGCCATTTTTCAGTACTGAGGGACTTAGAGGTCATAAGCACTTGCACTCAGTGGACCATACACAAATGTTTGTTTATGATAATAGAGCCATAGGACTGGAAGGGTCCTTGGAAATATTGTCTACTCCTTCCTAGTGTTTTCAAAAAGGGTAACATTAAATCCTTCCCTCCTCTCACTCCCTTGAGACATTCACACTTAAAAATAAATACAAACCATAGGCTTGCCAGTACAGTAGAATGAAAGGTTTGAAACTAGGAACCTAAAGGCGGAAGGAAAGATTATTAGTTTGGTACACAGAAATAGCAAAAGTTCATAGAAATCATAAACTCTCAGAGGTGGAAGGACTTTCTCTCCAGCTAGGATAGGACTACTCTAGCTGTTTACTTATCAGACAAGACCCATTTTTACAATATAACCAGAAAACTTTCACCCAGCCTTTGTTTATAATATCTAATTGGGAGAGGGGTACCACCAAGCCATCTTGGTTAAGTGAACAGTGTCTTGGGGTCAGGGAAACCTAGATTCAGACACTCTGTTGGGCACTTTAACTGTGTGATCACAGGTGAATTATTCCTTGACTTTCGTTTCACTCATATATAAAATCAGAGAGTTGGACAAGATCCCTTTATTCTCTACTGAGAATGTAATAACACAGAATTGTGCAACCTTTGATAAGTCATTCATCTCCTAAAGATTTCTTTCCTTATCTGAAAAATTAAGTATTAAACTGAATGATTTCTTATACTGAAAATGCTCTGATTTTAATATTTCTTGGTTTGTCATCAGGAAAACTCTCTTGACTATAGTAGGGGTAATTAGATAACACCAAGACAGGCTATTATGCACTCATTTATTTATCTGCCTACTTATTTGACATTTTAGAATCTTTACTTCACAGCATTTTTAAGAAGATGATAGCATAAATCTGCCATGGGAAGATTAGTAAGATGAGTTACTGCAAGCTGTGGATTGTACTAGATGTACTACTAAATATCCTTCCACAATTTGGGTTCTAGGATTTAGCAGATTGGTGTTTAGAGTTTGCTATGAACGATCCCCCTAGAATTTTAATCTGTAGGGGTTCAATCTGATACTAGTTTGGGTAAAATATAAGGAAGATATTCTCTGTCTGTCTTTTGCAGTTCCCTAAGTGGGAATAGTGCTTAGTGAAGAGAACTTGGAGACGGGAAGACATAAGTACAAATCTTGGCTTAAACACTTATTAGCTCTGTGATCCTGGATAAGTCACTCAACTTCTCTTAGGCTCAGTTCCCTCATTTGTAAAATGGGATAATAAAAGCACTTACTTCATAGTAAGCTGTTGTAAGCTTCATGTTGTAAGCTTCAATTGAACTAATGCATAAAGTACTTTATACAAGCCATAAAGTGATATGTAAATGCTAGTTATTAATTTAAATTAGATTGGCAATGGGAGTAATTGCCTATTAGAGATTTTAGGCTGCCTGTTAGACAACTGAACTGAATGTCCTCATAGGCATCTCAAATTCAACAGGTCCAAACTAGAACTCATTGTCTTTTCCCCCTAACCCCACTCCTCTTCTGAATTTCCCTGTTTCTACTGGGGTCACAGCCTCACCCCAGTTGGCAGTCCTAGTGTTGTCCTGGGATCTTCAATGTCATTCACTCCACCTGTTCCAGTAAGGTGTCAAAACTTACTGTTTCTACTTTTACAACATCACTTAAGTTCATCTCCTCCTTTCCATTCATGAAACTGAGCTAAATCAGACCTTCATCTTCTCCCTCCTGGAATTCTGTAATAGCTTTCTAATTGACCCCTCTAACTCAGATCTCTCCCCATTCCAATTCATTCCCTAAACCAGATGTATCAAACATGGGCAAAACTCTCAAGTGTCCCAACTAGGTTAAAATGGAATTGGAAAGTATTTTACAAAATAAATAAAGATACAACAGACCACAGATAACATTGATGTGTGATTTTCTAAATTTCAATACACAGTGCACAGGGATCCTTATGTGTGGTTTGGTGGCCTCCCTTTCTATTTCAGTTTAACAGCACTGCTAAAATGGTTTTCCTAAAGTGTGGGTCTGATATTGTCATTCTTCTACTCAATTAACTCCAATGGCTCCCCCTCTAGAATAAAATGAAGCCCTCTGTTTAGCGTTAAAAGCCCTCTACAACTAGTTCTCACCTATATTTCCAGTCTTATTACATAGTACTCCCTTTCCATTCTAGCCAAATCTATCTTTTATGTCATTCCCCTCTGCTCCCAGTATTTCCCTGGGCTCAGCCGAAGACCTGCCTTCTACATGAAACCTTTTTTGATTCCTACTGTTTTCCAGTCTGAATAATTACATATTTTTCTTATGCATAGTACATATATTTTGTCTGTTGTTTTCCCTTCTTTGATACACAATAATAAGCTTTTTGAGTAAATTATTTCACTTCTGTTTTGGTATCCCCTGTGCCTAACACATAGTAGCCACTCAATGAATACTGTTGATTACCTAATTTTTGGTTCCTTAAAGTTATTTGTTGAATCTTATTTCTGTTAGTTAACGGAAAAAGTAAATGAGATGAGGCCTAGAGTAATTGTGATTTGCCCAAGGACACCCTACTAACATTAGTGGCAGACAAAACCTTGTCTCTTGATTACCAGGACAGCAGCACCCAGTGGTTAAAGTGAAACTAGAACATAATTTCCAAGCATTCCTCCCTATATACAACATTGAGCTTGTATTATTAGAGTAGAAGAGACCTAGAGAGTTTTTAACAGTTTGTCTTATTGAGTAGATTCCAGAAAAACATCATTCTTAAAGCAATGACTGACAGGTGGTGTGAATGAGTTCAAACTCTCATATTACTTGGATTAATACCAGTTTAGACCGAGCCAAATCATATTAGCAATTGCCTTACCAGGGCCAGATGGCTCATAAAGGTTTTAATCTAGGATGTTTGTGAGTAGAGGGACTGTGTTTTATCTCCAGTTATCAGCAGCAGAGAATAATATCACATGCATATTTATCTGCCTGCAAATCTATACATTAGAAGAGATGAACATCTTTCCTTTTGTAGACTCATTTGACTAATATAAGTGGAACTATCCAATTCTGGGTATCTTAAAAGGCCTTTAGAATCTGAGTTTGCTTTTTAGAAACATAAGTACATATGAGTAAATTATATGAAACATCTATGTTAATGAAAAATAACAATGATGAATTATGTCACTGGAAGACATTAATGAAAAGAGTTATCTTCCTTTTAGGTTGGCAAGTATCAAGACCTGTAGCATTTTTTTCCTTCTTTTCAAATATTGTATCAATGAATTATCAATATTTAGTAAGGATTTTTAATATTCATAAGAAATGAGGGTGAAATAGAAGTTCCAGTACCCATATTAACATAATAATGACAGCATATATATAGCACTTTAAGATTTGCAAAATGCTTTATAAATATTACCTAATTTTGTCTTTACAACAATTCTGGGAGATAAGTGCTATTATTATCCCTGTTTTATTGATGAAGTAACTGAGGCAGATGAGGTGACTTATTCAGTCATAAAATAAGTGTCTGAGGCAGAAGTTGAACACAGATCTTTCTTACTTCGAGTCTAATGCTCCTACCTCATTTAGCAGTCTTTAAGAAATGTAAGCTGGATAAGGAAGTGTCAGGAAGTCCCAAACATAGGAATGGGTATTACAAACTCTGATTCTAGTTTGAGCTCTGCCATAATTTGTGTGAACTTGGAGAAGACCAACACTTCTTTGCACCTCAATTTCTTCTCATTACTAAGTTTTTTCATTGTTGTAAAATTCTATCCCTCGATTGATAGTTTTAAAAAATTGTCTGAGAGAAGAAACATAAATTACCTTAATTTCCTTTCCATTTAGCTTGACTATCTATTATCTCAACGCTGCTAGCAAGGTACAGAAACTTGGAAACTTAGAGTTAAAGAAGAAGATGAAAATGGTAAGATATCATTCATTGTATGGAAAGAGTGTCATTACTTTCAAAACATGGAAAAGACTAAGATACTAAGTATTTCTTCTCTTCATTTTCTTTTCACTGTACAGCAAGCCGAGGAAAACAAATTGCGAAACAAAAAAATGGCAGCTGCCCGAGCAGGTGAGAAATAGTATTGTGACAATATTTTGTAAGTTGATTTTTCCCCTTTTCCTAAGAGGCATTTTGAGAGATGGGGGTGGCAGTGGTAGTAGCAGAATTAGCGTCCAGTAAGATGTGCTTGTATAACTACGCTGAAAATGCTAGTAATAGCAATAAGACAAGAAAAGGAAATTAAAAGAATAAAAATAGGCAAAGAGGAAACAAAACCAACTCAATTTACTAATGATATGATAGTCGACTTGGAAAAGCTTAAAGAATCAGTAAAGAAAGCCCAGCAAAATAAATGTCATTTATAGGAATAGCAAAATTCCAGAGGAAATGATGGAGAAATCCTATTCAAAATAACTAAAATTTCTGAAAGTCAATCTGCCAAGTTACTTATGACTTATATAAATACAATTATAAAATGTTCCTTAAAAAAACATTTAAGTATCTGGAGGGATAAGCAATGTCCATGCTTAGATTATTTTGATAGAATAAAAGTCAGGATATTATCTAAATTTAATTATAGATTGTGTTTCAACAATCAACTGTTTTATAGAAATAGATAAAATAATAAGGAAATATTAACAATCTCCAGAAAAAGGATTAAAAAATGTAATTAAGAGGAATAGCCTTCTAGATCTACAATCATCTCATAAAGCAATAATTGTTGAACTTATTTAGTACTCATTAAAAACAGAAAAAAGTAGATCAATAGAATAAATTAGATAACTTAGATTCAGAAATAATAAAATTCAATAACCCAATTTTCAGGAAACTCAAAAAGCATGAACTCCTTATCTGACAAAAATTTCTTTCATAACTGGAAAGCATATGGACAGAAATTGGGTTTAAATGATCCCCTTCACCATTTGCTACAATTAGTTCAAAACTGAACTAAATATTAAAAAACCTTTTGCAGCGATGCCTAGAGGAGAAATTCTTAAGTGAATATGAGCTACAAGTAATCGCAAAAGATAAAATAGGTAACTGCTTCAAATGGAACAGCAAAGTTAATGCAAACAGGATGAGAAGAGAAAGAGAAAACTGAAAAAAATCTTTATATTAAATATGTCTGCTAGGTTCTGATTTTCAAGAAATAGAGAACTAACAAAAAAATAGAATAAAATGCCATTTTCTGATAGATAAGTCTTCAGAGGAAAAGAATAAACAATTCTCAAAAGAAACTGCAAACTAATAACAGCTTTATGAAAGATTGCCCCAAATCACTGGAAAAGAAAAAAAAGCAACACAAAATTAAAAGAAGTCTGAGGTTTTAACTACACACCCTACAATTTGGTAATGGTGCTGGAGGGCTTGTGGAAAGATAAGCACATTATTGCACTGCTGGAAGTGCCATGAATTGTCCTAACCATTCTGGGAAGCAATTTGGAATTATGATAAGTGACTAAAGCTGCATGTGGCCCTTTGACTAAATTCAAACAGTGACCTCAAGAACACAGCTTCCCCACCCCTGGAAGCATCCATACTGTTTGACCTAGACATAACACTACTAGAATTATGCATCCACTTAAGTCCTTTTCTCTTTTGCCTTCCCAAGTCTCTTATATTCTCCTGTCCTTCTTGTTCTGAAGTCCATCTTTTACTACAAATCATAACTACAGTGCAAAGACCAAGGTTGTGCCCAAGTGGGGTGGGGGTATTTAAAGGGTGCTTATAGCACTTACAATCCTTATAGACTTTAACACCTAGCTGTCAAGAATATTTAGTCAAAATAGGAAGCTATAAGCTGGCACAAGCTTCTCCCAGGTACTCTACTCCAAGTTAACCCCTTTATAGTACCTATGATGCAACATCTTGGTGTTTACACCCAAAGCACCCAGTGTTCCCCAGGTTTCTATGTCTCGTTCCACTCCCTAACCAAATGTGTCTAGAAATATTGATTTGAGGGCACACAATATTATAGCTATGACTGTCTTTTGTAAGCATGTCACCCTCCTCCTCCAAGGACCCTCCCCTTCTATTAATATAGAGTATTAGGAAGAATTGTAGTACAATAAATTAAATGAAACAATAACTTTAAAAACATATTTATTGATCTTTTGTTTTGACATCACCTATATTTCCAAATGTATCTCTTTCTCCTCTCCCAGTGACTCATATTTTATAAGAACAAAAGAGGGTTTTAGCGAAATGAACTTACGTATCAACCACATTTCTGTTATTTAAATTTTTCTACAACCACTCAGCATTTTTGCAAAACAGTGAGGGGAGGGGTGCATTTTCCTGCTTCTTCCCTGGAGCCATTTTAATCTCACAATGTTAAGTTTTGATTGTTTTCCTGCTATTGTGTTTACCAATTACAAAGTTCAAATCATCCTGTTTATACTTTCCTCATTGTTTATTTTACTTTACATCAATTCCTACAGTTCTTTTCAGGCTTCTGTTTTCATTATATCATTATATATCATTATATTTTCATTATAGCATTCATTATAGCATACTAACCTGTATTATTGTCATTTTTAATCCACTCCAATCAATGTACATTTAGTGAGTTGGATTAGTCAGTCTCTGAGGCCACTTCCAAGTGTAGAACTGTGGTTCCTGGATCTTACTTTAATTTCTGATAGAAATACTTTGGTATAAATGGGAAGATTCTTTTTAATCCTTGACTTCCTGGGGACAAATATCTACATTTATCCAGGTCAACATTTATGGAAATTTTAGTCACCGTCTTCCCATAATTTCAAGTTGTTCTGCAGAATTGTTGGAACAATTCACACAGTTCCACGCTCCATACATTCATGTTTCAGGGGTGTTGGGAGGGTCAGATGAGAAAATGGATGCCAAACACTTTGTAAATCTTGGGGAGTTATAGAAATGCTAGTTATTGCTCCTGGTATTATTAGCCTACACTCAACAGGACGTTATTCTTCCAAGCAATATTCGCAGATCAATACAGGGGCATGCTAGTAAATGTTTAATAACTAGAATGAAAGGTACTGTACACATATGTACTTTTAAGTTTGATTTGTACTATTAAAACTTTCTTAAGTGTAGACAGTCAAGAAAACAGTAAATCAGGTCTAATTTATAGAGATTTCTGATTTCTCAAGTGTAAAGAAATGCTCATACCGAAATGTAACAATGGCAAGGTTAGAGCTAGCTCTAACACACCCCATGTTTGTTTCTATAGCTCTTCCAACATTGACGATTTCCATCTTTGCCATATTGTTGGGTGAGAGGTCAAATCTCAGCTGTGCTGACTGTGTTTCTTTCATTATTAGCGATCTGGAGCACTCTTTTACATCGTCCTTCGTGGTTTAATCCTTATTTGATAATTGCAGTGACCGTGGCTCAGCAGGTGTCATTATCACTTCATAGATGAGGGAGATGAGGCTAAGGGGTTGAAGCTTTCCTAGGATCACAGATCTAAGGTAGGATTCATCGCGAGGGACCCAGGACTCTAAGTCCAGGGTTTTCTAACCACTAGTCTACATTGTTTTTGAGGCTTTTCTCTTCCTAAATTCTGTGATCCTTTGAAACTTCACTTTAGTTACCACAAAAGAAATCAAAACAGCATATTAAAAGTCACTTTGCCCAACTGATATGCAGAGTTGCTGTGAGAAGATACAAAAATGCCCTGAATACAAAACTGTTTTGTAAATGTAGTATTACAGTGTGCAGTATGTTATAAAAATGCAGATTTCCAGTAACCTTGCTTAGAAATATTTATTAATTACATGGAAGACTAAATTTTTATTTTCTTTTTTTATGTGTTTGTTTTAGCAGCTGCAGCAGGTGGCCAGTAACCTTAACAGACAGCTCAGGGACTCAGGAACACTCTTGGCCTTGGAAAGGAAAAATAATGAGCTGTCTGGACATCCAAAGAACTTCCATGTTGTTATTTCAAATCTTTTTCCTTATTTCTACTGCTCTTTAATGTCAAGCACATTTCCAACTATCTTTCTAATATAGAGAAAGACCTCCAGGATTCTTTTTTTCTGTACTAGTAATTAATTACAACAGCCCTAATTTCTTCTCTGTAAGACTTCCCTGTTCCATTCTACTGAACATGAGAGACTGAAATGGACTGAGCAAGAAATCCCTACATATTGACTCAGTGGTTTGCCCAAGAGTTAGGTTAAATATGAAGCTATGTAGAATGCTCTTCTTTTATATTCTGTCTATAAAAAAAGTTTGCTCTCAGAAATTTTTGCCGTTGGAGTCTGAGCAAGGATGTGTTACCTTCTCTTCCCCCTTCCCCCACCCCCAGGATGAGTGTCATATATATTAACTAAATAATTTATGGCTGATTCATTCACTACCTTACCAGTACAAAAGAAAAAAAAATTAAATACTCTATTGTCAGGCTCCCTACTTTTGATTTCAAAATAGGAGTCAGTTTAGCAACAGTTTTTAAGTGAAAAAGAAACTGGTCAGTAGTACTGCACAGATGAATGTCTGAATATCTCTCATCTAGCAGAGAACCACAGAACTTAGAGAAGTAATTTTTTTGAAGGAAAAATAAAAAAGGCTCATGCATGTTACTCGAGGTATAACTGATACTATAGGCCATTAAATACTAGTAGGAAGCAATGAAAATATTTACTGTTGAATATTTTTCAACAGGTAGGTATAAATGTATTTTGTAATGAATGAGAAAGAACACATATCCCTTGGAGGAACAGGGCTTAGTTTATGGGGGTACTTCAGCATTATAATTTATTTGCAAAAGTAATTTACTTTGAATAATTGATTCTTAAGGTCCCTTGTCAACTGGCCCGCCCATGTTCCTGCATTCTCATCTTCCTGTACTCTCCAAGATGGAAACTCTGCTCCAGCCAAGCCAACTTGCTGGCCACCCCCTTGTAAATAACTTACTGATTCCTGACCCTGCATGCTTGCATAAGTTATTCCTGATTATTCCTGCCAAGTCATGGATTTACAACTTCCTTTAATATCCAACTCAAAAGTTATATCCTCCAGGAAACCTGTCCAGAGTAACCCCCATTTGTTCTGAGTGAATCCCTTATTCTTTATCCTTGAACAGCATATGTCTTCAATTTGTAGTATATTATTTGCAGTTGTTGACATGTTTTTTTGTATCTCAAACAATCTTCTCTGTGCATGCTTCACTTTTCTGAAGTAGATGTAAGCTCCCCAAGATCAGGGATCATGTTTTCTAACTTTTATATTCCCCAAAGGTACCTCATTTAGTATTGTGCACACAGTAGGCACTTAATAAATACTTGTTAACTAATAAAATGGGACTGTTGAAGTTTTGGGGTGCTGGGACCCTGAAATAGTGACACACTGGATCCTGCCTGAATGATTTCAGTCCAAGCCTTCTTTCAGCCAAAGTTGAACAAAGTTTATTAAAGATCCTCCATACTGGATAGACTCTTAAGGAATCTAAGCATTTGTACTGCGAATTACAGAGGGTCAGACTGAATCTGAGCCAGATTGACCCTGAGCACCATCATGGAGACAAGATGGATCTTATACACAGAAAGACCATGGGAGGGATCTTGGGTTGGCCAAGTAGTCTGGGGACATGGGAGGAGGAGTCCAGGGAGGATCTGGATGGGAATGGTCTGTAGACTGGGGTAACTAGAGGTCAGACTCCAGGAATTAAGAGAATGCGTTAAGTGTGGGAAGTAGCAGAAGGCTACCTGGAGGTAACAGACGATGGAGGGCTAGGCTAGGTTAAGGATAACAGATATTTGGACCTATCAGATAATGGAAGGCTTATGGCCTCAGAAGAACACCAAATCAATTGGAAAGGTTCAAGGCGAGTTCAGGGGGGGCTCCCAGAGCCTCTACCCCCATCAGGGCCATTTATACTTATTGCCACATTTTAGAACAAAGAATTTCTTCAATACTTATGCTATGTAGATGAAAATGTCATGATGGTATAAAAGAACTCATTATCCAACAATACAAATGATCTTTTGGCCATTATTGCTTTAGAGTTCTAAGTTTCCTCTGCCTTTTGTACAGTGCATAGCATGAGATGAGAGACAAACCGCTCTGCATTCTCATGGTCATGGTAGGCATGCTGCCACTTATCTATAATCAACTTCATAAAGATGGTGTGTGAGAATAACAACCTTTGAGAGTGAAAGGCCAAATAAATACAGGTGAAGACACATGAAATAGGAATATAAATACTACTTATTTTGGAAAAGGTAAACTCAGAACAAAATATATAAATAATGAGCTGAATCTGGTTGTCACCTAAGCTGTTTTAAATTAGGCATCCTAAGAAATATAAACTTTTAATATACTTAAAAGTAACTGGTTGGTAAATAGAAATATGGTAAAAAGAATTAGATTTGGGTTTGATTCCTGTTTCTAACACTTACTTCCTCTGTAACCTTGGGCAAATCACTTTCCCTCTCTGGATCTCAGTTTTCTCATCTGTAAAATGGGGAGGAGAGGTAGACAAGAGGACTTGGAATGTCTCTGTAATTGCTAGATCTAAGTTCCTTTGAGGTCAAAAGATTTAGAGATGAAAGCAATGTTAGAGATAATCTAATTATTTCCCAATTGTCTATAGATTTAATAGAAGGAAGGAGTCTCAAACTGCTCAATCAGATATGTAACATTTGGTAAAAATGAAGCACAGATTTTTTTAAATATCATTTGCCCATGTACTAAGGCCACAGACTAAGGTTGCCTGGGGACAGATGGGAACATACATCACCCAGATTCTTGGGTATTCTTCTACAGAGGTTGCTCAATCAACAGAGCATACAGTTATAAATAGAGGGTAAACACTTCGGTAGCCAAAACAACCTCAACTTCTCTCTTCTGCCATAAATGACAGTCGTTTTTTCCTCACAAATAATTGTTCAGACATAATAGGCTTCTGTGGGATGGTTTTCACTGCGCTAGAAATAGGAAATTCTTCCTCATAAGGAATAGGAATTAGACCTGTAACTTCATTTTTATAGGGAAATTCCAGGTAAGGAATACAAATTGGCATTTTCACTGAGATTTAGTCTTAGGGGTTGCTTACAATACCAGAGGTTATACAAATTGCCCAAGGTCACACAGCCAATCAGAGAAGGCACTTGAGCCAGGTCTTTTTGACTTTGAGATAATAGCACTCTAGTCAGCAAGCACCAAGACTTTAATCACAATAATGGATTTGTAGTAGATGGCATCCTTTGCCTGCTGAGTTTTCACCCACCTATTCACAATTATCTCTGCTCCACACTCTTCCTACCTCCTTCATATGTTTGTGAAGGGGGAAGTGTTTTGTGATCTATAAAACAATGAGAGTTTTTCTTACTGGATGGTAGGTAATTTTCAGGCATTCAGTGCCAACTCTGTCAATCTGGTTTTGTTCTGCCTTAATTTAGTCTGTAGAGACTGAATGTATATTTGTTGAGAATGTACAATGTATAAAATGTGTCCATGAAAAATGTTCCATGCCTTGGAGGGCCTTATGTGCAACACAGAGTCCACAACTTTCATGCATATCATTTTGTTAGGAGCCCCTCCAATCCATACACTTACTATTACAAATTAGCTTTAAATATTACATTCTAGTATTGAAGCATTGCCATCGTATTTTACCTTCCTTGTTAAGATCCATGAATTCTGGAGCACCTTTGGTCACCAGAGGCTAATTGATGCAAATATATTTCTTTCTGGGACTGAAGAATCTGCCCTGTCTTTCAAAGACATTATATTCAAATCTCAGTGAAATTTTCTTTTCCAATTAATTCTTCCTCATGTTTTCTCTTGTGATAAAACTAAAGCTCTTTGTTTCAACAATTGCCTCTATCATTCAGAGACTTTCCATTAAATAGAAATATTTAAAAGAATTTCATTTCAGAAGCCAAATTTAATATATTGTATTAAATTAAATACTGATATTAATGATATGGAATTGGATATTTGGTTAGTGACATTTAGTATTCAGTATTGCTTATGAACCAGGATTATCTTCCAGGAACTTAAAAAGTCATTCATATTCTATTGGCATAATTAATGCTGTAGTCCATTTCATTATAGGTCTAATTTATTTTATTAATGAAAAAATTGGGGGGGAAGTATGGTGGAGAGAATATTCCCCAGTGACAAAAATTTTCTCTCTATATCAGCAGGGTGATATCAATACATATTTGCTCAACTGAATTGAAATGATGATCAAACACCAATTAATGAAGGTTCATAATTTTGTTTAGTTGCATCTGACTCTTTGTGACCTCATTTGGGGTTTTCCTTGCAAAGATACTAGAGTGGTTTGCCATTTCCCTCTCCAGCTCATTTAACAGATGAGGAAACTGAGGCAAACAGGATGATGTGATTTGCCCAGTATCATGCAGCTAGTAAGCGTCTGAGACCACACTTGAACTCAAGAAGATGAGTCTTCCTCACTTCAGGCCTTCTATCCACTGTGCTGCTATGTAGCTGCTTGGATGGGGATTCATACTTTGATTGATTATAAATATTTATAATTATAACATTATTATGTATATAATATAATAATTATAATATAATGTAGTTATAATAATTCAATAAATATTTATTGAACTACTATGTATCAAATATTGTGCTAGGTATTATGGATATAAAGACAAAAAACAGTCCCTGGGGTCAAGTAGTTTACATTCTATGGGGAGGAAATAACTTGACCACTTTCATTTAGGTTAACACAATAGCTTTTTAACTGATCTCCTTGCTTCAAATCTCTTCCTACTTTGATTCATCCTCTCTATTGGGATCCCTAGGTAATTTTCCTAAAGTTTAAGTCTGGCATTGTCACTCCTTCACTCTATGAGCCCTGTGGCTCCCAAGCTCCACTCAAAGGCTGTTTTGGACCCTCCTGTTTTAGAGCGAATGTCAGTAGTAACAGTTTCTCAGCAACGTGAGGCTCCTGCCCCTCCCAGCATGATTTACCTAATTTCTTTTCTTTTCTATTAAAAGGGCCATCCCCCTGACTACTTTTTAAAGAGGCCTAGTCACTGAATGGGCATTACCTCACTTTAAATGAGTACCTGAAAAGACCTTAGCCTTTTCCCATTGCATCCTGGGCTATCTCCAGTCATCCTGATCACTGGATTCAGATGGCTCTGGAGGAGAAGTGAGGCTGGTGATCTGCACAGCCCTCCTTCACTCAAAACAAAGTCAAGTTCAAGTCATGTCATTACTTCTCTGATGTAATGGGCATGTCTTCCTGGGCAGCAAAGGATGAGCACAACATAAAAACCTCTGGGATCAAATAGATTTCATTTGGCTCATTATAACTTGCAGAGTTCTTACCTTTCCAGTGCTTTTGCCTTATTCTGTTTTCCACGTAGATTCTCTGACACTGATCTACTAACAGTTCTTCAAGCATGAAATTTTCTCTCTTGTCTTTGTGCTTGCTGTCCTCCATGCCTGGAATGCTCCGTCTACTTACCTTTGCCTCCTTTTTACTGGCTTCCTTCAAGAGTCACCTCAAATCCCACCTTTTTCCCAGGCTTTTCTGATCCTTTCCCATCCACCCACACAGCTGCTTATGCCTTCTCTTCTCAGATAAACTTCCATCTACTCAGTAGGTATCTATAGCATTTTTCAACTGGTAATTTACATATTATCTCCCCTGTTGGAATCTGCATTCTTTGAGGGCAGTGTTTGTTTTTCTGAGTTTGAATTTTTTAAAAACTTTCTTTGTTTCTAAAGAACTTCACACAAAGCTTGACACCTACTAAGTGCTTGATAGAATAATAAATAAATACAAAATATATAGAAAGTAAATAAAACACAAAGTTACTCCCAGGAAAGAAGGGAGTGGGGAAGGAGGAAAAAGGAAAGACACTTAACCTGAACTTGAATGGAAATAGAGATTTTGTGAGGCAGAAGTAAAGAACGCGTGCATTCCTGGCATGAAGAACAACCAATGTAAAGGCATGGAGGTGGGAAATGGAATGTTGTGTATAGAGAACTGCCAAAGTGTCTGGAACACTGGGTGAGTTTAGGAGAATAGCATATATAACCCACAGCCTAGCCACTCCAGCCCACACAGACTCTGGCCGTAGAACTAGTCTGAATCTGGGGGCTGTCCCAAGGAGAGTCAATATTTCTCTTTGTTTTATGATTCCCTTATCTCATAGATTATTCTGGGAAAATCTCCAAAATAAAGCTTAGATATAGCATATGTCTAGTTTTCCTGGGATGTGGGTAATAGAGTTTCCATTTCCTATTCAGAAATTCAAGGAAACAATGGGATAGCCTATATTTCATTCTTTCTACTCTTTCCCCATCTCTTTCCCTCACACAGAATTTGAAAATGATTCCTAGGAGCCATTAGACACATAGACAAAACACATGGAATATACATATGACCAATAAACTTTCTACTTGGAAGGCAACTGAAATATTTTCATGTAGTAATAGTCTTCATCAACTAACTCATCTTTAAGTTAGTGGAATAGAACAAGGATTTTAAATATTTTTTTGTATCATGAATTCATTTCAGAATAATGTTTTTAAATGAATTTTTTAAATGCTGAATTTTAGTTAGACATGAGTGAAAATAAAAATGTCATTTTTTTTCCCAATCCAAGTCCACAGACTCCTTGAACTCTGTTCACAGACACATGGACCTCTAGTTAAGAACTTCTGGATTAGAGAAAAACGTTAAGAGGTCATCTCAACTGGAAGATATTATGACATATTATTAGTTATTGTTAGATACCTCTAAAGAACTTGTTCATTTCCATGTAGTTTTATGATTTACAAAACACTTTCTTTAAAGCAGTCCTATAAGCTAGGTTTCACATGTTGCCATGGCCAAATACTTCATTAGCTTTCACAAATGGAATGGGCTGGTGGTGTGCCCCTGATTGATGTTGCTTCTCAGACAACAGATTCAGTCCATTGCCAATACCACTGAAGAAGCCTTTCCAGTTAAGTAGGCCCTGCTAGAATTCACAATCCATACCTTAGCCTTGAAGAACTCAGGACTATCTCCATACCATGATCAGACACCAGATTTGGACTTTTGTGGAAGCTATGTAGGTAACTCAAGTATTATTTTACAGATAAGGAAACCAAGGGCAGAGCTAGGACAAACTTAAATCTTCTGACTCTAAGACTTTTCCTGTGATACCATATTGTCTTCCCATGGAATATTTGATCTTCAAAGTGATCAACTAAGGCTTAAAACACATGGTGAGATACAAAATAATATTCACTTAAGGCAGAAGTATTGAGCACCAGGCTGGGGACCCCAAAATCCTAGAATACAGCCTAAAGCATATTAAAATGTAATTGAGGGAGTCAGAGCCAAGATGGTGGAGTAAAAGCAGAGACTCCTAGAGTTCTCCCCCTAAACCAAGTCAAATATCTGTAAAAAATGACTCTAAACAAATTCTGGAGATGCGGAACCCACAGAATGATGGAGTGAAGCAAATTTCCAATCCAAGACAGCCTGGAAATTCCAGAGGAAGCAGCTATCATACCAGGCTGGAAGCAGAGCGCAGTCCAGCATGGGTCACAGAACTGAGCAGGCTTGCGGGGACTGAATCTCTGGAACCTGTGGTGGTTTCCAGACTTCACAACCCCCAAATCCCAAGAACAAATTGAAAGGTCAGTAGAAAAAACCTTTTCAACCTATGTGAGAAAGAAGAGTGGTCCAGCACCAGCCCCTGGGTGGTGGAGGATGTGCAGCAGCAGCAGCAGCAAGGGCAGTAGCAGAGGTTTTTTTCTGGAACTCTCAGTCCATAGATTGTGGGGGGATCAAGCAGCTGACAGTACACCTCTCCACCCCCACTGGAAGCAAGCAGAGAACTACCTTGACAAGGAGAGAAAAGTCATGTAAATGGCTGGGGAAATAAGCAAAAACAGCGGGGGAAAATCAGACTATAGAATCTTACATTGGTGACAAGGAATATTAATACATATGACCAGAAGAAGACAACAAAGTCAAAGCTCCTACATCCAGAGCCTCCAAGAAAACTATGAATTGGTCTCAGGCCATGGAAGAGCTCAAAAAGGATTTTGAAAATCAAATAAGAGAAGTAGAGCAAAAATTGGGAAGAGAAATGAGACTAATACAAGAAAATCATGATAAACAAGACAACTGCTTGCTAAAGGGGACACAAAAATGCTGAATAAAATAACAACTTAAAAAATAGACTAACTCAAATGGCAAGAGAGATCCAAAAAGGCAATGAGAAGAAGAATGCCTTAAAAAGTAGAATTAGTCAGATGGAAAGGAGGTCCCAAAGCATGTTGAAGAAAATAATTCATTAAAGATTAGAATGGAGTAGATGAAAGCTTTATGAAAAATCAAGAAATTATTGAACAAAGTCAAAGGAATGAAAAAATATCAGACAATTTGAAATATCTCTTTGGAAAAACAACTGATCTGGAAAATAGATCCAGGAGAGACAATTTAAACATTATTGGATTCCTGAAAATCAGAATCAAAAAAAGAGCCTAGACATCATCCTTGAAGAAATTATCAAGGAAAACTGCCCTGCTATTCTAGAAGAAGAGGGTAAAATTGATATTGAAAGAAGTCACCAATCACCTCGTAAAAGAGATCCCCAAAGAAAAACTTCTAGGAATATTGTAGTCAAATTCCACAGTTCCCAGATCAAGGAGAAAATATTTCAAGCAGACAGAAACAAACAATTCAAGTATTGTGGAAACACAATCAGGATAATACAAGATCTAGCAGCTTCTACATTAAGGGATGAGAGGGCTTGGAATATGAATATGATATTCCAGAGGTGAAAGGAGCTAGGATTAAAACCAAGAATCACCTACCCAGCAAAACTGAATATAATACTTTAGGGAAAGAAATGGTCATTCAATGAAATTGAGGTCTTTCAAGCATTCTTGATGAAAAAGACCAGAGCTGAATAGAAAATCTGACTCTCAAATACAAGAATCAAGAGAAGCATGAAAAGCTAAACAAGAAAGAGAAATAATAAGGGACTTACTCAAGTTGAACTGTTTACATTCCCACATAGAAAGATAATATTTGCAGCTCTTGAGACTTTTCTCAGTATTAGGGTAGTTGGAGGGATTATATCCTTATAGACAGAAGGCACACACAGGGTGAGTTGAATATGAAAGGATGGCATCTAAAAAAATAAAATTAAGTGGTGAGAGAAGAATATATTGGGAAGAAAGGGAGAAATAGAATGGGGGTGAACTATTACATAAAAGAGGCAAGAAAAAGGTTTTTCAATGGAGGGAAAGAGTGAATATTACTCTCATTGGATTTGGCTTAGGGAGGGAATAACATGCACACTCAATTTGGTGTGGAAATCTATCTTACACTACAGGAAAGTAGGAAGGAAAGGATTAAGCAGGGGTTGGGGGGGATGATAGAAAGGAGGGCAAATGGGAGAAGGAAGCAATTAGAAGTAATCACTTTTGAGGAGTGATAGAGTCAAAAGAGAGAATAGAATAAATAGGGGGGAGGATAGGATGGAGAGAAATATAGTTAATCTTTCACAACATGACTGTTATGAAAGTATTTTGCATGACTACACATATGTAACCTATATCAAATTGTTTGCCTTCTCAATGGTGGTGGGTGGGAAGGGAGGAAAGGAGAGGAGTTGGAAATCAAAGTTTTAAAAATGAATGTTAAAAATCATTTTTACATGCAACTGGGAAATTAGACATACAAGCAATGGGGTATAGAAATCTATCTTGTCCTGTAAGAAAACAGATGGGAAGGGGATAAGAGAAGGGAGGGTTGTGATAGAAGGGAGGGCAGTTTGGGGGAAGGGGTAATCAGAATGCAAGCTGTCTTGAAGTAGGTGGAGGGGAGAGATAGGGAGAAAATTTGGAACTCAATATTTTAGGAAGTAAATGCTGAAAACTAAAAATTAATTAATAAAAATTTTAAAAAACCTGAAAATATAATTGAGAAATACTTTAACAAAATAAATAAAAATACAATAGAACATAGATACTATTAATATGCAGTTTTCTCAGTCAACATAAGACCTACAGGGATCCTTATGTACATTTTTGCTGTTCTAATTATTTTATGGTCATGTGATCCCATTTGAATTTTCTTGGCAAAGATACTGGAGTATTTGCCATTTCCTTCTCCAGCTCATTTTACAAATGAGGAACAGAGGCAAACAGGGTCACACATCTAGTATGTGTCTGTGGTTAGATATGAACTAGCAAGATGAGGTTTCCTGATTCCCAGACCAATGCTCTATCCGCTGAGATATCTAGTTGCTCTTATGTACAGTTTAGTTGTTGAATTTCTATGAGAGTTTGACATTATTGTCTTAAGAAATCTAAAACAGATAGAAATTAAGTAAGTTGCCAATGGGAATAGTCTAAGTGTTAACCTAGACCTCACTGCTTCTCAAATGTGAGATCTATATCCATACAGGTGATTAATTTAGAGATAAAAGGGACCTTTGAAATCATTAAGTTGAATACTCTTATTTTCTAGATAAGGAAACCAAGATCTAGAAAGGAAAATGACTTGCCCAAAGTCACTGAGGTAGAAGTGACAGAGTTAGGATTGGAACCCAGGGCTTCTGACTCCAAATCCAACACTGAATACTGGATAAATAAGGCACTGATTATATATGTCAGCATACTTTATTTATTTCCCATTCTGAAATGACTCACTAGTTGAATCTGAACTAAGCACTTAACTTGTTTGTAGCTCAGTGTTTCTATTTGAAAAGACAAGTAAAATATTTGCATTATGTGCCATTATAATAATCTAAAGACAGAAGTTAACCCCAATTCCCTTGCCTTTGCCTCTACAAAATTAAAAAAAAAAAAAAAATAGAAGAGGCTCATCAATTTAGAGCCAGAAGGTCTTTCAGAGGTCATATACTTCAACCTTTTATTACAGCATATATTCAATTCAATAAACATTTATTAAACACCTGCTACATGTGGGGCACATGTTAAGCTCTGATGATGCAAAAGGAAGTAAAAGACAGTCCCTGGACTCAAGCAGCTTACAATCTAATGATTGTAGATTTGAAGAAAGAAGGAATCTTAGAGATCATCCAATCTAGTCCTTCATTTTCTGGATAAGGAAATTCAGGCTGAGAGGTAAATTGCTCAAGTTCAGAGAGATAATAAAGAGAGGCTCTAGAATTTGAAATCCAGATATTTTATTCCAAATACACTGCTTTTCCCTTTCTCCCACATTAGAACATCTGAGGCCCAGGTTGAGTGACTCACCCAAACTCATGCAAGTAGCAGACCCAAGATATAAACCCTGGTACATTGACTTCAAAATAAGGACTCTTACCACTACACCAGAACAAGCCACGTATGAGCATACTCATTTGGCTCATATTGAAATTGATATATTTGATTTGTATGGCTTAAGTAAAACTGTTCACAGCCCTGCCCATAGCAATCCAAAAGCCTCTATTCAGTTGAAACAGCAGAAAAATATATGTTGATGTAACACTGCACATTTCCTTTCATTGAGGTGAGAAGTTACTAGAAATTCTTGCATATAAATAAATAAATCATTAGAATTGGCATAAAAAAGTATATCTACATATTGTCCATACTACATGCTGGCATTTTAAATACTTATAGTAAAGGTATAGTTGGCTGATCAATAAGGATTTATTAAACACATACTATGTTCCAAGCACTGTACTAAGTTTTAAGGATATAAAGAAAAGCAAAAGACAGTCTCTTCTCTCAAGGAGTTCTCATTCTAATGGAGGGAGCAGCATAAGAACAACTGTGTACAAACAAGAGATATACCAGATAAACTGAAAAGAATTGATAGGAGGAAGGCACTACCATTAAAAGGGATCACAAGTGACTTTTTTGTGTCTGTAACCTAGGTGAAGCCAGGGGAGTTGGGAGGCAGAGATAAGGAGAGAATTTCAGGCATGGGGACAGCCAGTGAAAATGGTTGTATGTGGGAAATGGAGAATCTTGTCATGAGGAACAGTAAAGTCAGTATCACAGGATTACAGAATATGTGGGGGTAAGGTGTAAAAAGATGAGAAAGGAGGCTGATTAGGAAGGGCTTTGACTGACAAGGGATTTTATGCTTAATTTTAGAGATGATAGACAACCACTGGAGTTTATTAAATAAGGTATAACATGGTCATATCTAAGTTTTAGAAAGATCAACTTCACAGTTGTGTCACCACATAGTCATTTAAGTACCTGAGGCAGTGAATTAGCATTTTAATAGAAATACATTCAAGTGAGTATAACATGTGCCAATCAACTGTTTGGTTGATACGATTAGCATTTTACAAGAGTTGTATAAAAGGATTAAATACACATAGATTTCACATCAGCAAAGCCAGAATGTCCCACTGGAGTGAATATTATTTTATGCTTGTGGATTTATTCTTTTTAGAAGTAAACTTCATTTCAGTGGAAATGCAATTTGAATAGTATGATAAAATTGCACAGGAAAAACTTATCTAGAGTAAAATTCAGAAATTAATTTGATCTGTTAAGTGAGTGTTCTCTTTAATAAGTGTGGAAGATCTGATCTATAATGAAAGAGTCCCCCAAGTAATGAAATAATGAGTCACTGAAGCTCTGAAATAAATGAATGGGATTAACCTTCATGAGCGTTCACTCGTTCCTCTCCAGGTGTCACTTGAACACATGGAGTGCTTGCCAGGTGAGCAAGGTGGAAAGAGTTTTGGAAAGGCTTTGGAGTTAGTGGACCTGGGTCCAAACCTTATAATTGTCTCTACCCATCTGACCTTGGGCAAGTAATTTAACTTTGCTAAATTTCAGTTTTATAATTTTTAAAATGAGTGGCATAGTGGAATGGCTTCCAGATCAAAATCTAAGATATCATGACCCAGATACAAATATCCTCTCTGATACTGACTAGCTTTGCTGCTTTAGGCAAATATAACCTTGCCAAAGTTAACCTCTCTGTGCCTCAGTTTCCTCACCTGCGAAATTAAGAGGTTTGCGTAAATGACGTTTACTCTAACTTTATCATCCAAATGATCTTATGACTCTACCTTTCTTGCTCTTCACTGATAAAGTTCTAGAAAGTCTTCTCTTCCTTCCTTGCCTCTACTTCCCCTCTTCGAAAACAAAGGACAAACAACAACCTCTTTCACTTGACAACTCTACCATCTAGTTCATATCATGCTGTTGGAATCACACTCTCCAAAATGAACAAAGATTAATTACAGGAAATTCCAAATCCTGTGGAGGTCAATTTCTTTGACCTTGCTATAACTTTTGACCCTATTGACTATCGTTATTGCTGCTGCTCACTCTTCATTTTCAAAAACAACCAGTGATGAAATGAGTGATGTCGTGACTTGCCCATAAGTTGTATTTAAATGATGCAGTGCTGCACAAAGGCATCAGCTTCACATCCTCTTCCAGAGTCACAGAAGGACAATGGCAGGATAAAAGTCAAGATGACTGGCAAGGGCCCAGGATGCAGTGGTCCTCCTTCTTGACGTGCTTTTCTCTTTTGGATTACATGCAACTATTCTCTCTTTGCTCTCCCTGCTTCATCACTTTTTATTCTCCTGCAAAAGTTCTTCCTCTAAGGATCTGTCTTTGCACTTCTCTTCCTATTTCTATATATTCTATATCCATATATTCTATAGGTCATTCTATATATAATTTCTTTCTTGGTGATTTCATCTATGGATACAGATGACTCACAAATTTATAAATCCAAATATGAATTCCCCCCTAAGCTGCATTCTATATTTTTAATTGCCCTTTAAGCAACTCCACCTAGATGTCTCAACAGCTTCTCAAATTTAATGTCTCTAAAATAGAACTCTTTCACATACTTTCAACCCCTTCCAAAAAATCCCTGCCCTTCCTCCCAATTTCTCTTTATATTGATGATAAAATTACCCCTACAATCTCAAAACTTGTTTTTTTTTTCCTCCCTTATGCTCCCTAGTTCAGGCCTACCTTTTTTCTCATCGAGGCTAAAATATTAGCCTTCTAATTGATCTCTTAACTTCTAGTATTTTGTCTCTCCAATTTCTCTACATAAGTAATTTTCATTTAAAAATACCTGAGACTATTTCTTTTACATTCAAAAAGCCTTCATTGGCTCTCCATTGGTGCAAAGAAAAATATAAACTCTTGATCTTGAGATTCAAGCCCCTCTACAATGTGATTTCAACCTATATTTCAAGTCTTTTTTTTTACATTATTCCCCTGCAGATACTCTCCACAAATAAAGTGTACTAGAAGTTGTTCTCTAACCTTGTGTGACTATTTTTCATTTCATGCCTTTGCTCATGTTGTCTGTCATGAATGAAATACCCACTACTCTCTATATCCATTCTTCAACCTGTTGTTCAGCACTTTTCAACATGCAATTCTGGTGCCATTACCTCCATGAAGTCTTCTGATTACCTTCATCTATTCTGTATATATCTTATACACACCTACTTAAACTATGTTGCCTCTCTCCTCCCATTAGGGTGTATATTCCTTGAGGGAAAGGATTGGTATTTTGTTTTATTTTGGGTTTAAGTTTTTATTTTTGGGGGTTTTTTGAAGTTTTTTATCTACCCAGCTCTTACATGGTGCTTGGCACATAGTAAATACTTAATAAATGCTTGATAACTAGCTAAAGTCTTTATTTTTCCTATTCCATCCCCCTCAATCCCCACCTCCTAGGTCAGGCTGATCACTTCCCACTCAAATTTGATATAACATTTTAATTGGAGCTCTGCTTTATATTTACCTAACTCTTCTTCTTCTTCTTCTTCTCTTGTTTACATTGCCTTGTGCCCAGAAGAATAGTCTGTGTCATATTTCTCTTCAAATCTTTAGCACCCAAGACAGTGTCTTTCACATTACAGCTATTTGATATGTTTGCAGAATTTAACTGAGTTGAACCAGTTCCATGCTTTAACAGACTCCATGAGTCATGGTGGCAAAAGACCACCCCTATTACTTAATGGCCAACCTTCCATTGATGAGCTCTTCCATTATTACTTAGTTTAGCTTAGTTCCTGGACTAAACACATAAAATTCAATATTGGTGCACCTGCCTTGCCCAGATTAACAACAAATTGGCATAATCACACACACCAAGACTATACCAATATATTTATAGAAGCAAAGCTCCTTGTGAGTAGAATTTGTTTTACTCTCTGTATTTCTATCCCCAGGGGCTAGCTCAGTGATCTACAAAACTATGGGTGTTTATTAAATGCTTGTTGTTTAATAGCCTTCTAGAGGATATCCCCAATAAGACTTAGAAAGTTTAAGAGACTTGTTCAGTTACCCACCTAGCAGTAGGAGCTCAGTTAGTGTTGCTAAATAGAAATGAATTTAATTCATTCACTCCACAAATATTTTACTGCCTACCACAGTACATAAGAAATTACTATAGATTGTAAAATACTGGCATATTGACATGTGTAGGGCCAAGAGGAAAAAAAACCCAAATTATTTGTCAGAAAGCTTGGATTTGAGTCCAAACTCTACCACTGACTAGATCTGTGACTTTGAAAAGGTTATAACCTTCCTCAGTATCACTTTGCTTATATGAGAAATTACCTACTTCGTAAGATTTTTGTAGAGATCATAATGAGGTATAAAGTGTTTTATAATCACTATTAACTTGTAGTTAATATGAAGTCTATATAAGAATATGCCTATAAAGGAGAAGAGGAAAATAGGGCCAAGCTGCAATCTAATTATAAAGAATAGGGATCAATAACCAAGTACATAAAAAAGTCAATTCCAAGCAAAATTCAATAGTCCTTAAATAACTATGGAATACCCCAAGAGAGTAGCAATTAGATGATTGCAAAAGGCTTCAGGCTGAATTTTCAATTGAACTCAGTTAAAGAACTTCCATCAAGGGGAGAAGCCAAGATGGTGAAGTAGAAAGACTCATGTATGCTAGCTCTGAACCCACAGCCCATATATCTCCTGCAAGAAGAACTCCCAACAAATTCTGGATCACTGCAAGGCGCACACAAACACAGTGGAAAAGATTTCCGTTCCAGAGAGCCCTGGAGAGTGGTCCCCAGGGGTCCGTCATGCTCCGGAAAGCGGAGCCCACCCCTGAGCTGCCCTGGCCAGGTGACCGAGAGGAGCAGATCTGAGCAGGCTTCAGGGATGGAACCTCCGGCAGCCGCGAGGGTCTCTCCACCCACAGGCGCTACAAGTTAGTGAGAGAGACTTCTGGGCTGGCCGAGAGGGGAGCAGGGTGTCTCTGTGACTCGGGCCTCCTCGGGAGGCAGCGGCAGAGGCAGCGGTGGTGGCAGCAGCAGTGCCTGGGACTCCTCAAGCAGGCAGGATCGTCATTACTGAAGGTATCTGCATAAACCACCTGAGGGAACTGAGCCTGGGAGACAGCTCTGCCCCCACCTGCCCCATTACTGAAGGTCTCTGCATAAAGCCCCTGAGGGAACTGAGCCTGGGAGGTGGCCCTGCCCCCACCCCAGCACCAGAACTTAAGCTCACATTGAATAGCAGCTGCACCTGCTGCGGAAAGCCCATTTGAATCTCAGACCCCAAGCAATAGCTGGGCGGATCTAGGCGGGGGTGGACAGGAATCTCAGAACTCAAGTAACTGGCTGGGAAAATGCCCATAAAAGGGAAGAAAAATAAGACTATAGAGAGCTACTTTGAGGGGGCACAGATGTTCCCGCCTTTCAATTCTGATGACAAGGAACTATTCTTACCATCAGGGAAAGACATGGAGGCTGGGGCCTCTGTATCCCAGACATCCCAGGTGGATGTCCAGTGGGCTCAGGTCATGGAAGAGCTCAGAATGGATTTTGAAAATCAAGTTAGACAGATGGAGGACAAACTGGGAAGAGAAATGAGAGAGATGCAAGAAAAGCATGAAAAACGGGTCAATAGCCTGCTAAAGGAGACCCAAAAAAATGCTGAAGAAAATAACACCTTGAAAAATAGGCTCACTCAATTGGCAAAAGAGGTTCAAAAAGCCAATGAGGAGAAGAATTCTTTCAAAAGCAGAATTAGCCAAATGGAAAAAGAGGTTCAAAAGCTCACTGAAGATAATAGTTCTCTCAAAATGAGAATGGAACAGATGGAGTCTAATGACTTTCTGAGAAACCAAGAAATCACTAAACAAAACCAAAAGAATGAAAAAATGGAAGAGAAAATGAAATATCTCATTGGAAAATAGATCCAGGAGAGACAACTTTAAAATTATGGGACCACCTGAAAGTCACGATCAAAAAAAGAGCCTAGACATCATCTTCCATGAAATTATCAAAGAAAACTGCCCTGATATTCTACAACCAGAGGGCAAAATAAGTATTGAAAGAATCCATCGATCACCGCCTGAAAGAGATCCAAAAAGAGAAACTCCTAGGAACATTGTGGCCAAATTCCAGAATTCCCAGGTCAAGGAGAAAATATTGCAAGCAGCTAGAAAGAAACAATTCCAGTATTGTGGAAATACAATCAGGATAACTCAAGATCTAGCAGCTTCTACATTAAGGGAGCAAAGGGCATGGAATAGGATATTCCAGAAGTCAAAGGAACTAGGACTGAAACCAAGAATCACCTACCCAGCAAAACTGAGTATAATACTTCAGGGGAAAATATGGTCTTTCAATGAAACAGAGGACTTTCAAGCATTCTTGATGAAAAGACCAGAGCTGAAAAGAAAATTTGACTTTCAAACACAAGAATGAGAAGAAGCATGAAAAAAGTAAACAGCAAAAAGAAGTCATAAGGGACTTACCAAAGGTGAACTGTTTACATTCCTACATGGAAAGACAATATTTGTAACTCTTAAAACTTTTCAGTATCTGGGTAGTTGGTGGGACCACACACATATATACACACAACACACGTACATGCGTGCACGCACACACACATACACACATGCACGCACATACAGAGACAGAGAGCACAGAGTGAATTAAATAGAATGGGACCATATCTCAAAAGAAATTAAGGTAAATGGTGAGAGAGAAATGCAGTGGGAGGAAAGAGGGTGAAATGGGGTGGGGTAAATTACATCTCATTCAAGATGCAAGCAGGAGACTTGTTAGTGGAGGGAAAAAGAGGAGAGCTGATAAAAAAAAACAAGAAGTTTACCCTCATCACATTCGACTAAAGGAAGGAATAAAATGCACACTCATTTTGGTATGAAAACCTATCTTACAATACAGGAAAGTGGGGGAGAAGGAGATAAGCAAGGGGGGCGGTGATGGTAGGGAGGGTTATGGGAGGAGGGAGCAATTTGAAGTCAACACTCTTGGGGAGGGACAGGATCAAAAGAAAGAATAAAAACAATGGGGGGCAGGATAGGATAGAGGGAAATACAGTTAGTCTTACACAACACAACTATTATCGAAGTCATTTACAAAACTACACAGATAAAGCCTATACTGAATTGCCTGCCTTCCCAAAGGGAATGGGTGGGGAGGGAGGGATGGGACTCAAAGTTTTAGGAACAACTGTTGAGTATTGTTGTTGCTACTAGGAAATTAGAAATACAGTTAATGGGGAATAGAAAGTCATCTGGTCCTACAGGACCAAAGAGAAAATGGGGACAAGAGAAGGGAGGGATGATAGAAGAGAGGGCAGATTGGTGATAGGGAAAATTAGATTGCTCGGTGTATTGTGGTGCGGGGAGGGAATAAAAAGGGGAGAAAATTTGGAACCCAAAATTTTGTGGAAATGAATGTAAAAAGTTAAATAAATAAATTTTTGTTAAAAAAAAACAACAGAACTTTCATCAATCCATAGAAAAAAATTAAATCAATATGTAACAGTCTAAGTCAAAGGTGTCAAAATGTTGTCTGTGGGTCACCACATGACTCTGAGAACAGATTTAATGTAATTAAGAGATGTTTAATAAAATAAATAAAAATACAATAAGACATAGATAATGTTCATTTGTGTTTTTCTAAGTTAATATGTGGCCCACAAGACCACAATATTAAAGTTTGATACCACTGGTCTAAATGATCTAGGAAAAGTGAAGAAACTTTTTGCTATTTTGAAGTACCCATGTTCAGGATATTAAGTGTCACTATCCTGTAGAAAAGGTTTTCCTGAAAATGACACATACTGTAATTGAATTGAATTCTAAAATAATTGCTATAAAAGCATAGTATAATGGAAAGAAATGATTCTAGAAACTGGAGACCTAGATTTTAATCTTCCCACTGTCACTAATTTTAACACTAATGAACTTCCGTTTCATCGTTTATAAAATAAGGAACCACTGAACTGTTGGAACCAATAAAAAAATTGAACCATGTCCAGTTCAGCTATTCTATGGACTTCTGAATACATTTGTAACCAAACCCAATAATTTATCAATCAGTTGAAAAAAACTGGAGTGAGAGATTACAAGGGACTCAACTCCTTGATATCTCCCCCAAGACAGCAATAAAACAACAAAAAAGCAAAATAAGTTGAAAATTTTAATGAAAATTTTAAAATCATGCAAAAGAATGAGAGGAAAAGACAAGTTCCAATACAGTAAAAATATATCTTAAAAGAAACAAACTATGGTATTGGAAGAAAAATATTCTGAAATAACAACATTAGCATTAACAACTAAGCCAAAAAAGTTTAGACAGTAAAACATATAATCAAATCAAAGAATACATTAAATTAGTAAAACAATTGTAAAATTAAATTTAAAAGTATAGTAGTAAAACTAAACAATCTCAGGACAATATGACAATCAAACTGAACAGCATAATTCCAATGAAAAGAATTATTTTTTTTTTATTGGAAGACAAAAGAGTAGAAAAGAAAAGAGTGGGAAAAGAAAAACAAACTCAGGAAATTACATAACTGGAAACAAATTTTGAAAGCAACTCATACACAAAGTCCAGATTTTCAGGTCAGATCAGAAAAACAAAAATAATTGTTAGCCTTCATGAACAAGAAGAAAAGAATCTTAAAATTCTATTCCATGAAATCATGCAAGACAATTTCTCACAAAAATAGAAAACAAAAGACAAGATTACAAACACAGATAGGACCCATAACATACCCACTTGGAAGAATCACAATTTCAACTTATCCTGACACATCAAATTATTAAACTTTAAGACTACAAGAAGGAGAATCAAAGCAACCAGATAAACACAAACACCATAACAAAACTATTCATTTTGAATTTGGCAAGATTTGTCTAAAAAGATGAAAATTATAGAAGCTAGGATATGGTGCAACAAAAAATTAACAATTACATATGTTAATCCAACTTCCCAGTCAAGCAAAGAGACATTATAAAATCTTATAAAGAAGGTATGCTGAAAGATATGACCTCATAAAACAAGTAGAATTAATTGAAGGGAAATTAAGTATAAAGAATGCTTGATGGCACATTCAATTAAGCAAAATCATCTTATGGGTCATTCAAAATTCAGGGAGAAAAGTAACACATAAAAGAATTGAGTTACAAAGATTATTATAGCAAACTCTTCTTATCTTCAAAGACAATAGAGCTACCCACATTTGAGCTCTAACGTTACAATAATAATAGATCAAAATAATCTTGGATGTCCTCAGATGTGAGTGAAAGGCAATGGCACTGAAAAAAAGGTTAAAAATTATATTTATTCCATAAGCACTTATCAAGTCCCTATTATGTGCCAGACATTAATAATAAAAGACAAAAGTAAAATTATTTCTGCTCTTGAGGAACTTACATTTTTGTTGGAAAGTAACAAAATATGTACAAATAACTGTATGCAAAGTATTTTTTGAAAGGGCAGGAGATTGACACTTTGTGGAAATTAGACAAGGCATGTTCTAGGAGGATACAGTTGAGCGGATCTTTAAGGAAGTTAGTTATTCCTAAAGACCCAAGGGAGAAAATAGTACATTCCAGGTGTGGAGAATACCCTATGCAAAGGCATACAGACACAAAGGGAGGTAGTATCATGTATGAATAGCAAGTAGGCTAGTTTGGCTGGACCAAAGAGTTTGAGGTGAATAATGTACAATGACCTTGGAAATGTAGACAATGGAAACAATTTTGAAGGACTTCAAAGGTTAAACAGAAGAATTTGTTTTATACTTTACGCAACTGGGGACCACTGGAGCTTGTTGAGTGGGTGAGTGACATAGTTACATCTCTAGAAATATCAATTTGTCAGCTATGTGGAGGACAGATTGAAAAAAGGAGAAATGAATGCTAGAAAACCATTGAGAAGGTTACTGCAATTGTCTAGACAACTGCCTAGTTCCTACACTAGGATGGAGGAGCAGGGAGAAAGGGACAGATGCAAGAGATGTTATTGACATAGAATTGACATGACTTGGCAAATGATTATGTGGGATAGATGAAGAGGAGGAAAACAGCATGGTTGAGGCTATGAACTTGGGTAATAGGAATGATAGTATTCACTTAATAGAAATAGCAGGTGGATATTTGAAATTTAAGATATTTTAAGCAATTCATGAAGAAATGCTATCCTCAGGGTATCTTTTAATGAGCATAAAAAATAATAAGAACCAAAATAATTAAATGTACTTATAAGCTAGAAAGGAAAGTCTTGGGGCAATTCAGAATTATCAAGCTAACTCTTCTAATCAATTGATGCACTATTGATTAGAGAAATGTGAAATTAAAACAAGTCCAAAGTACTACCTCAAACCTATGACAGAAAAGGAAAATGATAAATGTTGGAGAAGATGCCCGAAAATTGGAAAACTAATGACTTGTTGATGGAGTTGTGAACTGATCTAGCCATTCTGGAGAGTAATTTGGAACTATACCCAAAGGGCTGTAAAATTGTGTATATCCTTTGATTCAGCAATACCATTACTAGGTATATATCACAAAGAAACAATTTTTAAAAAGTGTACGAAAATATTTACAGCAGCTCTTTTTGTAGTGGCAAAGAATTGAAATTTCAGGGGATGCCCATCAACTGGGGAATGACTGAAAGCAAGTTGTGGTATACGAATGTAATAAAATACTACTGCTTTATAAGAAATCATGAGAAGGCAGATTTCAGAAAAATCTGGAAAGACTTACATGAACTGATGCTGAGTGAAGTGAACAGAAACAGAACATTGTACACAGGAGCAGCAACATTGTGTAATGAGCTACATTTACCTTTCTTAGCAGTACAATGACCTAAGACAATTCTAAAAGACTCATGATGGAAAATGGTATCCACGTTCAGAGAAAGAATTATGGAGTCTGAACGCAGATTAGAGCATATTGTTTTCTCTTTCTTTCTACCTTTCTTTCTCATGGTTTTTCCCTTTTGTTCTGATTACTCTTTCACAACATAACAATCTTCCTTACATGGTGTTGAAAATGTGCTACTTTGTCCATTCTCTTAGTTCTGCATTTTTTGAGCTGAGTACAATTCTAATCCCTGTTCTGTATGATACCCTCTTGAAATATTTGAACACAGCAATCATGGCTTCCTCCCTTCTTAATTTCTTCTTGAAGTTAAACATTCCTAGTTCCTTCAATCAATTTTTTAAACAGCAGCATTTACTTCAGGCCCCTCATCATCCTGGTGGATCATCTTTAGGACATAATCCAGTTTACTAATGTTCTTAAAATGTGATGCCCAGAACTGAAAACACTGCTCTAAATGCAGAGTACTAAAAATGAAGTGGTCAAATACCAACAATGAATGTAACTTGAAATGTTTCCAACTGCCCTAATTTCTATTTATAGGTCAGTCCCTTACAGGAAATTTCACACCATCTGACTGTATAGAATGGATTTGAGAGAATTTAAGTATTATATATTATAATATAAATATTATATTATAGTGTAATATAATATAAATATTATAACATTTGTCATCAAACATAGGTTTTGGTATTCACTAAAGATATGACCTTGATCAAGTTATATAATGCTTCTGGGCCTCAGTTTCCTCATTTATAAAGTAAAGAGATTAGAATTGACTTCCTATCAGATCTATCCAGCTCTAACATTTTATTAGGCTAAATTAATGTGTTGTTTCTAATTCCTGGTCTTTAAATGATGGAAGTAAAAGAATAGAATTTCAGCAGAATAATGGATAGAGCACTGGAATTTAAAATCAGGAAGGCTTGCAATCAAATTCTGCCTCAGATACTTATTAGCTGTGTGACCCTGGGCAATAGAAACTCCTCAGGCCTAAGTTTCTTCATAGGTAGAACTAAGACGGTGGATTTAATGGCCTCTGAGGGATTTTTCAGCTCTAAATGTATAATTTAGATGTAAATATATTTCTATATAGTAATGTTTACCTAAGGCAGGTAGATGGCACAGTGGATTGAGTGTCAGAGTTGAAGGCAGGAAGACTCATCTTCCTGAATTCAAAATTTGGCCTCAGACACTTACCAGCTGGATAACCCAGGGCAAGTCACTTAACTCTGTTTGCCTCAGTTCCTTCATCTGTAAAATGTGATCTGGAGTAGGAAAAGGCAAATCACTCCAATATCTTTGCCAAGAAAACTCCAAAAGGAGTCATAAAGAGTTGAATATGCAGAACAACAATAACTTATTGATATTTTACCTAAGAATTGGACTCATAAAATGAAAAACAAATAATTCTATAAGGCTGGGTCTCCGAAAGATAAATGTGAATCTCTCCTATCCTGCTCAAACCTGGTGGAGAAGACAATTCTGCAAAACATAAAGAAGTGTCAGTCATCAAATAAACTCTTTCACCAAGTAACTTCCCCTTCTGGGTCTGAGTTTCGTTATCTGGAACTTGAGGAGGTTAAATTAGATGACTTTGAAAGTCCTTTCTGCATGAAAATTCTGAATGTTTGAAGTTTATTGAACATCAATAACGTAGAAGGCATTGCAAGGAGTCTAAGCTCTATCTTCACAAGGGTGTATCAAACTTTCATGACAAGGAGTTGCATTACATGGCTCACATGGAAACATGTCTTCATTACTTCATACATATAATCAATATCATATTGCTCACTAGTGAGAGAGAACCTGGAGGGAAGGAGATAATTTGGAACTCAAAAATATTTTTAAAAATTTAAATATTAAGTTGCATTTCTATAGCACCTTAAAGGTACAAAGAGCTTCCCAAACAACCCAGAGAAGTAGGTAGGACAAGTTTTACCATCACCATTTTGCAGAGGAGAAAACTGAAATTCAGAGAGGTGACAAGACTACCCCATGGTAAGACAAAATATTAGGTTAGAACATGTCATCCTTTTGTGTTCGGTGAAGCATCAGGTTAAAGGGTAAAAAGGATGCTCATGGATTGAGAACATGGTGATAGGGGAAAGGACAACCTGAGGTCCCATAAGGAAAAGGCCAGAAATACAAACAGGATCATAGATTTTAAGCTGAAAAAGTCCTTAAAGAGGGGTTGGACCCTATGGTCTCAAAGGACTCTTCTAGTCTAAATTCTATGTACTCATCCAATCTCTTCATTTTACCAATCTATGACCTAGAGAGGTTAAGATCCCACAATGGGCAAGCACTAGAGGGAAGATTTCTGACTCTAGATCCAGTGCCTGTTCTGCTCCACCATACTGCCTTTCAAATGCTGTGCTCTTGCTTTAAGATTACACTGATGATTAAAGGAATAACAATGCCCTGAAGGTTTCTTTTGTTGAAGTTTTGATGATGCATTTTCCTAGGCAAAGAGAATAGTGAGGAGATATTCTTTGAACTTGCGTTGAGATTTCCCATTACACTGGACTACAAAAAATCCCCCAATTTTTTTGTTTTCTGCCACACATAAAATAAGTGAATTTTATGATATTTTTGTGCTGATTTAAATATGATGCGCTCTCTCTCTCTGTCTCTCTTTCTGTCTCTCTCTGTCTCTGTCTCTCTGTCTCTGTCTCTCTCTCTCTCTGTCTCTCTCTCTCTCTCTCTCTCTCTCTCTCTCTCTCTCTCTCTCTCTCTCTCTCTCTCTCTCTCTCTCTCCCCCCTCATATTTTTACATAGTTCCTTTAAAACTCATCATCATACTTTCTGGTCTAGATAGTTCCCAGAAGATAAACATACTTTGGGGGCTCCTGAACAGTTGATCCACTTCTCGTCGGTCCAATACTATACAAATAGCACAATTGTGTGTGTGTGTGTGTGTGTGATTTTCTTTTGTTTGTTGGCCTGGGCCCTCTCTTAAGCATGGACTTTATCATACTGTTGCCTGACTAAATGCACTCAGTTTTAATCCTACTGTAGCTTAGAATTCCCCAAGTCAAGTGATTTCATGAGCCTCAGTCTTCACTAACAGCTATGATTATGGACATGTACCACTACAACCAATCCACCATTTTCAAAGGAATTATAGCTAACACATGTCATATATTATTCTTTAAAAATTGCGATCCTTTACTCACCTAAAATGTAAAAACTGTTTATGTCCCATTACATATCACCTCTAGAGAGTTCCTTTTAAGTTATATCCAACAACTATCAGACAGAATTCTTAGACTTTATTTATCATGGTATTATTTTTTTATCATAGACATTTTTAATTGAATCCTTTCCTATACCACATTATCTAGAACTTCATAATTGTCACTCGATGATGCAGAATTCCTGTTTATTTCATATAATTTTTATATTGATTATGGAAAATAATCACTAAATATCACCTACTTGATGTGTTATTCATATGTAGAGTGATTGGTGTATTGTTATTAGACATTAATAGAAGAGTGCCCCTACCTCTCAGAGTTGTTAGGATAATAACCCTTAGCACAGTGCCTGGAATACCGTAAGTGCTGTATTGATGTTGACTCCTCTTAGTAGAAGTTCTGGTTATATAAAATTATATGTTTCATAAAGGCTGAAACCTTAACTTTCCTATTTAAACTTTATATCTCTCCCAGCACAAAGCAAAGGTCCTTCACACATTAGGTATTTGATAAATGTCTGATAAATGGATGAGATTCTCTGTACTCAGCTAGGCTGGTCTCAGATAACAGACACAAAGTCTATTGCACTGTACTCTCAAGTTTTCCAACTTTTCCTCTTAGAGTTAGTGGCACATTGGCCAGGTCACTCTTTACCTTGAATATAGGATCCAAATGGATCCAAGTAAACATCCAAAGAAGACTTTATTGAAAGAAAACATTTTTTAAATATGAAATGCTGATTTCTTCATTCATAAATAAAATTGAATTAACCATCATTTTAAATGGGGTGAATTGGTGTCTCTCTTATATAGCCTAGTAATCAGCTGTACCTTGAGATCATTCAAGCCAAAGTTTGTTCATTTACCCTGTCAATGTCAGGCAGGATTCAGTACTCCATAAATGACCATCTGTCCCATGACCTTTGGAAGGCTATTCCAACATAAGGAGAACTTAGGAATACAAGGACATAAGGTAGCTTCAGGGTATTATTCATCCCTTTATTCATGAGGTTAGAGGCAATTTCAGAGCCAACTCTCACAATAAGTCTGCAAGGCATTTTGGATCAAACCAGGTTCTTGACCATTCCAGGGAATTACCAGGACTCTACAGGAGGGACAAAAATTGGAGAGAAAGGGAACATGGAGGAAGGGGGAACAATGGGGTAAAATTCACTAGGGCATTGACTTTGTGATTTTCACTTCAGAGTTGACAGCCAAGAATTGCTAGGAGGTGCAGCATGGTATAATGGATCAGCATGCTGTCCTGAGATGCATGAGTATCTGCATTGAAGTCCTTCTTTGGACACCTAGCTATATAATCACAGACAAATTTCTTAGCTTCTCGGTACAGGTTGCTAATTTTGATCTGTACTAGAGGATAGAATTTTTACAATGGGAGTTCCCTCTGCCCTTTAAAAAACAAAAAACAAATAGGGAGACCTGGCATACTACCAGTGGGGGAAAAAAACCCACTAAAAAACTATCTTCCTATCTGTCTATATTTTCTTTTTTGGAAAAGAGGGGAAAGACACTGGTGGTTTTATGAGCCTCCTTATCTGAGTGGATTAAAGCTTCCTTGAGCTGAGTATATATATACTGATCCCAATTGTCTCTTCCTCTTCTATTTTCCACAGACCAATTACCAATTTACATCAATAGTGGGAACATCACTTACAAGAATTAAACACCCTGTTAGAGATGATAAAGTCTCATCTAGACCCTGCCACTGAGAAGGCAGCTGTGAGAATTTGTTATTAAACTAACAAGACATACATACACACACAGCCCCTACCAGACACATATAAATGCAATACATATATGCACATATATGTATGTATGCATAAATATGAACCATATGTCCATATATGTGTACATATATAGACATACTATATTGCATTGTATACACATGCATACACACTGCAATATGTATTTGTGAATAAATACATATGTATATAAGAATTTGAGTCATATCTCCACATATTTGAATATGTATGTCTATATCTATGTTTGTAAATATGTGTATGTATACGTGCGTATATATGTGTGTGTGTACACACAGACATACAGACATGAAGCAGCAAGGTAGTTGAGTGGATAGAGCATTGGGCTTAGAGGAAGCCTGAGTTCAAATGTGACTTCAGACACTTACTAGCTGTGTGAACCTGGGTGAGTCACCTGACCACTGTTTGCCTTAATCTACTGGAGAAGGAAGTGGAATACCACTCCAGTATCTTTGCCAAGAAAACCTCATGGACAGCACTGGTATGCTATGGTCCTCAGAGACAATTGAAAGACTGAACAACAGTATATACATATATGTATATGTGTATTTATGGTTCATGTGCTAACATACATATATTTGGTTCATATTCTTATATACATAAGTATGCATACATATGTGTATGTACATGTATGTACAACTCAGGAACATTTATATGGATGTGTATTGTTAGTCTAATATGTAAGTATATTTGCACACACATAATATACATAAATATACATATTCATGGACTCTATAGAAGCTTGATATCCTTACAGTGGAATCCTTATTTGTAGAGAGAGAAAGGAATGAGATTAACCATAGAAGTCAGACAAAAACCACAGTTGGAATTGCCCAATATCTTATTAATGATTAATCAGCTGTGCGACCTGGGCTCAAATGACACCTCCCAAGAAATGCATTTTCATTTAAGAGTAAGCTGAGTACAGGTTTCACCAGTGCACAGTTGTTTACCTCCTCAAAAAAAGAGCTTTGGCCTTGTAAACTTTTCCGGCTCCCCGTAGGGGAAGAAGCAGTTGAAAAGATTTTCTAACCTGTTACGATAATGATAAGCTAAACTTCCCTTAACATAAAACATATTCAGAAAGGAAATCAGCTGTGTGACTCACATAGAAAATCTCAAATTGGAAACAATCCTCCTCCATTCCCAAGTCTCTTAACCTTGAATGAGGCAGATTCTGGTCCCCTGGATAGGAAATATATGAGATATTAAATGCATCCTGCCCTCAAAAATGACATATTTTTTTAAATTCCCATAATGTTTTTGTTAAATGTGATTCTCCTTTTTAAGACGTAGCTTGTGTTCACCATACAGCTCATTTCCCCTGAAACAGAGGTTGTGGTTGCATCAATATTTCCATTAGAAACACCTCAAGGATTTATAATTCATGGGCAGAAATTCGCTGCAAGTACCTATTTGGCATTCAAGGTTTTAGGGCAAGACCATGCAGCATGCATTTCATTTGTATCATAAGAGAACTCTGAACCCCTCTTGCAACAGAAATGATGAGATGGCTAAAGAGTTCTGCCTTTCGTCCTCTCTGATCCTGACCAGGGCTGGAGGGGGAGGCTCTTCTCCTGCATGCTAATTCTTCAGGAGCCAATTCTCTTCATGTCACTGCTTCTGAGCAGGTGAAAAACATGTAATATTTCTTAGCTTCTCAGTACAGGTTGCTAATTTTGATCTGTACTAGAGGATAGAGTTTTTACAATGGGAGTTCCCTCTGCCCTTTAAAAAACAAATAGGGAGACCTGGCATACTAACAGTGGGGAAAAAAAACCCACTAAAAAACTATCTTCCTATCTGTCTATATTTTCTTTTTTGGAAGAGAGGGGAAAGACACTGGTGGTTTTATGAGCCTCCTTATCTGAGTGGATTATCTCATCTTCCTCCTGATTTATTTTTCCTTGGGAAGGAGGTGGGAAAGAAAGTCCTTCATTCATCTCCTTTGTGTTTGTTTAGTCTCAGGCTTCACAATGTGGTGTACTTACCCCTCCATGAGGTGGAGCCAGAGACCAACTTTTGTAGAGCTAATCTCTATATACTGTACTTATAAATGTACCTTTTTGTACACTTCTGCACATAGGATTATAGATTAAGAGCTAGGAGAGACCTTAGAAGTCATCAAATCTAACTTATTTCACAGGTAATTAATCTGAGGATCCAAAACCTGAACTGATTTGGCCACAGGCATGTAGCTAGTGCACCATCTCCCTCGTTAGGAGCTGGGCTAGTTTCTTTTTGTCTTTGTACCCCGGTCCCTGACTACTATAGCTGCTCGCTTCATGCTGCTCATCCTTCGTTTTCTAAGAGGACCAATCACATCATGGGTAATGTCTTGACATGAATTGGACTTAAATGAGGCAGAGCTGTGCAAAGTCAGCCTCACGCTCTCTTCCGGAGTCATCAAAGTGCAGTGGAAAGATAAAAGTCAAGAAGATTGGTGATGGCTTGGAATGCAATGGATGACCTTGACATCTTCACTGCCTGTTCATGCTCTGAGACTTTATGGCCATTGGAACAAACTGTTCTAATCTACCCATTCTGCCATTGATAGTAGCTAGGTAACTACTATGTGCCATACACTCTGCTAAGTGTTTTACAAATATCTCATTTGATCCTCACAGCAATCCCAGGAAGTAGACTTGTTTAATAAATGTTTGTTGATAGATTGGTTAGTATATTTAGAATTAGAAAATAAGTCTAACCACCTCATTTTATGGAGGAGGAAACTAACACCTAGGATAAAGGACTAGACTTGCTCAGGGTCACCCATAAGTGAATTGACAAGTAGGGACCCAGATCCAAATTCTCTGACTCCCAAGCCAGAGCCTTTTTCTAAGTTTTGGATTTGATAAAGACAACGTTCTTTGTGAAGAGGGAGTGCTTGGAGTCCTTACATTTTCTCTTCAGCTCTTGCTTCCTTCCAAAATTCAATGCTGGAATTTGGCCATCCATTTCTGGTTTTGACTAGAGTATCATTTCATCCTGTTCTTACATGAAAAGGGAATCGTGACCCAAAATAAGAGGGAACACACATGTGTACAACAAACAGGTTGTACACATAAGAAGTATGTGTTTTCCACAACACTCTTCTGTCCTCATCATGCCTCACCACCTGGACTACAGCAGCACCATCCTGCCCTGTTCTCTCTGTCTTTAATCCCTCCTAGCTCTAATCCAATTTCTTTTTTTCCTGAAGAGAACAGAATCAAGACTAAAGGCTCGATAGTAATGACTTTGACTGAGAGCGTAAAATGCTGATATTCTTTATACAGGTAGAAGAAAATGAGTTCATTGGCTTGTTCCCGGAATAATTCATTAAAATAGAAAATCCAGCCATGCATTTTAGAGATGAGGAAACTGTGACCCAGATAAGTTGACTGATTTTTCTGAAGTAAGAGATAGTAACTAGCAGGTAGTTAAGATTAATTTTCTTACTCCTTGGGTCTGGCTATTGAACTTTCCTACTCAAAAAGCTTTGATGATTCCCTCCTACTGGTGATATGATAAAATTCAAACGCAGCCTGATGCTGAAAATCCTCCATAACCTGATTCCAATCTGCCACCAAATTTGCTATTCTAGTCAACTGAATAGTAGCCATTTCTACCTGTCCTACCTTCTTCACATAAGCCACCTCCATTACTGGGTACACATCATTCTCACCTCAGTCTCTTGAAAACCTTTACCACTTCTGGTCTGAAGCCTTCCCTTACTCCCCCAGAAAAACCTAATCTCTCTCCCACAGCACCTTGCCTAGGTGTCTGCTTTGCTCCCATAGCTCTCTAGCATGTATCTGCTTGTTGTTATAAGAGTTCTTTCTCCTCTACTAGAACATAAGCTCCTTGAAGAAAGGGCCAATGTCACTTTTTCATCTTTGTACTTCTAGTGCTTAGCACATAATAGGAACTTAAAAATAAGAGTATATTTATAAAATGTATGTAGTGCCTACTGTGTGCCAAGCACTTTGTAATTGTTATCTCATGATTCTCACAACAACCTTGGAGGCAGATGCTGTTATTATTCTCATTTGCGGCAAACAGAAGTTAAGTGGTCCAGGGTCACACAGTTATTAAGTACTTGAAGCTGCATTTGAAGTTGGAGTGCATTTAGGGTTAGGGTTTGATCCAGCGCTCTATACACTATGCCACTTAGCTGCCCTACAGCTTGATGACACACCATCTAGCATAATGATAATGATAAACTAACTCCCTTTAACATGAAACATTCAGTTAAGAAATCAGCAATTACAACATTTTAAACAGAAACAATCCTACTCAGCTTCCAAGTCTCCTTACTTGTGATGACAGATTCTAGAATTGTAATCTACAAACCCAGAATTTTAGTGTTTAGAGGTCACAAGAACATAAAGAAGTAGTACAGTTAATTCATAGTGTGAATCTCTTGCTGTAATTTTAAAGTGACATCATAATTGAATTAGTGAGAATTCTCATTTAGGAAATACTTTGAAAAAGTAGAATCATTACTTTTAAGTTGGTAGTGTATTGCCTATTTGAATCATCGACTCCTTAAAGAATAAACTTGTGGTATTTACAATTAACACATTGCACACAAATGGTTACCACCAAAGAGATTTTGAAAAAAAAAAATGAAAAATTTATTTATCTTTAGGAACCTAAATATTCTTTTGTAAAATCACAAAATATCAAAAAGAAAGAAACATCAAAAATTCATTAATACAATCCATAGTTTAAGAATCATCTCTACAATTTACCCCTATAAATGACTGTTAGTTTGAAGCCTTCTACTGAAGGAGAAGCCCCTACTTTTTGAGAAAACCCATTCCATTCTGCTATTGCTCTAATTTCGTGGAAGTTTCTTCTTACATAAAGCCTAAATCTGCTTCTTTTCAATTTCCATCCATTGGTCCTGGTTCTGTTTATCTGGTGCCAAGACTAATTCTTCTTTCTCATGACACCTTTCACCACCCAGTCTTCCCCTTTCAGGCTAACTATTGTTAGTTTTCTCAGCTGATCCTCATGTGGCATGTTCTCAAGACCTTTCACAATTTTGGTTGCCTTCCCTAGAATACTCTGCAGATGACAGCAATCTCCTTCATGAAATGTAACAGAGAACTCTGATACTCTAGGGCAAAGTATCTTGTCTTATTTAGCTTCTTATGAGTGCGAGAAAAACTAGCAGTCAACCTTATAGCCAGGCAGCTAGGTGGTATAGTGTTGACCCTCAAAGGACCTGAATTCAAATCCAGCTTTAGATACTTATTAGCTATGTGACCCTGGGCAAGACACTTAACCCTGTTTGCCTCAGTTTTTTCTTCTGTAAAATGAGCTGGGGAAGGAAATGGCAAACAACTCCAGCACTTTTTAAATTAAATTTAATTTTTTGTTACTTTTTTGTATTTATTTATCTATTTTTTTAGTTCTCAACATTCATTTCCACAAAATTTTGAGTTCCAAATTTTCTCCCCATCTCTCCCCTCCCCTTCCCTTCCTCAAAACACTGTGCATTCTGATTGCCCCATCCCCCAATCTTCTCTCCCTACTATCACACCCCGTCCCTTCCCTTATCCCCTTCTTCTCTCTTTTCTTGTAGGACAAGATAGGTTTCTGTAACCCATTACCTGTATTTCTTATTTCCCAGTTGCATACAAAACCAATTCTCAACATTCATTCCTAACACTTTGAATTCCAACTTCTCTCCCTTCCTCACTCCCCACCCATCCCTACTGAGAAGGCAGGCAATTCAATATGGGCTGTATTTGTGCAGTTTTGAAAAAGACTTCCATAATAGTCATGTTGTGTAAGACTAACTATCTTTCCCTCCATCCTATCCTGACCCCATTTATTCTATTCTGTCTTTTGACCTTATCCCTCACCAAAGGTGTTTATTTCTGATTACTCCCTTCTCTCATTTGCCCTCCCTTCTATCATCCCCCTCACGCAACTTGTCCCCTTCTCCCCTACCCTTCTGTAGTGCAAGATATACTTTCGTACCAAACTGAGTAAGCATGTCATTCTTTCAAGCCAAATGTGAAGAGAGTAAGCTTCCCTTTTTCCCTCTCACATCCTCCCTTTTATCCTCCACTGAAGAAGCTTTTTCTTGCCTCCTTGATGAGTGATAATTTATCACATTTCATTTCTCCTTTTCTCCTCTCAATATATTTCTCTCTCACTCCTCAATTTTATTTTATTTTTTTAGGTATCATCCCTTCTTATTCAACTCACTCTGTATTCTCTGTCTATATGTGTGTACGTGTGTGCATATGTGTGTGTCTGTGTGTGTGTATGTAATCCCTCAACTACTCAAATACTGAGAAAAGTCTCAAGAGTTACAAATATTATCTTTCAGTTCAACTTTAGAAAGTCCTTTGTTTTCTCTTTCCTGTTTACCTTTTCATGTTTCTCTTGATTCTTGTGTTTGAAAGTCAAATTTTCTATTCAGTTCTAGTCTTTTCATCAAGAATGCTTAAAAGTTCTCTATTGCATTGAATGATGATTTTTTTCCCCTGAAGTATTATACTCAGTTTTGCTGGGTAGGTGATTCTTGGTTTTAATCCAGTTCCTTTGACTTCTGGAATGTCATATCCCAAACCCTTGGATCTGTTAATGTGGAAGCTGCCAGATCATGTGCTATCCTGATTGCATTTCCACAATACTCAAACTGTTTCTTTTTGGCTCCCTGCAATATTTTCTCCTTGACTTGAGAACTCTGGAATTTGGCTACAATATTCCCCAGAATTTCTCTTTTAGGATCTCTTTCAGGAAGTGATCTATGAATTCTTTCAATATTAATTTTGCCCTCTGGTTCTAGAATATCAGGACAGTTTTCCTTGATAATTTCATGAAAGATGATGTCTAGGCCCCTTTTTTGATCATGGATTTCAGGCAATCCTATAATTTTTAAATTGTCTCTGCTGGATTTATTTTCCAGGTCAGTTGTTTTTCCAGTGATATATTTCACATTATCTTCCATTTTTTCATTCTTTCACTTTTGCTTTATAATTTTTTGGTTTCTCATGAAGTCATTACTTCCATCTGTTCCATTCTAATTTTTAAACAACTATTTTCTTCAGTGAGCTTTTGAACCTCCTTTTCCATTTGGCTCATTCTGCTTTTCAAAGTATTCTTCTCCTCATTGGCCTTTTGGACCTCCTTCACCAATTGAGTTAGGCTATTTTTAAAGGTGTTATTTTCTTCAGCATTTTTTTGGGGTCTCCTTCAGTTAGCTGTTGACTTGCTTTTCATGATTTTCTTGCATTTCTCTCAATTCTCTTCCCAATTTTTCCTCCACCTCTCTTACTTGATTTTCAAAATCTTTTTTGAGCTCTTCCATAAAACCACTACATATTTATTTTGGAGGTTTTGAATGCAGAAGCCTTGACTTCCTCTGATGTTATGCTTTGTTCTTCCTCATCCAAAAAGATGGAAGAAAATACATGTTCACCAAGAAAGTAACTTTCTATAGCCTTATGTTTTCTCGATTTTTTGGACATTTTCCCAGCCAGTTCCTTGACTTTTGAGACCTTTGTCTAGAGGAGGGTATATTCTGGGGACCTGTAAGTTCTCAGTTCCTCCAAGGTGGCACAATCAAGGGAGAGGTGTTTACTTCTCTCCTGACCTGCACACTGGTCTGGGAGCAACCAAAAACTCTTATGTCCAGAATCTGCAATTGAATTACCTCACGACAACTGCCTCCAACTCCACAGTCAGTGCTCCTCCTCACCCCTAGGTGGAGCTCAGGGCTAAGAATCAAAAAGTGACTCAATTTTCCTAGGAGCTTTAGGTGGAGGTCTCCCAGGGCTGTCACTCAGGGCTGAGATTCAATCAACCCTTCAATTCTCACAGGGGTTCTGGGTGGCAGGCTATGAATATGAGAGCTGCTGCTTCAGTGCCTGCTGCTGGAGGTCCAGACTGTGCTCCCCTCTCCTGGGTGAAGGAGCCCTTTCACTGACCTTTGAAGCTTTCTGTGGCATTTATGAGTTGAGGAATCTGGGAACTGCTACTGGTGATACCCTGAATCCTGTTCTGGGTCCTGCTTCATGCTGGTCTGTGCTCCATGTGTTGGTCTGCGCTCCAGCACTTTTGCCAAGAAAATTCCAAATGGGGTCACAAAAAGTCAGATATCACTAACCAGCAACTGAATTTTGTTTTGCCATTCAGGCATAGGAAATATTGCATTTATAGATTTTTAAAAAGTAATTTCAATTGTTTTTTCATTGAATTTGGAGCAAGGTCCCCATAATTGGATTAATCAGAACTGATTTTTTTTATTAAAGACAGAGCAGTTAAAATGAAAACATTTACAGAAGGATTGCAGAGTATATAAAACTTAACGTGGTTCTCTGAATGATACATGTGGAGAGTTTTAGCATCAAATGTATTTTCCTTAAATGAAGTAACAGGAAACAGAACAAAACCATGCTTAAAGAGAAAGCTTTGTGAATATCTTAATATAAAAGTTGGCTCCTCTGAAATCCCCCTCGGACATCTTGTCCTAGCATGGCATGCAGGTAACCATGGAGTTCTTGAAGGTTATGCAGAGCAATGTAACCTCTGACAATTCCTATGAAGGTGAAAATTCTTCCTAAGGACAAACTGCATGTCTGTCCTCCAAAGATACACCATGATAAGTAGAGAAAAGCTAACAGAATTAAGATGGTCATGTAATGATTAAAATCCATAGTTGTAGAGGAAATACTCATATCAAGACATTTTAAATATAGAAAACAATTTATCCTTGAAGCATAGATGTACAATAAAAGGTTTATAAGGAACATAATGTTTTAGAGCAGGAAATGGACTTAGAGAAAATACGCTCCAGCCTTCTAATTTTATACATATGAGAGTTTTATCATCAATTTGATGACCTGACAGAATAACTTGGAAGGTCTTCAGGAAAGGTCTGTCTCACTTGGGTAAAAGGGAGGCACAGCCCAACATGGATGGTGTCTGGGCAAGCCAGTAGGAGGCTCTTAGTTACAACACAGATCAGCATTGAAGGTCCCTTGGTCCTTGTTCAGCAAGTCACCTAGGAGGCCTCCAGCCTCATTGCAGAAGGAAAATTGTGAGCGCCAGAACCCCAGCACAGTGGGCAAGCCACAAGCACCTAAGGCCCCCAAAGAGAGCCAATGAGCAGATTCCTGGCCTCTAGCATAAGAAACTTGGGACAGTGCTGCCTGTGCCTCAGGAGCAAAAATCAAAGTTTTTGACTGCAAAATAGTTACAAAATGGTTTTTTTCAATGGCATTCTTGTTTACAAGGATGTTACAAAATAGAATGAAAAGTGAATAAGAAAGAAAAAAGAGCCCTGACCATAGAAAGCTACTAAGATAGCAGAGTGAACTAAAATCCATAATCCTATGATATATAATTTACAAGAAAAACATTTGAAGCAGAGAGATACACACAGAGTAAAGGTATAAGGCGGGAGCAGAATATGTTATGTTTTGGTTAAGGTTAAAAAAAGGTAGAAGTAGTAATTCTGATCTCAGATAAAGTAAAAGCAAAAATAGATCTAATTAAAAGAGATAAGGAAGGAAACTACATCTTGCTAAAAGGTACCATAGACAACGAATCAACATCAATACTAAACATGTATGCACCAAGTAGTACAGCATCCAAATTCTTAAGGAGGACTTAAGTGAGTTACAGGAAGAAATAGATAACAAAACTATGCTAGAGGGGGACCTCATTCATCTGTCTCAGAACTAGATAAATGTAATCACCACATAAACAAGAGAGAAGTTAAGGAGGTGAACAGAATTTTAGAAAGCTAGGCCTCTGAAGAAATTGAATGGGGATATAAAGAAATAAACCTTTTTCTCACCAATACATGCAACTTACACACAAACTGACCATTTACTAGGGCATAAAAATTTCACAATCAAAAGCAGAAATATTAAATGCATCACTTTCAGATTATGATGAAATAAAAATTACATTTAACAAAGGGCCATAAGGGCGGAGCCAAGATGGCGGAGTAGAAGGTCGCACATTTACGAGCTCCGAGCCCACAACCCATGGAATTGAGGTAAAAGGAGATCCCCATAAATTCTGAATCTCTGCAGGGGGTGCATAAACATAGGGGAAGAGATTTCCGTTCCACTGAACCCTGGAGAGCCCTCCCGGGGTCCATCGCACTCCGGAAAGCGGACCCCACCCCCACCCCTGGCTGCGGCCCCAGAGAAGCTGACCCAAGCAGACTTCAGAGAGGAAAGCTCCGGGAGAAGCTCCGGCAGCCGGGAAAGTCCCTCCACCCACAGAAGCTACAGGTCAGTAAGAAAGAAGGCTGCGATAGGGGAGGGGAGCTGAGCTTCTCCGTGACTCGGGCCCCCTCGGGAGGGGAAGCGGCGGCAGGCAGAGACGGGGGCAGGAAGCGGCGGAGGCAGAGGCGTGGGCGGGCGGATGAGGCGGCAGCGGTCCGGGACTCAGGAATCCCCCAGCAGCAGGTAGGATCTTCAATACTGAAGGTCTTTCCAACCTGAGGGAGCCGAGCAGGGGAGACGGCCCTGCCCCCACCCTGCTCTACTGCTGAACCCCTCTGAATAAAACCCCCAAGGGAGCTGAGCACAGCAGGCGGGGCCCCCCACCCTGCCCCCACCCGCTCCGTTCCTGAAAGTCTCTGCAGAAAGCCCCTGAGGGCCCAAGCTTAGGAGGCGGCCCTGCCCCCACCCCTGCGCCAGAACTAAAGCTTGCCGCGGGAAAGCGCATTTGAATCTCAGAGGCCAAGCACTAGCTGGGCGGATCCAGGCGGGGGTGGAAAGGAATCTCAGAAGTCAAGTAACTGGCTGGGAAAATGCCTAGAAAGGGGAAGAAAAATAAGACTTTAGAGAGTTTTTTCCAACAAATGCAAATGATCCCGACCTTCGGATCTGATGGGGAGGACGAGAACGTATTTTTCCCATCAGGGAAAGATGTGGAGGGCGGGGGCCTCAGTACCCCAGACACCCCAGGGGGGTGTTGGGTGGGCTCAGGCCTTGGAAGAGTTTAAAAAGGATTTTGAAAAGCAAGTTAGACAGGTGGAGGAAAGACTGGGAAGAGAAATGACAAAGATGCAAGAAGAGTATGAAAAAAAGGTCAATATCTTGGTAAAGGAGACCCAAAAAAATGCTGAGGAAATTAACACCTTGAAAAATAGGCTCACTCAATTGGCAAAAGAGGTTCAAAAAGCCAATGAGGAGAAGAATGCATTCAAAAGCAGAATGAGCCAAATGGAAAAAGAGGCTCAAAAGCTCACTGAATTTAATAGTTCTCTCAAAATTAGAATGGAACAGATGGAGTCTAATGACTTTATGAGAAACCAAGAAATCACCAAACAAAACCAAAAGAACGATAAAATGGAAGAGAATGTGAAATATCTCATGGGAAAAACAACTGACCTGGAAAATAGATCAAGGAGAGACAACTTAAAAATTATGGGACTACCTGAAACTCATGATCAAAAAAAGAGCCTAGACATCGTCTTGCATGAAATTATCAAGGAAAACTGCCCTGACATTCTAGGACCAGAGGGCAAAATAAGTATTGAAAGAATCCATCGATCACCACCTGAAAGAGATCCAAAAAGAGAAACTCCTAGGAACATTGTGGCCAAATTCCAGAACTCCCAGCTCAAGGAAAAAATCTTGCAAGCAGCTAGAAAGAAACAATTCCAGTACTGTGGAAATACAATCAGGATAACCCAAGATCTAGCAGCTTCTACATTAAGGGATCGAAGGGCGTGGAATAGGATATTCCAGAAGGCAAAGGAACTAGGACTGAAACCAAGAATCACCTACCCAGCTAAACTGAGTATAATACTTCAAGGGAAAATATGGTCTTTCAATGAAACAGAGGACTTTCAATCATTCTTAATGAAAAGACCAGAGCTGAAAAGAAAATTTGACTTTCAAACACAAGAATGAGAGGAAGCATGCAAAAGTAAACAGCAAGGAGAAGTATTAAGGGACTTACCAGAAATGAACTGTTTGCATTCATACAGGGAAGGACAATATTTCTAACTCTTAAAACTTTTCAGTATCTGGGTGGTTGGTGGGACCACACATACACATGTACACGCATGCACACACATACACACATGCATTCACATGCAGAGACAGAGAGCACAGATTGAACTGAATAGGATGGGACCATACCTTAAAAGAAATTAAGGTAAATGGTGAGAGAGAAATGTAGTGAGAGGAAAGAGGGGGAAATGGAAGGGGGTAACTATATGTCATTTAAGAGGCAAGTAGGAGATGTTTTTAGTGGAGGGAAAAAGAGGAGAGCTGAGGAAAAAAAAAAACCAAACAAACAAACAAAAGTTTCATTTTGGTATGAAAACCTATCTTACAGTATAAGAAAGCGGGGGAGAAGGAGATATTGGGGGGGGGGGATGATGGAAGGGAGGGCAAAGGGAGGAGGGAGTAATTGAAAGTCAACACTTGGGGAGGGACAGGATCAAAGGACAGAAGAGAAACAATGAGGGGCAGGTTAGGAGGGATGGCAATTCAGTTAGTCTTACACAACACGACTATCAGGAAGGTCATTTGCAAAGCTACACAGATATGGCCTATAATGAATTGTCTGCCGTACCAAAGGGAATGGGTGGGGAGGGAGGGATGGGGAGAATTTGGAACTCAAAGTTTTAGGAACAATTGTTTAGTATTGTTGTTGCAACTAGGAAAGAAGACATACAGTTAATGAGGAATAGAAAGTCATCTGGCCCTACAGGAGAAAAGAGAAGATAGAGACAAGGGAAGGGAGGGATGACAGAAGAGAGGACAGATTGGAGATAGGGAAAATTAGATTGCTTGGGGTATTGGGGTGGGGGGAAGGGGAGAAAAGGGGAGAAAATTTGGAACCCAAAAATTTGTGAAAATGAATGTAAAAAGCTAAATAAAATTTAAAAAAATAAAATAAAATAAAGGGCCATAAAAAGAAAGATTAAAAATGAAGTGGAAAATAAATAAACTAATTATAAAGAATGGGTGGGTCAGAGACCAAATCATAGATGCAATCAATAATTTCATCAAAGGGAATGACAAAAACCAAATTTATGGGATACAGTCAAAGCAGTACTTAGGAGAAATTTTATATGTCTAAATGCTTATATGAGTAAAATAGAGAAAGAACAGATCAGTGAATCAGTCAAGCAACTAAAAAAGCTATAAAAAGGACAAATTAAAAATCCCCAATTTAATATCAAAGTAGAAATGATGAAAATCAAAGGAGATAATAAAAATTAAAAGTAAGAAAACTATTGAACTAATAAATAAAACTAAGAGCAGGCTTTCTGAAAAAAAAACAATAAAAGATAATCCTTTGGTTAATTTGGTTTTAAAAAAAGAAGAAAACCAAATTATCAGTATCAAAAATGAAAATGGCAAATTCACCACCAATGAAGAGGAAATCAAAGCAATAATTTGGAGCTATTTTTCCCAACTATGAGCCAATAAATCTGACAATCTAAGTGAAATGGATAAATATTTACAAAAATATAAATTGCTCTGATTAAAAGAAGAGGAAATAAGATACTTAACCCCATTTCAGAAAAAGAAATTGAACAATGATCTCCCTAAGAAAAAAAATCTCCAGGGACAAATCTATTTACAAATGAATTCTACTAAACATTTAAAGAACAATTAATTCCAATACCATATAAACTATTTGGAAAAATAGGTGGAGTCCTACCATAGTTTTATGACATAAATATGGTGCTGATACCTAAACCAGGAAGAACCAAAACAGAGAAATTTCCCAAGTGACTATTGATGCAAAATTTTTAAATAAAACATTAGCAAATACATTACAGCAATTTCTCATAAGGATAATACACTATGACCAAGTGCGATTTATACCAGGAATGCAGTGATGGTTCAAAATTAGGAAAACTATCAACATAATTGACTATATCAATAATAAAACTAACAGAAATCATATGCTGCAGAAAAAAGCTTTTAAAACAATATAGCACCCATTCCTATTTAAAAACACCAGAGAGCAAAGAAATAAAGGGAACCTTCCTTAAAACGATAAGTAGCATCTATCTAAAATCATCAACAAATACTGTGTGTGTGTTCATCCTTTGTTGTCAAAGAAGACCATGCCATCAGAGAAATAATGACATGACTTGCACTTGACTTTGGTTTTTTTTTTTGAGTAAGGGAGGGCTGTACAGGTTACTAGTCTCACTTCTCCTCCAGTCATCTGAATCCAGTAACCAGATATTCATCAGGATGATTGGAGATGACCCAGGATGAGGCAATTGGGGTTAAGTGACTTGCCCAAGGTCACACAGCTAGTGAGTGTCAAGTGTCTGAGGTGAGATTTGAACTCATGTCCTCCTGATTCCTGCACTGCTGCTCTATTCACTGCACCACCTAGCTGCCCATCAAACAAATATTACATATAATGGCAATAAGCTAGAAGCATTCCCAATAAGATCAGGGGTGAAACAAGGATACCAATATCATCACTATTATTATATCCTGCAAAGTTGCAGGATATAATATATATATCATATATAATATTATTATATATTATATATTACCAACAAAATATATATTACCAACAAAATATCTATATTACCAACAAAAAATATTATATATATATATATATATATATATATATATATATATATATATATATTAGCAACAAAGTCCAACAACAAGAGAGAGAAAAGGAAATTCCATTTAAGGCATCTGTAGACAATACAAAATATATGGGAGTCTACCTGCCAAGAGAAACCCAGGAGCTACATGAACAAAATTATAAAACACTTTTCTCAGGAATAAAATTCAATCTAAAAAACTGGAAAAATATCAATTACTCATGAGTAGGCCAAGCTAATATAATAAACATGACAATTTTACCTAAATTAATTTGCTCATTCAGTGCCATGCCAATCAAACTACCAAAAAATACCAAAATTCATCTGTAAGAACCAAAGCTCAAGAGTGTCAAGGGAATTAATGAAAGAGAAATGAAAAGGAGGATAACCTAACTTTACCAGATCTAAAACTATGTTACAAAATGGCAATGATTTAAACTATTTGGCATTGGATAAGAAACAGAGTGGTGAATCAGTGGATTAGCATAGGTATACAAGATGGTAGTAATGAACTACAGGAATTTACTTTTGGATAAACAGAAAGACTCCAGCGTCCGGGGTAAGAACTCACTATTTGACAAAAGTTGCTGGGAAAGCTAGAAAATAGTATGGCAGAAACTAGGCATAGACCAACAACTAACACTCTACCAACATAAGGTACAAATGGGTATGTGATTTAGACATAAGGGATGCTACCAAAAGCAAATCAAGAGAGAAAAGAATAGCTTATCTGTAAGACCTTTGGAGAAGGGAAGAATTTCTGACCAAACAAGAGACAGAGAACATTATGAAATGCAAAATGGTCATTTTGATTGCAATAAATTTTAAAAAAAAGTTTTGCACAAACAAAACCAATGCAACCATGATTAGAAGGAAAGTAGAAAGCTGGGAACCAGTTTTTATAGCCAGTGTTTCTGATAAAGGCCTCATTTCTAAAATATATGGAGAACTAAATCAAATTTATAAGAATAAAAGTCATTCCCCAATTGATAAATGGATATGAACAGGCAGTTTTCAGATAAAGAGATTAAAGCTATCTACAATCACAGAAAAAATGCTGCAAATCACTGTTGATTAGAGAAATGTGAATTAAAGCAACTCTGAGGTAGCACTGCATAGCAGATTGGCATATGTGACAGAAAAGTAAAATGATAAATGCTGAAGACATGGGAAAACTGGAATAGTACTATATTGTTTTTATGGAGTTGTGAACTGATCCAACCATTGTGTAGAACAATTTTGAACTACATCCAAAGGGATGTAAAACTCTGTATACCCTTTGATCCAATAATACTACTACTAGGTCTGTATCCCAAAGAGATCATAAAAAAGAAGGAAAACACCAACATTGTAATGGCAATTTAAATAGGAAGATCTTTCCTATTGGTTAATAGACCCATGTGACCTGCTTAAATTACATGGAAGCCTAAGTCACATATGATAGGAAGAGCTTGCTAAATGAGTGGAACAGAAAGGGTAGAGCAGAACTGAGAGGAAATGAGTGAGAATAGTGAGGGTAGAGAGAGAAGAACACAGGTTAGCAGACAGCTAGACTTGTGAGTGTTTATTTGCGGGAAGGCCCCAGTGAAGGGTGGGAGGGAAGGAGGCTTAGGAATGGCTTTGCCCCCTGCAGTGCTAATGTGTGTTAACTTCTTGGCTATTATGATGGATTTGACTTTCTGGTATCTGAATAATTGTTTTTTCTTTTGCCTTTCTGTATGGAGAGTCTGTTATGTGTGATTGAGAGTTTGTGATTGAGAACTACACCAGTATATTCATAGTCATCATCAGTGCTGTGAATATTGCCTTAGCAATACACACGTACAAAGGTATTTATAGCAGCTCTTTTGGTGGTGGCAAAGAGTTGGAAATTGAGGGGATGCCCATCTATTGAGGAAAAGCTAAACAAGTCATGGCAGATGAATGCAGTGGAATATTATTATTCTGTAAGAAATAATGAGTAGGCAGATTTCAGAAAAACCTGGAAAAACTCACATGGAAGTGAAGTGAGCAGAACCAGGAAAACATTATATACAAGAACAGCAACATTGTGTGATGATCAACTATGATAGACAGCTCTTCTCAGTAATACAATGAACCAAGATAATTCCAAGAGATTTACGATGGAAAATGCTAACCACATCCAGAGAAAGAACCACGGAGCTTGGATACAAATTGAAGCATTTACTATTTTTCACTTTTTTGTTGTGTTTTTATCCTCATGGCTTTTCCCTTTTGTTTTGATTCTTCTTTTACAATATGACTAATGTAGAGACATATTTAACATGATTATACATGTATAACTTATATCAGATTGCTTGCTGTCTTGGGGAAGGGAAAGGTAGGAAGGGAGGGAGAAAAATTAGAACTCAAAATCTTACAAAAAATGAATGTTGGAAACTAACTGCAATTGGAAAAAAATGAAATACTATTAAATGTTAAAAAACAAACAAAAGATTTGACACCACCTCCCTCAGATTCTTTTCCACTGTGATTGGAGATCTGGAAGGCAGGGTACCAAACTCGATCCAAAGTGTGGGGGCGGGGTTCCCCTTCCCCATTTCTATTCTCCCTATTTGATTGCAAGCTCCTTTCAGGCCAGAAATAATCTTTTTCTTATTTTTATCTCTGTTGCTTACCACAGTATCTGACTCATAGTTGGAGTTTAATTAAAGTTTGAGCAGCAAGGTATCACAGTAGATATGATAATGGACCTGGAATCAGGAAAACTCCTTTTTGTGAGTTCAAATTTGGCCTCCAACACTTACTAGCCATATGACCCTGGGCAAATCTCTTAACACTGTTTGCCTTACTTCCTCAATCTGTAAAATGAGCTGGAGAAGAAAATATTCAACTCACCTCTGTCTACATATAAAATCCCTCCAACTACCCTAATACTGAGAAAACTCTCAAGGGTTACAAACATTATCTTTCCATGTACGGATGCAAACAGTTCAGCGTTAGTAAGTCTGTTATGATTTCTCTTTCCTATTTATCTTTTCATGGTTCTCTTAATTCTTGTATTTGAAAGTCAAATTTTCTATTCAGCTCTGGTCTTTTAATCAAGAATGCTTGAAAGTCCTCTATTTCATTGAATGACCATTTTTTCCCCTGAAGTATTACACTTAGCTTTGCTGGGTAGGTGATTCTTGGTTTTAATCCTAGCTCCTTTGATCAAGCTCTGAGATCAGTTAATGTAGAAGCTGCTGGTTCTTCTGTTATCCTGATTGCATTTCCACAATGCTCAAATTGTTTCTTTCTGGCTACTTGCAATATTTTCTCCTTGACCTGCAAGCTCTGGAAATTGGCAACAATATTCTTAGGTGTTTTCCTTTTGGCACATCTCTTAGCAGGCAATCTGTGGATTCTTTCAATATCTATTTTACTCTCTGGTTCTAGAATATCAGGGCAGTTTCCCTTGATTTCTTGAAAGATGATATCTAGGCTTTTTTTGATCATAGCTTTCAGGTAATCCAATAATTTTTAAATTGTCTCTCCTTGATCTATTTTCCAGGTCAGTTATTTTTCCCTGAGATATTTCACATTGTTTTCTTTTTTTCATTCTTTTGATTTTGTTTTATAATTTCTTGATTTTTCATAAATTCATTAATTCTATCTGCTCCATTCTAATTTTTAAGGAATTATTTTCTTTAGTGACCTTCTGGACCTCCGTTTCCATTTGTCCAATTCTTTTTAAGCATTCTTTTCCTTATTGACTTTTTGGATATCTTTTGTCTTTTGACTTAGTCTATTTTTTAAGGTGCTATTTTCTTCAGCATTTTTTTGTGAACCCTTTAGCCAGCAGTTGACTTGGTTTTCATGATTTTCTTGCATCACTCTCATTTCTCTTCCCAATTTTTCCTCTACTTCTCTTATTTGATTTTTACCATCCTTTTTCAGTTCTTTCTTGGCCTGAGACCAATTCACATTTTTCCTGGAGACTTTGGATGTATGAGCTTTGACTTTCTTGTCTTCTTCTGGTTGTATGTTTTGATCTTCCTTGTCACCAAAGTAAGATTCTATATGCAGATTTTTTCCAGTTTTTGCTCATTTCCCCAGTCAGTTACTTGACTTTTGAGCTCTTTGTGAAGGTAGTTCTCTGCTTCCATTGGGCATAGAGAAGTGTACTGTCAGCCACTCAATCCTCCCACAATCTGTGGGCCCAGAGTTCCAAAAGCAGCAGCAGCTGCTGCTATTTCCACAGTCTCCTCTGCCCCCTCTGCCACCCTGGGGCTGGGGCTAGACCACTCTACTCTCTCACACAGGTCATACAGGTTTGTTCCACTGACCTTTCAAACTGTCCTCAGCATTTTGGGGTGGAGAATTCTGGAAACTGCCACAGATGCCAGATTCAGTAGCCCGTGCTCAGGCCCATCTGTGCCAGTGTGGCCCACGCTGGACTACACTCCACTCCCAGCCCTGCTTGGCAGATGCTTCACATCAACCTTCCAGGCTGTCATGGGCTTTAGTTTTGCTTCGTACCATCATTCTGTGGGTTTTGCAGCTCAGAAATTGTTTAGAGTCATTTCTTACAGGTATTTGGAGAGTTTGGGGGGAGGACTCAAGCAAGTCCCTGTTTTTACTCTGGTATCTTAGCTTCTCCCCAACCCAGATCACAACATTTTGGAAGTATTAAAATCTTCCTAACCTCCAGAACTAGTTCTGAAAAAGCAGTGTGAAAAAGCCTGAAATTTGATGGTTTTCCTTTACCCCAACATGCCAGATCCCAACATTAATATAAAGTTCCACATCAAAAAATATGCTGGAATAATGAGCAAACAACTACAACAAAAGAGAACCTGATCATAAAAAAACTATTGTGGTGATCAGAAAGATTTAAACACAAATTCAAAAACAGACAATGAAGTCAAAACTGCTACAAACAAAGCCTCAAAAACAATGAATTGAACCCAAGCCAAAGAATAATTCCTAGAAGAGCTAAAAATTATTTCCAAAATCAAATAAGAATGGTAGAAGAAAAATTAGGCAAAGAAATGAAAATAAAGGATGAAAATTATATAGAAAGACAAATAACAGTTCAGTAAAAAGAGGCACAAAACTACTGAATAAAATATCTTAAAAACAGAATTGGAAAAAGAGGTAAAAGCTCACTGAGGAAAATAATTCATTAAAAAATTTAAATGGGCAAGTGAAAACTAATTATTTCATGAGAAATTAAGAAACAATTCAAAAGAATGAAAAAAATAGAAGAAAACATGAAATATATTACAGGAAAAACAACTAACCTGGAAAATAGATTAAGGAGAGATAATTTAAGCATTATCGAACTACTTAAATGCCATAATCAAAGACAGAGCCTAGAAATCATATTTCAAGAAATTATCAAAGAAAACTGCCTTGAAATCCTAAACCTGATGGTAAAGTAGAAATTGAAAGAATTGACCTATAAGCACCAGAAGGAGATCCCAAAATGAAAACTTCCAGGAATATTATACCCAAATCCCAGAGCTCCCAGGTCAAGGAGAAAATACTTTAAGAAACCAGTCAAATACTCAGTAGTACCACATAAGATTCAACAGCTACAACCTTAAAGTAGCAAAGGACTTGGAATATGATATTTCAGAAGACAAAAGATGGGATTACAACCAAGAATAACCTAACCAGTGAAACTGACTATGATCCTTTAAGGGAAGAAATAGATATTTAGTGAAATAAGAACTATCAATCATCCCTGATGAAAAGTTCAGGGCAGAATCGAAAATGGCAAAGCTAGGGTCTGAGAAATATTGGAGTAATGAGTAAGAAAATTCAGTAAATATGCTTTTTAAAAATTTTATTAAATTATTAATTTATGGAATAAAACAAGCATTTCTGTAATGTAGTATAATTTTTAAAATCTGTAAATCTATTATGTTCAACTTGATTATTTCTTTTAAATATATAAAAATTTATCATGTAAATATTTTTTCTTCTTCCTTGTTCCCCACCCTAGAAATGGCTGCCATTAGATAAAAATACATACCCATGTATACATATATATGTAAAATCTATACATACAAGAGATTTTGAGTGCCAATAGGCTCAGGCTCCTTTCATGTGGCAAAGCACCTGGTGCTGATTCTATTACAGCTGAGATTTACAAGGTAAGGGTACCATTGCTCACAAAAAAGCTGACTGAAATTGTCCAGGTTACATGGCAAGAGGTGGTTATTCCCCAGGAGTTCAAGAATGCCTCCACTGTCTGTCTCTAAAAAGGTAAAGGAAATAGATTGTCCTGCAACAATCACAGAAGGGTCTCTCTCTTAGTCATTGCTGGCAAGATTCTTGCTAGAGTCCTCTTTAATAGGCTGATCCTTCACCCGGAAAATAGTCATACACCTGAGAGCTAGTGTGACTTCAGAAAGGACCCAAGAACAGTCGATATAGTGTTTGCTGCCCAACAACTCTGCCTGGAGCAGAGCAGAGGTCTTTACACAACATTTATAGATCTGACCAAGGCCTTTGACACTGTTAGTCATGAGGGCTTATGGAAAATTATGTCAAAATTTGGTTGTCCAGAGAAGTTCATCAATATTGTATGTCAATTTCATGATGGCATCTTTCCCTGGGTTCTGGATAATGGACAATGCTTTCATGCCTTCACAGTCACCAATGGAGTGAAACAGGGCTGTGTGCTTGCTCTCATGTTTTTTAGCACGATGTTTTCAGCCATGTTGACAAATGCTTTCAATGAGGATGACACAGCATTAAGATCAATTAACTTACTGATGGTAAGTTCCTTAACTGGAAAAGGCTAAAAACCAAGACCAAGGTGCTGATGCATGACTTTCTGTTTGCAGATGATTGTGCACTCAATGTAGCCTCTGAAGCTGAGATGCAACAAACTATGAATCACTTCTCTGTTGCCTATGCTCATTTTGGTCTAATAATTTACACCAAGAAAACACAAGTGCTTCATCAGTTACCACCACACTATCCATATGTAGATGGTAGTGTACTTTCCAGGGATGAACACATTGACAACGAGGTTGATGCACACATTGCCAGAGCTTTCTCAGTGTTTGAGAGACTCCGAAGAAAAGTTTGGAAGAGAAGAAGTATTAGATTGACTACCAAACTGATATTCTACAGAGCCATTGTGCTGATATCATTGCTATATGCTTGTGAAACATGAACAGTCTACCAGCACCATGCCAGGAAACTGAATTACCTTCATTTGAACTGTCTTAGGAAGATTCTGAGGATCACCTGGCAGGATATGGTACCAGACACTGAAGTCCTTGCTCAAGCTGAACTGCCAAGTATTCAAACCATGCTTCAGAGAGTGCAACTCTGATGGGTTAGCCACATTGTTCGAATGCAAAATATACACTTGCCAAAAAGACTATTTTATGGAGAACTTGCATGGGGCAGGTAATCACATGGTGGCCAGAGAAAGCTATCCAAAGACACTCTCAAGGTATCTCTCAAGAACTTTGGATTTGACTGTGCAACATGGGAGATACTGGCACAGGACTACTCAGCCTGGCATGCCCACATCAGAAAAGACGCTGTGCTCTTTCAGCAAAGCAGAATCGAGACAGCACAAAGGAAACATAGGATGAGCAAATTTGGGATATCTACCCCAAATATTCACATGGACTATCTATGCCCAACCTGTGGTAGAACATTCCAAGCTCATATTGGTCTGATCAGTCACAATCGGACACAATGAAATTTCACTTTTTCATGGTGATGTCATTTTGGACCTCTTCAAAGACAGACAACAACCAACCAAGGAATGCATCTTTTAACATAAACATCAACAGTCTACAGCAAAAAAAATAGCTTTGTGCTAATTTTTGTTCCATGACAAAAATAACAACCTTGAAAAAATACCTTGGAAAAGCATTTGTTTCACTTTAAACGGAGCAATTGATATGATGCGAGTGTAATGTGATTTCTTGGTGAATTGGAGATTTAATTTGTATCTGTTGCCCCCTAGTGGTCACTGAATAGATTCTCTAGAAAGCCATAATGAAAAAGGCTGAATTAGTGTGAGTGGTCTGCCTAAGTTATGTAACTGTCATAGTAGAAACCACAGTAAGGTAAGAGAATTTTGAAAAATTGCTTTTTACTTCTTTTTTGCATAATTAGAATAGGAAATCTTCAAACCTTGCCCAAGTAACTCTTGAAAAAAAATGAACCAAAGATGATGATATATCATTTTGTCATCACATCTCTTTGCCTTCACCTAACATCTTATCTTTCCTTTTAGTATATCAGCATTTTCTTTCCTTCTTGCTAAATTCAATTCAATATGTATTTTGTTAGTTACATATACATCAATACATAATTAAACACTATGAAGATATATATGTGTAGAGATAGAAATATAAATATCTCTATCTCTTATCTATACACATGTGCATATCTAACTACAGTCAATCTAAAATTTATCCCAAAAGTACTTCCATCATGTCTTTGAAATGGCTCTTGGATTTGCTTTTACCTCTTATACCACTCTAATGTACACCCTTATCCCTTCTTGCTCAAATTTCTACAACAGCTTACTAGCTGGTTTCCCCTCTAAGTCATTCTATAAACAGCTATTAAACTAATCTTTCTTTTCTTTTCATTTTGGAGGAATCAGGTTAAGTGACTTGCCCAGGGTCACACAGTTAGTAGGTATCTGAAGCCAGATTTGAACTCAGGTACTCTTGACTCCAGGGCTGGTGCTCTATCCACTGTACCACCTAGTTGTCCTCAAACTAATTTTATCTGAAGTACCACTTTCATCATTGCACTACTTTGTTTGAGACATATTATCATTTCCTTTCCCAGCTGCCCACAAGATAAAGTTCACACTCCTTAGATTAGATTTCTAGGTTCTCCACAATATGCCATCTGTTTTCCATCTACTTCTACTTTGATTATGGAAGAGGAAGTAAGAGTTTAAAAAAGTTTTACTCATTCCTCGACAAAGAAAACACAAAGTGGGTCCTTATACCCATCATACAATCTTAGAATCTCTTCCCCTGCCCCTAGCCCCACCTCTACTTTCTTTAAACTGCTTAAAAGCTTTCTGGAAAAAAAATTAGAAGAGAAATTGAAGGCATGATAGGGCACATTTCATGAAATATGTGCAAAAGCTGATCTTGCTTCTGGCCAACCACATGTACACTTAGGTACTTGGATTGCCCAAATCATGCTTGTGACTCCACATGAAATGGTAGTAAAGGAGAATAAGGCCATTTTGAGTGTTCTTTTCTCTTCCAGGTTTGGACCTTGTTAAAATTATTTCAAATAGTTTTCTGAAAAAAGTAGGGGGAAGGGGCTTATTCCCCTCATCCCAGTCTTTACATGGGAGTGAACACACGGCAACAAACATTCACGTCTTTTCCAGCCAAACCTAAAGTTGAGTTTTGCTGTGCCTCTTTTGTGTTTCTTCTTTCCCATTATTAGGTCAATGAGAATCTATCTCCAAAATGGACATGGGATGGAGGCAACCATACAAGTTTAAGAGTTTTGGAGTTCCTGGGTCTTTTTGGTCATAGGATTCAGCACTTACTCAAATAACTTTAGAGGAGATTATCACAAATAAAAGAATTAGTCCAAACCTTCATTTCTACCAGAAGACATGGGTTAGAAATTATTTCAATCATACAGAAATGAAGTGAAGTGTGGAATGCTCAACTGTTTTATGTTCTAATGATGCATAAGTATTAATTTCCCAAGAGGGTATCACAGGACCTATATGTTAAATTATCAAATCTTGTTTCAAGTTCTGTCAAAGCATGCTGCAATTCCTTTATAACTGGCAATTTGTAAGGTAGGAAATAGATGCTTTCTCATAATTGATTCATATTTGACACATAATATAAGGGACATTGTACTAAACTTGAAATCAGAAGACCCAGTCTGACACATATTTGTTATGCTACCATAATCTAGTTACTTTACCTTTCTGACATACTGATTAGTTCCCATGATTTAATAGAACTCTTATTGGGAAGACATTTTATGTACCTTACAATGCTAGAAAATGCGTTGTTACTGTGTTTGTGCCCCCGCTGCTCACTTCACTCTGACTTAAAGAAAATACATAAAGGGTTAGAGCCAAGATGGTGGAGTAGAAAGACTCATGTATGCTAGCTCCGAACCCACAGCCCATATATTTCCTGCAAGAAGAATTCCCCACAAATTCTGGATCACTGCAAGGTGCGCAGAAACACAGTGGAAAAGATTTCCGTTCCAGAGAGCCCTGGAGAGCGGTCCCCAGGGGTCTGTCGCGCCCCGGGAAGCGGAGCCCACCCCTGTGCTACCTTGGCCGGGCGGCTGAGAGGAGCAGATCCGAGCAGGCTTCAGGGATGGAACCTCCAGCGGCCAGGAAGGTCCCTCCACCCACAGACGCAACAGGTCAGTGAGAGAGATGTCTGGGCTGGCTGAGAGGGGAGCGGGGTTTCTCTGTGACTCGGGCGGGAGGCAGCGGTGGAGGGAGTGGCAGAGGGAGTGGCAGAGGCAGCGGCAGAGGCAGCAGCAGCAGCCCGGGACAGCAGGCAGCAGCAGGCAGAAGTTCAGGGCCATTACCAAAGGTTTCTGCATAAACTTCCTGAGGTAACTGAGCCTGGGAGATGGCCCTGCCCCCACCCGCCCCATTAGTGAAGGTCTCTGCATAAAGCCCCTGAGGGAACTGAACCTGGGAGGTGGCCCTGTCCCAACCCCAGCACCAGAACTTAAGCTCACATTGAATAGCAGTCACAGCCACCTCGGAAAGCCCATTTGAATCTCAGAGCCCAAGGAACTAGCTGGGTGGATCTAGGCGGGGGTGGACAGGAATCTCAGAAGTCAAGTAACTGGCTGGGAAAATGCCCAGAAAAGGGAAGAAAAATAAGACTATAGAAAGCTACTTTGATAGGGTTCAGATGTTCTCGCCTTTCATTTCTGATGACGAGGAACTATTCTTACCATCAGAGAAAGACATGGAGGTCGGGGCCTCTCTATCCCAGACATCCCAGGGGGATGTCCAGTGGGCTCAGGACATGGAAGAGCTCAAAAAGGATTTTGAAAATCAAGTTAGACAGGTGGAGGAAAAACTGGGAAGAGAAATGAGAGAGATGTAAAAAAGCATGAAAAATGGGTCAATACCTTGCTAAAGGAGACCCCAAAAAATGCTGAAGAAAATAACACCTTGAAAAATAGGCTCACTCAATTGGCAAAAGAGGTTCAAAAAGCCAATGAGGAGAAGAATGCTTTCAAAAGCAGAATCAGCCAAATGGAAAAAAGAGGTTCAAAAGCTCACTGAAGATAATAGTTCTCTCAAAATTAGAATGGAACAGATGGAGGCGAATGACTTTCTGAGAAACCAAGAAATCACAAAACAAAACCAAAAGAATGAAAAAAATGGAAGAGAATGTGAAATATCTCATGGGAAAAACAACTGACCTGGAAAATAGATCCAGGAGAGACAATTTAAAAATTATGGGACTACCTGAAAGTCATGATCAAAAAAAGAGCCTAGACATCATCTTTCATGAAATTATCAAGGAAAACTGCCCTGATATTCTACAACCAGAGGGCAAAATAAGTATTGAAAGAATCCATCGATCACCACCTGAAAGAGATCCAAAAAGAGAAACTCCTAGGAACATTGTGGCCAAATTCCAGAATTCCCAGGTCAAGGAGAAAATATTGCAAGCAGCTAGAAAGAAACAATTCTAGCATTATGGAAATACAATCAGGATAACTCAAGATCTAGCAGCTTCTACATTAAGGGATTGAAGGGTGTGGAATAGGATATTCCAGAAGTCAAAGGAACTAGGACTCAAACCAAGAATCACCTACCCAGCAAAACTGCGTATAATACTTCAGGGGAAAAACTGGTCTTTCAATGAAACAGAGGACTTTCCAGCATTCTTGATGAAAAGACCAGAGCTGAAAAGAAAATTTGACTTTCAAACACAAGAATGAGAAGAAGCATGAAAAAGTAAACAACAAAGAGAAGTCATAAGTCATACCAAAAGTGAGTTGTTTACATTCCTACATGGAAAGACAATATTTGTAACTCTTAAAATTTTTCAGTATCTGGGTAGTTGGTGGGACCACACACACACACACACACACACACACACACACACACACACACACACACATGCACACACATACAGAGACAGAGAGCACAGAGTGAATTCAATAGGATGGGACCATATCTTAAAAGAAATTAAGATGCACACACATACAGAGACAGAGAGCACAGAGTGAATTCAATAGGATGGGACCATATCTTAAAAGAAATTAAGGTAAATGGTGAGAGAGAAATGTAGTGGGAGGAAAGAGAGTGAAATGGAATGGGGTAAATTATATGTCATTCAAGAGGCAAGCAGGAGACTTTTTAGTGGAGTGAAAAAGAGGAGAGCTGAGAAAAAAACATGAAGTTTACCCTCATCACATTTGACTAAAGGAAGGAATAAAATGCACTCTCATTTTGGTATGAAAACCTATCTTACAGTATAGGAAAGTGAGGGAGAAGGAGATAAGCAAGAGGTGGGGGGGGGGTGATGGTAGGGAGGACAATGAGAGGAGGGAGCAATTTGAAGTCAACACTTGGGGAGGGACAGGATCAAAATACAGAATAGAAACAATGGGGGGCAGGATAGGATGGAGGGAAATGCAGTTAGTCTTACACAACATCACTATTATCGAAGTCATTTGCAAAACTACACAGATAGGGCCTATATTGAATTGCCTGCCTTCCCAAAGGGAATGAGTGGGGAGGGAGAGATGGGGAGAATTTGGAACTCAAAGTTTTAAGAACAACTGTTGAGTATTGTTGTTGCTACTAGGAAATAAGAAATACAGGTAATGGGAAATAGAAAGTCATCTGGCCCTACAGGAAAAAAGTGAAGATGGGGTCAAGAGAAGGGAGGGATGACAGAAGAGAGGGCAGATTGGAGATAGGGAAAATTAGATTGCTTGGGGTATTGGGGTGGGGGAGGGGAGAAAAGGGGAGAAAATTTGGAACCCAAAATTTTGTGAAAATGAACATAAAAATTTAAATAAATAAATTTTTATTAATTAAAAAAATACATAAAAATGTATAAGACAAGGTAGCATTGTGAAACCATCCACCATTTTTGGGATTATACCATATGTCTTAAGAGGAATTATGTCAGAAGAAAACAATACGTGTGTACGCAATAACTTAAATTTAGGTCTTGGTTGTTCCATCTGTGAAACATAATAGCTGGAATGCATGAAGCATAAGGTCCCTTCCAGCTCTAAAATGCTACAAATCTAAATTGTGAATCGAATTGTTAGGGTGGGAAAAATCAATTCGGAGCTACTGAGGGAATAAGCATAAGGCTCTCGGATCATCTGTATACTCTTTTCTTGCTTTTTCCAGCATTTTGAAAGTAAAGGATTCTTGACGTTCAAATAATGGATTATGTTAATAAACTTCTTTCAGCTTTTCTTTGATTTTTAAAAGATGTAATTATTGCAAATGAAGGGTATAGCTAGACATTTTCAAGCAAACACAACTCTTTTCCCTGGGAGTTGTGTGGGTGGGTGGGGACTAAACATGAAGAGAGATTCCTAATTTGAAATTTTTATAAGAATGAGGCTTTTAGAAAACAAGGGCTAATATACACCTTTCAGTATGAGAAATGTCCTACTAGTCTCCTGTTTGGGGGGGAGGTTCTATCACACTTAATAATAACTACTTGTCTCCCAGAACCCTACCTGTTTACATGAGAGATTTAGATTTAGAGGTTCCCCTGATCACTGTAATGCTTTGGGGAGTACTTTTCTCATCTCTTGTGGAAGAAGAGAACTGATAGAACTGAGAACACTGAATGAAGATGAGAAGGGTACAGGAGCTCAAACTCTGCACTTTCTTCCTTTTTCACAATAGTACCTACTTCCCTGGATTAATGAGAGGCTAAAATGAAGTGATATTTGTAAAATACTTCACTTGATATTTGGCACATAGTTGGTGCTAAAAAAAAAATGTTAGCTATCATCACTGTCCCTAGATCAGACTGGGATTCTTAATTATTTTGGTGCGTCACAGACTGCTTGGGCACTCTGGTGAAATCTATGGACAGCCTTATCAAAACAATGTTTTTAAATGATAAAATAAGATACACAGAATTGCAAAGGAAGTCAATTACACAGAAACACAGTTGTCAAAATATTTTTTAAAACAAGTTCATGGACCTCAGATCAAGAAGTCCTGCCTTAGGAAGATTCAGAAGAATGAAAGTAAAGCTGTGAAAACAGGAACAGTTGGATAGGCAAACAGGGCAACATTTTGTCTCTCAAACTTGCCCTTATAGTAGAGTATTTCCAAATTGTGGAGCATTCTCTTTGAAGATTCTACAAAAGTGGGAAGGGAACATGAAACAAAGGTTAAAAAAAATTTGGTTAATTTCTAGTACAATTGCTGCATAAATATACTCATTTTGTTTTAACTAAAAGTCAACAGAAGTTGAGACTAACACCCTTCAACAGATTCTAACTGACAAAGAATATGTTTATTTAATATGGTGTTTTCAGGCAAGGCTACATTTGAATGAGTTGCACGTCAAATCTCTACACAAGTACAACCTGCCACAATCACCACCAATGCTGACAAAAATAAATGCCCCAAACTCTTACTTCCAGAGCTTCCTAACCTGGGTTTCCTAACCTAACCTGAACTTTAAAATATGCTGTGATAACTATCTTTCAATATAATTGTTTTCCTTTGAATTCCTATTTTATGTTTTTATTATTATTGTACTGTATTTTGTTTAAAACAGTATTTTGAAGATATATTCTAAGCATAGCTTTCCAAAGGAATCCATGACACTTAAAACAGTGTAGTGTGCTGCATCTACTTGTTTTGCCCATGTGTGTTCAAATGGTTCTGCCTAGACATGGCTTATAGAGAGGTAAGAATAGATGTTTCCAGAATCTCTTTCTTCCATCTTTATCCAAGGCAGATTTTGATTTCTGCCAAGAGAGGAAGCAAGAGGTTGGGACTGGAGATGGGCCACTCTGCTCTCCTCCAAGAGAGGAGGTTCTGGGATACAGTTATATCTATCTACTCTCTTAAATATTTTTAAACTAAGGAAAACGATTTTTTAGGTTCAATCTGCATTTCTGATCATCCCTTAATGGGAATAAATGCCTTAAGCTATGTATCAAAGGTTTGACTTCCTTCTCACCAAATGTCAGTTCCAAAATGAATACATGTTTCAAGTCAATAGTGAAACAGAAATCGAGAAGACTGACATAAGAAAATATAACAGACCATATTCATAGTGAGTGAGCTCTTTCACTGGGATTGATATAACTCAGTTCAACCAAGAGAGATCATAATAAATTGGGATATGAATATGATCAAGCTGCTGGCTACTCTGGCTTCTTCCTAGAGTTTTTCTCTTCCTTCAGAAACCTGAAAAGGGTCTAGAACAATGTTCCTTCTTTTTCAAATCTGGAAGCCTAAAGACCAGGAATTTCTTCTCCAGATGTCACCAAATCCACCCCTCACACAGGCCTAGAGAATTGAGTAATATATACAGGGAAGAGGGAGGGAAAGAGAGTAGTAGTCCTTTTTTTTTTCATAAAAAAGGGGAACTTCCCTACATAAAGTTTGGAACCCACTACCCAAGAGGGATAGGACAAGTCTTTATATACAAGTGGTCAGATGTTCAGTCCAGGTAGTATTTTATGACATCTTTACATATATCTTGACATCCTCATTCCCAATGTACACACTCTCTTGGGAAACTGCCCAGCAGCAGATACAATATAAAAAGACAGGGAGGAAGTTACAGATACGCTACAATTGTCCCTCAATTACCTTCTAAGTAGGTTAGTTACTTTTCTAGCAGAACATAGAATACCTTTGATATAAGGGAAAGCTTCAGGTCACTCACACAGTTGCCCTATTTCTTTTCCCAGGAGTTGAAAGTTTTCTGCATCAATTCCATTTTTTTCTTCTGCTAAAACAAATATGGCCAAAGTAGTTAGTACGCTTTGGTTTTGGAAGCAGTGATGTTGATGAAGATGATTAGGAAGAGGTTGAGCAAAGAGAGAAGCAGTCAGCTGGGCATTTGGTTCTTTTGGAATTGTCTAGAGTAAAATGATCTTACCAGTCAGGTTACAAGTCAGCCAAATGAGAGTGAGAGGGTGAACTTGAGTTTGGAGGGACAAGAAAAGAAATACTGAATCAAGAGATCCCCAAAATGATTCAATTAGGCACAAATGGGGGTCCACAGCTCCCAAGACCCAATGCTGTCAGGTTCTCTTCTTATGCTTGACATTGTAGACAGGCATCTCCCAGTCAGGGTTTCCAGATAAGACTAGAGGAAATTAAATCAACTGGGAACAAGGCAAGAGATGCTTTTCAAGAAGCATGAAAGATATGAGAGACAAATGGGCTACTCTTCTGTTATGATTCTTTTTGGAGTTTGAATGATTCAGAACTCCCTCTTGAGGCAAAATAGGACCTAAGTGCAGTAATAAAGATTTCAGGCCATCTCTCCAACATGTGGCCATGCTTGAATTCTCCAGGAATAGTTCGGGTTGATCATAAGAGCTAGAAGTGACCATACAGTTTGGATCTTAACCTGTCATTTAATACATGAGGAAACTGAGGATCAAAGATTAAGCGGATTTCTCAGGGTTGAACAACCAGTGAGTGTCTGAGGAGGGATTTGAACCCAAATCTGCCTGACTCTAAATCCAGCAGTCTATCCACTAAGCTTTATTATAACCAAGATGGTAGCATGACTTTGGTAGCTTTTCTAATTTGACTCAAGAATCAAATGTAGTTTAGGCTACAGTAGGTACCCCAAGCAGGAATTCCCTGGTCAAGCTCAGGAAATATTCAAGACTTTTGTTGAAATTCCAGTGACTACCACATAGTGTTGAAAGTCTTTGGCCAAGAGCACACAAATTGGATTGGTTGTAACTTGAACCATTGGTAGGAGTATCTGAGTGGATGGGATCAGGAATCCATTAAGTTCCTGAGGAAGAATGCTGGAATAGTCTTTATTCCTCACTTTCCCTCAGTGGAATATGTCCCAAGAATCAGGCATCTATTTTAAAGTAAAGATTAGTAGTAAAAATATAATTATAGACACTTCAACTTATCTTCAGCCAATTTTGAGTTTAAAATATAACATCCATTATATGCTTCTAGTCTTTAACTTTTTTATCCATCTCAATATGGCCCTTGGGAAGAAGTCTAGTGGAGGTTATTCACTTGAATGGTGCTATACAGTTTATGACTTTGGCAAGGTTTTTCTAAGAAGCAGAACATTTACAGATAACACCTTAGAGTGTACAAGTTTGAATGTGAAAAATGCGTGTGTGATATAATAGGAAGAATTCAAATTCTGGAATTTGAAGATAAAGATTCAAATCCACCTCTGTTTTTTCTGTTTTGTTTTTAAGGGGAAGCAAGGTGGCACAGTAGATAGAGCACTGGGCTTAGCCTCAGAAAAACTTATCTTCATGTGTTCAAATCTGGCCTCAGACACTTACTAGCTACTACGATCCTGTGCAAATCATGGGACCCTGTTTGCCTCAGTTCCTCATCTGTACAATGAACTGGAGAAGGAAATGGCAAGCTACTCCAGGATCTTTGCCAAGAAAACCCCAAATGGGGTCATGAAGAGTCAGACATGGCTGACCAACAACATCTGATGGTTTTTGTCTCTGTGGCCCAAGACAAATCACTTAACCTTATCGGGCCTCAGCTTCTTCAAGTGCAAAAACTAAGGAGTTGGACTATATGACTGCTGAGGTCCCTTCTAGCTCCAGTCTTATGATCCTTTGATCAGACTTTCAGATTAAGAGGATTTTCTGGGTCAAGAACAAATGAACGCTTGTTGGTTGTCTGGCCAGCAGAGGTCATAAGAAGATAGCCGAGTAAGTAAAAGACTTATTGGAAGGATGAAGGAAATACTATACATTGTAACTTAACAAACACCACTTAAGATTTTACTGAAAAGTTAAGATAGTTTTTAATTTGCTTGTTTTATAAATTCAGTTCAACTAAGTAACAATGTCTATCAAGTAAAATGACATTGTCTCAGTTGATAGGGAAATAAAGATAAAAAACGATCAGGTTCCTGCCCTCAAGAAGTTTATATTCTACTAGGGGAAAACCATATACAATATATATATGTATATTATATTATATATATATTTTCCAAGGTAGACTGTTACAGGGCTGTAGAAGAGATCCAGACAAAATACTCTAAGAAACGAAAGAAATAACACTTTCAGTTTAGGGGAAGTGGTTAGGGGAGGCTTTGCAGAGATAGTAGCAATTGAGGTGAGCCTTGGAGGAAAGGGAAGATAGCCAGGTGGTGATAAGGAGACAATCAATACTAAGGTTAGAAGATGTCCTCGCCTAATGCTTGGGATGGGAAAAGACAGCTTCCCCAGATAATACAGTTTGACTAGAATAAGTTGCATAAATGAGAATAGGGAAAAATAAGTCCCGAAAGGGAGGTTTGAGTTAGATTTTTAAAGGTCTTTAATGCCAAGTTAAGAACATTGTATATTATTTTTGTACTCATTCATTGTCCATTTGTTAACACAGAGGTCTGGAATGCAGAGGAGTGGAAGGCAGCTTCTTTGTACCCTCTTTAGCAGGTTAGTATAGGTTGTTATGTAATTTATTACACTGCTGTTCTTTTTAAGGCATCATGGGGAAAAGCTTGAGTCAGATCAGACTAGTTCAGGTTGGAGACGCAAAAGAAATGAGAAATTTGCAGATCATTTAACAATTTAAGTAGCAATATAATTGAAAGTGTATTTAGAAAGGATACAGACTAGTTCAGGTAGATGAATTCCCCTCTCCCTGTGATCAAAGAGAAATGCATTTGGTCAGCAGGGGCAAGGTGCCCCAGCTCACTTGGTGGTGGGACACACCCTGGCCCTTAAGTCTGAAGATCTCTATGACACCAAGAGTTAGTCTTTTTTATGCCTTTAGGCAACTGGGAAGCCAAGACATTACTGGGACTCTTATTTTCCTAGACCAATCAGGTCTCCAGGATAGTTTCAATACCTTTTTAACGAAAAATTAACCTACTCTGTAAAGACCTTAAGAAAATCTAGATGAGTTGAGGTAGCAGGGCCACAGGAAATGCTGCTCCTACCACAATGGGGGAAGAGTTAAATTAACATTAGGAAAAGAGTATTAATTTGTAATCTTTTTAATTAATAACTAACCTTCAGTCAACTCCCTTGTGGCCATAAGGGATAGATAAACACTACGGAAATGTAATTCAAACCAAGCTTTGTGGGTGAGGCAATTCATTATTATTCAGGATACCTGTATGCAAGTAGTATCTCTTTAAGCTGGTTTGTGGTCTAACTCCTTGAGGCAAATAATCCTTTTGAACTACAAATAGGACTAAACTCATTAAATTGAAGAGATATGTATCCACAAGACCACAATGGATCTCTAGGTTATTTAGCTTTTAGATTGTTTCTACTTTTTTCAAAAAAATGTTTTACTTTTTCCTTGATTACATGTTAAAATGATTTTAACTTTTTTTTTTAAAGTTCTGAGTTCCAAGTTTTAATGCTCCTTCTTCCTCTCCCCTCCTCCTGAGACAGTAAGCAATTACATATAGGTTACACATGTGCAATCATGTAAAACATTTCCATATCAATCATTTTGTACCAGAGGACTAGAATAAAAGAAAAGAATGAAAGTGAAAAATAGCATGCTTCAGTCTGTATTCAAACAATATCAGTTCTTTCTCTAGAGGCAGATAGTATACTTTATTATTAGTCCTTTGAGATTGTCTTGGATCATTGTAGTACTGGGAATAGCTAAGTCATTCACAGTTCTTTATAGTATAATGTTGCTTTTACTGTGTACAACACTCTCCTGGTTCAGTTCATTTCATTTTGTATCAATTCATGTAAGTCTTTTCAGGTTTTTCTGAAAGCTGCCTGCTCATTATATTTTTAAATGTCTATGTCTTTAAAAAAAAAATTACAGTGTATCTTTTTTCTTTTATTTTTTAGTTTTTAATATTCATTTTTACAAGATTTTTTAATTTCAAATTTTTCTTCCTCTCACTCCTCCACCCTCACCAAGACAGTAAGCAATCTGATATAGGTTAGACACGTACAATTATGTTAAACATATTTCTATATTAGTCATGCAGAAATAAATATGAAATGTTAAATGTGAAAGAAGAATCAAAACAAAAGGGAAAACCACAAGAAAGGAAAAACAAAAAGCAAAAGTGAAAATAGTATGCTTTAATCTGCATTCAGATATCACAGTTCTTTCTCTGATGTGGATATGATTTTCTATCATGAGTCTTTTGGAATTATCTTGTATCATTGTATTGCTGAGATAAGTCTGTCATAGTTGATCATTGTACAATGTTGCTGTTACTGTGTACAATATTCTCCTGGTTCTGTTCACTTCACTTAGCATCATTTCATATGAGTCTTTCCAGGTTTTTCTGAAATCTATCTCCTTATCATTATTTATAGCACAATATCATTCTATTACATTCATATGCCATAACTTGGTCAGCCATTGTCCAATGATGGGCATTCCCTCAATTTCCAATTCTTTGCCACCCCAATAGCTGTTATAAATTGTTTTGTACGGGTAGGACCTTTTCCATTTTTTGTAATCTCTTTGGGTTGCAGACCTAGTAGTGCTATTGCTGCATAAAAGGATATGCATAGTTTGATAGCCCTCGGGGCAGAGTTCCAAATCACTCTCCAGAATGACTGGATCAGTTCACAGCTTTGGTCAGTTATACTTCCAATTGTCCTTATATTCTTCTAATGATGCCTATCTTCTTCCTCCCTGGGAGACTTGGTTGCACGTAAACACAAGAAGACATTCCACACACACACACACACACACACACACACACACACACACAGACACACACGTGATTCTGCAAAGGCAAGTATTGCATAATTTGAGCCAACATTATTTCCCTCTTGCTTATTCACTTTTTTCTTTAATTTCTCCACTCCTCAATTCCTGGCTAGTACATGCTGAAAAGGGCCTTTACCCTCATGCAGAGGTTATAAAATGAGCTGTCTCTAACAAAGTTTGTCATATGAATCTGCCAAGACAATCACTTTTGCTAGTGAAGGGATTCAGTTTCTATTGGGATTGTGTCTCCAGCTATCATTCAAATTTCTCCTTTGGTTTATCTGCTGGCATTCCCACAACTAATATTTTTTAGGCCAACCCAAAGAAATATCACATACACCAGCTGAATGTCTGTTGCCCTGAATGTAAGCTATTAGTGCTGCCTTCCAAGGGTTCCAGTATCCTTGACATAGGTACAGTAGGGGGGTTTCCTATGTGCCACCACACCCTCCTTCACATAAAACAAAATAAAATCCAACACTCACCCTAATCCCCCAACCCCTGTTACTGACAATCTTGCCAAATAATGCTTTATTTTACTCTTCATGGAAATGAAAAAAAAAGGACTAGAGGGAGCAAAAGCTAGCCAAATTACTACTACAGAAAAAAAATTATCAATCTACATACTTTATATAGGGACACAAAATGAACACACGGTACTAGACCACAATGACAGATTTGTTCCTTTTTTCTAATATGGCCTAAAGCTATATATTACAGCAGGACCTGGAACCAGGAAGACCAGGGTTCAAGTCCTATTTATAGTATATATAACTTTGGGACCATGGGAAACTTAATTTCTAAGTGTCCTCAGGTGACTACACACACACACACACACACACACACACATATATATATATATTTGCTCACATACATTAATGAAGGGAGTTTCTACATAGTCTTCTCTTATTGGACAAAGTTGCCAGACCTAACTGATCAGTATAACATGATATATTATTAAAGACACCCTTTCACATCTATTATCTCATTCGATACTACTGTTGCTATTACTACTATCTAGCATTTACCTTACACCACTATGTCCTAAGCACTGTACAGATATTTCATTTGATCATCACCACAATCCTGGAAAATAGGAACTATTACTATTTACATTTCACAGTTGGAGAATGAGGCAGACAGAGTGATTTGTGCTGGGTCACGTAGTAATTATCTGAAGTTAGATACAATAATAATAGCCAGCATGGATACATAGTATCTAGTATGTGCCAGATATTATACTAAGCATAAATGTCATTTTGTTTGACCTTTACAACAACCTTGGGAGGTAGGTGTTAATTTTATCCCCATTTTGCAGAGAAAGAAACTGAGGCAAAGGTTAAATGATTATCCTAAGATTACACAGATAGTGTATGAGGCTGGATTTGAATTCAAATCTTTTAGACTCCAGGCCCAGTGCTCTATCCCTCCACCGTGCCACCACCTGAAGACAATGCCCCAAGGACATGTTCAGATCCTGAGTGTGCTCAGTCGTCACACGAGCAATGAGCAAGCTCCTTGAGTCCATGTCATTATATGTATATATATATATATATATAAAAGGGGAAGGAATGACTGAGATGAACACTGAGGTCTCTTTTCAACTCTAAATTTAGCTTAGATTTGGACAAATGTTTATTAAACCTCTAAGGCACTATGCTACGTGTTGGGGATATAAAAACAGCAAAATAGCCCCTACCCTCAAAGAGCTTCTACTGAAAGGATAAGAAAATAAAACAAAGCAATGTCAGAATAAAAAAGTCATAGATTTAGTGCTGGAAGATACCTTAGAGGCCTCTGATCCACCTCCCTCATTTTATAAATGAAAAACTGAGGCCCAGAGAGATTTAAGTTACTTATCTAAAGTCACTCAGCAGAGTTGGGATTTGAACTCAGGTTCTCTGATTCCAAACCCAAAACTTTCAACTATGATTGCCTCAATAATTGAGGGAATCAGGTAAGGCCCATTGTAAGAGGTGGTACTTGAGCTAAGCCCCAAAGGAAACTAGAGATGAAAGGAGGAGAAGTTAAGGAGAGAAAACATTCTAGGTATGGAGGGAATCCTACACAAGGTCAGGCAGGGGATGGGATATCATGTGGGGAGAACAACAAGTAGCACTATTTGGTAGGAATGTCAAGTGTGTGAAAGAGTATTAAGAAATCAGAGCAGAGCAAAATCCAGCCATCCAAACCAAGAATTTTTTTTTACACTTTAAAATACAACAAAACTTTATTTAAAAATAAAAATATATATTTTTTTAGTTCACAAGCCATACAAAACAAATAGTAATTCAAATTACTGACCCCTAGATTAAAGAGAAGGCAGAGAAAAAGAAAGGGAATCAAGAATCAAGGTCATTTCAATAATCCAGGTGAAAGTAATGGGGGCTGGAAGAGCAATGGTGGCCATGTGACTAGTTAGAAGGGGATGGGTGCTGATGATAATATTGGAATAGAAGTAATGTGACTTGATGACTAATGGAATGTTGGGCGGATAGGAATGAGTTTGAGGATATGAAACTGAGTGACCGATAGTGCTTTCAATAGAAATTGTTGTTGACGATGATCCTTCATTGTCAGAGGACCAGTGACATCAGGAGGGTAATGTTCTGATTTGCAAGTGGATTGGATTGAAGTGAGGCAGAGCTGCGCAGTCATCAGCCTCACTCTCTCCTCCAGAAGAACTGCAGCCCAGTGGCAAGACACAGATCAAGAAGACTGTGGATGGCCACAGAGGCAGTAGGAGACGTTGGCCTTTTTAAGCTCAAGTCTTTCCCAGATCTCACTTTCTCTGAAGCAATACCCATTCAGTAAAGGCCTTACTGACCTTCACCAAAAGGTGGCCTTGTTTGCCTTCGCAAAATAATCAATCTGAGAGGGGAAGACCCTCAGAGTTTCTGACTAGAACAGAAACAATTGCTATCTACACTCACTCTGAGCCATCAAAATCCAAACAATGAGCAAGTAAGGTTCTGGCTAGGACTTATTGTTCAATAATCTGTGAAGGGAGAAGCTAGGAAGATAGGGAACGAGGACTTAGGTAGAAAGACGATAAATTCCATTTTGAACGTAATTGAGTTTGAAATGGCTACAGGACGTATGGTGAACAGACATTTGGAAAGGGGGAGAGCGGGAAAGAGATAAGGACTGGATGCGTAGTTTGAGGAGTCAACCGTGTAGATATAAAAACTGAACAACAGCAACTCCAGGGATGGCGCTCTCTTCATTGCACCCCTGTATCAATATTAGTACTTACTGTTATTATGAAGTGCCAACGAAAGTAAATTCTCTCTTGTACCTGTTCTATTTTGGGGTTTTGTTTTGGGTTGGATTTTTTTTGCTTTTTTTAAACTAGATCTCTGTATCTTGCCTAGGATGAGAGCGCAGTGGCCATTCATGCCTTGGTCTCATTACTGATTAACATCGAAGCTTTATCTGACCTAGGGTGACCCTCTTAGGACATGCGGTGGCTCTCCACTCTTGGGAACTCACAATTTTGGTGCCAGATTTAGCTTTAGTCCTACTAAAATTCAGAACACTTGAATTCAATGGATACATCAACTTCAGCCTCCTCAGTAAGATGATACAAGTGTGCGTCACCCTGTCAGGCCCTCCGATTCTCACTAATAAGAAGAAAATGGTTGCTGCGGAGGAAATTTTGGAATTTGGGGGGAGGGGAGCAGAAAAGTTCAATTTCTTCATTTCTAAAGTGAAGAGGTTGAACTAAGTCATCTCTATGTCCCTTCATGCTCTGAATTCTTTCTTGTAAAATAAATTTTTATTAACATGGTTTGGTTTTGTCACCTAAATTTTCCCCTCTGCACTTCCCTATCTTCTCTTGGAGAATGTGCTCTTATATAATCTTTTTCTTTTATCAGTCTGTCATACACACTATACCACACTCTATTATTCACTAAGAATATTTCTTTAAAAAGAAAAGAAGAGGAAAGGAGGAAAAATAAAGCCCAGAACAAATAATTACATAGGTCAGCAAAAAAAAAATTGTCATATTGGCCATATCTGAAAATATATGTATGTTTTATACTTTCAATTCATTACCTCTCTAATAGGAAATGAATAACCAACCAGGTAGCACAGTAGATAGAGCAAGAGAATCGGAATCAGGAAGACTTCAGAGCCTCAGAAACTTACTATTTAGGGTAAGTCACTCAATGAATGCCTGCCTCAATTTCTTCATCTATAAAATGAGGATACCCATAGCACCTACTTTCCAAGATTATTGGGAGGATACAATGAGATAATATTTTTAAAACACTTTGCAGATCTTAAAGTACTACATAAATGCTAGTTATTATCATTCATTCTTTCTTTCTTTTGGACCTATGTTTTACCAATGTGTCAGAGTTCTAAAGTCTTTCAAAGCTGTTTTTCTCTATAATGTTATCATTGCATAATTTGTTCTCCTAGTTTGTTCATTTTACTCTGCATTAGTTCACAAAGATCTTCCTACCTATGAAACAATCCATTTTATAATTTCTTAAGGCACAACAATATTTTACTACCTTCATACATCACAATTTGTTTAGCCGTTCCCCAATATGAGGATACATCTTTAGTTTCAAATTTTTAAGAACCATGAAAAGACCTACCATAAGTATGCTTGTACAACCTTTTCCTTTTTCCCCAGTATAGGCTTAGAAGGGGTATGAGAGTTATACTGAGTCAGTGTATGCACAGAATACTAACTTTTTTTTGGCATAGTTCCAAACTGCTTTCCAGGATGACTAGAGAAATTTACAGCTCCACTAATGTTGAGCTAATGTACCTCTTTTCCCACATACATACAGTTCTAACATTTCATCATCTTTGTTAATCTGATGGATATGACTTAGAACTTCAAAGCTGCTTTAATTTGAATGTTTCTGATCATTAGTGATTTAGAACATTTCTAGCTCTATAAAATAAATTTTGGTAGTTTGGCATGGTACTGAATAAGTAAAGTAATTTAGGTAGAATTGTCATTTTTATTATGACAATAGCTCTGCCTGTCCATGAGCAACTGGTGTTTTTTCCAATTATTTATATCTAACTTTGTGTGAAAAGTGTTTTGTAATTGTGTTCATGTAGCTCCTGGGTTTCTTTTGGCAGGTAGATTTTCCTAAAATTCCATTCACCTCCTTAACTTCTTTCTTGTTTATTTTGTGGTTAGATTTATCTAGTTCAAAGAGGGGGAGGTTGAGGTATTCCACTAGTATAGTTTTGCTTTCTTTTCCTGTAAATCCCTTAGCTTTTCCTCTAAGAATTTGAATGCTATTCCACTTGGTGCATATATTACTTCACTGACTATGGTACTTTTTAGTAGATATAGTTTCCTTCTTTATCTCTACTGGACACTGAGGTCCTTTCTATAGCTGAACTGCTAAGTATTCAGACTCTACTGAAGAGAGTGCAACTCTGATAAGCTGGACACATTTTTTAAATGCCAAATGTACATTTGCCTAAAGGACTATTTATGGAGAATTCATACAAGGCAAGCACTCACATGGAGATCAGAAGAAGCAATGCCAGGATATTCTTAAGGTCTCTCTAAAGAACTCTGGAATTGATTCCATGACATAGGAGACACTGGCAAAAGTCTGCCCATTGTGGCCTGCCTACATCAAAGAAGGCACTATACTCTGAGTGAAGCAGAATTGCAGTAGCTCAAAAGAAATGAGACGTGCAAATTTAGAGACATCTTCACTCCAAATGTTCATGTGGATTATTTTGTATTGGTCTGAGCAGTCACAGTCAGTGAATACCTGCTTGACTTGTAACTCGACTGTAACTTGACTCCAACATAGTGATGTCATTTTGGTCCTCTTCAAGAACAAAGGAGTTGTCACAACTGTGACTTCTGCACTGCAGTGTCTGCCCTTATCATCTTGTCTTGATTACTGCAATGGCTTGTTGGTGGGTCTTGCTGCCTCAGGTCTCTCCCCACTCCAATCCATCTTCATTCAGTCTCTGAAGAGATTTTCCTAAAATGCAGACCTGATCATGTCATACACACACACACACACACACACACACACACACACACACACACTCAATAAATTCCAGTGGCTACCTATTACTTCCAGGAGCAAAATACAAAATGCTCTATTAGGCATTCAAAGTCCTTCCTTAGACCCTTCCTATCTTTTCCGTCTGCTTATACTTTACTTCTTGACACATAGTCTCTACTCTAGTGACACAGGCTGCCTGGTTATTCTACTAACAAGATGCTCCATCTCTCAATTCTGGGTATTTTCTGACTTTCTCCCATCCTTGGAATGTTCTCTTTCTTCAACTCTGACAGAAAAGAAGGACTTGGTGATGCAGGTAGATTATTCTAGAATCCCACAAAAATTTTATTAGATCTACTATAGTGGAAAAGATGAAAGTAGTATGTGGGAATATATAGACAAAAAAATGAAGCAAGATTATAGAGGACCCAGAAAGGGATGCATTTTACAGTATGAAAGAAGTAAAGTTTATCTTAACAAAGTTATTTCTATGACTGTAAAAAATAAAAGTTTTTTTTAAACAGAGGGAAGCAGAAGATATGGAAGTTATAACGAGAGAAGAGAATTGTAGTTTTTATATATGTCTTCTTATATGCCTCTAATCTGTACAAGTAGAACCAAATAAGAATGAAAGACTGAAATTGGAATTGACCAATATGACAGTATATATACTACAGAATTGGAGATGGATCTATAGGTGCTAATTTCCACTATTATGTGAGGAGACATAAATTGCTGGGCTCCCTATGGATTGTCACAAGGAATTAAGGAGGCAAAAAGAGTATATACTCCTTTTTCTCTACTTCTTAACAAGTATGTTTATATCATACGCCATGTTCTGTTTCTGGCAGGATGAAGTTATTAACCCCAGTGAAACATCCTTACTTGACACAGATGAAAATGTTCAGACCATTTTCTCTTAAGAGTAAAACATGAAATATTATAGAGTTGAAGATGTTCAGAAGATGGAATTCAATTATAATTACTGAAGTTGAACTTTTTTCCTTTCAGATTTTGACAGTGAAAGTAGAAGGCTTTGCTAAATATACTAAAGGTATTATTTAGTGTTCAGATGTGGAAAAGTTCTCTTCAAAGAAAAACAGATTTCCCAAGAACTACATGTCTCAGTACTTTAAACTCCTGGAAAAATTTCAGATTGCTTTGCCAATAGGAGAAGAACATTTGCTAGTTCCAAGCTGGTAAACTCTAAATTTAAATACAATATAGAATATTATAAATTTTCATTTCATTTTTTAAATCGTGGAAGTTGGATTGTCCAATGCATGTATTAAGCAACTGCTTTTCCCCTACAGTATCATTTAGAAAATGTAAAAACTGTAGAGAATGCAAAAGTAGTACATCTTCTCAAGATTGCATCTTATTGAAACAAAGAAATTGCAAGATAATTGTCATATGGACATGAGAATTAAATGCTCTGATAGATCTGTGATTTCACTTGTATAGGTATTCCCTCTACCAATGCAGAGTCCAGGCCTCACATTCTGTGCTATTCATGTAAATTTTTCCTAAGAAGATCTTTCTGTAAATTATTATTTCTATAAATTATTTATTCTTTCTATAAATTATTCCTAAGAAGATCAATCCAATGTGCTAGAGATTTCTTTAGGTCTATCTTAAGGGTACTTTCTTTTTTTTTTTTAATTCCATAAATTAACCCATTTATTGTTGGACGATAGGCTACAGAGAGATATTTGATAAGAAGATTTTACTGGTCTTTCAATTCCTTCAGTCTTCTGATGGCAGATTTGACTGTGACTGCAGAGGTGGTATTATATGTCCATGCTTCACCAGCTACTGTTTTCATACAGGATCCACAATGTCAGATACCCACTGCCCATCTCTTCATTTTGGTCTTGCCACAGAAGGAGCAGGTATACTTGGCATGCTGACTAATTTCAATTTTCTTCACCATTTTTCTGAGGGATGCACCATAACCTGTTCCATATTTACCAATGATTCCAACTTTCTTAGTATATTTAGCCATGTTGCCAGTTACGGGGCTGGAACTTGGAGAGGGTTAAGGGTACTTTCTTAAGGTTACCAGTATAACACTTGTGCTGACCATCCATTCTTTCTCTTTACATGAAATTTTCAACAGAAACTTCATGAGGTCTCTTATTTTTATTTGTTGTTTTCTTCTATAAGGCAGAAAATAGAAAAGCAACAGGAGAACGTGAATGCTGAAATGATTATAATGCTATTTTGTTTGAAAAGACTTCTTAAAGGAAGTCATGAACATGAGTTGCCAGAAAAACAAAATCTCATTGAGAAAGACTCACAGAATTTTAGAAAAAGGGAGAGAACTGAGATTATTTACTGTAGTTTGATTCCATAATTTTTATAGACGAGGAAACTGAGTATGAGAGATTAATTGACCAAGTTAACAACTGCACTTTTGTTTTATAACAATCATTAAATGGACATTTGCATTCTAATTCAGATTACATCACTAATAGGTAATGTGACATAATCAGATTTTCCTGGGCCTCAGTTTTTCCTCTCTAAAATAAAAGTTGGATTAGATGTCTAAGTTGCTTTCTATTTGCAATCCTGTGACATTTCTATTATCTAACAATAGAGAAGTGGAACTACTTTACTATGCAACTTACAGAAAATAGTCATATTTCTTTATGGTGAAGTCAGAGTACATAAAACTTTTTAGAGGAATGCTGGGGTATGCTGGTAACTGTTTAAAAACAGATTCTTTGGGAGAAATTATATGTATGATACATTTTTAAGTTTAATCAGCATTATTAACATTTTTTCCCCATCACTTTCTTAAGTCTAGACAATCAACAAACAATAAATTAAGCCTTGGCTTGCAACATTTACTTTTTTCTGAGATATAAATGATAGCACTGAAAATTTAATTATCAGCTCCAGAATCTAGAGCCACTACAATCTGACTCCAGCACACTAGTAAACATGTTTAAAAATGAAAATTGTATTGATTGATAATTATATATTTTTGGAAACAGATTTTCATACACTATCATTTTGTTATTTGTAAATTATATTTTATGTTAAAATGTGATTGCCATAACAGACTATCTAGGAAAACCTTTAAGGGAGTTTATATAAAGGAGCTTATGTATCTGTTCAGTCTTTTTTCAATTATGTCCTACTCTTCTTCATCCCATTTGGGGTCTTGGCAAAGATACTGAAGTGGTTTCCTTACCCAGTTCATTTTACAAATAAGGAAACTGAGGCAAACAGGATTAAGTGACTAGCCCAGGATCACACAGCTAATAAGTGTTTGAGGCCATATTTGAATTCAGGAAGATGAGTCTTTCTGACTCCAGCTGGGATTGTATCTACTGTGCCACCTAGCAGGTTTGTTTAAACTACTTATTATCTATGGAAGTCCACCAATACATAGAATTCCAGGTGCCACTCTCTTTTCTAATACATCGTTACTCTTTTCACATTCCTTCATCATTAGTTAATAAGAACTACAGCACCATCCTCTCAATTTATGGAGGGAAAAAGATCCCTCAGAATAATGCTTTTAGGAACAGATGTTGGATTATTCTGTTCTATTTATACTGTTTTTAGAGAAAACTTTCCTTTTTCTTATCCTAGGAAATTTTCAGACAGTAATTTTCACATGAAGAAAAAGAGAACTGCTGTCATGGAAGGTTTCTGTATAAGCATTAGTTGCATCATTCAAACAAAATGGATCTTTTACAAGTCACTCAAGGCTGGATTCCATATAAACTTTTTGGATTTACATAAAACTCATATAAAGGAATTTAAATTAGGTTATAGATTAAACTACATTCAGAGGACTCACAATAGGCTGATTGAGAGATTTATATGCCTACAAAGTTATTATTAGGTAAATCCTTTCACAAATAAGCTAAGTCAAAGTACTTTGGGAAGCCTTACCTCGCTTTTTCACTTCTTATCCAAGAAATGTTTGAGGCCTTAAGTAAATTTCCACATCCCATGGGACAGGTTTCAGCAAGCTCAATAACCTCCTAACTAGGAGAAATAGACTTGGCCCTCTCCAAATAATAAAAATTCATCAAAGAAGAAAAATATATTCAAGACCCATTTTCCATCATGGCAGCTAGGTAATAAAGTAGGTAAACTACTGGATTTGACCTCAAGAAGATCTGAATTCAGATCATCTTTCAGATACTTATTAGCTGGGTGACCCTGGTCAGGATACTTAACCTTTTTGTGCTTGATTTTTCTTACTTGAAAAAAAGTATAATAATAGCACATACCTTACAACAGTAAGGATCAAATAACACATGTAAAGCACTTTGAAAATGTTAAAGTGCTATGTAAATGATATTTTTTTGTTACCATGATTAATACTATTGAGATTTTTATTCACATGAATGAAACCAGAGTACAGCTAATAGTCTAATTGACTGGTACATAAGTTACGTGACTGGATGTAATGTTAAATAAGCCAGTAGGCTGGAACCAGATATAGAGGGCCATGATCAATTCAGTCCAAACCAACAAGCATTATCTTTAGGACCTACTATGTGTAAGGCACTCTCCTAGGCTCTGGATTTAGGCAAAGCAAAACCAAAACAACACAGCTACAGATTCTGCCTTAAGGAGCTTGTATTTTACTGAGTGGATACAACATGTAAACAGATAAATATACTCACATGGAACATTTTAAGGAGAGATGTAGCAATAAACAGCTGGGGACATCAGGGAAAAACTGAACAGAAATGAGTATGACCTTAAAGGAGTCTTGGAATTCTAAGATGTGGAAATGAGGAGAAAAAGACATTCTAAGCACATGCCAAATTCAGAGACAGTAAGTAGTCAGCTTAGTTGAAATATAAAATGACAGGGTTTGAAAGAGTTTGTATTAATGATAGGAACAGCTGGGAATCACTGAAGGTGTTTGAGCAGGGAGTGATATAGCCAGACCAGTGCAATAGCAAGATTATTTTGCTAAAGTTAAGAAGACTAGTTAATGGGTTGTTATAATAGTCAAGGTAAGAGATATTTGAGGGTCTAGATCAGGGTAGAAGCAGTGGGGGTGAAGAAAAGGGGAAATATGAGAGATGTGCTAGTGGTAATTGTAATAATGAATGGTATTTATGGTGTTTTAAAATTTGCAGAGCACTTTACAAACGTTATCTCATCTGAGCTTCACAACAATCAATGAGGTAGGCATTTTAAGTATTTTTAGCCTCACTTTGCAGATGAGGAAACTTAAGACTTAGAAAATATAATGACTTGATCAGATAGTTGATAGTTGCCACTGGCATCTGTCCTAACTTCAGATATTCCAATAACGTATATGATGGATTGATGACAGGCAAAAAGTATAAAAAAGTGTGTACTTAGATTGTATGGTCATCAAGCATCAGGACAAAGATGTGTATTGATAATTCTGGCTTTGATTCTGATTTAGTGCAGTCAAATAACTATAATTTCTCTTCTCTCCCTTTTTTTTCCACGGAGATAATGCCCAGGTAGAGGCATATGTAACATACACAGAATGGAAGAAGCCACCTGACATCTGAGAAGATGGCAGGCTGCCTCACTGAGTGCTTGAGACCTTGTCACTCATGCAAATACTTCCATGATGCATGAAATAAACAAACTATTTATGCTAGGTAACAGGGGCTACTGTCCAGCACTGCTCCCTAAATTCTCATATGACTTATAGTACTATCTATGCCCTGGCCTAAGCCTTCTCTCTTGAAATATGATCTGTGTCATAGTCTATCAAACGTAGGTAATGTGTGAAAGCCTGAGTATTCTACCATGCCAGTATAACAAAGCCACCAAGTGTCAGAGACATAATCTGAACTTGGGGTCATTTGATTCTTTTTCCAGCATTCTAGCCACTAAAGCATGTGATTGGAAGTTGGGAAAGAGAGAGAAGGATAAAAGACAAAAACAAAAGGTGCTACCTACCGTCAAGGGAAATACTGGAGATGAGAGGTGAGGGAGGTAATCATCTAGAGCTGGTCTGAGAGACAAAATGGTATAATTTAGAGTACTGGACATAAAATCAGAAAAATCTGCAATACCTACATCACAGTCTTGTGAGATGCAAATGAGATTAACATATGTATGCTTTGCTCACTTAAAAGCACTATTTAAACAATTATTATTAGATACACTGAACATGAAGTTCTCTAGGATATAAAAAAGCAAGTGTCTAGTTTGATAAATGAGAGTACTTTTAGGGAGAGATTATGACTGGATATATAGATTTTAACTTTGAGAAATCATCAAAAGAAAAAAAAGAGGACCAAGGAAGAAAGAGTCTTAGGAGACATCCATACGTAGAGAGATAGAATAAAGATCATAAGCTAGATCCTGGCAGTCATTGAGTCCAGGGATGAGGATCTTTTTTTTTTTTTTGAATGGGACTGATCCACAGAAAACATCAATTAAGAGCCATATTAAAACATATATACATGATATAAATGTATCTATCATGTATATATGTTTTAAATATAACCAAAGATAGATCAACGATAGAATGCCTGTATTTTGGGACTGGAAAAGAAAAAAAGTCAATGAAGGACACAGAGGATTCAGAGGGGTAAGTGAATAATCTAAACGAAGTTCTAATAGGATCCAAGAGAGGAGAAGGATGCACAAAGGAGCCAGGGGTCAGCAGCTTTGAATTCTTCAGAGAAAGTGTAGAGTAGGAAGATGGAGATTATGAACAGTTACCAAAATATTTAGCAGTGGGAAAAAATTCGAAAAGTAGATCAGTTGCAGACTAAGTAGAACAATAATTCTATTGTTAGGACAGATATCCAGTGAAATGTACAGATTTATGTTTGATAAATATATGCGAAATAAAACCTAGGGTAAGGATTTTATATTTAACAAGCTTGCTTTGGAAAATTATTTGAATCTTTCAGTTAAGATGATAATTCTTAGATCCCTCTGTCAATATGGAAAATGGACACTAGAGAAGTAATGATCAATAAAACCAAGGATCTACACTAATAAAACAAGGATCTAACTAAAGTTACTCCATGTGGTCCAGAATTGCACAAAAGAGAAGACCAGTAAATCGACAGGCACTCTAAATGGAAATGCATCAGGGGAGCCTAAGACCAGTGTGATCTCCCATGACATGAATAGATCAAGAGGTTGAAGACAGAACAAATGTGCACTAAGGTCCTCCACAAAGCCTGAAGCTATCTGAAATTTATTTGGAACCTGTAGTAGCTATAGCAGAAAAAGCTAATACCAAGTTGAAAATTTTGCAAGAAAAAGGAAATTGAGGTGGGAACAAGGTTATCTCCATCGTGGGCAGTCAGGAGATGAAGAAAAGGGGATTGAGGCAGGATGTGCGGGCTGGCTCTGTTCCTAGCTTTCTAGGATGCCAGACCAGAGTTGCAGAAGAAGTCAAGGAGGGGAAGCAAGAACAGCCACCCACACTACCCAAAAATTCAAGAGATCTTCAAGATAAAATCTTAGCCAAGGACATTTAATGAGGAGATAAAAATAAACAGAAAAACTCAAATGTGATGGCAAAAATATTATGGATTAAGAAATTCAAGCAATAAAACCAAAACAGAAAAATAACTCTGTAATAAATACAAGTGAGGCCTCAGGAAAAAAATAAAAAGAATAGCTTGTTACTAAGGATTCCAAGAATGAATGCAAGAAATTAAGCAAGAAAATTTCAAAGAATGAAATTATGTCTCTTGAGGAAAAAAATGTAAGGAGAAAAAATAGCTTAGACCAGAAGGTAGAAAATAAGCTTCTGAAAAATCAAATGGAGAAAACACATCCCAGTATCTCAATGAGAAATTTTAGAAAAAAAGGAAATATTCCCCATTTGATAAATGGTCAAAGGATATGAACAGGCAATTTTCAGAGGAAGAAATTAAAGATATCTATAATTATATGAAAAAATGCTCCAAATCACTTTTGATTAGAGAGATGCAAATCAAAGCAACTCTGAGGTACCACATCACACCTATAAGACTGGCAAACATGACAGAACAAGAAAATGACAAATGTTGGAGAGATTGTGGGGGAGTTGGAACACTAATTCGTTGGTGGAGCTGTGAGATCATCCAACCCTTCTGGAGAATGGTTTGGAACTATGCCCAAAGGGCTACAAAAATGTGCATACCCTTTGACCCAGCAATATCACTACTAGGACTGTATCCCCAAGAGATCATAAAAATGGGAAAGGATCCCACATGTACAAAAATATTTATAGCAGCACTCTTTGTAGTTGTCAAAAACTGGAAGTCAAGGGGATGCCCATCAATTGGGGAATGGCTGAATAAATTACGGTATATGAATGTAATGCAGTACTATTGCACCATAAGAAATGATGAACAAGAAGACTTTAGGGAGGTCTGGAAGGACTTATATGATCTGATGCTGAGCGAAAGGAGCAGAACCAGGAGAACTCTGTGCACAGCAACGACCACAGTGTGCGAGAGTCTTTTCTGGTAGACTTGGAACTTCATAATAATGCAAGAACTTAAAAAAAAAATCCCAATGGTTTTCTAAGGCAAAATGCCTTCCACACTCAGAGAAAGAACTATGGAATTCATTTGCAGAATATAGCAGATCATGTGTGTGTGTATTATGTTTTGATTTGTTATATGATTTCCATTTATTTTAGTTCATCTACATAGCATGACTATAGTGAAAACATATTCAATAGGAAAGTATATGTAGATCCTATATAGAATTGTATGCCATCTTGGGGAGGGAGAGGGGTGATGAGGGATAGGTGTGGGGGGATTAAAATCTAAATTTTATGGTGGTGATTGTAGAACATTAAAAAATAAATTAAATTAAATTTTTAAGAAAAGGAAATATTAGAAGACAGTATCTACTATTCAAAACAACTGAACTGAGAAAACTGTTTGAACTTATTTAATAGAGAATCATCTTACTCTTTGAAAATTGTGATAAACAAATACATGGATGCTAAATTTTGAGGTCATATAAGTACCCTTATCTAATAGAATCAGATGGCAAAGTGACAAAAGAAAGACTCCTTCTAGTCATCTCCTGAAAGCCTTTTCAGTCATTCAGTAAAAGTCAACAAGCATTTAAGTATTTATCAAAGTAAATTATCTCATTCTATGCTAAGTGCTGGTCATATAAAGAAAGGAAAAATAAAACTCTACCTTCTAAGAGTGTACATTCTGATGAGGGAGATTATGTGTAAAGAACTAGGTACATGCAAAAATATAAAGAAAGCAGATGAATGTAATACGAAAAGGGAAGATATTAACTACCAGGGGATTGGAAAAGGACACCTATAGAAAGAAGGATTTGAAGGCCCACGACAATGGTCTATAGTTTCAGCTGCCAAGGAGGTTGATCTCTTGAACTTGGGAGTTCTAAGGTTCAGTGCATAGTGCCATAGTGCCATAGTGCAGTATCTACACTATATTCAGCATCAGCATTGGGGATGGGAGTGGAGGGAGGTAGAAGGGGGGATGTCTAAAGAAGGAGAAAGCTGGCCCAGGTTGGAAACAGCATATCAAAGCTTCTTTGTTGAGCAATAGGAGGATCAGGCTTGTCAGTACCCTTTGCGCTTCCAGCATGGCCAAAAAAGATTTTTTTTTAAGATGGGATTTGATATGTCTTTTAAAAAAATATTTTATTTTTTCTCCTTACATATAAAAATAATTCATAATATTCCTTTTTAAGTTTCAAATTTTGAGACTCAAATTCTATCCCTCCTTCCTCCCCCTCCCTGAAACAGTATGATATAGATTATACATGTATAATTATGTAAAACATTCCCATATTAGTCATTTTGTGAAAGAAAAAGAACTAAAAAAAAGAAAGTGAAAAATAGCATGCTTCCATCTAAATTCAGATGGCATCAGTTCTTTCTCTGGAGGCAGATAGCATTTTTCATCATGAGTCTTTTAGGATTATCTTGGATCACTGTATTGCTGAGAATAGCTAAAGTCATTCATGGTTGTTCATCGTACAATGCTGCTGTTGCTATATACAACATTCTCCTGGCTCTGCCCACTTCATTCTGCATCAGTTCATGTAAGCCTTTCCAGGTTTTTCTGAAATCCTCCTGCTTGTCATTTCCTATTGCACAATAATATTACATCACAATCACAACTTGTTCTTCCATTCCCCAATTTTGAGGCATTATCTCAATTTCCAATTCTAAGCCAACACAAAAAAAGCTGCTATATTTTTTTTTTAACAAAATAGGTCCTTTTCCCTTTGCGTTATTGCTCATGATGAAGTCTTTTAGATAACTAGGAAAACTAAGAAATGGAGGTGAGGAACCACAGCATTTCTGTTATGGGGGGAGGTTAGTGAATGCAAATCACAGAGGGGAGATGGAAGTGAGTAGGTCTATGTAGCCAAATATTAGGAAGTTGAAGGGAATAGCAACTAGTAATAGCTAGTAATAAGACTAGCAAGGAATGAAGGAGCCAGGTTTTAATGATATGATTTAAAAGTCAGAGAAGCATTTAGGTTTGATCCTAGAGCTAACAGAAAACAGCTGGAACTTAATGAGCCATGGGCAACATGTTAGAAAGATCATCTTGGCAGCTGAGTACAGATGGATTAGAATGGGAAGAGCCAGTAGTCCATGTGAGAGGTAATTAAAGCCTGATCTAAGGTTGTGACTGTGTGGAGGGAAGAGAATACATAGGAGAAATATTGTGAAGGTTGAAATGCTAACATTTAGGAATGGATTAATTATGCTGCATGAGTAAGAATGAAGAAAGAGTAAAGGATGATGCTGATGGCAGGAGCCTGGGTGACTGGATTGATAGCTGTAATATTCTCTGCAGTTATAAGCAAATGAGAAGGGAAAAGAAATGAGAGCCATACAAGAAAGTTATGAAAAGAGAATCTGTATCTTGGTAAAATAAATATAAAATCATACTGGAGCAAATAGTTCCTTGAAAATTAGAGTTGGTCAAATTGAAGCTAAAGACTCAGGATATAATGAAATAAAGTCAAAAGACAGAAAATATGAAATATTTCATAAGAAAAAGTTGACCTGGGAAAAAGACTGAGGAAGAATTTAAGAATTGTTGGATTGCCTGAACATGCCAAGATATAATATTTCAAAAAAAATTAAAGGAAAACTGTCCAGATATCTTAGAACCAGAGGGCAAATTGAAAGAATACACCTGAAAAAGAGATAAGGAAAAATCCCAGAATATAATAAAATTCAGAGATACTAGGTCAAGGAGTAAAGACTGGGGAGGTAATACATGTAACTCCTCAGGCTTCAACATTACCGGTGTATTTTAGAGAAAATTTAACTAGGTTGTATCCTTGGAGAAAAGTGGGCACACACTTAAAGAAGCCTAGAAGGAAAATAAAGAGTAGATCCCCATGTGCCCAGGGCAGCTCATGGCTCTGAATGACAAGCCTTATTACTCTTGTTCTCTTTGAAGAACACTCTCTGTCATAAAACTACTTTTCTGCTAATTATTTCCCTTTTGGTCCTCACAGCTCTCCTGCCAGGTAAAACTGCTTCTCTGCTACTCTTGGGCAGTTAGCATAGTCACAGACACTTTTAGAACTCCTTTGGCAGGAGACTGCAGTGATAAACAGTTCCACAAGGGCCATCCTTAAAGAGGTTTATTCACCGAATGGGCACTGCCTCACTCAAAGTGAGAACATGAAAAGACCTTAGCTTAAAAGGACCAAGGTCTCCCAATGCATCCTCGGTCATGTCCAGTCATCATGATTGATATCTGGTCACTCTGAAGAAGGAAGTGAAGGGGTGACTTTGCATAGCTCTCCCTCAACTCAAATCATATTGCATTGGAAGTCATGTTATCCTCTCCCTGATACCATGATCTTCTTCAAGAATGAAGGACAAATCACAGTCAAGCTCCTTAGATCCCGAATTTTTCTCTTTTGAAAGCAAAGAGGTGAGTAGAGAACAACACAAACACCCCTGAAAGGCTTCCTTTCTCTTAGGCTAGTGTTAGCTCTAAAGAGCAATATTCACTTAGCACCATTAACTTGCGGCTTTCTGCCTTCTGTAAGCATCTTCTCATATTCCCTTATGGTCTTTCTGTCCCAACTCTTGTGTTCAGATTTCTCCTCCTTTTCTCCTATTCTACTTTTCTTAGGTTCAATTCCAGTTCCTAATTATGTGATCCTGGGCAAGTCTCAGGTTATCAGTACTCTGGGCAACTTTCTCTAAGACTAGAAGTTGCAGAGAATATACTAACTGATTTGCTAGAGGAAATTTTCTTACCTGGGATTTCCCTCTACCAATTAAATTTCAGGTCCAGTTCTTACACCTTTTCCATACATATGTACATTAAACAAGTCTTTGAAATGCAGTTTATTCTCCTATAGTAGTGAGCACAGGAAAAAATAAAAGTAGAAATGTTTATTGTCCATTATGACTTCAGGATCTCAATACTCTACAAACCTGTAAAGGATACAGATACACTTAATGAAAAGACTTCATGATGGAAAAAATAATTTAAATCTGAGAATATTCTAATTAGATCTTTCCTTAGATGACTTAGGATAGTTAGTAATATGAGTTAACTCAACTAGGCAGGGAAATGGAAGAGGAATTTATATGAGAGCATGTATAACTTTAAGAGAATTCTGCCTGAATCTATTGTAACTAGTATACGTAATCACTGAAGACAATAGGAATATTCTTTAGCACATCCACCAATGGATGCGTGTGTTTGTGAGGCAGTTAGTATGTATTTTCAATGGATTCAAGGGCCAATATGTATATGTGTTTGTAAGCAAAGACTAGCTATACAACATGTACTCAGCAGTCAGGCCCTTCTGTACCTATGTGTGCTTTCCTGACTGCTCTTCTATGTAGACTAGAGTAGGAGAGTTAGAATGTCTGTGTCCTCCAAGGTAGGAAATGTGTTTCTGTTGCTTATCTGCACATCTGCATCTAAAAGGACGGATTGTGATGAAAAGACATGTGGAGAGAAAGCAAATCTAAGCCACTCTCTCATTCTAAGGCTATGCCAGGGGTCATAAGACTCTGCATTTCCCAGGTCACTTGCTTCCCAACAATATCGTGGGCTTTTTAAAAGCTAGAGTCAATAGTCAGTATGAAATTTTTCAAAACTTCCATATAGAAAGAATGAAGAAATGATGACAATAAAGAATATATTTAAATGGAATATATGGTCGGAAAAAAAAGGAAAGAATTAGAGGTTAAAAAAAGGAAAGAAACATTGTCATGGCAGAGTAAATACATACAAATGTATATACATCCATACTCATCTACATATATCTACATCTATGTCTAATTCTATATTTTTATCTGTCTATAAATGTGAAGTGTAACATTTAAACAAAATCAGATCAATCAGCACAAACATTTAATAATGGGATAAGTAGATCAAAATGGGATTAACAAGTACCTAATCAGTCAAAAATAAGTACTGAATACAGTCACTTTTTAACTAAATGGCACATTTAACAAAAATGTCACATTTTCTCTCTTCATAGATTTCTTAATTAATCCAAATCAACCAAAGCTTACTATCCCATTAGACCATATTGCTCCTGATTTAATAATTTTGGTCAATCTGCCTAGAAATACCATGTTGAATAATGATGAGTTGGAATTTGAACAAGTGCCAGAATTTCTTTTAGGTAAATATTTTATGATTTAGTGAAGGTATACCTTCTATACACACAAAAAATCAAACATACTCTAAGTGTATAGTTGCTTAATTTTTGCCTCTGAATTTTGAATACATTAATATTTCACAATTCTATTTGTAGATTTATCATCATTATGTACATTCTGTTATTATCATTTGTATTTGGCATTTCATATTTGATGATTTCTTTTTTCATTAAAAAAACGGACTTGTATGAGATTATAGACCTAGAACTAGAAGAAACTTGAGACCCTCTTGTTTTACAGCTGAGGAAACTAAGGCCAAAGGGTAATTAAAAGCATCAGAGGTGGGATTTGAACTTGGATGCTCTGATTAGGGATGGTGTTTTCTACTTTGTATAATGTTGCCTCCTGGTGATGTTAGAGTTTCACCGATGTGGAGGTGGTATGAAACAGTCTTTGAAGAAACACATAACTACCTAAAGAAAGCTCTTCTGAGGTCTTCTTTATTTCAGGATATGAAGAAGGTTTGAGGTTATTATCCTTGTATAATAGAGATTTTGCAACTTCAAAAGAAATTGTGCAAATAGAGGCTATACTTTATGTAAAGTGGTCACCCATTTTAACAATATTGAGTTTCCTGGAAGTGTTTACATGATAAATTAATGAACTTAAAAAAAAAACTTTTGGATTTGGAATATCATATAAGTTAAAATGCACAAAGCATCAACTTCAGAAAATCTCAGCTATTCATCGAGTCATCTGAAAGATATGTTGTGAAGACTTGAATTAACATTAATATATGGTGTATTTGTTTCTTTCTTAGAATTGTACTTTTAAGGAATTGTTGAAAAATTGAATCTCAGTTAATATCCAGGATAAGCATGCCTGAGGTTGTTGCAATAGTTTATCCAAGTCTCAGAATTTAATTTACTTAATGGAATAATCAAGACAATATAGATCTATGGATTTGCAGCAAGATTGTAGGTATAATACAAAGTAAATTGTATACTTTAGTATCTCTAGTTTTCATGGTATAACACTGCTTCATTTTGTGAGAGTCCATAAATAGTCTAGTTTGTGAAACTTCTTTCATATTTCTCTCTACCCATCCCCCTATCCATAAGCATCTATACATACTGTGTTTCTACTTCCTATTTCTCTTTTCTGTTCCATCACTTTTGGATTCCACTGTTTCCACTCTTCTCATTCCTTAAATTCTATATATAGTAATATTTATTCATTCAACAAGTATGATATTATTATTTTAATTTTTATTGAAACCTTTGCTATTCTAATCACATTCATTTCTAAATAAATGTATATATGCTATATATGCATATACATGTATATATATGCTCGTACACACACACACACACACACACACACACACACACACACACACACACACACACATACCCCTTTCCAGGAAGCTATTCTTTGCAATAAAGATTAAAAAGAAAGGGGAAAAAAAAGCAACTTAGCAAATCCAACCAATACATTTTCTATGCCTGACATTATACATAATATTCTACATTTATAAGGACTCCATATCTGTAATGAAGGAATTTAGGTTTATTTCCTCTTGATTCAACAAATTTTTATTGAATATATTCTACACTGAGAATAATATAGTATACAAAGATGAATAATATGATCACTGTTCTCTACTGAATGTACTCAACTAATATATAAGGTCAGGAAGACTGAGTAATAAGTAATAGGGCTACAAAAGTAGGGTGGGACTAGGCTGTTAAGAACATTAAATGTCAGAAGAATTTACATTTTTCCTAGAGGTAATACAGACTTCTGAACTTTTTTGACTAGGAGAGTGACATGGTCAAACCTATACTTTAGTAAAATCTCTTTGGTATCTGCGTATTAGATGGGTTACAAGTGGAGACACTTGGGTTGGTATACCAATTAGAATCTCATTTCAGTAAGTTTAGGTGAGAGGTTGTATAGGTCTTGACTAGAATGATATTTGTGTGAGTGGAGAGAAAACATCAGATGATGGAGATGTTGTAGATTTAGAACTGGCAAGATGCAGAAGCTGATTAGATGTTTTGAGTGAGTGAAGAACTGAGATTATACTGAAGTTGAGAACCTCTAGAACTCAAAGGATAATGGTGCCTTTGGCAGTGCAATTAGTGAAATTCAGAAGAAGAATGGATTTGAAGGGAAGGATAATGAGTTTAAGTTTAATATTCCTATGGGATATAAGTTTAAAATTACCATGTGCAGCTGGTGATTTGTGACTGGAGCATAAGGAAAGGAAACAGAGCTGTTATCTAGATCTCAAAGTCATATGTAGAGAGATAATAAATAAACTCAGGGGAGTTGGTGAGATTATCACGTGAGAAAAATGTAGATATAGAAGGAAAGAGGATCCAGGACTGAGCCTCAAAGTACACCAACCACTAGTGGAAATAATACAGATGATCTAGCAAGATCAATCAGGTAGATAGAAGAAAAACCAAGACAAATCTATCCATGAAAACAGAAAAGAGAGAATTATCAGGAGATGAGGATAGCAGTGTGAATTGTGGCACAGAAGTAAGAAGGATGAGGCCTGAGAATATAAAATGAGATGTGGTCATTAAAAGGTCTTTGGTAACTTTGGACAGAGTAATATCAGTTGAGTGATGAGGTTGGAACTTATCTTGCAAAGTACTGAGAAGTTAGTAAGAAAAGAAAAAGAAGTAGTGAATGTAGACAGTTTTCTTCCCTAGAAGTTTGGTTGAGAAAGAGAGGAGAGATATAGGACAATGGTTTGAGGAGATAGTAGGGACTAGAGAGGATTTTTTAAAGATGAAGGAGATTTAGGTATGCATGTAGGCAATTGGTAAGGAGTCAGGAGATAGAGATTGAAGACTGGAGAGAGAAGATAACTGTTGGGGACAATTCTGGAGAGAACGAGATCAAGGGCTCAGGTGGAGGGACTGGGTTTGGTGAGTCAGGTCACTGTAGCAATGGCTTCTGTGCCAACAGCCTCAGGAACACCTACACCAGACATCATGCTCTGGAGAAACTTCTCCCCTAGAGGCCCCTCTCCTGATAGGGGACTATCTCTCCAGAGACATACTTTTGGAAAGCCCCAGTCATATTTCACTTCATGCTCTCTTTTCTAGCCACCTCTGCCACAATCTCTTCACCAGTCATCTTGCCACTGTACCTAAGGTAAGGAGCTACGTGGTGTAGTTGATAGCATGTTGGATCTGAGGTCAGGAAGACCTGAGTTTAAATCTTGTCTCAGATACTTAATAGTTGAGTGACACTGAACAAATCAGTTTCCTCGTTTTAAAAATGTAAATAATAATAGCACCTACCTGCCAGGTATGGCATGAAGACAAAATGCAACAATACTTATAAAGCTCTTTGTAAACCTTATAGTGTTATATAAATATTGTCATCATCATCATTATGTGTATCTGCTTCTTTTCTTCTCTCTCACTACCTTTCCAATTGTGGAAACCTTGCCAGCATTCCTGGATAAGGTTGTATCAATCTGGTTTACTTTTATCTCTCTTACATCCTTATATCTTTCTACACCAAACTGTCCATCTCTGTTTCTCTGACAACCGTTCCAGTTATTTTCCTCCCTTTAGAATGTGTCTTGAGGTCCGGGACTACCTTTATTTTGTATCCTCAACTTTTAATGTTTAATAGATGCTTTCACATTACTTTATTTATCAGAACCTGGAGTTAAAGAGGAGTGAATGGTAGATTCAAGAAGTTATTAGGTATAGTGAAAGAAGAAGTAGGAGCTGACAGCAGACAGCCTGTTTTCTTAGTAAATTATCAGAGGAGCGGCATATTGGGCAAGGGTGTGATGTGCGAGACTTAAGAAGAAAAGATTTGAACAATCACTTGGAGCATCAACTTAGAATCAAGCCCTTTTTAATGACTCAGTTCATAGTAGACTATGTAGATATTTTGTTTCTTTTAGTTTCGCTCAGCAGCACATAGTGGAAGGAGATGGCGGAATTAATCCAAGTTAGTGGAGCAAGAGAACAGAAAGAAGTTGGAGTGATTAACTAAAGAGGAGGGAACAAAATTAAGGCAGAGTTGGGCAGGTGGCTAGCAAAATACTGAATGAATAGAGGTCACAATGAGGACAAAGAATATATTTAGGGGGAGTGAGGCATAAGGAGAGATGCAGTCATAGGAGCTTATGATCAGTTAAAGAACATTCAAAGTTCCTGTTCATAGAAGTGGAACATTTGTGCAAGGTGGTAAGATCAAGTGTGTAACCATCCCTGTGTAGCTGAGGAGGAATGAAGTAGTAAGTCATGGGAAAGGAAGAGATTTTTGTACTCAGAGATTAGAGTAAAGGAGTATTACCATTTATAGTATTAAGGTTGAAAATGAGAGGAAGACTGAGCGAAGTAATAAACTCCTTCGGAAGGGGAGAAAATGACCTGAAGCTAGCAGACAATAGCCACTAGAATCTGGACCGGATGATAAATAAAGCTAGAAAGAACCTCAAAGGAGAATTTTTGGAGTAATGGCGGCAAGGGGAGCGTTTGGAAGTGGAAATGGGGAGTAAGGATTCTGACTTCCCATCCAAAAGTAGAGTGTTTAGTAAAGTGGGTATCGGAGCAAGAATGGGTCTAAGTTGGGCCTGCAAAAAAAAGAGCAACATATCTATTGCAATAATCCAGCCAAGAAGTAAACAGGGCCCGGAATAGGGAGGCAGTGTAAATTCCGAGAAAGGAACGCACAGGAGATGTTACGGAGGTAAAGTTCAGTAGGCTTGGTAACATGGAAAATTGGTGAGAATGAAAAGTCAGAATGATTCCTAAGTGGCAAAGTTGGACGACCAGGAAAGTAGTGTCACCCTCAACAGAAAGAGGAGAAGGGGCTACCGTTTTTCTTTCATGTATCTTTAATCCCTTCTCCACTGGTTTCTTCCTGTTTACCTACAAATCCTAAAAAAAAAAAAAAAAAAGATTTCCCTGAATCTGCTAGGTAGCTAGGTGGTACGGAGGAAAGGGCCCTGGGCCTGGAGTCAGAAAGATCTTAATTCTATTGTGACCTCAGACACTTGCTAGCTGTGTGACCCTGGTCAAGTTACTTAACCTGAGTTCAAGAACTCATCTTTCAGGATTTTGGTGATGATCAAATGAGATAACATTCGTAAATTACCTTGCAGAGAGTGCCCAGAAAAAGGTAAGTCCTTGTTTCCCTCCTTCCTGCTATCCCCATTTCCTTCCTCTTCCACGCTTCTGTTCCACTGGCTTCTTCTCCTATGCTTACAAATTTTGTTCAAAGGTCCCCCCCAAAACACCCTTTTTTCTTGATGCTTGTGGTTATCTACATCCCCTGGCCCCACATTCCTCACCACCCATGCTCTTCTCAGCCCACCCTGAGCTAGCTTCTCCACCCCTACAACTCCATTCTATTTACTTTACTTAAACTGCTCTTCAGGTTGATCACTAGCCTACTAACCACCAATCCAAATGCTTTTTCAGTCCTCCTCCTTACTTACTATAACTTTTGATCCTTTGTTTCACAAAATGCTCCATCTGTCTTCTTTCACTCATTCCTTGTTCCTAGTGGTCCCTTAATATAGGTATTATTCAAGGCTATTCTGGCTCACTTTCCATTATCTTTACACCTCTATGCTCTTATGTGACAATCTCATTCCATCTGAAGTTTTTAGCAATGACATCTATGCAAATTATTCCCAAATTTATATTTCTCTTACTGTTCTCCTTTTGGACCTCCAGACTGTGTAAGACAACCAAAAAAGTCCATGGGATGTATTGCAACTGGATTTATTACAAGAGAAAAGCGCATGCATGTGGGAACTCCTTATACCAAAAAGTCCAGCAGTAAAGGAGAAACCTTGAGTGAGGGGAAGAGTGATGGGAAGGGACTACTCGCCTTCTGAAGAGGAGAAGAAAGCCGATAGCAAAAGCAGCATTTTCCCCCCTTGGGGACAGAAGATAGGATTTTGCTTATCTACAAAATTTGTGCTTATCTGCACAAAACAGTTTCTCAGTCTGGTACAGATTGCCTAACACCTGCCTTGACTCCCAAGGACACACAGGGAATCTAGCCTGCGGTGCAAACGACAAATTTTATCAGTTGGGGGGGTGGGGGTGGGGGTCGGGGTTTGTCCTTGATATGTTTGGTACCTCCTGCATATACTGGATCAAGTGTGTCTGGAAAATAGGGCAACTCAAGAAAACGAGTTCAGGGGGTCCCTTAAGAATAAGGATTTAGTAAATACCTACTATGTGCCAGACACTACTAAGCATAAAGTCAAAAAACAGTTTTTTACTCTCAAGGAGCACATAATATAATGGGAGATAAAATATGCATATCAACTAGGTATGAACTACACACACATACATACATTCATTTCCTCCTTTGAGATTCATTCATTCTATATTTATCACCCAACCAAGATTCTGCTAGCTATTGTCTACAGACCTCCAGGACATTCTCCTTCCTCAGTGAGTTCAGTGTTTGGCTCACAGTCTTTTTCTCCTCCTCAACGCATTTTCTTTCTCCCCACACTCACACTTCTCCAAAATGTCCCTCTCATTGTTAAGAGCACCACCTTCTAGTCACCTAGAATTACCCTTGACTCTTCACTCATACCCTCATTGGCCATATCTTGTCATTTTTACCATCCCAGCATTTCTCATACCTGATCCTTTCTCTCTAATCACATCTCTACCACTTCGGTTCAGGTCTTCCTTGCCTCTTACCTTCATTGTTGCAATAACCTCCTAACTGGCCTGCCACATCCATTTTTCCTTACCCCAGTCCATCTTCTACATAACTGGCAAAGTGCCTTTTTCCAAAATATAGTTTGAACTATCCCAACTTTCCCCGACTTCCCCAACATGTATGACTCCCAATTGTCTCTATAATAAAATATAAATTTTATTGTTTGGCACTCACTGACCCCAACCTACCTTTCCAGACCAAGCACATGTTATTCCTCTTCCAACATTCTATTGTCTAGCCTTCTCACATTCTTGCTCTTCCTCACACATTACATTCAATCTCTCCTTTCTGTGACTTTGTATTGGTTATTGCCCACAACAGAAATGCCATCCCTCTTATCTCTGTCTCTTAGAAACTTTTTTTCCCCTTCAAGATTTAGATCAAGTTCCAGCTTCTAAATGAAACACTTTCCTGATCTTCCCAAACTCCTAATGTCCTTACTTTCAGAATTACCTTGTATTTATTTTCTATACTTTCTATACTTATGTATATACATGTCTCCCAGAAAGAAATACAAGCTCGTTGAGGGCAGGGATTATGTAGCTTTTAGAGACAGCCAGGTGATGCAGAATTCTGGGAGTGGAACCACGAAGACCTGAGTTCAAATGTAGCCTCAGACCCTTATTAGTTGTGTGTCCTTGGAAAAGTCTATTTGCCTCAGCTTCTTCATCTGTAAGATGGAGATATTTCCCACATTGTTGTGAGGAACAAATAAGATACTATTTGTAAAGCATTTAGCATAGTCCCTGGTACACATAAATGCCAACTGCTATTATTGTTTACAGCACAGTGCCTGGCACGAAGTAAGCTCTTAATAGGTGCTTTTGACTGATTATCACCTCATTGTTCCTTAAAAATGAACCTTATAACTCACTACCTTTATTTTGGCTTCCATGTCATATTGTTAACTCACTAAATCTCCAAACTGCTGTCTACCATGCTTCCTCAATATCATATTTTGAATTTTTTTCACTTAAGTGGCAGAATTTACATTTATTTCTCTTCAATTTATTCTTATTAGATTTAGCCCAGTTTTCTCATTTGTCAAGACCTTTTTGGATGCTGACTGCTATTCAGTGTTTTAGCTCTCCTTCTTAGCTGAGTATACAAAAATTATTTAAATAATATTATAGGATACAAAAAAATCTCTACTGAATTGGTCATTTAATTGTAGGTTTTAATGTCTCATTGACTTGTGTATAAAAATGTATCTAGAAGTCATGATTTATCCTGTAACTAATATTATAGTCTAATGACTACTACATTGTAGCCTTCTTTTAACTTGGAAAATTAATCTCAATATAAAATAATCAATTCATGGAATATTTTATGAGTATATATACTTTAATGTAAGAATTATGAAGGAATATTTTATTATAACTTAAAATGTTTTTTCAAAATGTCACTTCTACTTTATCAAACAGACATCTTCATGCATCAATGATTATATACTGTGATCTGAAGCCTCATAACGTACTGCTTTTTATCCTGTATCCTAATTCTGCAGTCATTACCAAGATTGCAGATTATAGAATTGTTCAGTACTGCTACAGAATGAGGCTAAAGACATCTGAAGGAACAGCAAGTATGTCATAAAAGTTAGATTCTGTCTGTTTACTATTTTTGGAGGGAAAGAGGGGACTGTGGTTTCATTTGTATAAGAAATTCCCAGTAAGGAAAGTCAATTAACAGCTGCTTTATAGCCTGTACTCTTAGAAACTGCTGAGGCCATTGAGAGGTTAAATGATTTTCCAGAAGACACCCAGCCCTGAATCAGAAGCACAATTTAAACTCCAGTCTTTGTGAGTCCAAGGCCCCCTGTCTTCTTACTATACCACACTGCCTATTTGCACAGAATAAAACAACCTCACATAGAAGCTTCTAGAGAACTGGCATTTCTTCATCTGTAAAAAGAGGGGCTCTAAGGTCTCCCCTTTAATCTTTGATTTTATGGTCCTAGTCTGAGCAGAGACTGCTGTCACTCCACTAATTTGGCATTGATCCCAGAGAGGTTGCCAAACTTGCCGCACAGCATTCAAGTAGTAAGTGCAGAGATAGAATCCAAGCCCAAGTACTCTCGCTAAAAATCTAGCACAGTTTCTATTGAACCATGCTGGATGAAAGCAGGGATAACTTTCTTATTATGTTTATATGTCTCATAAAGTTGGATAGATTAGCTGACATATTAAATGAGAGCACTGAGATCAAAAAATATTTCAACAGACTACCAGTCAAATTTAATGCCATGATATTTAATGACAAAAACATAACTTCAGCACTTAGATTAAAAATCAGTCACACAGGTATAGCAAGATGGACAAGGCGAGAAAGCGTACTTGTCATGTGTTTCTGTCTTGTGACATTGTTGTTTACATGTTGTCTCCCTCATGAGACCTGGGACAAACTGGACAGACTATCTGCTGTCTTTCTTTGTATTACCAACACTTAACATGGTGCCTGGCACATAAGGCACTTACATTTTTGTTGACTGTTATCTCTAGGTTTTCATTCTTCTTATAGATGTTTAGCTAGCTACTCTTCTCAGGGTCTGAAAGGTTAAGGGTACATAAGACCTTCCCTGCCCATTAAAAGGCATGGAATACTGGACAGAGCCAATTAGATTCTGGGCCACAGGGATTCCCACACCTTCCCAATTAAGTGCTGATTTCCAAGCTTCTCAGCTTTCAGTCAATCAAGTGCTGAGTCTTTGATTGGAACACATACTGTATTGCTTGGAGGGAAAAGTGTGGGTGGAGAGAGAAGCAAGCAGAGAGAGTAGGTTGAGGAGAGAAGAGAGAGGCTGAGGGAAGAACTTGCCTAAGGGAACTTGCTCATGGGGAGACTTGAAGGAGAGAAATGTGGGTGTTCCCTGAATTGGAGATGAGTACCTTACTAAATTTTGCCTTCTGGTATCCCAATAGGGATGTTTCAAATAAATATTTTGATTCTATCTTGGAGGAGGAGAGTTTGTCATATTTTGTGAACCAACCATGGAGATACACATGTATATTCATAGAAGCTGTTATGGGTATCACGTTGGCTTTACAGTGTCCTTTGCTGAAACACAACTCATATGCTGCTCCTTGACTGTAGATATAACCTAATCTCTATCCTGGACCCTCTTCTTTCACTGTATTTACGTGGTGACTTCATCAGTTACTGGGGGTTCAATTAGTATCACCTTTATATATGTGACTCCCTAACATATATCTAACCTTAGTATCTCTCCAGAACTCCAGTCCTATGTCACCAAATATTTATTGGATATTTTGAAGGGGATGCCCCATAGACATCTCAAACAAATCCCATTATCTTTCCCCAAACACTCACTCCCACTTTCTTAATTTATCATATTTCTATAAATTATACAGTCATCTCTTCCTTCTATCACCTTGGAGTTATCATCAGTTGATCCCTCTTCCCCCCATTCCATCAGTAGACTAATATTTTCTATTATACTTGTATAATATCACTTATCTGTCCTCTTTCCCTCCAGTCATATAACCATCTCCCTACTTTACCTCTTGTCTAGACTTCTGTGATTTTGCATTTTAATTGATTTCCTTCCCTCCAGTTTCTCCCCTTTCTTTTCATTGTCCTTATAGTTCCCCAACTGGCATTCCTAAAATAGCTTTGGCCACATCACTCCATTGTCTATTGCTCCTTGGATAAAAGTAAAAAGTCTTTTGTTTGTCTTTTAAAGTTCTTCACAGCTATCATGTCTTTCTAGCTTTATTTTTTTATTCCATAAATTGACCCATTTATTGTTGGACTATGGGCTACAAATATTTGAAAAGGAGAAGATTTTACTAATCTTTCAATTCATTCAGTCTTCTAATGGAAGATTTGTCTGTGACTGCAGAGGTAGTATTGCAGATTCATCCATATATCATGAGCTACTCTTTTCATACAAGATCCATAATGCCAGATACCCATGGCCAGTATCTTCATTTTGGTCTTGCCACAGAAGGAGGAGGCATATTTGGCATACTGCCTAATTTCAATTTTCTTCTCCAGTTTCTGAGAGACACACCATAATATTTTCCATATTTACCAGTAATTCTGACCTTCTTGGTACCTTTAGCCATGTTACCAGTTGCAGGCCTGGAGCTCAAAGAGGAAGGAAGGTAATGTTCATGCTGCTTCCAGAGCCAGAGAACTGGAGTATAAAGTTCATCAAGGAGGTGGGACTCCCTTTCACTGTTTCCTTTTACTCAGTCTTCAATATAGACAAAACTGTCCTTGCGATTCCTCACTTGAAATATTCTCCATTCCTTTGCATTTATACCTTGAATGAATTATCTCCTCACTTTCCTTCTTCTGTCCCTTTTCCTTCTATCCTCTCCCCACTCTCTGCTACCAGGAGCTCACCTTATTAATTCCAAACGTAGTATGGACACTCAATTGGCTTTAGATCTACTGCAGCTCAGAACATCTTAGTCTCCCCAAATAGCAGGGATTATAGGCATTTGACGCTACAGCCAGCTTACATCACCTCCAGAATTCATAGTTTCTTTTAAAGCTTAACACAAGACCACTTCATAAATGAGGGCTTTCAATCATCAGTCAATCAATAAATAAATATTAATTGACTATTATGTGCCAGGCACTATGCTAAGTGCTTTCCTATGCTGCTCGGGTATTAGTGCCCCCAATGCCAAATTTACTTATATTTATACAAGTATATACTGTATGTTATATTAATATGAAACATATATATAAACTTACATGCTTATACTTACAACAGTTATCGTATAAATCTTAAATCTATCATTATATAAACCCTTTGGCTTACTTCCTTAAACTAAAACTCATACCCAAAGATTGAATGTGTATACCAGAAGATGTTCGGTTCTAGTGCAATCCTTTCAGTGGCTACTTCTACTGCTATAGCTCATGAGTCCCTCCCTATCTGTGTGTTTTCCATTGTCAGTAAACTTAATTAACTTTTAGCAAAAGCATTTACTAAGATGCTATAGTAAGAACAGTTAGCACAGAGCATTTCTCTTAAAAACCTGGGGTACAGTTTTCCACAAATATACATAACATCCATAGAAACAGGAGATTCAGATTTAGAGTACAAAAGCAGTGAAGTACATGTATAGAGAATACATATGGCAAAGGAGTAATTATTAATTCTTGGTACAGAAAGTCATTCCTTACTTTATAGAATCTTTATGTATTGAGAAAACAGCTCTATTAGAGATTAGTTTATGAGATATAGATTTTGCTTGATAAAGGTTTACTTGGTTATTCTTTCATAAGATTTCTCAAGGCAAAGTGTTTTAAATTAATTCAGGATGTTTCAAATAATTTTTCCCCTGTAAGTATATGCAATTTTAAACTCAGTTGAATTAATATGTCTAATAAGATATATTTCAATGCCCAAAATATTTTTAGCATAATCCATGGTTGCTACAAATCAAAGAAGCAAGAATGTAGTCATCTGGCAGGGTAGTGGGAACAATGAAATATGACAGCTATCCAGCCCTGAGATAAATGTTGAAGGACTTATCTTTAACATAGGTTTGCTTGTTACAAATGTACTAAAAATTGCAAAGTTATGTTTCTTAAAGTATTTTTTTCTTTTCAAATAATTTGAAAATATTGGGTAACTAACATACCAGCTTGATAAGTTGCTTGGCAAGAAATAGATGAATACAATAGAACTACTTTTAGCAAATAATTTTTATAACTAAGAATTATTTTGGGAGGTTATATTATGTTACATCTGTAGTACACAGATGTACATAATAAAATTGAATTAGTTAGCAAGATAATGAAATCTATAGCTAGAAGAGAGTATATTATTATGGCCATCCTACTCAAAAAATAGTATACCTGACTTTTCTTTTAAGTTTGCATAACTCTAGTAATACAATTTTCATTCAATTATATCCAGAGTCTTTTTATTGGCATGTCTTGCAAGTTTCAGAATGCATTTTGTAGTTATTTAATTTTATCTTCAGTTAGGAACAAAATTGTCAGGTTTTACATGATGATTCAAGTTTTCCTTATTTAAACTGGCACTGAAAACTATTTTAAAAGTTGATTGCATTCCATTGGTAGGATGTGAAAAGGAGACGAATATTGTACCTTGTCAAATCTTCTGGTTGAAAAGGCAAGTTGGATTGTGGCAGGAACACAGTCTGGCACCTTACTGGCAGTCAGGACAGAAGATGATTAAAAAGAGCCACCTGCTTCAAAGGACGACTGATTCTGGTACTTGTTTATGGTGTAATTCTTTTTCTAAGCAAAGGTACCTTGACAGATTTGAACGTAGTGGGGGAAAACAGTTTTCAACTGTCTTTAAAAGAACAATTTTCAGGGAAACAAGACATATTTGATACAGTTTTAATATATTGTACTTGCTTTTCATATACCAAAGAAAATAGATGGCTGCTCTGCTTTCTGAGATGCATTGTAAATCTGATGGCCTCTTGGTATAATTGTGAATTATGGGCAGAGTCAAGATGGCAGAGTAACAGTATGGACTTTCTAGAGCTTTTCCCCCAAACCTAGACAAATATCTATAAAAAATGACTCTAAACAAATTCTGTAACTGGTGAATGCTCAAAATGACAGAGTGAAGCAAATCTCCAGCCCAAGACAGCCTGGAAGGTCAACAGAAAGCACACTGTGCTGGGAGCAGTCTAGTGTGGGCTGGGCTCAGATGGGACCTGAGCAGGTCTAGGGGGACTACATATTTCACACCTGTGGTGGTTTACAGACTTGACAACTCCAAAACTCCAAGGACAAATTGGAAGTCAGTGGAAAAAAAACTGTGGGACCTGTAAGAGAGAATAGAGTGGTCTGGACCCAGTCCCAGGACCATGGAGGGGGAGGAGGAGCCTGAGCCCAGGGCAGCAGCAGTAGGAGCAGTGAAAGTAGCACCAACTGTTTCTGGAGCTCTAAAACCACAGATTGTAGTGGGATCAAGTGGCTGAAAGTACACCCTCCCACCCCCACTGGAAGCAGAGAACTACCTTGACAGAGAGCTTAAAGGTCAAGTAAATAGCTGAGGAAATGTGCAATAACCAGAAAAAGAATCAGATTATAGAATCTTACTTTGATGACAAGGAAGACCAAAATATACAAACAGAAGATGACAATAAAGTCAAATCTTCTACATCCAAAGTCTACAAGAAAACTATGAATTGGTCTCAGGTCATGGAAGACCTCAAAAAAGATTTTGAAAAATCAAATAAGAGAAGTAGAGTGAAAATTGGAAAGAGAAATGAGAGTGATGCAAGAAAATCATGAAAACTGCATCAAGTGCTTGATAAAGGAGACACAAAAAAATGCTGAAGAAAATAACTCCTTTAAAAATAGACTAACTCAAATGGAAAAAGAGGTCCAAAAAGCCAGTGAGGCCAAGATAACAGACTAGAAAGATGCACATACTTTAGCTCTTCCCCCACAACCCATAAAATACCTGCAAAAAATGACTCAACAAATCCTAGAACAGCAGAAGCCACAGAACAACAGAGTGAAAGAGATTTCCAGCCAAAGGTAACCTGGAAGACTGACAGGAAAGGTCTATACCACGGGACAATGAGCAGAGCAGAGCCCAGCCCTAGCTGTGTGGCACCAGAAGGAACAGGACTGCAACAGGCTTGCAGGGCAGAATCCCCAGCAGGGAGGGTCTCAGATCCCTCAACCCACAAGTACCAAAGAAAGCTTCAAAGGTCAGTGAGAGGGCTTTCTCAGCTGGGCAAGAGGGGAGAAGGGTCCCCCCAAGCATAGGCCCCAGGCAGTGGTGGCAGCAGCAGGGCAGGAACACTGTGTGGTGGTGGCCAAGGCAGGCAGCAGCTTCCATTGCGGGAGCACCTCAGCTTAAAACCCCTGGGGGAATTGAGCAGCTGATCTGAATCTCAGCCTTGAGTGGTAGCCCTGCCCCCACCTAAAGCTCCTGGGGGAATTGAGCAGTTGATCTGAATCTCAGACCTGAGTGGCAGCCCTGCCTCTGCCTAAAGACCCTGGCAGAATTGAGCAACTGATCTGAATCTCAGGCCTGAGCATAGTACTGGGGGGAGGAGGAGCACTGGGACCTTCCTCTTGACAAAAAATTCAGAGGTCAAGCAACTGGCTGGGAAAAAGCCCCAAAAAAGGAAAAAAAAAATAAGACCATAGAAGGTTACTTTCTTGATGAACAAGTATTTAATTCCATCCTTTTGGATGAGGAAGAACAATGCATACTGTCAGAGAAAGTCAAAACTTCTGCATCCAGTATCTCCAAAATAAATATGCAGTGGCCTCAGGCCATGGAAGAGCATGAAAAGCAAGTCAACAGTTTGCTAAAGGAGACCCAAAAAAATGCTGAAGAAAATAACACCTTTCAAAATGGGCTAACTCAATTGGCAAAAGAGGTTCAAAAAGCCAATGAGGAGAAGAATGCTTTCAAAAGCAGAATGAGCCAAATGGAAAAGGAGGTTCAAAAGCTCACTGAAGAAAATAGCTCTTTCAAAATTAGAATGGAACAGATGAAGGCTAATGACTTTTTGAGAAACCAAGAAATCACCAAACAAAACCAAAAGAATGAAAAAATGGAAGAGAATGTGAAATATCTCATTGAAAAACAACTGGCCTAGAAAATAGATCCAGGAGAGACAACTTAAAAATTATGGGACTACCTGAAAGCCATGATCAAAAAAAGAGCCTAGACATCATCTTTCATGAAATTATCAAGGAAAACTGCCCTGATATTCTACAATCAGAGGGAAAAATAAGTATTGAAGGAATCCATCGATCACCGCCTGAAAGAGATCCAAAAAGAGAAACTCCTAGGAACATTGTGGCCAAATTCCAGAATTCCCAGGTCAAGGAGAAAATATTGCAAGCAGCTAGAAAGAAACAATTCCAGTATTGTGGAAATACAATCAGGATAACACAAGATCTGGCAGCTTCTACATTAAGGCATAGAAGGGTGTGGAATAGGATATTCCAGAAGTCAAAGGAACTAGGACTAAAACCAAGAATCACCTACCCAGCAAAACTGAGTATAATACTTCATGGGAAAAAAATGGTCTTTCAGTGAAATAGAGGACTTTTAAGCATTCTTGATGAAAAGACCAGAGCTGAAAAGAAAATCTGACTTTCAAACACAAAAATGAAAAGAAGCATGAAAAGGTAAACAGCAAAGAGTAGTCATAAGGGACTTACTAAAGTTGAACTGTTTACATTCCTACATGGAAAGACAATATTTGTAACTCTTGAAACTTTTCAGTATCTGGGTAGTTGGTGGGATTACACTCACATACACACACACACACACACACACACACACACACACGTGCACGCACACACAGAAACAGAGAGCACAGAGTGAATTGAATAGGATGGGATCATATCTTTAAAAAATGAAATTAAACAAATTCTAGAGAAGCAGAACTCACAAAATGACAGAGTGAAACAGATTTCCAGCTCAAGACAGCCTGGAAGGCCGACAGGAAAGGTCTATTGCACTGGGCTCAGAGTGGAGCACAGCCTGGCCTGGGTCAGACAGCACAGACAGGACTGGAGCAGACTTCAGAGCACAGAATCATGAGTAGCAGCTGCTGTTCCCAGATTTCTCAACCCAAAGATAGCTTCAAAGGTCAGTAAGAAAGCTCTTTCACCTAGGTGAGAGGGGAGCAAGGTCTGATCCCAGCCCTGGCTCCAGGGTAGCAGCAGCAATGTCCACTTTTGGAGCCAGGGCCTAAAGACCCTGTGGGAATTGAGTGGCTGATCTGAGTCTCCATCTTCAGAAACACTGTCATGGTGGAGCTAGTGGTTCTGTGAAGACAGAACCCTACTTGCAGTTCCAGGGCAAAAAAGATTACTTGCAGTTGCTCACAGACGAGAGAGCAGGCCACAAGATGAGTAAACTTCTCTCCCTTGAATGTGCCACTTTAGAGGAACTGAAAACTTACAGGTTCCTAGAGATATCTCAGAGAACAGATGCATAAAACCTCTGAAGCCTAGGGTATTATACTCTCTACATGAGAAAGGACTCAAAAGTCAAGTAACTGGCTAGAAAAATGCCCCAAAAAGGGAAAAAAATAATACTATAGAAGGTTACTTTATTAGTGAAAAAGTATTTTCTTCCATCTTTTTGGATAAGGAAGAGCAATGCATACCATCAGAGGAAGACATCAAAGTTAAGGCTTCTACATCCAAAACCTCTAAAAAAATATGCAATGGTCTCAGGTCATGGAAGATCTCGAAAAGGATTTTGAAAATCAAGTAAGAGAGGTGGGGAAAAAAATTGGAAAGAGAAAAGAGAGTGCTTCAAGAAAATCATGAAAAGTGAGTCAACAGCTTCCCAAATAAGACCCTCAAAAATGCTGAAGAAAATAACACCTTTAAAAACAGACTAATTCAAATAGCAAAAGAAGTCCAAAAGGCCAATGAGGAGAAGAATGCTTTGAAAAGCAAAATTAGCCAAATGGAAAAGGAGGTTCAAAAGCTCATTGAAGAAAATAGTTCTTTAAAAATTAGAACAGAGCAGACAGAAATTAATGAGTTTATGAGAAATAAAGAAATTATAAAAACAAAACCAAAAGAATGAAAAAATAGAAGACAATGTGAAATATCTCATTGGAAAAACAACTTACCTGGAAAACAGATCCAGGAGAGATAATTTAAAAATTATTGGATCTACCTGACAACCATGATCAAAAAGGAGCCTAGACATCATCTTTCAAGAAATTATGAAGGAAAACTGCCCTGATATTCTAGAACCAGAGGATAAAATAGAAAGAGAAAGAATCCACCAATCACCTCCTGAAAGAAATCCCAAAAGGAAAACTCCTAGGAATATTGTAGCCAAATTTCAGAGTTCCCAGGTCAAGGAGAAAGTATTACAAGCAGAAGAAAGAAACAATTCAAGTATTGTGGAAATACAATCAGGATAATACAGGATTTAGCAGTTTCTGTACTAAGGGATTGAAGGGCTTGGAATATGATATTCCAGAGATCAAAGGAGCTAGAATTACAACCAAGAATCACCTACCCAGCAAAACTGAGTATACTACTTCAGGGGAAAAAATGAAATTTCAATGAAATAGAAGACCTCCAAGGATTCTTGTTGAAATGACCAAAGATGAATAGAAAATTTGACTTTCAAATACAAGAATCAAGAGAAACATGAAAAGGTAAACAGGAAAGAGAAGCTTTAAGGAACTCATTAAAGTTGAACTGTTTACATTCCTACATGGAAAGATGCTATTTGTAACTCATGAGATCATTTTCAGTATTTAGGGTAGTTAGAGGGAATATATATATATTTGAATAATTTGAGTAATTCTTGTAGAAGTGAATGTTGAGAACTGAAAAATAAATAAATTATATACTTTAAAAAAAGAATCCACTGATTGCCTCCTGAAAGAAATCCCCAAAGGAAAACTCCTAAGAATATTGAAGCCAAATTCCAGAGCTCTCAGGGTCAAGGAGAAAATATTGTAAGCAGCCAGAAAGAATCAATTTGAGTATTGTGGAAATACAATCCAGATAACACAAGATCTAGCAGCTTCTACATTAAAGAATCAGAGGTCTTGGAATATGATATTCCAAAGGTCAAAGGAACTAGGACTCAAACCAAGAATCACCTACCCAGCAAAACTGAGTATAATACTTCATGAGAAGAAATGGTCATTCAATGAAATAGGGAACTTTCAAGCATTCTTGATGAAAAGATCACAGCTGAATACAAAATTTGACTTTCAAACACAAGAATCAAGAGAAGCATGAAAAGGTAAACAAGAAAGAGAAATCATGAGGGACTTACTAAAGCTGAACTGTTTACATTCCAACGTGGAAAGATAATATTTGTAACTCTTGAGCCTTTTCCCATTATTAGGATAGTTGGAAGGATTATATACATATAGACAGAGGGCACAGGGTGAGTTGAATAGGAAGGGATGATATCTAAAAAAATAAAATTAAGGTTTGAGAAAGGAATATATTGAGAGAAAGAGAAAGGGAGAAATAGAGTGGGGTAAACTATCTCTCACATAAAAGAGGCAAAACAAAAGCTTTTTCAGTAGAGGGGAAGAATGAATCTTACTCTCATTGTATTTGGCTTAAGGAGGAAATAACATGCACACTCAGTTTGGTATGAAAAATCTATTTTATACTATAGGAAAGTGGGGGGGAAGAGGATAAGTGAGGTTGGAGGAATGATAGAAGGGAGGGCAAATGGGAGAAGGGGGTAATTAGAAGAATTTACTTTTGAAGAGGGATAGAGTCAAAAAAGACAATAGAATAAATAGGGGGCAGGATAGGATAGAGGGAAATATAGTTAGTCTTTCACAATATGATGGTTATGGAAGTTTTTGCATAAGTACATATGTATAACCTATATTGCATTGCTTGCTTCTCAGTGTGGATGGATAAGGAGGGAGGAAAGGAGAGAAGTTGGAACTCAAAGTTTTAAGAATGAATGATTGTTTTTACATATTTGGAAAATAAGATATACAGGCAATGGCGCATAGAAATCTATCTTGTCCTACAAAGAAATAGAGGGGATGGGATAAGAGAAGGGAGCAGTGTGGTAGAAGGGAGGGAAGATTGGGAGAAGTGGTAATGAGAATGCATGCTATCTTATGGTAGGCAGAGGGGAGAGATGGGAAGAAAATTTAGAACTCAAAATCTTGTGGAAGTGAATGTTGAAAACCAAAAATAAATAAGTATTTTTTTAAAAAAATTAAATAAAAAAGAATTGCATAGAATCAGAAGGTCTAAATGTATGTTGTCTTATTATGGGAGGAAGTGCCAATATGGCATGAGTTAGTCATCTATTCATAAGCATTTTTAAAGCATCTATATGCTAAACACTGTATCAGTAGCTGAGACTATGAATACAATTATGAAATGGTGCTGCTCCCAAGAAGTTTACATTCTGCTGGATCTTCAATCAACTGAAGGATAGAAGACAAAAGCATCACATGCCAGGCATTGTGCTAAATACTTTAAAAGTATTGTCTCATTTGATTCTCATAACAACCCTTGGAGGGAATTACTATTACTATCCCCATTTTATATTGAGGAAACTGAGGCAGGCAAAGATTAAGGGAAGAAATATTGGAAACATATTACCAGTGACCATGTTTATCCAGGAAAATGGTTGAATTTGGTCAAATGAATTGAAGTGAACTTCTGTTATATCTTTCATATCACTATTATAGTGCTATGGATATAATTGGTACTCAGTAATTATGCCAATGAAATATGAATGTCTAAACTATACTTTTACATGTAGCGCTATGACCTTTACTGTATTTGAAGGAAAATGATGAAAGCATTAAGTGCTATCACAAAAAAGAAAGTAACATTAGGAATTGAAATTCCTACACCTACCTGTGATAATTTGTCCTCTAGCCAACTAACCTATAACATTTAGTAGCTTAAATACTTCAATGAATGTCATGAAAAATACATGTTCTAAGCTTTAAGATTTTACCTATATAATATAGGTCACTAGTTAAACATGCTATGTTGGGAACAATTTAAGAACTACTTAATAGTTTGATGCCAATGTTTTGTTTTTTTTCTTTCCTCTGAATTATTAATATTGGCTTTAATTACTTTGTTTATGGATCATTCTTAGACAACTTGAGCTAATTTTTTGGATTTAAGTTATGTATGTATTATTTTTCTGAAAATGTCTTTTTTCTTCCCTTTTTTTTTTTCAAATTTGAAGAAGCTTCTCCTTTGAAGACATTAAATATGGGAAATGTCAGCACTCCACTAGTGTGTTTAAATCAATCCATATATTCATAAGAAAAATATAATTTGGGGAGGATTGTGACACCAAGATGTTTTTCTTTCTAATCATTTCTCCATTCAGGAACTTAATGAGATAAACACAAATCAATAGTAAATTATTTCTAGTTAAATCACAAATTTATTAGTTGCCTTATACTCTGCTCTTTTTAATTGTTAGTCATGCTAATTATAATTCCTATTAATTATTTAATGATATTTAAGATGACAGTTCCTGTGGTCCGGTGCATAGTTTGCTGGACCTGAAGATAGAAAGCTGAGGTCCAAGTCCTGTTTTCGATACTTAGTATTCTGTGTCCATGGTCAAATCTAAAAGTCCTAGTTATGAATATACTGTGATGCTCATCACAAGGGATTTCAACATGGTGAAATCAAAGCCTTTGATATGTTGGCAGCATGATAACCTGCTTTCAAAAGGTTCTGTGATGTTTAGTATTAATATAATGTGTTCAATCTGCCTAGAGGAACCTTGTGTTTGATGTAGCTCCCACTAGTTGGTAGTATTAAAATCTCTAATGAATAAAATTCTAGGCACTGGTTGCTGAGACAATTCAATTCAATTTAACATAGTTAAATGCTGCCTGTATGAAAGACATTGGAAATATAGAAACAAAAAGAGGATAGGAAGTTTCTAAGGGGAGGGGAGAGAGAATAGAAATATAAAACCTAGGACTAAATTGAGGTCTTCTTTCCATTTCAACTGCCCAGTTTAATTTTAACTTTAGTTTATGTACAGATTTTTATTTGGTCACTCAGTTAATAGCAAAGTTGGAATATTTACCCTGTGTAAACGTACTGTGTGTTATTACAGTCTTACCCCATCTCCTTCAGAATAATAAATCTCTGATGGTATTCTCTGTATGGGATTCCAGAGTTTAACTTCTTCCTATAGCCTTGGCAAAAGAATGCTTTAAGTTGTTTTGACTCAAAGAGTTTTGGAAGTATCTATCGAAAAAACCCTGTTCTCTCCTCAGCCTACTCCTTCTAATGGTCATTTGCTTAGTGCTTCATCATCAATACTAGTTATGGAGGATCTGCTTGCAATATGCAAAAGCTTTGCATTAATCTGCCCATCTTATATGTGACTGCCTTCATAACAACACTCATGAAGAACTATCTTAACCTGTTTTCTTGTGCCCTCTCTCCCAGCGACCTTTACTGTTGTGCTGGTTGTTTGTTACTTTTGTTTTTGCTGCCACCACCTTTCTTTCTTGATTAGATATTCTTCTATCTAATGGCTGTTGGGAGGCATATAAAGGCAAGCATATAAACCTCTATGCTGAATATGGTAATTACCCTCATAGGAAAATTTCTGAATATCTTTCCCTGAAGATATGAAGAATTGTCAGGTATGGAAGTTCTAGTGCTTCTGTATCTTCTATTTTCAAATAATATATAAAATGATCTTTTTTTCCCCTTTCATTTCCTCACTTGAGCTTTATCATGAAAGATTTTACATGCATTCAGGATGGAATTGAAAATGTTTATGTTGATTTCTTTTCAATTAGATATTTAAATGACAATGGAAAAAATGTCTTTTTAAAGACTTTTGGGGGGCCTTTATTTTCCCCATTATTGGACAGACTTCTCTATTAGCATAGCTGTATGTCCCTTTGGTTCCTGCAAATACTGGCTCCTAGAACAGTTCCATCTTACTTACTTTGAAGTTTCCTCTTGTTTTTCATTAAATATTCCCTGCAGTGAAAGTGAAACCCATTATTCTTTTGTATTCTGCATTTATATAAAGTACTTTAGAAACCTTTTTAAAATTTACACAATTTAGATACAAAAAAATTTCTATGTCTGATGAAATTTTTGTTCGAGTTTTCAGGGACCATACGGTAATATTAAGCAAGAAATCAAAACATAAAATTACTTATTCTGGAAGAATGAAAAACTTCTGTCTGCAGAAAAATACTTTCCTCTGGATAGGTAAAGAAGAAGGTCACATTTTACTGGTTGCTCTTTCAACACATCGTATGATACACACAGTTCAGAACTTTTGTCATTCTGTTTACAGTACTGATGACAGTCCAATTAGGTTAACTGAATTCCTTTATCTTTTTCCCTAGGACAAAAAATATTTACAAGTTATTTTCTATATTTAATCTATATGTTTAAAAATTAAACATAATGTAAAAATAGGATAAATAAATGCAAAAAATAGCTGGGACTATCTAACTGAAACAAAGAGTAGATGCTGGCACATATTTGAGGTAAATTTAATAGTATATTTAGTAACTTAATGACCCGACCTGCAGGCCAAGCAAGCATGGGTGACCGAAACCGGAAAGCGCCGGGGGAGCAGAGCTCGTAAGGTCCAGAGGACCTGGGAAGGTCTAAGAGACCTGGGAACAGGATCACGCAGAGGAAGGAGACCGAGGCATTGTTGGTGGCAGGCAGTCTCAGTTTATTTAGCTCAGGGTACAGCTTATATAGTAATTGAAACAGGGAAGAGGAATAGAAAAGAATGGGGAGGGTCCAGGGCGAGGGTAGTATCTAATTATGCAATCTTTACAATGAGGCTATTTCCTGGGACTGGGGGCCAAGCCCTTTTGTGGCTGCAACATCTATTGACAAAGACCTCTTGTGATGTTTGCTTTTTGCAAAGCAGGGCATGTTGACCTCAAGGGTGAGGGGCCCAGCACTTAAGTGCTGGCTCCCAACATGTCCCCCTTTTTTGTTTAGAAATGCAGGTGAAAGGCCTGTCTTAGGCTATGTGGCCTGACTCCATGCCTGGTACCGAAAGTGGGCAGGGCCCCTGTCTTAGGCTATGTGGGTGGCTCCCACCTCCAGCATTTCTGGTAGGTGGACCCACAATAATCCCGTCATTGGGTACCTCTGCAGCCAATGGCATGATTATCCAGGTCATGGGGCCACAATATTCCCGTCATTGGCACAGTCACAGCAAAAGCACATTATTGATCATAGCAGGGTACAGGGACGCTTTTGAAAAGTTTGATGGTATAATTAGCAGTAACCCTAATATAGTCCCAGGAGGAAGAAGGACCCCAATAAGTGTCACCCGTGGTTTCACAGTCCCAGCTACGGCAGTAATAATCAGTTATGCCTCCACATTTGGTGTTCAAGGCACGGCTTCTATGAGGGCCGGGGCAAACATAAAAGGGGAGTGTTCTCAACATACTTCTTCGGGATTGTGTACCACACCCACCCCATGGATCAGGGCCCTGCTTTCCGGAGGGGGCCTCCTGTTGATCAGAATATCCCTCCAAGTCCCAATTGGCCGGAGCCCCTATGGCTAGTTTACAAAGATCTGCCGAATGCAAATCTTTGAGTGATTTGAAATGAAGCTTTTGAAATTTCTTGGGAGGGGTGTTTTGTGCAATTTGGGCATCATCTGCATGGTCATCATCATTCTTATTCTCATCCTTACTGGAAGACCCGTCCTGGGAATGAGAATCCGCAGGGGGTTCCTCAGCGGAGGATGAGGGGGAGTGCTGTGTATGCCAGATTGTCCCCACAAACAAAAACTTGCCCTAGTGGGGGGTACAGGGGGTCAGAGGTATTCGTCCAGGAAGAGCAATTTGGGGGCAGGGAGGACCCAACATCGAGGGTAATAGAGTTATGGGGGGTAATTCCGGCGTAGCAAGGGGAGGGGAGAGCAAAGGGAATGCCGGGCTGAACCTTGAAGTATTTAAAACCAAACCCATTCCAATTCCCAGGGATACCCTTCTACAGACAAGGTGGGAAACCTGTGACTAGTCCTAAAAAGTTAGTGTCTCTGAAAAAGAGTCCCATTATTATCATAGTATAGTCCATCATCTTTAAACATGTGAGAAATATTGCCTTGGATGATAAATTTGGTTATTGTCTCACTCCATGACATCACCCTTAACTATGGTGGATTCCTGACGAACGCCCATCTCTGTTGTTCCTTCGGTGCTGGGTCGATGGACGCAATGTTCTTGAGTGTCATGATAAGTACGAGAAAAATGAAAGGAGTCATCGTGACCTAGTTGATTAAGCTTCTCCAGAAGTTTTTTCATCTGCCACTGACAGCACCTCCTCACTTCCTGTGACCGCTTCACCTTGGCAGTTGTCCTCTATCACTCTTATTCTTTTCACTGGAACCCAAACTTCTTTATTATCATCTGTTAAAACACAAACATACCCTTTTCCCCATGTTAACACTGTATGAGGACCAAATCAATTTTTATTCTCATCGTGCCTCATTACTGGCTGCTTTCAGGGCACTTATTATTGCTGATTCATTCTTTGCAGACTCCTTATTAGGAAATGTTAAGAATTTCATAGCAGCCAATAAGCCATCATTATAGAATTTTAAATAATTTAGAGTATAAACAGCCAAACAGCCAATTGTAATTTATCATCAATTTAGAGTATAAACAGCCAATTGCAAATTTGTCATCAACTCCTGGTCCAACTACTCCTTTTTGTTTGTGCAAGTAGGTGTCCAGGGAGCGATTCGCTCGTTCCACTATAGCTTGACCAGTGGGATTATGGGGGATTCCAGTGACACGTAAAATGGAAAATTCCACCATGAACTGTTCAATGGCTTTACTGACGTAAGCTGGACCATTGTTTGGTTTAATGCTTTTTGGTACTCCATGATTTAGAATGTGACCGAGTGTGTGTGATATAAAATATTGTTGTTTTGGCCCTCATTGCCTGTTGAACTTCCACAGTAATCTGTTTAATACCATCTGCCCTATCAGGAGTATAGGCTGACTCTAATCTAGGTATCAATAGTGCTGTATACTTTCTGTCTGTGATGATATTGCAAGGTTCTTTCACATATAATAATGCTTGCAATACTGCATATAATTCATTTTGTTGTGTAGAAGTAAATGTTGTTTTAAATTTATGCATCTCCTTTTTAGATGGAATATACATAGATGCCCTAAAATTTTTTGTTACATCTGTAAAAACATTAACTCCCTCTACCGGTGAGGAAGAGCATTTGTCGGCCAAGACCATGGCCACGTGGCAAATTGCCACCCAGAAGGAATTGGGAACCCGTGTTGGAAATTCTGATTAATCAATATCTGCCATTCTACAAACTCTTGTATGCAGTTCTCTGTCTGTTGACTTGTATACATAGTATAAATTGTGTGAGGTTCCTGTCCTATTAACATCCTTACTCTCTTCACTGCCTTATGTATGATTTGGGCTACCAGCACAGCATAAGGCACACAAGCTCTGTTCTTTATCTGAGCCAAATGTACCCACTCAATAATCCCTTGTTTTTGATGTAAAACTCCAGTGGGTATTTTTTCAGTGAATAAAATTGTTACTTCCAAGTCCTGTGATTCTAATATCCTGCTAATAGTACACCCCATAATCTTTTTCTGCACTAATTTCAAACATTCCAGTGCTTCATCTGTCCATTCTCTGCATGAGTTTAATTGAGAAGGACCTTTCAATAAATCATATAATGGTTTCATTTGATCAGTTGTAACTCCCAACTGTGGCCTACACCACTGAATTACTCCTATCAATTTCTGAAAGTCATATAAAGTTGTAACCTTTGTAGAATCTATGATAGGTGACTTCAAACTTAAGCCTTACCACCTTACATCATTGTTTCACAGGCTAGTTTCTCCTTCTCTGATTACATTTACTCTGAAAAAGAAAACTTTTTAGAAATTAAGTTGTTAATAAGTTCAAATACTAAATTTAACTTTTGCTTAAGCCAAGGAATGACTACAAGTTCAGATTAAAAGAGCAAGATCTTTCCTGCTTCATAAACCATTACATATTAATTTATCAATACATTGTCTTGAAAATGAAAATTTAAAACTGTTTAAAATTTGTCCTGTTGTTAACAGTCACTAAACTTTCATAAAGAAAATTTGCTGAAGACCTTTAAAATGATAGTTCTCTTTTTACTTTGAAACAAAAATAAACCCTTAAAATTAAAATCCATTAAAGCTTAGTTGGTATGAAAATGTCCTTAGGATATGAATGCCGGAAGTATTACAACAAACCAAATTCTTAATTATCACAGAATATTAGATGCATCCCACAAAATGCTCTTTAGTCAAAAAGGTGCAATATATACTCTCACATTGATAACAGTAAGAGACCATCTTAGGTGAGTCTTAGGTGAGTTTACTTAGATTGGGGCTCACGTGTTTTGTTGGTCACTTACTATTTATTGATCATAAAATTTGCTATAGAAAGAGAAAGCAGGGACATGTGACATAGCAAATAGGACAGAATAAAACATCCTTGACTTTGAATTCAGATACAAATTCTCCAATTATATAGTATCTGTTTCATAGCCAGACTCAGGAGTAGTCAGGTGGAAAACATTCCCTTTGAGTAGCTTGTGGTATTCCTCTGATACTGATTTAATGCAACCAACTATACTCAAATTCAAACTCAAAAACAAAAATATTTGTGGTCTCACGTCTTTCACCTTTAATAACAATTCCTTCATCAGCTGAGAGCCAGATAGTCATTCCTATTCTCATGGAGCTATAAGTAAGCAATAATGATTTACTAGGACTCATATGCATAAGGGAATTCCATTAAGATCTTTCCTTTTCAAGTTTAAAACTTGTTCAAATGTAAAAGCCAATTGCAAAAAATCCTCTCTATATATTACAACTTCTAATCAAGTCCTATTCATTGTTTATAATTTGCATAAGCCAATCAAAGTTTCTTTCTCAGGACTGATGACTACCTACTGGGATGGTTTCCTAAAGGCCTTCACAATTTTACAAAATAAAGGGGATCAGTACCGCACCCATGCCTGCCATCAACAAGCATATCTAAAAAGTTTTAATTCAATTCCTTTTCTACACACAGCAATCAATTAACAGCTTTAGGTTTAGCATTAACACAGTAACTCCAAATAAAAATCTTACAACTTTTAAAGTGATAGCCAAATTGTTTTAACTTCTGTAATGGGCAAAGGTGAAAATACCTGGTTTTCTAAATGACAATTACAAAAACCAAAACATTCTAAGACAAGGTTAGCAAGACTGGTAAATTTAAAATAACAGAACTGGTTTTACAATTTTCCCAACATCTTTTGGTTTCAACAATATTCACATTTAGAAATTACTTTCTCTAACACTTTCTGAATTGCAGGGGTTACTCAATTTTTACAATACAAGACTATAACACTTTAGAAACACAACAGTAACACCAAGAGTGAAACTTAGGTGTCACTAATTACATTTCCAAACCATCACATATAAATATTATTAATAGAAGATTGGGCTTACTAAATGTAAGGGCTGGTTGGCTTGTGATCTCATACTGCTGTGACCCAACCCCTACCCTCTGGGAAGGGTAAATTAAATTTCCTACTATTCTTTAGCATTCTCTTCCTTTGATCTAATCTGGAATGATAAGAGTTACAATTCACTGTAGACCCAGCTGAATGATAGTTGGGACTGCAGGGCAAAAATCTTAATGGTTCCATCCTTTACTCAAGTAAATTTTACTTCTGTGTCCACTCCTTAAGAACTTCTTTGAATGAGAGAGTTTTTGAATTCCTCAGCTGAAGGGAGGGAGACTTCTGGACAACTGCCCAGTGGCGCCAAGTCTATTCCATTCTGCTGGAGAGTTTCAAAAGCTTTATCTCTGCTGAGGTGTCCCTTTAAGATTTATGCATATTTCCAATTTGCCTAGTGCCAAATAATATAACAAATCCTGATCTGTTTTAAACATCCAATTAGGAGTGACACGTTTCACTTAAAATGTGACCAGAATAACTACCTTTTGGTTACTTCTCATTATACAAAATACTTTTCTTTTAGGTGAGGCATGAGATAATGAAAATGCTGATCAGCCTGCACCAGATCTCTGTCTTTCTCCACCCTCACAATTTGGCCAGAATTGGAGGGTGAATCGAGAGAGAGTTTAACCAAAAACTTTCAAATAATACCCAAAACTTTTATGCTTTCCTTAAACTTCATATCCATGTTGTTTTCCTAATGGGCTTTGATTAAAGCCCCCTTTAAAACTGCACAGACACTACGTCCCTGCATTTCCCATCCAAGACTACACCTTGCAATCACATAAACTAAATAATATAAGATTAGTTCCTCTCTTTCTCTCTCCCATACTTCTCCCCGATGCTGCAGTCATCAGAGAGAAGGGAGGAGGGGGAGGGAAAGAGATAACATTCCAAGGTCCAGCCACCATGGAGCTGACCGTAATAACTCACAAACACACGCACACAGAACATGTAAAGACAGAACACATATACAGACAATAAAAGAATCCAAAATACTGAGAAAAAATTGTCAGAAATCCTCTGTACACATTATAACTCTGGCTTAATTTCTATCTCTGTGTAACTAAGCCTTGCATAAGATTCCCTGTCTAGACTTTCTCCCATACAAGACTGCTCTTTTAGACTTATTCCTGCAACTTTTTACTACACCACAGATATGTGCTGAGTGCCAGAAAAATCATAGAAGTCTTTCTTCTTAACCCTTATTCCTCTCTCTCCAAGGAGTCGTTTCAAATTCTGAACGAAAAGTTGCTCCTTAGAGAGTTGTGATCCCATGGTTGCGATAGACATGAACACTTACACTTACCTTAACGGGGTCCGGACGAACTGGGACGTCTATCGCGGCAACAAACCAGCATTCGGGGTCGCCCCACGTTTGGGCGCCAATTGACCCGACCTGCAGGCCAAGCAAGCATGGGTGACCGAAACCGGAAAGCGCCGGGGGAGCAGAGCTCGTAAGGTCCAGAGGACCTGGGAAGGTCTAAGAGACCTGGGAACAGGATCACGCAGAGGAAGGAGACCGAGGCATTGTTGGTGGCAGGCAGTCTCAGTTTATTTAGCTCAGGGTACAGCTTATATAGTAATTGAAACAGGGAAGAGGAATAGAAAAGAATGGGGAGGGTCCAGGGCGAGGGTAGTATCTAATTATGCAATCTTTACAATGAGGCTATTTCCTGGGACTGGGGGCCAAGCCCTTTTGTGGCTGCAACATCTATTGACAAAGACCTCTTGTGATGTTTGCTTTTTGCAAAGCAGGGCATGTTGACCTCAAGGGTGAGGGGCCCAGCACTTAAGTGCTGGCTCCCAACAACTTAAGTTTGCCTCTAAGTTTCCTGTTAGCAAAAGAAAAAAAAAATTCCAATTTGCAGTTTAATTTTCTTATAAAAATAGCCTATACAAAGCCAAACTCTCTTGTAACTGTAATCAAGTTAAAATGTATCAAGTGCATCTTTTGACTCCAAGTGTCCTGTTTGTTTTAGCAGAGTCTTTCTCACACCAAGTTCTGGCAACACAGCTCACAACAATTCACTATGCAATGCTGCACTTCATTTTTCATTACAGTTCTAAATGTATATTATCATGGAAAACATTACCATAACATTGAACTTTTACTTAGAAGAGCTGGGTTCCAACAATCTGAACAAGAGTGACTCTCCTGGGTGACAGGAGAGAAGTCACTTCACAGTTTTGAGCTCCATCTTTTGCATATGTATTTTATACTATTTATAAATCATATTGATCTAATAATCTTAGTGAATAACAAAAGAAACTTATTCACTATAAAGTACCATATTGTTGAGGGCCAGGGTGGAGTGCTGTTGACAAGATCAGGAAAGACCTTTAGGGAAACTGTTCTTTAAGCTGTGCTCATTATCATCCAGAATGGCTCTCCATGCATGCCCCGCAGATGTTGCTGTCCGGTGAGACAAAGGTGGGAACTACAGAAAACAAGGGATATGTAAAATAGATGTCCTCTAGGCTAATAACTTTTAAAGACAATAAGACTGACCAAATCACTGGGACAGGAGGGAGCAGCATGTCATGTAGACTTGCAGTTTCTGTCTATATATACCCTAACCCTCGGATCAATAAACGGAGTTGGTCTATCTTTTCCCGCCTCCCGTGTCTCTTTTCTTCAACCACATCACAGAGCCGTGTAGGGACGCGGGTCCTCTGCTACACCATATGTTAATAATTTCTCATATTTGTATAGCACTATTTTGGGGATCAAGAGACTTTCTCATAGGCTATAATAATTATTTGTATTCATATAAAGCTTTATGGTTGACAAAGCATTTTCCTCACAACAACCCTGCGAATTAGATAATACACGCAGCATACTAATTTTTCTAATGTAAACTGAGACTTAAGTGACACGTTCATGGTCTTATAGGTAATAAGTCTAAGAGCTGAGCATCATACCCAGGTTTCCTTATAATAATTCTGGCTCTTTTTCCTACCACACCATGCAACTTCCTCACAAGAGTCCTGGGAGAGGGATTGGGATTAAACTTTTAATTTCATTGGTATAAGGAACTTCTGTGTGAGGAAACTCCCTCCAGAAATAGTGGTAGCATCTTCTCTCTCACTTACCATCCCATAGAGTTGCCTAGACCATTGAGAGATTAAGTGATTTGGCCAAAGTCACATAGCTGGTATCAGAGGACAAGTTTGAGCCCTGGTCTTCCTGTCTTTAAAGTCAGTTCTTTATCCACTATACCCAAGAGCCTTTACCTACTACACATGGCAAAGCAAGTATTATTATACCTATTTTTATTATAAGGAAATACCCCCAATGTTTAAATAATTTGCCTATAATCACTTTCCTAAAAAATGGCAGAATTACTTTTCGTTTTACAAAGAAACTTTCAGTAATATATCTATTATACTGAGTAAGGTGTAAATATATGTGGTTTATGTATTTTCAGGTGATGGAATGGTAAGTTTTTTCAGTTATAGTTATTTACCTTGGGATCCTCAGTGTGATCTTTATCACAATCCTGCTTAAGTCTCTGTGGGAGTTATACTTAAAAACTGGAATTACAAATTTGCACCTGAGGAATCTGTGTCTAAAAAGGTTCTTTCTGCCATATCTAAACAAATTATATTTGTTGTTTAGTTCACAGGAATAACTTTAACAGGTATTTTATTTCTTACTTTCTTTTTTGTAAATGGAGTCTAAAAAATGTCTTGCTGGTTTTAGGATACTGCCAGAAAAGTAATGAAAGTTCTTAGGACCAAAAATGTAAGGTCCAATAGAAGTAAGTCTTCTATACAGAATTACAACTAGAAATTCTTTCACTTTGAACAAAAACGTAGATGTGTGCATAAATGAATTAAATATAATATCAGCAAAGAGGCTAAAACAACATATCGCAGAGTTTATGGACTATGACCAGGAATACAGATTTGATTTCATATGAGGAAAAATATAAGCTTGGTCAACAATAACAAAAACAACAAAAATCATGATTATATCAATATATGTAGAAGAAACTTTTGAAAAACTACTGGTACTGTCCCTTGAGAAAAGGTGGTTTGAGGCTGGTGGAAAATTTCTGTTTGTTGCACTTAATATTTTGGTTGGTTTTATTGAGTCTTTTTTTTTTTCTTTTTTAAAAAAATTTTATTACAAGGGAAGGCTCATTGGATTTAGGAAAAAGTATATGTTTGGAAATTAATAAAACATAAAAAGAAAAATATTTATATGATATAAAATTAACATTTAGCCTAGTGTCTTGGCATACAGGTGTTTAATAGATGCTTGTTGACATTACAGAAAGTATCAGCAAAAATTGTCTCAGGAAATTTCTATTGAAGTCTAATTATCAGGATATTCATTAAATATCTAAGTACTCTGCTTAAAATAATCTGTCCCTTTTATAAAAATCAGAATGATTTTTATTATGATGATTTATTTGTTATTATGATTTAATGAACTATGCTCAAAACATAGAGTATCATAACCTTTAATCCACAGGTTATGTTCTGTTATCAATGCAACTACCACTCAAAAACTTTATTATGTTGAGATTAAAAAAAAAAGTCACTGCCTCACCTCAAAAGAAAAAAAACACAACACTTCATATCTGTGCAAGCACAAGGTAACTTCCACTTCTTATTGCCATCCTGATTTCCCAGCGAAGATGTAGAGGACTTCCAGGGCAAAAAGGAGCAACCTTCCCCTTTGACCTCAGACCTTTCATGCCCTGATGTACTGTTTCCTATTTAATGATCATCCTTTGGAGAAAAGAGGAGTAGTAAAGCAAGACCTCCCACCTAATCATCTAACCACATGCTTCTGATCTCATACTGTATTTGCTTCCAACCTGACATCCAGATTTCTTTGGGAAAGACCATTTCACACTTGGTCATATCCTTCACACCGCAGTGATTTAGAACGACTATAGGTCATTATCAAAACCCATCCCTCATTTTCTCCCCTACCCAATTCTTTATTTCCATCCTTCTTAACCCTCCCACTCCTAAGTTCCAACCAAATACTGCTCATCTCTTCTACTGTGCTCTTTGGAATGCCTGTTCCATAAGCAACAAACTTCCCTTTATTCTAAAACTTTAATTCTCTCACTCATTCCATCTTCTAGCTATCACTGGAACCAAATTCCCCCTGATGAGACAGCCTTTCCAGTACTGGCTGTGTCTTCACTCCTTTCACCTGGGTCACTGAGAAACACTGGAAAATGTAAAATTCCATGCTCCCTATTGCCACTTCAAGTTCTCCCTCTCCTTCAGTAACCTCTGTCCTTTTGAGGTTCATGCTAGTCATGTTTACTATCTAATCAAAATCTTGGTAGCTCTGTACCTGGTGCACTCTGAAGACCATGGATTGAACAGGGAAGGGTCCCTGCCCAACCTCCATTCAAAGACTGGTTTTGGACTTTCATGGCTTAGAGTGAATGTTAATAGTAACAGTTTCTCTTTAAAACAACAACTCTGAGGCTCCTGCCCCTCCCATACTGATTTACCTATTTATTTTTTCTTTTCTATTAAAAGGGCCATCTCCCTGACTACCTTTTAAAGAGGCCTAGTCACTGAATGGGCATTGCCTCACTCTAAGTGAGTACCTGAATAGGCCAAGGTCTCCCATTGCATCCTGGGCCATCTCCAGTCAACTTGATGAATATATGGTCACTGGATCCAGATGACTCAGGAGCAGAAAGTGAAGCTGGTGATCTTGCACGGCCCTCCCTCACTCAAAACACAGTCAAGTGCAAGTCATATCATCATTTCTCTGATGTCATGGTCCTCTTTGAAAACAAAGAAGAACACAACAACTTCTTCATTCCTCAATGAATTGGATACCTGGCTTGCAATGTTTCTCTCCTCCCTAACTCCTGCCCTCATACTTGGAGACTTTAGCACACTTATTACTCTCCCTCAAACACTCTAACCTCTCAGTTCCTCAACCTACTCACTCCTTATGACCTATTTCTCCACCTTTCCTCAAACACACAGAAAGATGGTCATGCACCTGACCATACTAACATGCACATATACACCACCCTACATTCAAAAAATTCAAAATCTCTTTATCCAACCATCATTTATTCACTTTTCATCTCTCCCTCTGCCTATCTTTACCAAACCCTAATCTTCATCCACATTATGACCTCTAATAGCTCAACACCTCAGTTCTTTCCCAGGGCATCTCAACTTGACTTGCTACTCTCTCCTCTTTTCCCCTTTTGACTCTATGGTGAACTAGACTGTCTTCTTGGAAGGGAGAAGAAGAATGGAGGAAATTATCTCAATGCTTGAAACTCAAAGTCATCTGAATTGGTTCAAAAAGGTTAGAAATACATATGTAGTAGCTTTAAAGGAAAGCAGGATATTGAACTCCCATTCATTTACACTGAGGCCCAGGCAACATTGGGCCCTATGAGTCTTACACTGGATGTCAAAAGGCAGTCTTTCAAAAAAGCATTGGCAGGTTTTCCAAAAAAAATTCCTATATAATCTACTGGAATGAAGCAATGCCTTCAGTGCCTTTGAATATTCCTGTACAAAGGGACTTTTTCTCATATCCCCATGATTCAGTACCCATTGCTTAGATTTCAGGTCTATTCCATTGACTATGGTCATTACAGAGAAAGCAAAGGCATACAAGGCATTTAGAGTTCTTTACCTCATAGCCAAAACAAATAGATCAGTGATGTTTCAGACTAGTGTTAGGAAGAAGAACGGTATAAAGGAATCCTAGAGTATTGGAATTCCTTTTCAACTTGTGCTGATGAATCATTAACTATATATGGTTGACACAAGGGGAAGCCTTTCCATAGAACATAAGTCACTGAATGGGAAAGACTGTATTTCATTAAGACTTGTTTTCTTTCTCTGTAATGACCATAGTCAATTCAACAGAGCATCCTAAGCAATCAGTACTAAACCATGGGGATTAGAGCAAAAATCCCTGTTGTGATGGAATATTCTAGGCATTCGAGACATTGCTTCATCCCAGGATATTTTTCTGGGTTCTTCTTGAAAGCTTTAACACTTACATGGCCAATATTTTTTGTGACCTAAGCAATGGGTACTGTTCCATGGGAATTAGAGCAAAAATCTCTTTGTAAAGGAATATTCCAAGGCACTCAACACATTGCTTTGTTCCAGCAGATTATATAGGGATCTTCTTGAAGGCTTTATAACACTGTTTTGAAAGGCTGTCTTTTGATGTCCAGTGTAAGATTCACAGGACCCAATGCTGTGTTAGCCTCAGTAAAAACGAATGGGAATTCTGTGTCTTGCTTTCCTCTGTATCTAGCTAAAAGCTTTCTGAGCAGAGAATGTTTCCATTCATATCAATACAATTCCAGAGATAGCTGGAACATATGTTGCTACTCAGGGCACTTATTTGATTTTCTAAATCCTCACTATTCTCTTCATTGCATCAAGCCTATTAAGGTACCATTAGTTTTGGGTTGTTTAAAAAAGTTTTTTCTCTTTTAGTAAATATTCTACCAAGAAAAATTCATTATTCTAACTGAATAAAAGAGAAGGTCTCCACTGGACTCAAAATGCTAGAAACTCCACAGTCTTGGTCTATTGCAATATATTGAATCCAATGAAACAAAAGTCTTGATGAAATACAATCTTTCCCATTCAATTGTTAACCTTCTAAGAAAAGGTTTCCCTTGTAGGAACTATAGATTTTCATTGATTCACATGTGCAAATTGAAAAGGTAGTCAAACAAAATAGGATGTGCTTCATACCATTTTTTCTCTTAACATTAGTCTTACACATCAAATTCTTGTTCCAAGGCAAATGAAACAATGAATTCATGGTCTTTTACTTTATTCTTTCTGGACTATGCTTATCCTTTTCAAGAACATACTCATCATTAAAAATGAAAAGAGTGTTTGTGGTAGCTCAACAACTAGAGCACAGGCCAGGAATATATGAAACACAACTCTCTTTAGATCATGACCTTGGAAGAACTGAAAACTTACAGGTCCCTTGAATTATTTCTGAAAATAGCTGCACAAAAACCATGACGCATTTGATAGTGTGCTCTCCACCCTGGAAGAAGAGTCCCGCTTTGGCAAAGAGTTAAAAGTCAAGAAAGAGGCTAGAAAAATGAGCACACAATTGAAAAAAACTCTGACTACAGAAAGTCAGTATGGTGACAAGAAAGATCAAAACACACATTCAAAAGAAGACAACAAAGCCAAAACTCCTACATTCAAAACCTTCAATAAAAATATGAATTGGTCTCAGGCCATGGAAGAGCTCAAAAAGGATTTTTAAAATCAAATACGATAGGTAGAAAAAAATGGGAAGAGAAAAGAGAAGCATGCAAGAAGATCATGAAAAAAGGGGTCAAAGGTTTGGTAAAGGAGGAACAAAAAAATGAAGAAAATAACAACTTAAAAAAAAGAGTAGGCCAAATGGTAAAAGAAGAAAAAAAGTCAATGAGGAGAAGAATGCCTTGAAAAGCAGAACTGGCCAAATGGAAAAAGAAGCACAAAAATTCACCGAAGAAATGAAGCAAGTTGAAGTGGATGACTCTATGAGACATCAAGAAACAATAAAACAAAAAGGATGAAAAAAATAGAAGACAATGTGAAATATCTCACTCAAGAAAAAAAAAAACTGACCTGGACTACAGATGCAGGAGGATAATTTAAAAATTATTTGACTCTTGAGGCAAAATGCCATCCACATCCAGAGAAAGAACTATGGAACTGGAATGCAGATTGAAGTAGAGTATTTTCTCTTGTGTTATGTTTTGTTTTGGTTTGTTTCTTCTCATGGTTTCCCCCATTCATTTTAATTCCTCTATTCAATACGACTAATGTGAAAATGTGATTAATAAGAATGTATGTATAGAAACCATATAAGATTACATGCCATCTTGAGGAGGGAAAGAGGGGGATAAAATCTCAGACTTTTGGAAGTGATTGTAGAAAATGAAAACATAAATTAATAAAAAAATTATTCGAGTCTCTGAAAGCCATGATTAACAAAAGAGACTAGACATCATCTTTCAAGAAATTATCAAGGAAAACTGCCCTGATATTCTGGAAACAAAGGGAAAAATAAAAATTGAAAGAATCCACTGATCACCTTCTGAAAGGGATTCCAAAATGAAAACTTCCAGGAATCCAGTCTCCAAGTCAAGAAGAAAATACTACAAGCAGCCAGAAAGAAATAATTCAAGTACTGTGGAGCCACAGTCAGGACAAAACAAGATTTAGCAACTTCTACAAGAAAGGAACAGAGGGATTTCAATATTATATTCAATATGGCAAAAGAGCTAGTATTAATACCAAAAATCACCTGCCTAGAAAAACTGAGTTTATTCCTTTAGGCAGAAAATGGATATTCAATGAAATAGAAGACTTTCAAGCGTTCCTGATGAAAAGACGAGCAAAATAGAAAATTTGACTTTCAGATATGACTTAAGAAAAGCATAAAAGGGTAAACAGGAAAGGGAAAACAGAAGAGACTTAATTAGGTTAAACTGTTTACATTCCTACATGGATAAATGGTACTTGTAACTCATAATAACATTCTCATTATTTGGACAGTTACAAGGAATATATACATACAAATGTGGAAATAGGACACAGATGTGAGTTGAATATGATGGAATGACATTTTTTAAAAAAATTAATGGGTGTGAAAGAGGAATACATTAGGAGAAAGGGAAATATGCTGGGAGCAAATTATTTCACATAAAAAAGAGCTTTGAGAGGAGGGGAATATGGGAGAGGTGGCAGGGAACATTTGAACCTTACTGTCATCAGAATTGGCTCAAAGGGGGAATAACATGTACACTCAATTGGGTATAGAAATAAATCTTGCCCTCCAGAAAGTAGGAGGGGAAATGAGATATGAGAAAAGGGGTGGCAGATTGGGGGAAGTAGTAGTCAGAAACAAAACACATTTGAGAAAACACAGGGTAAAAGGAAAGAGAAAATAGAATAAACAGGGCGGGAAATAGGATGGAGGGAAATACAGTAAGCAATTATAACTGTGAAAAACAATTTTGAAGCAAGTTTCTCTAATAAAGACATCATCCCTCAAATAGATAAATGAATCAGATTCATAAAAGAGCCATTCCCAAATTGATAAATGTTTTACAAAAATATTAAGTCAGTTTTCAGATGAAGTAATCAAAGTTATCCATAGTCATATGAAAAAATGTGATGCATTAATATTGAGCTTTAAGAAATGATGAGCAGGATAATCTGGAGAGATACATGAACTGATACAAAGCGAAATGAACCATGAGAGCTTCATAAACATTAACAACAATGTTGTAAGATGATCACCTGTGAATCAGCTATTCTCAGTAATACAATGAGCTAAGATAACTGAAGGATTTACAATGAAAAATGCTATCTATGCCCAGAGAAAGAACTAATGGAGTCTGAACACAGATAGAAGCATACTTTTTAAACTTTATTTTTCTTGAGTTTTTATTTTGAACTTTTACCTCATGACTAATATGGAAATGTGTTTTGCATGACTATGCATGTATAACCTATATCAAATTGCTTGCCTTCTCAATGAGGAAGGGGGAAGGGAGGGAGAGAATTTGGAACTCAGTCTTAAAAATGAATATTGAAAATTGTTTTTAGATGTAATTGGGGGAAAACAAAATACTAAATAAATATGTATATGTGGCCAATAATAAAGTACATACACATCCATATGATTTAGCTGAGAGAAATGACTATTTCTATATACCAATAATTTGGGAAGATTCAGAGCTTTCTCCCCTTCTTCCAAAGTCCTGATTTTAAGATATTCTGTCCCTTGAGGGATATTGCTGATTATGAGATTGTACTAACTTTTTTCTTCAATACCCCACCCTGGTGGAAGCTATTGTGGTCTCCTCAGGCTTGGGTGTATGCCTGTGAAACATGGACTGTCTACCAGCACCATGCCAGGAAACTGAATCGCTTTCATTTGAACTGTCTTAGGAAGGATGACCTGGCAGGATAAGGTACCAGACACTGAAGTCCTTGCTCAAGCTGAACTGCCAAGCATTCAAACAATGCTTCAGAGAGAGCAGCTCTGATGGGCTGGCCACATTGTTCGAATGCAAAATGTATGCTTGCCAAAAAGACTATATTTTATGGAGAACTTGCATGGGGCAGGCGATCACATGGTGGTCAGAAGAAGCAAAACAAGGACACTCTCAAGGTCTCTCTCAAGAACTTTGTATTTGACTGTGCAACATGAGAGATACTGGCACAGGACCACTCAGCATTGCATGCCCACATCAGAAAGGGTGCTGTGCTCTATGAGCAAAGCAGAATTGAGACAGCACAAAGTAAATGTAGGATGTGCAAATTTGGAGTATTCACATGGACTATCTGTGCCCAACCTGTGGTAGAGCATTCCAAGCTCATATTGGTTTGATCAGCCACAGTCAGAGACACACTGAAACTTGAGTTTATCATGGTGATGTCACTTTGGTCCTCTCTGCAAAGAAAGGATAACAACCAACCTCTGGCCTGGGGTGACATGACACTCAGCATAATATGCAACTTATAGAAGTTAGTATAACAGAAAAAATTAATACAGCAATCAACAAAGTTAAATTCATTACTGGTAAGTACAATAAAATGTATACTCATATCAAACTGTATGTAACTTGTCATAGTATAATTCAATAGAAACAATATGTTGCTTGTCATTGGAGCAAGTCTCTAGCAATAAATGACACATAGACTATATAACAGTTATGTACAATAACCAAATATTAAAGTCACATACATGTGCATATATAACAATATTTCATTTATAATACTGCATATCCTAAAATTCATATCAAAACAGGAGAAAAGCTCAGAATAACACCTGGGAGACAAAGTCCCTGGGATAGGCCTGCCACCGGCACTATCAACAACCTCTGACTGAGGTCTATCAGAAGGGATGAAATCAATTTGGAATTCAGAAATTTGCAAAATGACCTACATGGAAATGTATTTTGCATAGCTACATATGTATAACCTATGTCAAATTGCTTGCCTTCTCAGTGAGATGGGGGAGAGAAAGAGGGAGAGAATTTAGAACTCAAAATTTGAAAGAAGATGTTAAAATTGTTTTTACATGTAATTAGGAAAAAATAAAATGTTAAATTTAAAAAAACTTGCAAGAACACTAAATGATCTAAGGCCAAAACCACCAAGAGTCTAAGTCAAATCCCAGGAATTGCGGAAGACAGGCCCTATAGAAGACAGGACCTAGTGTTAGCCACCACATTCAGGACGAACAGGACCTGCCCACACCATCAGGAGGGCCAAGTCTGATCCAAGCAGAATCCAAGCCTAGAAACTAAGGCTGGAGATGTAAGTAAATAGAAGAAAATATTAAATGCAATACAGAGAAGCCTAAGAAGTAAAAGCAGAAGAAAAGTGTACAATAAATCCAGCTAAAAACTCAGATGTAAATATGTCCTTTCCATAAGGGTTACAAAACTTTAGAAAAAGAAAGAAGAGAGCTAAAATAAAATTATAAAGATAATGACAACTAGGGAGAAAAGAATGTCAAGGAGAATTAATAACTTAATAGAACAAATTATGTTAAGCCCAAGAATTAAACTTCCTGAAAATTAGATTGGTTTGAACAGGAAAACATATATCCTAGAGAAAATAAAAGATTTTAATGCAAAAATCAAAGCACTGAAAAAAAAAAAATGTGGTATGTACTATCAAAAGCAATTGACCTGGAAAACATTAAGGAAAAATAATATAAGAAATATAGGGTTATATGAAAATCATGAATTCCCAAAATTCTGGATAGAATATTTCAATAAATCATAACTGGATAACTGTCCACATCTTTTGGAAGAAACCTCCAAACCTGGAAACATATCTGTAATCCCAGCTACCATGGAAACTGAAGCTGAAGTACCTCTTGAGTCTAATAGATCTGAGCTGTTGTGAGGGTCCTATGCTACCCAAGTGTTTACATTAAATTAGGCATCAATATGGTGAGACCATAGGAGCAGGGGAAGGGAATGACATTGGGGAGGAATATGGAGTTCTCTAAGGAGGGGCAAACCAGCCCTGGTCAGGAATGCAGTTATCAGTAGTGGTATTAGATATGTAAGTAGCTTCTTCACTTCTAACCTGGGCAAGCTGAGGAAGCCTAGTTTTTATTTTTTTAACACTAATTTTTTTTATTTTGAGTTCCAATTTTCTGTCTTCCTCCAGTCCCTTCCCCAACTATTGAGAAGGCAAGCAATATGATACCATTATAGTTTTGAATTGATGTGAAATGAGAGAAACGATTATTTCTCTCATGTATTAATAACTAATTATTGAAATAGGACTGAGGTTTTTCCCCTTTTCTACTTCCTCATACAAAAGTCAACCAGTGTGGAAAATCTTTCTCAAAGACTTACCCAGGCTAAGATCTAATCAAAGACAGTGAAAAAAAAAGTTTACACAAATGGGTGGATTCCTGCTCATTGTGTTTACAGCGACAGGTCAGGGCAAATGCTGATTCTACCTTATCAGACAGCTATGGGGTGGGGGCAGTAGGGAGGAAGTCAGGCCCCAGGACCAGCATTTGCCTTGTCCTACCACCAGGGCCCCCAACAGCAATGGAAAGGTCCCGACACTAGTGACCCCAGCCCCTAAGCAGTGCTCTCTGCTGTATCCCTTACTCCAAAGCCCAGTTAGTATGCAGGGCAGACCTAGCTCTTAGTAGGTTCCCAACCAGCTGCTGCCTGGGAGGGTCTGAGTGCTCCTAAGAAGCACCTAACATATCAGTACAAGATGAGGGAAGTCAGTTAATCCCTGCCTTCAGGGAGCCCACCCTTCTCTGTTCCAGTTGTAGAAACTTATTGTCTGTGTAATCTTAGGGAAGTTATTTTGTTTGCCCCAGTTTCGAGATTTGTCAAGAGAAAAATTATAATGGTTTTTCTTGTGAAAATAAAATGATGTAATGATTGTAAAGTGCTTAACACTGTTACTGGCATATGCTAAGTGCTACATTATTATCATTTCTCTAATTTAATGTAATTGTTCCATACCTGATAACTTTCAAGTGGTTTTAAAATGCCAAAGGCTGTAAGATCAATGATCTCCATATGTGATTATTTGGAAATGCAACTGATATTATCTGAAGCTCATTGTTTGTGTTATTGCATTCCTAAAAGGTATCACTATTTCTAAACTCTAATGTGGTAAAATTTGAGAGACCATTATAAAATAGAATCATTGCTTTTTGGACCTCTTTTGCCATTTGGTAGAGTCTGTTTTTCAAAGTGTTATATTTTCTTCAGTTTTTTTTTGTCTCCTTTACCATACTCTTTTCTCATGATTTTCTTGCATCGCTCATTTCTCTTTCCATTTTTTCCTCTACTTCTTTTACTTGATTTTCAAAATCCCTCGAGCTCTCCCATGGCCTTAGACCAATTCATATTTTTCTTGGAGACTCTGGATGTAGGAGTTTTGACTTTGTCTTCTTCTGAGTATGTGTTTTGATCCTCCTTGTTACCATAATAACTTTCTATAGTCAGAGTTTTTTCTTTTTCTTTTTCCCATTACTGGCTCATTTCCCCAGCCTATTACTTGATTTTTATCTATTTATTAAAGTAGGGCTCTGCTTCCAGGGTGGAGGGCAAACTTTCCTAAGCTTCAGGGGTTTTGTGTAACAGTCTTCAGAGATATTTCTAGGGACCTCTAAGTTTTCAGTTCTTTCAGGTGGTATGATTTAAGGAGAGGTGTGTTTATTCCTCTCCTGGACTGTAAGAACCAACTCTTTTCTGCCCTGGAACTATGAATAGGGTCCCTCTTCCATTGCTGCCATAAGTTCTGCTATGCTAGTGCCCCACCTCACCCTGGGACTGACACCTTGGATATGGGAAAAACAAAAAGAGTCCTGTAATCTCCTTTGGACCAGTTGTTTGACACTGTCTGTGGGCTAGATACTCTGGAAGCAGTCACTGCTAATCCTGTCACTCTCCTGGTTTGGTGGCGCCAGGGCTGTGTGTGCTGGCCTGTGCACCGCTTTCCTGGTGCAATAGACCTTTCCTGATGAACTTCCAAGTTGTTTTTGACTGGAAGACTGTTTTACTCCATCTTTTTCTGGGTTCTGCTACTCTGGAATTTGTTTAGAGTCTTGTTTAATTATTGGATTATTTGGAAGGGTGAGGGACAAAGCTGGCAAGTCCCTGCCTTTACTCTGCCATCTTGGTTCTGTCTCCCAACTGATTGATGAAAAAAAAATTTTATTCCTGTTAAAAAAATCAGTCTTTAACCAGCTTTGGTCTATGAGTAAGGTTAGATAGGCATCTGGTTAGTAATGTCTACCCATCTTTCAGCATAATCTGTAGGAAACCCATATGAAATCCAACACAATATAGATATTGGATATGGTAAAAATATTGATTATTGTGGTCTGTGACTATTATATAGGCTTTTAAATGTTTCCCTGTACTGTTCAAATTGAGAATTATTTAATTAACTCCTGTGAAAGCTCTTAAAGGTTTCTGCCTATGCCTTGCCAACATCAGATCAAACTCAGGTTTTTCTTTTTGTCTGGGCCCAAACCATCTTTTTCAACTAGAATCTTACAGTATTTTAAGCCCAGCACACTTTAAGCTAACCTAATGACAACAGCTGTGAATTAAACTGTTTGCAAATCTTTATATGCATTTCTAAGAGTATATATCTATTTAGGCAATTAGAAGCTGAATACTTAGGCTGCCCTTTATCTGGAAAGTCTCAAGGAAAGGCAAAGGAGGAAAAGGATTGAGATTTGATCCAGCTCTTTGAGGAAATAGGGGAAAAGTGAATTGGGAATTGTTACCATGTGTCTTTTAGGGCAGGAAAGATACATATATGAATAATAATATTTTTTCTTTTGAAGTGCTAAGAGTAGATAGGCCTTGGACAAAGTAAAATTAAAATGTTACCATTAGTGATCATAAATCCAGATTTGATTTGATTTGGTCTAAAATCTGTCCTGAAAGAAATCAGAATGTGTTCTCCTATCAGGATAATTATGTTAAATCAGAACCTAATATAAAGAACATTTGCTATTTGGCATTAAGAAATTTATTAGCTTTGTGACTCCAAGCAAGTTACTTTATATCTGTTTACCTTAGTTTAATACTCTGTAAGGGGAGAATACTGGCACCTGCCTCCCAAGGTTGTTGTGGGGAATCACACAATTGGATTGTAAAGTGCTTAACACAGAACCTAGAATAGAGCAAGTGCTATATGAATGTTAACTGTTTTTTATTATTTCTGTAAGTAGATGTAATTGCTTCATACTGATAACTTTGGATTTTTAGATGTGATCTGTATACAATGCGTAGGTTTCTGGCAGCTTTTCTAAAAAGGATGAAGAGACTGGGAAGATTGGTAATTGTTTCCATTTCCTTAGAATAAGTGTGTAGTCTTTGTTCATGCACTAGGTGACTCATGTACTTGACAAAGGGTTTGCAAAACTACAACTTGTCTCACGAATTTCAAAACAGTTTTTTCTTAAATTAACACTTTCATAATCTTTCTGCATGTTTTTCTCAAGCATTTCCAAAGACAGTGACCTCAGTAAAGGAGAACCTCCAGACAATGTCTTTATTATCATTTCTATACAAGAGTGTGCTGAAGACAGCTTGTACCAGCTCAAAGGAGTTGAGCATTTATACCTTGGAAATAAGCAAAAGCTACAAATCAGGCCTTAGTTTATTTTGTTGATAGTCTAGACTTAAGAAAATGCTAGAGAAAATGTTAATAATGCAGTTTAAGCTTAAAGGTGGTATTGCACATACATTCTCCCCCTCATTCCCCAAATCTGGGGATACTGCTGCCTTTTTTGGTTAAGAATGCTTGCCCAAACCATAAATTTGTTGGTACTTCTTTCCTTTCTCCTTTGATTTTTGTTTAGACTGTAGGAGATGGGGATTGAGCTCCTCTTGTCAGTGGTCATTTCTCTCCAATGAAGAAATTCTACTTTGCTGTCAGTCAATTCCAAGGAAGAGACCCAGTATCTAAAGGCCTTCTGAACTCACAAGGCTTCCTCCAAGGCTGAACAAGACCATCTTTGGGTTGCTGTTTGGTCACTCATGGAAGCACATAAAAGCAGAAAGGGTAGGGAGGTCCCTAAAGTCCTGGTTCAGGCCTGCCTGAACCCATATATGTGTATTAGCAGCCACTTACTCACAGTTTACCATGTCTCCTAGAGTTAAAGATCACCAATTGTCCCTCCAAGAATAGACATATTATCCACAGATGGATCTTGAAGAGAACTGATGGGAAGTTTTAAAAAATGCACAGAATCAGCAACTTGTCTTGCTTATTGGCCTAGAAAGGGGTTGGTTGGTCATTCCCAAATGCTAGCTAGCATCCTTAAGCACTAAACCAGCATCCATAGTCAGCTGAAGAAGGCAGGGCAGCTGTGGGAATGCTGAGGTGGGGGTGCAACCCTTGTTAAAAAAGAATGCAAAAATATGTTATATGTGTGTGCATACAAAATGAATAAAATGCATTTTTTGGGGAAAGGCACTATTAGTCGGAAAGGAGGGAAAATCAAGAAAGTGAGCTTTGAAGATTTGTATTTGGCTCATGCGTGTCCTTTTTATCACTCACAAGGCTATTACTTTATGACCTGAACTATTTTGTTTCCAGTCTAGCTTTTCTCCCATCCATAACTCACAAAGCTGCCAAACAAACTTTCTAAAGCAGGGATCTTACCATATGACTCCCCTGATTAAAAAAAAAATCAGTGGCTCTTTACTGCCTATAGTAGAAAATAAATGAAGAACCATTTGCTACGTACTTATCACTGCGTGTGGGGGGATACAAAAGAAATGTATCATAGTTGTAACTCAGTATGACACTTGAAGACATTGGAAACCTAGCTCCCTGCTACCTTTCTGGACTCACTACGCATGGCTTCCTCTGCACATTCTACCTTCCGGTCCTGCACAATCCAGTTCTTCTCCCATACCTCTGTCCACTCCGTCCTTCAGGCTGGAGCGCACTTCCTCCTCACTTCTCCCTCTAGGAATCCCTAGATCCCTTCAAGGTTCTGCAGAAACTCCACCTCCAGCTTTTAGCGTTCGAGTCCGGCTGGCCCCGCCCCCTTAACTAGTATTACGTTTTGTGGATACTTTGTATCAACGTATACGAGTACAAGTTGTTTCTCCAGATAGTACGTCAACGCCCTGAGGGTTTGTTTCTTTTCCCCAGTGGCAGAGAGAGCCCAGAAAACGAAACATCAAAAAGTGCTTAATGGGAAGACTTCCCAGAGCTGCAGCTGCGCAGGCGCATTTGAGCCCCAGGATTCTTTCACTGGCGGCGGGAACTTGGTTCTCTAGGATAGCGACCAGGCCTCCTGAGCACCGATTGGCGCTGACGCCTCAACAAACAAAGCTTCTATTGGTTCAGTCTTTCGTCTCTCCCATATGTCCGCTTCTCATTGGATCCCAACGAAAGACTAAGGCCAGCCTATCGGAGCCACTCCGCCCCCTCCCTCGGTCAAGGCCACTGCGGCAGCCGGGACTCTGCACGTAGTGGGGACGGAAGTGAAAGGGTTCCGCCCCCCGCCCCCCATCTCTTCCTTGCGTTTCGGGGCCAGCGCGGTGTGGAGTGGGTGCTGTTGTGTTTCCCAGGCTCGCACGTGTGACTTTGTCACGGTGTGACTGTGAGTGTGTGCGCGCGTGCGCGGGCATCCCCCGAGTCCCCCGGCGCGGCCGGGATGCTCTGCTTCTGCCGCTGGGGCTCATCATGGAGACCAAACGAGTGGAGATTCCGGGCAGCGTACTGGACGATCTCTGCAGGTACCGGAGACGCCGCCCGGCCCCCCGCTTCCATCCCAGCACCCCTCCCCCCGGTCCTTCCTGTAGCCGTCTCCCCCAGACCCTCCGCGCCTGCCCCTCCCACTCTGCTCCCGCCGCGTCCATTCACTCCGAACGCTCCGGGCCCCTCTGCCCTCCTCTGCGCCCTCGGGTCTTCCTTCCGGTCCTCTGCTTGTCCCCAAGACCCAGCTTCTCAAATCCCATTGATTTACCTCAACTTTAGATTCGCTTCGTGTGCGTGTGTACTTCCGTCAAAACCACTTACTTCATATTTCCTAGCAACCACGTTTCCTCGTAAGCCCCCCTCCCCTTTAGACTTTTTTTAAAACACTTTCAAATAGGATTTTCTCCTTCCTCCATCCTATTTCCCGTTCGCATTCCGCAGGGGAAATTTTGCTCTCCCTTTTCTGTAGTCAGAGGAGGGAATTTAGGAATTATGATATGTAAGTGGTGCAAGGGTATGACCTCTGTGGATGGCATATTAAACATACTTTTAAGTACTTGAAAAGGTGCATTTTTTTGAAAGTTAAAATAATCATTAATTTGAAGGTGAAGAAAATAGATTCAGAGAAGTATTAGATAATTTTATAACTACCTATCAGTTAATTAGAATATATTTACATGAACTCTAAGTTTAGCTATTAGATATAATTGTTTCAGAAATGAAATTATAGAATAATAATAGCAGTTAAGATTTATGTACCAGGTACTGTGCAGTTTTTTTCTCAGATCCTCACTACAACCCTGGGAGGTAAGGTGCTGTTAAATTTACAGAGGAAGAAACGGAGGCAAATTGAAATTAACTGACTTGCCTAGAGTAACAAAACTGTTTAGCACCTGAGACAGGAGGAGAACTCAGTCCTTACTGATTAGTATCCACTCTGCCACATTGTTTCCTAAGTCATTTAATCCAGCACCTGGTGCAATTGATAGGGTGGGGGACTGAAACCAAGAAGACTCATTCGTGAGTTAAAATCCAGCCTCAGCCACTTACTAGCTGTGTGACCCTAGGCAAGTCACTTAACCCTGTTTGTCTCAGTGCTTGACTAAATTGAGCTGGAGAACGAAATGGCAGACTACTCCAGTATCTGCCAAGAAAACCACAAATAGAGTTTGAACAACCACCAGCCATCATAAAAATGAATAAAAATTCAAAGTATTCATATCATTATTTCAAGACTAGTTAGGATTTAAAAAAAAATTCTAATGTAATAGGTTTAATGTAATATTAATTAATATAGCCGCAGGCCCAAAGTGTTAATGAGGTATTAAACTAACTGTATAACGTACTTATGTGTTTATGAGATTCAGCACTTCTCTGCTTATCAGAGTCAAGAAAGGAACAACCTCTAATGACTTTGATTGCAAGCAAATTAGCCATGCTTTTGGAGGTTTAAAATTATAAAGCCTGAACAGATTTCAGCAGTTCTGTTTTGATAGTTGGAGACATTGCAAGATAGGAGTTTCCTGTGGAGGAAACTTTTGTGGGGGGTGGGAAAAATAAGACTTTTTCTACCCTTCTCCCCCTCTTAACCCTCAATATTAAGCCTATAGTGTTGAAGGGGAGCCATTGGATCAGTAGGAAACATTGCATCCAGTAGGAGACAATGTTACTGCTGTAGAGACAGAGGGAAAGTCAGTGGAAGGGTGGAGCAGCTTATAGGGAGCTAGCCCTAGCAACAGAATTCAGCTATGGAGAGAACTAGACCTTGGGAATCAGCTGAACAGTTGGCCAGCAAAGATGCTAAAGAAACATATCTGTCTTTTCACTTAGGATAAACAGAAAGCTGTTTCTTCATGATGCCTATCTTTTAAAGATGTCTTTATGCCTCAGTTTTCTCTTCTATAAAATTAGAGTTGGACTTGATGGTCCTATCCTGCTCAAAAATCTGTGATCAGTGATATGTTGTCTTTTTTTAAATTAACATTTTATGTCTTTTATGCCCTTGGCTGCCTAAACCTGAAATAATTTAAAACTTGAAGGGAGACTAGTGTTTTGTTGTCTTATTCTTTGTGACCCCATGGACTGTAGCACACTAGTATCATCTATGGAGTTTCTCTGGCAAAGGTACTGGAGTAGTTTGCCATTTTCTTCTCTAGTAAATTAAAAGCAAACAGGTTAAATCACATGCCCAGGGTCACACAGCTGCTTAATAGTTGGTTCCTGGAACCTACCTAACTGTTCTTCACAACTTGAATTAAGAAAAAAGAAAGATTAAATTGAAAAGGAGGCAGTATATATGTCTTGATTGATTTTTAAGTTGCTAAATTAAGATTTTTAATTTAAGACTTTGGTTATACATATCTCATTTCAATATATTTGTACTGCTAAAATATTATCTATGGTGTATTTTAAAATGAAATCATATATAATTGTTTGCTTTCTGTAACAATTCAGTCTATAGCTAATTCAGGCTCTTGTTCCCTTTTCTATGCCATTGGCTTTGGAGTTAGATAGCTTTTGTTTAGTTTTATTATGGACTGTTATCTTGCCTTCCTTTCTCCCTGCCATACTTACTAGGTGTTTTGGAAATGGTCAGTCTCTTGATTAGGGGAAAAAAATCAGGATAAGATTTGGTTGAAAAGCTTCACTATAACTACAGTATGAATAAACTTAATATTTTGGTCTAAGTATCAGGAACAGTGTGTAGGAAAGAATGGTTGAACTTACGTTTTACAAATAAAAGTGAAGTACCGTGTGTGTGTGTGTGTGTGTGTGTGTGTGTGTGTGTGTGTGTGTATTTTTTTTTTAGTGTTCTGACTTTGACAATATATGGCTTCTTCCACACCTGCTGTGGCCCAGCAAATGGGGATATGTTTAAAGCTCACTCCACTTTTGTATTTATTATTGTTGAAGCTACCTCCATGATTCCTGTCACTCATGTTTGCGGTCTCACTTCCATCTTTGGAAGTCTTCTCTCATCCCATATATTTAACGAGTTACAAATCTTGGTTCTTTGTCCATAACCCCTCTCATGGGCTCTTGGCCAACATCCCACTTCAGACCTTGATCAGCTTTCACCTGGACTGTTCCCATAGCCTTCAAATGAGTCTCCTGCCTTAGAAATTTCCTCTCCCCTTCATTCTTCGCATAGTTGCCAAAGTGATTTTTCCCCAAAGAAAATCTGACCATCTCATTTACAGTATTCTCTTGTGACTCTAAAATCAAATAGAGACTTCCCTTGTGGTTCTTCACAGCCTGGGGCCATCCTGTTTGTCCAGCTTTCTTGTGCATTTCTGTATCCCATGGTCCAGTTATACCAGTCTGATTTCTCTTCCTCCTAGGACGCTCCATCTCCCACCTTTTTGCCTTTGCACTTGCGTGCTTGTAATGGTCTACTTCCTCAGCTCCACTTCTCAGATCTTCCTTCACCTTGAAGGCTGTTAGCTCCTTCCCTTCTAAACTCGCTTTGTATTAGCTTTATGTGTGTTATATACCTTCCCATTGTATTGACTGGGACTTGGCAAGTCATCAAACACCTCAGTGCTGATCTGTATTAGTAGAGGAAGTTTCCTCCTTCAGGAGATTGAAGTCCAGTTCCTATCCCTATGGTATACACGTATATTCAAAGACAAAAGTAAAATAGTCTGTCTTCAAGGAGCTTACATTCTAAAGGGTGTGTGTGTGTGTTTGTGTGTGTGTGCGTGCGTGCATGTGCACACATACAAGGCAGGGACTGTTTCATTTTTGGTCTTGTATTTCCCTAGCATGGCATATGTTGTTCAGTCTGTGTTTTCAGTTGTGTTCACCTCTTTGTAATCTCATTTGGGGTTTTCTTGGCAAAGATACTGGAGTGCTTTGCTATTTCCTTCTCTATCTTATTTTACAGAAGAGAATACTGAGGCAAACAGGGTTAAATGATTTGCCTAAGATCACATAGCTAGTAAGTGTCTGAGGCCAGATTTGAACTCAGGAAGATGAGCCTTCCTGATTCCAGGCCTGGCATTTAATGAGTACATGCTTGCTTACTTGATCACCAATCCTCTGTAGTCAAAATTAGTCATTGCACTGATCTGAATACTTAATAGCTCTATTTTTTAATGTTTATTAATTGAAAAAGTTAATAAGGAGACATAGAATATTGGCAACAATCAAAATTGGATGCTAAAATTTTTGTTTTTCTTTACACTTTTGTGGCTAGTGTGTATATTTTTCTTTTGGTTTTGCCTGCTTCATTCCCCTGAGTTCATAAGTCTTCCTAAGTTTCTTAGAATTCTTATCTCTCGTTTATAAACAGTACAGTAATACTCCATGGCATTATATGCCATAATTTGTTTAGCCATTTCTCAGTTAATGGACCCTTAATTCATTTCCAGTTTTTGCTTGTTTTTTCCTACCATAAAAAAAGTAATACTATAAATATTGTATGTAGTTATTTTCCCCCTGTTTTTTGGCCTGCTTGAGGCATATGTCTAGTAGGAGTCCAGTGGTGTAAAGATTATAAACAATTCAGTCACTTTTCTAGTATGAATTCATATTGTTTTATATAACAGAACCGTTTTGTATAGCTCCACCAACAGCATGGTGATGTGCTTGTCTTCTGACATTGACAGCATCTGTCTTTTTTTTTCTTAATTTATTTATTTATTTAACTTTTTACATTCATTTTCACAAAATTTTGGGTTCCAAATTTTCTCCCCATTTATCCCCTCCCCCAACCCCAATACACCAAGCATTCTAATTTTCCCTATCACCAATCTGCCCTCTCTTCTGTCATCCCTCCCTTCTCTTGTCCCCATCTTCTCTTTTGTCCTGTAGGGCCAGATGACTTTCTATTCCCCATTAACTGTATTTCTTATTTCCTAGTAGCAAGAACAATACTCAACAGTTGTTCCTAAAACTTTGAGTTCCAAATTCTCCCCATCCCTCCCTCCCCACCCATTCCCTTTGGGAAGGCAGGCAATTCAATATAGGCCCTATCTGTGTAGTTTTGCAAATGACTTCAAAAATAGTCGTGATGTGTGAGACTAACTGTATTTCCCTCCATCCTATTCTGCCCCCCATTGTTTCCATTCTGTCTTTTGATCCTGTCCCTCCCCAAGAGTGTTAACCTCAAATTGCTCCCTTCTTCCATTGCCCTCCTTTCCATCATCCCTCCCTCCCTGCTTGTCTCCTTCTTCCCCATTTTTCTGTACTGTAAGGTAGGTTTTCATACCAAAATGAGTGTGCATTTTATTCCTTCCTTTAGTCGAATGTGATGAGGGTAAACTTCATGTTTTTTTCCTCAGCTCTCCTCTTTTTCCCTCCACTAAAAAGTTTCCTGCTTGCCTCTTGAATGAGAGATAATTAACCCCATTCCATTTCACCCTCTCTCCTCCCACTACATTTCTCTCTCACCATTTACCTTTATTTCTTTTAAGATATGGTCCCATCCTATTCAATTCACTCTGTGCTCTCTGTCTCTGTGTGTGCGTGCTTGTGTTTATGTGTGTGCACGCATGCATGTACGTGTGTGTGTGTGCGTCTGTGTGTGGTCCCACCAACTACCCAGATATTGAAACGTCTTAAGAGTTACAAATATTGTCTTTCCATGTAGGAATGTAAACAGTTCACCTTTGGTAAGTCCCTTATGACTTCTCTTTGCTGTTTACTTTTTCATGCTTCTTCTCATTCTTGTGTTTGAAAGTCAGATTTTCTTTTCAGCTCTGGTCTTTTCATCAAGAATGCTTGAAAGTCCTCTGTTTCATTGAAAGACCATATTTTCCCCTGAAGTATTATACTCAGTTTTGCTGGGTAGGTGATTCTTGGTTTGAGTCCTAGTTCCTTTGACTTTGGAATACCCTATTCCACGCCCTTAGATCCCTTAATGTAGAAGCTGCCAGATTTTGTGTTATCCTGATTATATTTCCATAATACTGGAATTGTTTCTTTCTAGCTGCTTGCAATATTTTCTTCTTGACCTGGGAACTCTGGAATTTGGCCACAATGTTCCTAGGAGTTTCTCTTTTTGGATCTCTTTCAGGTGGTGATTGATGGATTCCTTCAATACTTATTTTGCCCTCTGGTTCTAGAATATCAGGGCAGTTTTCCTTGATAATTTCATGAAGGATATAATTTTTAAATTGTCTCTCCTGGATCCATTTTCCAGGTCAGTTGTTTTTCCCATGAGATATTTCACATTTTCTTCCATTTTTTCATTCTTTTGGTTTTGTTTTGTGATTTCTTGGTTTCTCAGAAAGTCATTAGACTCCATCTGTTCCATTCTAATTTTGAGAGAACTATTTTCTTTTGAACCTCTTTTTCCATTTGGCTGATTCTGCTTTTGAAAGCATTCTTCTCCTCATTGGCTTTTTGAACTTCTTTTTCCAATTGAGTGAGCCTATTTTTCAAGGTGTTATTTTCTTCAGCATTTTTTTGGGTCTCCTTTAGCAAGGTATTGACCCCTTTTTCATGCTTTTCTTGCATCTCTCTCATTTCTCTTCCCAGTTTTTCCTCCACCTGTGTAACTTGATTTTCAAAATCCTTTTTGAGCTCTTCCATGGCCTGAGCCCTCTGGACATCCCCCTGGGATGTCTGGGATAGAGAGGCCCCGACCTCCATGTCTTTCTCTGATGGCAAGCATTGTACTTGGTCATCAGAAATGAAAGGAGGAAGGAACATCTCTTCCCCAATAATGTAGCTCTCTATGGTCTTATTTTGCTTCCTTTTTCTGGGCATTTTCCCAGCCAGTTACTTGACTTCTGAGATTCCTCTCCACCTTGCCTAGATCTGCCCAGCTATTGCTTGGGTCTGAGATTCAAATGCTGCTTCCCAGTCTCAGGGCTATCCGCGGTGAGTGGGGCTGCTATTCATTGTGAGCTTAAGTTCTGGTGCTGGGGTGGGGGCAGGGCCGCCTCCCAGGCTCAGTTCCCTCAGGGGCTTTATGCAGAGACCTTCAGTAATGGAGCGGGTGGGGGCAGGGCCGCCTCCCAGGCTCAGCGCCCTCAGGGGGTTTATGCAGAGACCTTCGGTAATTGAGCTCCTTCCTGCTCAGGGACAAGTCCTGGCCACTGCTGCCTCCCAAGGGGGCCAGAGTCACGGAGACACCCCGCTCCCCTCTTGGCCAGCCCAGATGTCTCTCTCACTGACCTGGAGCGCCTGTGGGTGGAGGGACCTTCCCGGCCGCCAGAGATTCCGTCCCTGAAGCCTGCTCGATCTGCTCCTCTGGGGCCGCAGCCAGGGCAGCACAGGGGTGGGCCCCCCTTTCTGGGGCGCGACAGACCCCTGGGGACGGCTCTCCAGGGCTCTCTGGAATGGAAATCTCTTCCACTGTGTTTCTGTGCGCCTTGCAGTGATCCAGAATTTGTGGGAAGTTCTTCTTACAAGAAATTTATGGGCTGTGGATTTGGAGCTAGCATACGTGAGTCTTTCTACTCTGCCATCTTGGCTCCTCCCCCCCAGCATCTGTCTTTTACCACCTTTTGTCAGTTTTGTAGATTTGAGGTGAAACTTTAGAGTTTGTGCCACTTATAATAAGTAAGTGCTTGCTAAATACTTGTCTTTTAAAATTGTTTATGTCACAATTGTCATATTTTAGTGAAGTCACAAGCCTGTTTATATTATAACTGCAGTAGGTTCTGCAGTTAATTTAATGGTATTATTTTGTGAATGTGAACTTGCTTTGTATTCTTGGAAATGTAGGTGTGCAGGTAGATCTAGCAGTATTTATTTTAGTAGTTTTGGACTATTTTTGCATCAAAAGGTTTTTTTTGCCAGCATTGCTTTCTTTCTATAATTTGTTAATGTTTGATTTTTTTTTTCAAATGAGACCTTCCCTAGCTGAACTTGCACATCATGATATAATGCTATGGTAAATGTAGCACCTTCTTTTTGTGACTGCCTCTTCCCAAAAAGTATGACACTATGATTTCTTGAGGAGTAGGGCTTTCTTTTATGATAAAGACTGCTTCTGTGCCACTAAGTCTTCTTTGGTTAATCTTTCCATTGAGGTCAGCTTTATTGGTCCCATTTCTAGGCTGATTAATGTATTTCTTTTATCTTTATTGCTATTTATGAATGTAATTTTTGCCTCTTTTTTTTTTTTTTGGCAGCCGATTTATTTTGCATATTCCCAGCGAGGAAAGAGACAATGCTATCCGAGTGTGCTTTCAGATTGAACTTGCCCATTGGTTTTACTTGGATTTCTACATGCAGAACACACCAGGATTACCTCAGTGTGGGATAAGAGACTTTGCTAAAGCTGATATCCTTTTTCATGAGTGTTTTTGATTCTTTCTAGTAAAATTTTGTTGCACTAAAAAGTTTTCTTCCTCATCTTGTCTTGGAGGGTGATAACCTACCCAAAGCATATAGCTTATGATTAAGAGAGAAAGAAAAAAAATTGAGTCTTCAAACATATAGTAAGCTAAAGTTTTGAAGTTTTTTGGAAAACTTTACATGAGGCTTGAAATTAAACTTTTTTTCCTTTTCTTAGAACAGTTAAAGTTGGCCTGTGAGCTCATTTACCTTTGCCTGTTTTTATTGTTGCCCTGAAAGATTCCCTTATCCAGACATTGCCTATTTCAGTGAAATCACAGGTTCATTTCCTATCCACATTCTTGCTATTGCTGTATTTTACAAGGTTTACTTTAATCAGATTGGTATCTTTAGTCAGACCAAGAAATCATTAAAAACACTTTTTCATTTGAGTCAAAGTCAAGTGAGAAAAAAAATATTGAATAGCTTAGTATCCAACAATGCAAGGTACTGTGGCTAGGTGCTACATGGTATAAAAATGATTCTTAAGACTTGGTCCCTGTTCTCAAGCAATTTACAATAATTTTGAAATTAGATAGAAAACATTTTTTACATGGTGTAAGTAGTTCCAGATAAACTAGAGGAGCAGTCTCAAGAAATGATTAATTGCAAAAATGTACTATATGAATTCAGATGAGAAAATTTTACTTATGTTGTGGTAGACAGGGAAAACTTTATGTGGAGTAAATAAGATTTGAGCTGAGTCTCAAATGATAGGTAGCTATTAGTAGAAGAAAGGACATTTTAGATGGAATACTTGAGCAAAAGGTTAGAAGTGAGAAAGGGTATGTTTGGGTGCAGGGTGTGCACCCAATTTGGAGGCAAAGTTAGTATAGTATGGAATAAAGCTGGAAAGGCAGATTGAATTTGACTGTAGATGTTTCTAAATACTAGGCTAAAAGAGTTTGAACTTTATTTATCATGGAACAGAGAGAGAGTCTTTCAAGGTTTTTGGCAAGAGAGTGACATGATTATTCAATTAGACAAGCATTTATTAAGTACCTTTAACATGCCAGACACTGTGTTCAGCAGTGGGAATACAAATACAAAGAGGTTATGAGCAAATCATCGTTTCAGAAAAGTTCATCTGTTGGCAAAATGCAGTTAGATTGGAGCAGGAAAACCAGGTAGAAGTAAGAGTTGTTAGTGAGTAGTAAGAGTTATTAGCCCTCAATTTTTTTTTATAGTCATAGTCTCAGAAAAGTAAATTGGGTCATTTAATGGCCGTGAAGCAGATTTTTCTCAGGCAAAGAAAAATCTCAGTCTTTTCATGAGTTTGGTTCTTTAAACCTTTGCTTTAATTTAAAATTTTTTGGATGAATTTTGTTACAACATGGCCTTCTCCCTTTTCTTTCTCTCTCATAGGGTCTTCAAAAACTGGTTAACGTTGATTAGTATGGGTTAACAAAAAGGAGAGAAGTATTAACACTGAAGAATCATGTTTGACTAGAATTTTGTTGCTTTACAGTTTGACATCGTTTCCATTGCTGCACTCATGGCTATTGTTCTGTATATGGCTCAATATTTTTCACCTGACATTTGTTATAAATGTAGGTATATGAATATGCCTAGATAAAACCTGTAATATTCCACTTTTTGCTACCTATATTTTGGAATGTCCTGGGACCTGGGGTGTTCTGTTGGTGGTCACTTCTATTAACTTCTTTGATGGTGTAGAGAGAGAGAGAGAGAAAGTGTGTGTGTGTGTGTGTGTGTGTGTGTGTGTTTGTGCGCGCGTGTGTGTGATGGCTTTAAGGGACATTATAAAAGAAGTATTTCATTACACTTCTTAATGGGAAGGCAAGAAAAGACTCAAAGATTCATAGGATTATACATTTAGAGCGAGAAGGGACTTTAGAGTTCTTCTAAGTGGGAGAAAATGTTGCTACCCTTAATGGAAATAGAAAAATTCAGTAATGAGCTTGTTGGGAAGGGGAAGAGATGAGTTATAGTTATATTGAGTTTAAGATCAAGAAAATACGAATAGAAGCAAGTATCTGGAAATGTTGGAAATTTCTTTTGGAAGGAAAGTAAGGATTGGAAATATAACTATGAAAGTTGGCTACTTAGACATGATAGTTGAAGTCATGGTAATGGGTGAAATCTTTTTTTATTTTTAATTTTTAAAAACATTTGTTTTTCGTTTTCAACAGACACTTCCACAAGATTTTGAATTTCCAATTATCTCCCCATATTTCCCCTCTCCTCACCCCAAGACAGCATGTATTCTGATTACCATTTCCCCCAATCCTCCCTCCTTTCTATCACACCCCTCCCTTCTCTTTATCCCCATCCCCTCCATTTTCTTGGAGGGCAAGGTAGATTTCTATACCCCATTGCCTGTATATCTTATTTCCCAGTTGCATGTAAAAACAACTTTTAACATTCATTTTTAAAACTTTGAGTTGCTCTCCCTTCCTCCCCACCCTTCCCCTGAGAATGCAAGCAATTCAGTATAGGGTTATACTTGTGTACTTAAATGTACAACACTTCCATTACAGTCATATTGTAAAGGACTAACCATATTTCCCTGCATCCTATCCTGCACCCCATTTATTCTATCCTCTCTTTTGACCCTATCCCTCCTCAAAAGTATTTACTTCTAATTACCCCCTCCTTCCATTTACCCTCACTTCTATTATCCTCTCACTCCCTGCTTATCTCCTTACCTGCTACTTTCCTGTTAGTGTAAGATAAGATATTCATACCAGATTGAGTGCTTATGTTATCAATGGCTGAAATCTCTTAAGAGAAGATACTTAAAGATTTTATTGGCTATAAAACTTGCAAAGAACTGAGGACACTGTCACAAATCATATATAAATCTTTTTAACATTGCTAATTGCCCAAATGAACTCATCTCTTTTGGGAATGTCCCCTTGACAGTGAGAAGTCTTTGTAAGTTAATATATAGAATTCATGTAATAATCTGTTTACTTTTTAGTTGTGTTAAATATTTTACCACTTACAAAGTGGTAAAGCTTTCACATATATTCTGTAATTCTCATAATAATGCTGTGAAAGAGGCAGGACTTACTCCCATTTTTCATATATGAAGGAACCAAAGGTGATGTACTTTGCCCAAGGAAGTTCATTAAGTGTTTTAGAGCTAGTGTTTTCTGATTCCTAGTTAGTCCTTTCTCTACAACCATGGAATTTTATACACTCATTCTGTCACCTGATAACCTGAAAGTATCATATCCTGTTTTATAGTGGAAAATACTATAAATTAGAATTAAATTAAGAAAAAAATTTCTCCTGTGGTACTTGTCCCTTATTAATTTTTGACCTATAAAGGAATTCAGTATTACATTAAATTAAATGAGTGTTTTATTCTATTCAGGTTTGTTTTTAAATTATAATGTTATAATATTAGGGCTTTTTATTAATTAGTTTGTTTTCAGTTTTCTACAATCACTTCCATAAATCTTAGATTTTCTCCTCCTCCCTTCCCCCTTCATCCCCCTCTCCCTCTCCCGTCTCTTTCCAAGACAGGGTGGAATCTTATATGGGTTCTGCACATATGTTCTTATTAAATTTTTCACCTTAATCATGTTGCATGGAAGAATTAAAATGAATGGGAGAAACCATGACAAATCAAAACAAAATTCAGGAGAAAATGGTCTGCGTCTATATGCTGTCCAGTTCCATAGTTCTTTCTCCGGATGTGAATGGCATTTTGCCTCGAGAGTCCATTGGGAATTTTTTAGATTCTTGCCTTGCTGTGAAGGGCTCAGTCTACCAGAAAAATTCCTCACACACTGTGGTTGTTGCTGTTTACAAAGTTCTCCTTGTTCTGCTCCTTTCACTTAGCTTCAGTTCATGTAAGTCCTTCCAGGCCTCTCTGAAGTCCTCCTGTTCATCGTTTCTTATAGCACAATACTATTCCATTACATGCATAATACCACACCTTGTTCAGCCATTCCCCAATTGATAGGCATTCTCTCCATTTTCAGTTCTTGGCCACCACTAAGAGAGCTGCCATAAATATTTTTGTACATGTGGGACCCTTTCCCATTTTTATGCTCTCTTTGGGATACAGCCCTAGAAGCAATATTGTTAGGGCAACGGGTATGCACATTTTTGTAGCCCTTTGGGCATAGTTCCAAATTGCTCTCCAGAATGGTTGGATCAGCTCACAGCTCCATCACCAATGAATTGTGTTCCAACTGTCCTACATCTCCTCCAGCATGTATCATTTTCCTGTTTTGTCATGTTTGCCAATCTGATAGGTGTGATGTGGTGCCTCAGGGTAGTTTTGATTTGCATTTCTCTAATCAATAGTGATTTAGAGCATTTTTTCATATGACTATAGATAGCTTTAATTTCTTCCTCTGAAAACTGCCTGTTCATATCCTTTGACCATTTATCAGCTAAGGAATTGTTAGGTATGTTAAAATCAATTTTTGACATTAACTCATTAGAAGTCAGTAATATCTGTATTAACGTGGCAGAACTATTTGGACTATTATAGAATTTGTGAAAAATTTGGAATGGATTAGGCTGAAGTTAACTTTTGCCAACTTAAAAAATAAGTAATTGCTAAGCCATTGGTAGTTATTCCCTTGTAAACTTGACACTTTTTATACAGATTGTTTTCTAATACTTTGCAGTTTAGCATCTCACCTCGATGAGATTTCCTTGACTACTCAAATCTTCACATTCCTTGAATTCCTAGAGCCCTTGTGATCTGTGCCAAACAGCCTTAACTTTCCATTTGATTGTATGCTTTCTTGTAGTTTTTAATTGCTAAGTGTATGAAAGCATGCCTTCAATTAATCATGACATGTCTTTATTAAGTACCTGATATGTGCCAAGTGCTGTGTATAACTGCTTATCCTCTCTCAGTTTCTTCATCAGTAAAGTAATCACCTTGGAACGGATGATTTCCAGTTCTAAATTTATAAACTTCATAGTCAAGACTTCGTTCTTTTATTGTTTTCATATTCTTACATTATTCTTGCAACAATACCGGACCACATGGGTATTAGAAAATTATTTGAATGAATGTACTGGTTATGAGTCATTTTTATGTCTTTGTGAAAACAGATCTAATCAAACTACTCCTTTGGTAGTATTTTACTTCAGAGAAATACCATTTCATTTCTCTGAGTGGGTCTATAATTCTCCCCCCCTTAAAACCAGTTTGCTAATTCAGTCTACTTTTCCCAACTGCTCCAAAACTCATAGTTTTATTGTAGTCTTTTTCTTATCATACTTAATACATGTTTAAAATAGGTTATATTTCCTTTCTTCTTTCAACCAGGTGCTTAAATTAAAGCTCTTTAGAGTCTTCTGTGGCAAGTAATTCATTACTGATTTTGTTATTCATGGTAAGGAATAGGTCCTCTGGTTATAAAGTTCTCAGATGCTTTGTTTCATTTTGACGTTTAAAATGTAACTTTAAAAATGTTGCTGCTAACTTCGAAATGACTGTAACAAGTTTTCTCTCATCTCCAGTGAGGGTAGTTGAATAAATGTGTAATACCAGGGCAGCCAGGTGGTGTGAATAGGGTCCGCAGGCCAGGAGTCAGGAAGACTCATCTTCATGAGTTTAAATCTGATTTTGACATTTATTAGTTTTGTAACTCTAGGGAACTAGTAATGCTTACCTTTGTTTGCCTCAGTTTTCTCATCTATAAAATGAGTTGGCGAAGGCAATGGCAAACCAGTTTAGTATCTTTGCCAAGAAAATTCCAAAATGGGGTTACAGAGAGTCAGACCCAACTGAAACGACTGGACAACAAATAAATAGTACCAGTTATTTTGCTCTGACTGACTTTGTTCTCATGTAACTGGCATCTTTTTGAATAACCATACAGCCAAAGTAAGTCCAGGTTTCAGGACCTGAAAGAAGTTTTGTTGGGACTTTAAAAGAAATCAGGCATACAGGCAAGTAAAAATTTTAGTAACTATAGAATTGTACTTTTTTCCTACAAATTCCCACTGCCAACAGCTACATTTTTGCTGTTACATTATTAGGCATAAGTTAAACAAAAGTGCATTGCTTGTGACTGAGTTTTTAAAAAAAATTTTTCTTCAAGGATATTAGAGACTGCCTTTGGTTGAACAGTCAACTCAATTATTTGTGGTAATGTTGGTAATATAAAGAATAATTTCCAAACAATTTCACTCAAATGGTTTGACAAGTTCACTTATAAGTTTCAGGTGTGTGTGGATGCATGTTATATGCATGTATATGTACAGATACACATATATGTAGTTGGAAATGTATACATACATGTATTCACACAGATTATACACACACACATTTTAAATTGATGATTAACAAGGAGAAAAATGAGAAGACAATAGAAATTATACCTTCTTTTGTTATCTTATCCTTTGGTTGTCCAAAATTGAAGGAACAGTGACTTAGGATCAGGGAGGCAAAGAATTGGAACAATTACGAGTTAGCTTGGTTTAAGTTTCTAGTGTTATTTTTTATCAGTTGCATTATGGTTATTTTACTATCCAAATTTCATCCTTTTCCCCCAAATGAGAGCATATTATTTTATCACCCTTATGTTTTACTTCTCCATACTTAATTTCCTTTTTTCCTCTTTGGACTTTGTACAAGCTAGTTTACTGATACTAAGTTTTTGGTATTTGTATTATGAAGTCAGTGGATGCTCATAACTACCTTATACATATGTATATCAAAATATTTTTAGGGAAAAATTACTCAGGCACATCTGTTTGGAAGTAATTTTTCTTTTTAAAGCTTAATTTTGTATTTTTAAACATTGTTGTAGATAAGTTGATTTATTGAATTTCTGTTCTTACTTATTAACCAGTATCATAGGAATGATGCATCTCATAGTATGTATATTAATAGCGAGTGTTGTAATAGCTAATCTGCTATCTGATTTCTCTAAGATTTGACCTAATTTCTTTTGGAATCCGAATACTCATTATTTGTTAGGCTGACACTTTTTTTTAAGTCCCTAACGAATTTATTTTCTAGTAATTTCACTGTTGGTTTGTATAATACAAAGAAATGATCACAGGATTAAATAAGAAGTTCTATAAGTTATCCATTACATTTATCATTGATGAGATAGATGATGGTATTTAAGGTACTTAAAAAATATTGAACATCTTAGTTGAGAATTACAAACCTTAAACTGTGTGAGTTACTATATTTTGTTTTTCCCCATAAAACAAGGAGTAGGACCCTAGAATATTTACCATATTTGATTTTGACCTATGTAAAAAGGACATCAGATCTTCACATTCTCTCTGTCATATATAGCTAAAGACTTTATCAGGAGTGAAAGATTCATTTTTCTAGAACTTTGCTTTTAGTGTTGTGCCTTTACCACTTGATTTTTGTTACCACTCAGCTTCTGAGACTTCCTTGGAATTTGTCCAACTGGAGAACTTTTATGGGTTTTTTTTTAATTCATAAAAAATAATGTCTAAGAGGACGTATTTGAGAATATACTTGCATACTCTTGGGAATCTGAAGCTCAATCTGTCATTAAAGAATTTGTTATTTTTTGTTTTATACATACATACATACATACATATATATAAAATTTGTTAGTAGTCATTTTAGAGCCTTTTTCGAAGGAAAATATTTGGATACTTTGAAAAATCTTTGTATTTATCAGTATAGGTCCCCCATCTAGTAATACAGATTATTACTTCTTCATAGCTTCTTATCTGGTGCATTTTTTTGCCCATATTTTCTCATAGAGTAGAGGTTTTTAACTTGGGATCTGTTTTTTTTTTTAAATTGATAATTGTATTTCATTATAATTATTTTCCTTTGTGTTCCTATGTATCTTATGCATATAAAACATTCTGAGAAGGGGTTCACAAATTTCTCTAGACTACCATAGGGCTTCCATGATGCAAAAAGGTTAAGAATTACTATTATAGAGGGTCTAGATTCTTTTATTTTAATTAAATTAAATTATTTTGTCAAATTTTCAGTTCCAAACTGTCTCCCTCCTTTGCTCTGCAGCCCACACAGGCCACAGTTTAACGAGATTTATAAATATGTATAAAACTATAGTGTGATATTTCTATTTTATCAGTTCTTTCTCTGGAGGTAGATAGTATCTTCCTTCATAGGTCCTTTAGAGTTGATTTGGTTATAGTACTCAGAATAACTTGGTGGTTCAGAATTATTCTTTTATTTATTCTATTCTGTTACTGAACATTTTCTTGGTTCTGCTTATTTCACTTTTCATTCCTTCACGCAAGTCTTTGTATCTTTTTCTAAAATCACCCAACTCCTCAGTTTTTTTGTAAATTAATTTGTTTTCAGTTTTCAACAATCACTTCCAGAAATTTTTAATTTTCTCCCCCTCTCTCTGTCCTCCCTCCTCAAGACAGCATGCAATCTTATATAAGTTCTACACATACATTGTTATTCAATACATTTTCACGTTAGTCATGTTGCTTAGAAGAATTAAAATGAATAGGAGACACCAAACATATCAAAAAGAGAAAATAGTCTGCTTTGTTCTGCATTCTGATGCTATAGATCTTTCTCTGGATGTGGATGGCATTTTGCATCAAGAGTCCTTTGGAAATATTTTAGGTCCTTACATTGCCATGAAGGGCTAAGTGTATCAAAAACAGTTCTGGCACACTGTAGCTGTTACTGTGTATAATGTTCTCCTGGCTCACTCAGTATCAGTTCATATAAGTCTTTCCAGGTTATTTGCCATCACTTATAGCACAGTAGTATTCCATTTCACAACTTGTTCTTCCATTCCAAAATTGATGGGCATCCCCTTGATTTCCAGTTCTTGGCTACCACAAAAAGAGCTGCTATAAATATTTTTGTACGTGTGGGTCCTTTTCCCATTTTTATGACCTCTTTGGGATAGAGTCCTAGAAATGGTATTGCTGGGTGTGCACATTTTTATAGCCCTTTGGGCATAGTTCCAAATTGCTCTTCAAAATGGTTGGATTAGCTCACAGCTCCACCAACAATGCAGCTCATCATTTTTGTACAGCATAATAGTATTCCATCACAATCATATACCACAACTTGTTTAGCTTTTCCTCAGTTGATGGACATCCCCTCTATTTCCACTTCTTTGCCACCACAAAGAGAACTGCAATAAATATTTTAGAACATATGGATCTTTTCCTTTTTCCCTGATCACCAACAGACCTAATAGTGGTATTGTTGGGTCAAAGATTATTCACAGTTTCATAACACTTTGGGCATACCAAATTGCTCTGTATAATGGATCAGTTCAGAGTTCTACCAACAGTGCATTAATGTCCCAATTTTCCCACATCCCCTTCAGTATTTGTCATTTTCCTTCTCTGTCATATTAGCCAATCTGACAGGGGGTAAGGTGTTGTTTTAATTTACATTTATCAAATTTCTCCAATCAGTAAGGATTTACAGCATTTTTTCATATGACCACATATGATTTTGATTTCTTCATCAAGAAACTGTCTGTATTCTTTGGGGAATGACTTGTATTCTTATAAATTTGACAGAGTTCTCTCTCTGTGTATTTGAGATATGAGACCTTTATCTGAGAAAGTATGTATAGGAATTTTCCCCCAACTTTTGGTTTTCCTTCTAATCTTGGCCATATTGGTTTTATTTGTATAAACCCTTTTAAATTTAATGCAATCAAAATTAGCCTTTTTACATCTCACAATGATTTCTATCTTTTGTTGATTCATAAATTCTTCTGTCTTAAGTCTATAATAGTTCAATGTTCTCTGGTTTTTCTTATGCTGTCTCCTTTTATATCTAGGTCATGTATCCATTTTGACCTTATCTAGGTAAATCGTATAAGATATTAATTTATACCCAGTTTTTGCCAGACTGCTTTCCACTTTTCCCAACAATTTTTTTTTTAACCAGATAGCGTATTCTTATCCCAGAAACTTGTCTTTACATTTGTCAAACATAAGGTTTCTTTAATCATTTGCTGCTTTATATTGTATGTCTACTCTGTCCCACTGATCCACCCTTCTATTTCTTAGTCTACAAAATAGTTTTTATAATTATTGCCTTATAATTTAAGATCTGGTACTGTGAAATCTCCTTCTTTTATATATTTTTTCATTAATTGCTTTGATATTCTTACCTTTTCTTCTTTCAAATGAATTTTATTATTTTTTTTCTAGTTCGGTAAAATAATTTTTGGTAATTTATTTGGGATGGAATTGAATAAGCAGACTAGTTTAGGTAGAATTGTCACCTTTGAACATGAACAATTCATGTTTCTCCACTTATTTAAATCTGATTTTATTTGCATTAAAAATGTTTTATAATTATGTTTATGTGATTCTTGTGTTTTCCTTGGCAGTCAATTCCCAGATATTTTATATAATTTACAGGTATTTTACATGGGGTTTCTCTTACTATCTCTTCTTGCAGGATTTTGTTGGTGATACATAAAAACTGATGATTTTTGTAAAAATACTCAATCCTATTAAAAACACTTGAAAGCATCAGTATAAATGGAATTTTCTCAATATGACAAGAAGCATCTACCCCAAACCATCAGCAGTAACTATTTGAAATGAGGATAAACTAGAAGCCTTCTCAGTTAGATCAGGAGTGAAACAAGGATGTCTGTTATCAACAGTATAATTCAGTATTATCTTAGAAATGCCAGCAATAGCAATAACAGAAGAAAATGAAGGAAACAGAGTGGACAGTAAGGTAATAAAGCTCTCTTTTTGCAGATGATACGATTTACTTGGAAAATTCTTTAGATTTAATGCAAAAAGTTAGTTGAAACAGTAATTTTAGCAACATAGATATAAAGTAAAACTTCATTAATTCTTTGAAAGCCTTCCTCTTACTCTTTTAGTCTCTCATATATACCAGTTTATTGTCTTTTGTTTACCTACAGCTGTGTATATCCTCAAGATTGCTTTTGATTACAACTATCTACAGGAGAACATAAGTAGAAAAAAATCAATCATGGTGCATCCAAGAATGAGGCTTTTAAAGATTATATCATAGAATAAAAAAAATATTGTTCACATGAATGGTTTTTTTCCTTTTGTCTGTAGACTATTTTTTTGGGAAAAAATTAATTGACTTCCTTGACATTACTTGTACTCTTCAGTCATTGTCCTTTTTTACTGCCTCAAGGTGAAGATGTGCAGAAAGTTTTAGATGAATGGAAGGAATATAAAATGGGAGTACCAACATATGGTGCAATTATTCTTGATGAAACACTTGAAAATGTGAGTGAAATTGAGTCAAAGTGACATGCAATATTTTAAATGAACTAGTTAGCATTGAACTTGAGTAACTTTTTAGCTTCATCAAATATATGTGTTGTGTTAATGTTCTGAATTTAGGTTTTAAAATAATAATATTGTATTCTATAGGATAGTGAAATCTTGTGTTACATTTGTATTCTTCCATCTGCACCCCAACTTTTTGTTTTCTCTGGTTTGATAGTCTAGTCTTCGAGTTGTAGCTGTTTGGTTCAGTGGCACCAAGTAGCAAATGCTGAGGTAGAAAAAAAGAGACATTGTCTTTGCTGCTGACTGGTAGTGTAATTTTATATTTAGATTTAAGAAAATTATTCCATTTCTGATTTTCTGATGACACTTAGCAGGGAAATTCCCAAACAACTCAGTGTTTTCAGTTGAGGATGTTTTGTTTTTCTTGTAGTGAATCAGTCACAGCATTTATTAAGTAACTACTATGTGTGAACGAGGCACTGTACTTCATACAGCAATGAAAGAGTCCTCAACCTCAATGAATTGCATTTATTTTGTGTGGTTTTTTTTTTTTTAAGGTATTATTGGTTCAGGGTTATCTAGCAAAATCAGGCTGGGGATTTCCAAAGGGAAAAGTAAATAAAGAAGAGGCTCCACATGACTGTGCTGCAAGAGAGGTAAGTTATGTACATGCAGGTAAATGCTATTATTTCGCTATTGTAATCTGTTTTTTATTATTTTCATTTTAATAATATAAATTATTCCTTTGTCATTTCCTTCTGAATCTATTTGTGCTTGCCTTCTGATGTTTTTTCATATACACTTCTGTTCATGTATTTTTATACATTTCTGCTTTTCTACCATTTACTGACCATTAGTTTTATTTCACACTCCTCCAGCCCTCCAATTTTAGACTTAAATCAGGAGAAAATACCATTGATATGTAGGCAGTGGTGTGCTACAACTGGCTTATACTGGCTCAAGAGAGCCAATTGTTAGATTTTCAGGATTTTTGTGAACTTATTGGTAGTGTTTAATAGGTGTGCGTTTCATTCAGCTTCTACACCAGTAGTGTTATTTGTTGCTTTACAGGAATGATTGTCAGCAATAGTTGAATGTATTTTCAAAATGTTAATGTCTGTTTTAAATGCTTGTGGTTTAAATGATGACTATTTAAAACCAATTGCATTTTATTATGATGGTGTTAATACAATGCTGGGAAGAAAATCTGGAGTAGCTATGAAGTTGTTAAATCATTGATTACAGTTATCGCTTGACTATTTCAGTATCTGAAATAAAATGAGTTAATCAGTTAAAAGTAATTCCAGATATTATTTATTGTCACCAATTTGATAAAAGTCAAGCTGAGCTAGAAACTGTAGCTGAAGTATTTGAAATTATTAAAATAGACAGTGCTAGGGACACATGGGAGGCATATACAGTTCAAGAGTTACAACTGCTGTCTGCTTCACATATCTTACATTATTATATACATATATTTTTCTCTTTATTCTGGTTAGGCACAGAGATTAGTTGACATTAATTATTTGCAAGACTAAATGATTGATGCTCATTTATCTTTTGGACTATATTACAGTCAAGATCACCTAACATTCAGAAAGTGCAAAAATTAATCAAGTGCATTGTGAGAGCTTTGGAAAATCCAGTGAATCGGTACTAGAAAGCAATCTCAAGTGGCAGATTGGATTAAATTTAAAGACATTCCATTTAATAAAAGTTTAAAACTTAATACTCTTTCTAGGAATATATTATTAAAAATATTGGGCAGCTAGGTGGTGCAGTGAATAGTGCAGGAGTCAGGAGGACCTGAGTTCAAATCTCACCTCAGACACTTGACACTCACTAGCTGTGTGACCCTGGGCAAGTCATTTAACCCAAATTACCTCATCCTGGGTCATCTCCAGTCATCCTGATGAATATCTGGTCACTGGATTCAGAGGACTCTGAAGAAGTGAGGCTGGTGACCTGCACAGCCCTCCCTCACTCAAAAAAACAAAGTCAAGTGCAAGTTATGTCATTATTCTCTGATGGCATGGTCTTCTTCGCAAAGAAGGATGAACACACACATATTAAAAATGTAATTCAGTGCATGAACTTTTATCTTTTATTAAGCAGAAAAAACTCTGAAAGCATTATTAATTGTTTTGATTTATTAGAACCATCTAGGTGGCCTTATGAAGAACTAATTTCACTATGGATTACAGGGGACAAAAAGTTGTATCACATGAAATTTTGAAACAAGAAATTGAGTTGAACAATTTTCAGGATTTTGTAAATAATAATGTAGAATTAAACAACATTCCAATCCCCGCATCTATACAAAAAAACTAAAAAAAATTGTTACCGTTATTGCAGCCAGAGGTGCTAAAGCTGAAAGTAGTTTCAGTTTAATATAGTTTGTATAAGGGTGAGAGATAGTACAAGTGTACGTCTCATATTGGTGGATTGGGATGCAACTCTATTAGCCAAATCTAATTAGTTATAGAAAATTTACAATAAAAAGTATTGTGTATTTTATTATTATTTGAGTTGTGTGCTACACTATATCAATAAAATTTATAATAAACACATGAACTTACATCTTTATAATAAACTTGCACAAACACATGTTTTTCCACTTGAGTTCTTCAAGGGTTGTTAAACTCTTACCAACATACCATACTGGTTGGGTGACTATTTTCTTACTTATTTTGGATTGCTGGTGCCTTCCAGACAACAGAACCTTTTCTTTTTTGCATAGTTTGTGAAAGCCATATAGTAATGTGACAGTCTGAAAAATGTATACTTCCTGTTTTAAAAAAAAATCAAAGTTTTCTTATTGCTTGCAGATTAAAGGAGGCAAACTACTAAGTTACTGGCACTCAGTGCCCTCCAAAATTTGATCCTAAATTAATTTAGATCATTTCTTTCAGGAATGATTTATCTTATGGAATGAGAGAATTCCTTCAGAAGTTTGATATGACATCCCTATCAAAAAAAAAATTATTCCCTCATGATTAGCATGAAACTTAGTTGTCAATAAGAAAACAACACTGAAAGAAAGTAACATTTAAAAACTAATACCTAAAGCCATAAAGCTACTAAGATTTTAAAAGAGCATGTGAAGTTTAACCAGATAATGACTTATTAGTGGTTACTATGTCACAGTTTGCTGTTTTTCTCTTGTACATTAAGAAATATTGTTACTATCATTTCTTTAGGTATAGTTATCTATGTCCTGATTCTTCTTTGTCCATTCTATTATTTTACTACATATTGCATGTTAACTTGTCATTTCTTTTCATGTATCAATAATAGATTATAATTTATTTAAATCACTGCCCAGTTGTTAGACTAATTTGTTTCCAAATTTTGCTACCAAAATTAAAACAACTTTATCCAACTGTGAATGTGCAGTAACAATAACTCTTTTGACTCCTTTATTTGCCTGTCCAAAGAGAACCTGGGAGCCATTTTTCCACATAGTTACTACTTCCCTTTTGTCTTTTAAGTTCTTTCAGTATATTGCCTCTTCGTCTTTGGAAAAGAATCTAGAATTTAAGATACCGACTTCTAAGTTAATGTTTACAGATTGTCTATAAACGTTTTACTCTTCTGATATTCTCCCCTTTGTCACTGTCACTGCAGATGGAAAAGGAAATTTGGTCTTCAGTCAATACCATTTTATATTTTTGTTTCATGGGTTCCTATGTTACATGGCCAAGTGTCCAGTGCATACACACATAGAGAAGTAAAAATGCACTACCTTGAGGTTTCTTTGGCATCTTAACTTCTTTCTGTTTCAATGCATTAGTATGATCTGCATTGTAGGTATCATCTCCTCTTTCTTCCTTCCCAGGTTTCTTTCCACCTATGCTCAAATAACTATCTTTGAGACTTTGCCTCTCCCATTTTGGCATTTTGTTCTGTGTTTTCTATTTCGTTTCTTTTTTAAATTAAATTTAATAGTTTATTCCTCCAATTACATGTCAAAACAATTTTTAATGTTTGTTTTTTGAAATTTTTGAGTTCCAAATTTTATCCTTCCCTCCCTCCCATCCCACCTCATTGAGAAGGCAAACAATTTTATATAAGTTATACAAATTGAATCAGGCAAAACATTTTCATGTTAGTCATGTTGTGAAAGAAAAATGAAGAAAGTAAAGAAGGAGTATGTTTCAATCTGCATTTAGACTCCCATCAGTTCTTTCTCTGGAGATGGATAGCGTTTTTTATTGTAAGTCCTTTGTCTTGGATCCATTATATTACTAAGATTAGCTAAATCATTCACAACTGCTCATCACAAGGTATTGCTATTACTGTATAAAGTGTTCTCCAGGTTCTTCTCATTTCACTTAGCATCATTTCATGTAGGTCTTTTCAGGTTTTCCTGACAGCATCCTGCATTTTCTTTCTTATTTTCTTTCTTTCTCATCAGTCATGTATAGCAACTTGTTCAGCCATTCCCCAATTGATGGACATCCCATTAATTTCTAATCTTTTGCCACCACTAAAAGAGCTGCTATAAATATTTTTGTATGTATAGGTCCTTTTCCTTTTTGTTATCGATCTCTTTGAGATACATGACCCCTAAAAAACAAATTTTCAAAGCTTTTCTATTAACCATAGGATAAAATTCAAAATTATAAGCCTGACATTTAAAGTCTCATACAAACTGATGTCCACCTGTATTTCCAGTCTTATTTCCTATCAGTCCCCTTCTCACATTCTTTTCTAATCAAACTGTCCCGTGCCTTTTCCTCTTATACAACATTCCATTTCCTGACTTTGCATGAGTAGTCACCTACAACATATCTAGAAAGCATTTAATCTCTACTCCCAACTCTGAGAATCACAACCTTCCTTCAAAGCAGGTGCCACATGCTACTTGATGTCTTTCCTGATGCCTCCAGTTATGAGTACTTTAAAAGTTACAGAAAAGGTGCTGACCTCTGTTGATAGAGGGAGTTTCCTTCTCTAGGGGTTATCTATACAAGTCATATAAAAGGGCAGTCCCAATCCCTATTACCTACCTCACAGAGTTGTTAGGAAACTGCTTTTCCAATGGTATAACACTGTAGAAATGTAAGTTATTATTGTTAACAACAAATATTTGATAGCAAAATGAATAGAGAGCTGATGTCTGATTCAGGAGAACCTGGAGTCCACATCCCACCTGTGACAAATGCCAGTGATGTGACTCTGGGAAGATGAATTATCCTCTCAGAATCCTGGATAATATTGGGACACTGTAAGTCGCAGAAACAGTTACTTAACTGTGAATGGGTCCAACTATTCTGGAAAGTGATTCAGAATTTTTTTCAGAAAGATATTAAACTGTGCATACCCTTTGACCAATAAATACCACTACTAGGTCTATACTCCAAAAAAGTAAAAGAAAGAATAAAATGAGTGGTGGCAAAGAATTGGAAACTCAGAAGATGCCCACTGATTAGGGACTGGCTAATGAAGTTATGTTATATGAATGTGACTGAGATATCATCAGAAAAGTCTGGGAAGACTTGGGTAAATTGATGCAAAATTAAATGGGCAGAACCAGAACAGTTTATACAATAACCACAGTATTGTAAAGGTAATGAACTTGGAAAGACTTAGGAACTCTGTTGAAACTTAAACTGTGAAGTTTATTTCAACTATTTTACTTATTTATTTATTTCAATATTTAAGTTGAAACTTAAGACAAAAAACTATAGATCAATTTCCCTAATGAATATTGATGAAAAAATTTTTAAGCAAAACACTAGCAAGGAGATTACAGCAACATATCACAAAGATCATGCACCAGATGAAATTTATATTAGGAATGCAGGGCTAGTTTAATATTAAGAAAATTATAAACAATTGACCATATCAAAAACAAGCAAAAAACCACACAAACATATCAAATAGAGAAAAAGCTTTTGACAAAATACAGTACCCATTCCTTTAAAAAAATAATACTAGAAAGCATAAGAATAAATGGATCTTTTATTAAAATCAAAAGTGTTATTTATTAGGGTGCAGAACCAAGATGGCAGAGAAAAGGGAGGGACTTGCCTGAGCTCTCCCAAACTCTTCTCTAAACAGCACCTCATAATGAATTCTGGAGCAGCAGAACCCATAAATAACTTTCCAGACCGAGAGAACTTAGAAGGGTGGCAATAGAGATCTGTTGCACTGGAGTGAGAGTGATGCATTCTAGCAAACCATTAGCCAGTTTTGGTGATGATTGCAGCAGGGGTGACTTCTGGAATTTTCAGCCCACAGACAGGGGCAGAGAGATTACTGTGGTTCTGTGGCTAGCACTGGGTACAGGACTCTTGCATTGCCCATAAGCAGATTGTGCAGTTCAGGGTCACTGTGCCAAGGTGAGGAGGAGCACTAACACACCAGAGCTTGTGGCTGCAGGGGAGGAGGAACCCTGGTCATTGTTACAGGACAGAAAAGAGTGCTTGTGGTCACTCACAGACCAAAGCAAGGCCAGGAGAATAGTAATTACATCTCTCCTTAGATCAGGGTTGAGGAATCTAGGGCTTCACATGGGGCCACCTGGGACCTTATGTGTGGCCCTTTGAATCCAACCTTAGAAAGATTTGTTGTATAAAACTTGGACTCGATCAAAAGATGGTACCCAAGGCCCATCATACCACCTTGGAAGAACTGAAAACTTACCTTAAAATAAGCTGTGGGAACAGCTGCACAAAACCCTTAAGCTTGGAATAATGTGTCCCTCCTCACTCCCCCATTCCACTTCAGTAGAGCTCAACTTAAAAATAAAGGTAAAAGTGAATAGACTGGAAAAAAGGATAAACAAAAAAAGAACCTGATCATAGGAAGTTACTGTGTTGACAGGGAAGATTAAACTCAGAAGAAAACAAAGTCAAAACTACTACACAAAAGCCTCAAAGAAAAATGCATCTGTTCTCAGACCCAAAAAGAATTTCTGGAAGCACTTCAAATAAGAGAGGTAAAAGAAAAATTGGGAAAAGAAATGAGAGTGATGGGAGAAAATCATGAAAAAAATCAACAGTTTGGTAAAGGAGACACCAAAAACACTGAAGAAAATAATACCTAAAAAAACAGTAGACCAAATGGTTTAAGAGGCACAAAAAAACACAAGAACTTAAAAGGTAGGATTGGTCACATGGGAAAAGAGGCACAAAAATTCACTGAAGAAAAGAACCCCTTAAAAAGTAGAATTGACCAAATGGAAGGTGTTGACTTTATGAGCTATCAAGAAACAATCAAGACGTATCAATAAAATGGAAAAATGGAAGCCTGACTTGAAAGTAGATTCAGGAGAGATAATTCAAGAATTATTGGACTACCTGAAAGATGTGATTTAAAAAAAAAAAAGCCTATGCACATTTTTTTTAAGAAATTGTCAAAGAAGCCTACCCTGTTATCTTAGATTCAGAGTAAAATAGAAATTGGAAGAATCCCCTGGTCACCTCCTTTAATAGAACCCAAAATGTAAAGTCCCAGGAATGTTACAGCCAAATTTCAGAGCTCCCAGGTCAAGGAGAAAATTTTGCAAGCAGCCAGAAAGAAACAGTTCAGAAATCATAAGAGCCACAGTCAGAATCACACAAGATTTAGCAGCTTCTAAATTAAAGTAATGGAGGGTTTACATTATGATATTCCAAAGGACAAAAAAGCTAGGATTATCACCAAGAATAATCTCCCCAGCAAAACTGAATAAAAATTGGATATTCAATGAAATAGAGTACTTTCAAGCATTTCTGATGAAAAGACTCAAGCTGAATAGAAAATTTGACTTTCAAATACAATACTCAAGAGAAGCATAAAAAGGAAAATATGAAAGGAAATGTTTATATTCCTACACAGGAAGATGATACTTGTAACTCCTAAGAACTTTCTCATTATTAGGGCAATTAGAAGGAGCATGTATGCAGGGCATTGGTGTGAATGGAATATGATGGGATAATATCTAAAAAAAGTTAAGGAATGGGGAAGAAGATTGCACTGGGAGAAGCGGAAAGGAAGACATAGAATGGGGTGAATTATCTGACATTAAAGGTATTGAAGAGCTTTCACAGTGTAAGGGAAGTTGAGGGGAGAGAGTAAACCTTATTTTTTCTGGAATTGTCTGAAGGAATAATATACACTCAGTTGGATATAGAAATCTTACTACGTAGGGAAACTAGGAGGAAGAAGAGGGGTGAGGCAATAGAAACAAAACACTTGAGGATAGACAGTGAAAGGCAAGAGAGACTAGGATAAATGAGAAAGTGGGTTGAAGGGAAATACATAGTAATCATAACTAAAAAAACCCAGCAAGTTTCTCTGCCACATTTCTCAAACATAAGGAACTGTAGCAATAATGTAATATTCACAGCACCTATGGCAGCCATGAATTTCCCCATGCAATTCTGAATCTCAAAATATAACAGACTCTCCATGGAAGACAGAAACAAAACATTTATTCAAACACCAGAAAGCCAAATCCATCACAGTAACAAAAAAACTATGCACAATAACAATGCAGAGGACAATACCACCCCCAAGTCTTCCCCTTGCTAGGCTTCCTACAAACCAGCTCCCTTAAACAAAACACAAACAAGCTCTTTCACACTAGCCAGCTGCCTGCTTGCCTGCATTCTTCCTAGTTCTGATTGCTGTCATGACTAACTTTCTCTCAGCTCTGTGATAGCTACGCCTCATCCTGTTCCACCCTTCCTGCTCCATCCTTTCCGCAAGCTCCTTACACTGGTTCCATGTGACTCAGACTTCCATGTGATCCAGGTAGGTCACATGGGCTTATTAATGAATGCGAAAGATCTTCCCAATTAAGTTACAATTACATGAACTGAATCAAATTTATCAAAACAAGAGCCATTCCCCAATTAACAAATGTTAAGAGAATATGTACAGGCACCTCCCAGATGAAATAATCAAAAGTATCTATAGTTATAATAAAAAAATACTTAAAATTAGTGTTTATTAGAGAATTGTAAGCAGAAATAATTCTCATCTACCACCTGATACCTGTCAGATTGGATAATATGACAGAAAATGAAAATGACAAATAGAGGAATTGTGGGGTAATTGAAACTAGTGCCCTGCTTTTGGAGTTGTGAACTCATCCAACCGTTCTGGAGAGCAATTTGAAATTCTGTCAAAGAGCTATAAAACCATGCATATATTTTGACCAAGACAGCACTATTAGGTCTGTATCCCAAAGAGATAAAAAAACAAAAAGGAAAAACCCACATGTACAAAAATATTTATAGCAGCTGTTTTAGTAGTGGCAAAGGTTTGAAAATCGAGGGGATGCCCATTAGTTGGGAAATGGCTGAACAAGTTGTGGTAGATGATTGTGATGGAATGCTATTGTAGTATGAGAAATGACTAGCCGGATACTCTCAGAAAAATCTGGAAAGACTTAATGAACTGATACAAAGTGAAGTCAGAAGAACAGTAACAGTAATATAGTATGATGATTAACTGTGAACAACTTAGGTATTCTCAGTAATACAGTGATCCAAGACAATTTCAAAGCACTTATGATGAAAAAGCTATCCATCTCCAGAGAAAGAATTGATGAAGTTTAAATGTAGATCGAAGCATAATCTTTCTTAATTTTCCTTTCTTTTTGTCAGTGTTTCTTTCATAACATGACTGACATGAAAATATGTTTTTAAAGGTGAAGCAAGTATATCCATCCTCACCATTATTACTAAATATCATACTTGGAATGCTGGCTATAGCAATAAATTAGGAAAAAGAAATTGAAGATACCAGAATAGGCAGTGAGGAAACAAAACTCGCTTTTTTTTGCAGATGACAAATTGATATAAATAACTCACAAACTAATCAAAGCAAATTCAGTGAAGTTGTAGGTTATAAATCCATCAACATTTCTATATATTAACAGCAGAACCCACTTGATAGAGATAAATTCCATTTAAAATAACTGCACACATTACAAAATACTTAAAAGTCTACTTTCCAAAACACACCCAGGAACTCTAGGAATGTTATTACAAAATAGTTTTTGCAAAATAAAATCTAAATAATTGGATAAATATTTGTTGCTCCTGCATTGGCTAAGGCACTGTAATAAAAATGACAGTTCCTACTTAAGTTAAGGTGCTTATTCTGTACTCTACCAACCAAACTATCACAGATTTATTTTATGGAAGTAGAAAAAATAAAGTTTATCTGATGGAATAAACTTTCAAGGATATCAAGACAACCAATAAAAAGTGAAGGAAGACAACCTACTAGTAGTAGATCTCAAAGTATGTATTCCACAAAGTGGTAATCATCAAAACAATCTAATACTGGACAAGAAATAGAGTTGTTGATCAGTGGAATAGATTTGGTACACAAAATACAGAAGTAAATGAGTACAGCAACCTAATATTTGGTAAACTCAAAAGACTTGAGCTGTTATGGTAGGAACTCACTATTTGATGAAAGAAAAACTGGGCAGGCCGGGAATTTCAGGCAGGAACTAGGCATAGACCAACATTTCAACATACCAAGATAAGGTCAAAATAGATACGTGATTTAGCCATAAAGGATGATCTCATAAGCAAATTAGTGGAACATGGAAAAAATTACCTATCAGATCAGAGAAATACATGACAAAATGAGAGCATTACAGGAGATAAGATGGATAATTTCAATTACAAGAAAGAGGCCTGGTACAGCAGGAACAACTAGGGAGGTTGACCTCAGCACAACAGGTGAACCTGCAGCCCTGAAGGCCCTGACCCAGCAAGCTGGTGACCAGGTCCTTGGCTCTTGCTATAAGAAACTTGGAACAGTGCCCCCTGTGCCTCAGGAGGAGAGCTCAACTTCAAAGCTGGAAAATGAGCAAATAACAACCCCCCAAAAAGTCCTGGCCATAGAAAGCTGCTTTGGTGACAGGGAAGATCAAAATACAAATGCAGAAGACAGCAGCATCAGAACACCTACATGTGAAGACTCAAGAGAAATATGAATTGGTCTCAGGCCCAAAAAGTCTTCCTGGAAGAGCTGAAAAGGGATTTTAAAAATCAAGTAAGAGAGGTAGAAGAAAAATTGGGGTAAAAAATTAGAATTATACAAGAGAACCATAAAAAAGAGGCAACAGCTTGGTAAAAGAAGCACAAAAAAAATGGAAAAAGCTGTAAAAAATTCACTGAACAAAAATAATGCCTTAAAAGTAGAATTGGCCAAATGGAAAAGGAGGTACCAAAGTTCACTCAAGAAAATCATTACTTAAAAATTAATAGGTCAAGATGAAGCCAATAACTCTGAGACCTTTCAATCACAATAAAAAGAATGAGAAAATAGGAGAAAATGTAAAATACCTCATTGGAAAAACAACTGACTTGGAAAATAAATGTGGGAGAGATCATTTAAGAATTATTGGACTATCTGAAAGTCATGATCTCTTCCCCCTCCCCCCCAATCCTCCCAAAAAAGCCTGGACAGCATCTTTCAAGAAATTATCAAGGAAAACTACTCTGATTTCCTAGAATAGAAGGTAAAATAGTCATTGAAAGAATCTACTAATTATTTCCTCAAGGGGATCCCAAAATGAAAACTTTAAGGAGTATTATAGCCAAATTCTGGAACTCTTAGGTCAAGGAGAAAGTACCGTTAAGTAGCCAGAAAAAAAGCCAATTAAAATGTCAAGGAGTCACAGAATTACACAGGATTTAGCAGCTACTGTGTTATAGTATTGAAAGTTTTGGATTATGATATTCCAGAAAGCACAAGAGCTTGAATTACAACCAAGAATCAACTACCCAGAAAAACTTAACATAATGTTTCAGGGGAAAAATCGAATAGTCAATGAAATAGGACTTTCAAACATTCCTGATGAAAAGACGAGAGCTGAACAGAAAATGCATGACTAAAGAGAAACATAAAAAAGTAAACAGGAAAGAAAATAACTAAGTTAGTCAATAGTTAAATTGTTTATATCCCTACAGGAAGATAGTTCTTGTAACTCTCAAGCACTGTATGTATCTCTGATAGGGAAGTTAAAGGGAATATATGTATGGACTGAAGGCATGGGTATTTTGATAGGAGAATGAAAAACAACATTAAGAGTACTGCATTGAGAGAAGAGGGAAGGGAGAGACAGAATGGGGTAAATTATATCACATGAAGCAGTGTAAAAGACCTATTTTTTATGCTCTAATATATGTTCAGTTTTTGTGTAGGTGCCATGTACTGCTGGGAGAAAAGGTGTATTCATTTCTGTTCCTACTCAGTTTTCTCCAGAGGTCAAGCATAACTTTTCTAAAATTCCATTCACCTCCTTAACTTCTTTCTTATTTTGTGGTTAAAGAAAGAGGCAGAAGGTGAGGTTCCCCACCATTATAGTTTTACTGTTTCCTCTTGTAGCTCACTGGACTTATCCTTTAGAAATCTGGATGCTCCACGTTTTAGTGCATATATGTTCAGTATTGATAATTGTCTCTGGTAAGGGGCAAGAAAAAAGAAGGGCCCATTAAGGGAGGTAGTGGTCAGAAGAAAAAGCGCTGGTGAGGAAGGACAGGTTAAAAGGAGCGAGAGATAAAAGTATAAATGATGGAAAACAGGATGGAGGAAAACACACGGTAATAATCATAATTGTGACTATGAATGGGATGAATGATCCCATAAAATGGAAGTAGATTGTAGAATTGATTTAAGAAGTCCTAGGATGTTTACAAGAAACACACTTGAAGCAGAGAGACATACACAGAGTAAAGGTAAAAGGCTAGAGCAAAATATATTATGCTTCAGCTGAAGTAAAAAAAAATACAGGTAGCAATCATGATCTCAGACAAAGCAAAAACAAAAATAGATGTCTTTTAATTAAAAAGAGACAAGGTGACTACATCTTTTAGTTAAAAAAAGACAAGGTGACTACATCTTGCTAAAAAGTACCTGAGACAATATCAGTACTAAACATATATGCACTAAAAGATGGAGCATCTAGATTTCTAAAGGAGAAGTCCAGTGAGCTACAGGAGGAAATAGTAAAACTATACTGGTGGGGAAGCTCAACTTCTGCCTCTTTAACCACAAAATAAACAAGAAGGAAGTTAAGGAAGTGAATAGAATTTTAGAAAAGTTATGCTAGACCTCTGGAGAAAACTGAGTAGGAACAGAAATGAATATACCTTTTCTCCCAGCAGTATGTGGCACCTACACAAAAACTGAACATATATTAGGGCATACAAACCTCACAGATTCAGAAAGGCATATTAAATGTATCCTTTTCAGATCATGATCCAATAAAATTACATTTAAGATAGATTAAAAATTAAGTGGAAACTAAATAATTGTAAAGAATGGGTCAGAGAATAAATCATAAAAACAGTGATTTCATCAAAGAGAATGATAGCAAATTTTATGGGATACAGACAAAGCAGTACTTAGGGGAGAATTTTTATCTCTAAATGCTTATATGGAAAAAATAGAGCCATGAATTGATCATGCAACTAAAACTAGAAAAAGAACAAATTAAGAATCCCCAATTAAGCACAAAATTTGGAATTCTGAAAATCAAAGGAGAGACTAATAAAGTTGAAAGTAAGGAAATGGTTGAACTAATAAAACTAAGAGCGGGTTTTTGGAAAAAACTGCAACAAAATAGATGAATGATTGGTTAATTTGATTTAAAAAAATCCCCAAAATATCAGTATCAGAAAGGAAATGAGTGAACTTAGCATCAGTGAAGAGGAAATTAAAGCAATAATTAAGAGCTACTCTGCCCAACTATATGCCAATAAATCTGACAGTCTAAGTAAAAAGGATGAAATGTAAATTGCCTAGATTAACAGAAGAGGAAATAGAACACAACCCAATTATGGAAAAAGAAATAAACCCTCACTGCATTCCCTAAGAAAAAATCCCCATGGCCAGATGGATTTACAAGTGAATCCTACCAAACATTTAAAGAACAATTCCAATACCATATAAACTTAGGGCAAATACCTTTGTCTATTTTCCCTAAGTTTATATGGCATAAATATGCTGCTGATACCTAATCCAGGAAGAGCCAAAACAAAGAACAGCAAGGAAATCAGTGTCACTGGATCTAACAGTGGGAAGTAAGGTATGAAAATACTGGAAAGATAGGAGGGGGCTAGGTTATGAATAACTTTAAATGCCAGTCAGAGTTTTTGTATTTGATCATGGAGGCAATTGGAAGCCATAGGAGTGTATTGAGTAGGGAAATGACATGGTTAGACTAGTGTCCGACCTAAAGGAAAGCCACTTTGGTGGCTGAATGGAGGATAGGTTGGAGTGAGAGAGTCTTCAGATAGGCACACCAACCAACAGGAATTAGTGCAGATGTGAAGTGATAGGGATGTGTACCACAGGGGTGGCAGTGTCAGCGTAGAGAACAGGGCATGTAGGAGAAATCTTGCCAACGTGAAGTCAACAAGCCTTGGCAACTCATTGGCTGTGGAAGGTGAGAGATAGTCAGGAAACCAGGTTTACTCTTAGGTTGTGAGCCTGAGGAACTAGGAGGATGGCATTGCCCTGAACAATAATAGGACAGGGAGAATACTTAGAGGTAATGAAAGTGTTGAGTTTAAGGTATCTCCTGGATGTCCTGTTACAGATGTCTGAAACACAATTGGAGATATGAAATTGGAGGTCAGCAGAGAGACTGAGGCAGAACAGATTTTATGCCCTGGGACATGATACCTTTTTTTGTAAAGTTACTGTGGCTTTCTGAAAAATATGTATTCTTTAATCCTACAATAGCAATATGTATTTTTGCCACTTGGTGGTACTGTTGTATTTTTAAATTGAACCAGTTGATTTTCAGCTCAGTAAGCAAATTTTTATGGAATTATAGCTCTAGAGCTGGAGAATAATATAGTTCATTTTGTAGTTTAGGAAACTGAGGCCCAGTGAGGTTAAGGAACTCCTCACACTTCTAGAACTAGTGGCAGAGGTGGCATTTGAATCCTGGTTCTCAGACTTCTGAGCCATTGCTCTTTTCAGCCCACTATACAGCTCAATTCCTAGGGATATAGATTTGGGACTGGAAGGGACTTTGGAGGTTATCTAGTTCATTTCACTCCTTTTACAGCTGAAAAAATTGAGGCCTAGAGAGGTTAAATAGTTTTTCCCAAGAGAATGTATGTAGAATTTCTTGGTAATTTTTAGTTGTATTGTTTGTGTTTCTTATGTGCTTGAACAGTAATTGAATTTGGATGTTAAGTACCCCTATGACATATATTTTGATTCCACAACACTTTGTTTTTTATGACAAGTAGCTTGTCTAGTGGATGGACTTAGAGTCAGGAACATTTGTGATCAAATCCTGCTTTACACTTACTAATTGTGTGACTTTGGGTAAGTCATTACCTCTGTACCTCAGTTTTCTTATTTGTAAAATGTAGGTGGTTGGACTCCATAGTCTTTAAGTTCCTTCAAGCTCTGAATCTCTTATCCTGTTATACTTTGGTCTTTTGCCTTCTTTTATGGCATGGATTTTTCTTACCTTAATTTGGGTTTTTGATCATTTTTATTTGACTGCTTATATTATACTGTAGTTTCATTATTGCAATTACTGAAGTAGTATTTCAGTTGGAAAATTCAAAGATTATTCAGTTATGATTAATTGCCCAACAGAATCTGCTTCAGCATTCCAGCCCAAAAGACAAAAGAATCCCAGGAAAGCTGAGAATTCTAGGATGGTTGAGAAGATAGGGTTCATGGGTATAAAACTTTAGTACTTCCATATTTACTGATCTTCTTGCTTCATCTTTGTTATTTAAGAATGGACATCAGTGTTTATTGACTTATGTCTAGAATAATTTTTTATGATTTATTACATACATGTCTTAGCAACATAGTGAGTTAAAATACAAATGATGTCTACTTCAAATCCCCTGTACTTAGTACATTATTTTGTTCACTAAATATTTCTCAGTCATTCTCAATAACAGTAATATCAACAAACAGTTCATTGAAATGATTTTTTTTTAGTAGCAGGATGATGTAATTATTTTCATAATTCTTTTTGGCTGTTTGGTTCAGTTTATCAGTTTTAATTCAGTCATTGCATAACAAGGAATTATATTGCAATAAATGTGTATGACATCCCTTGTTTTTTAAAATACTTAATCTGCCTTTTACACTTGCTTCTTCTTTCCCTCTCCTCCAGCAAATAAAAAATAAAAACCCAAAAATAAAGCCCTTAATACATAGCTCCATAGTCTGGCAAAACAAATTCCTACATTGGCCATGTCTAAAAATGTGTCACTTTCTGCCATCTTTCATCTTTGTTATTTTGGACTCATGTCATTGAGTTGATTAGAGTTTTAAGTCTTTCAAAGATGTTTTTCTCTATGATATAGTATAAATTGTTTCAGTATTACTTCTTTAACTTTGTATCAGTTCTTAGAGGTTTATCTGGTTTCCTCTGAAACAGTTCATGTCAACATTTTTACAGCATAATAATATTCCATTATGAAAATACTCTTGTTACATTCATATGTCATAATTAGCTATCCCAGTAGGACACATACTTAGTTTCCATTTGGGGGTTATTAACAGAAAACTGCTATAAGTATTCCATGGGCATATGAATATATAAACACAGTTATCCCTTCAATATTGTGACTTTCCCCATTACAGTTTTGATATATCATGGACTGGCATAAGAAATTACTGTAAATGGGAATTTTGGGGGACAGTTTTACAGAAGCTACAGACAACATGCAAAGACCAGCAGATGACACAGAAAAAGTTTAGAAACTCAGAAATGCATAAAATATATGCCTATGACCTAATTCTTAACTCAAATTTTACAATAAGGTACTATAAATACCTCAGAAAAAAAAATTCAGGCTTATTCTCTGGTATGAAGGAAGGGCCAAAAAGTTTTATGCAGATTTTCCAGATCATAGCAGTACCACATGCCCAACATACTCCCCCCACCCCCAACCCATCCCCTGATGTGGAAGGAATAACTATTTTGATGCAGCTGGGTGGGATAGTGGATAGAACACTTAATAAAACATTTAATTTTTAAAAATCAAGGAACTTAATAGAATAACCAAGTCAGATACTACACATGAAACATAAGTGAAATAAACATGAACAATTAACTGAAATTGTACAGATTTACTCATACGTCCTTGGAGAATAGAAAGGATGAAATATCCTTTAGCAAGTCCTCAGAATTTAGAAGCTTCAGTGACTAGTCCTGCAGATAATGCTTTTCTATCTTAGTATCAGATTTAGACACAGGATGACATTGACCAGAAAACAGAATGGATTATGTTTGTTTATAAAGCTCTTTGTCTTCACTTGATTCTCCCAACCATTTCAAGGGGTAGCTATGTAGATCAAGGGCATATATTTCCCCTATCCTTTCCCTTTCCCTCAGGCTCGATTTCCTCTTCTCTGAAATGATAATATCTCCTTCATGGGATTGTTGTACGTATCAAATGAGATGATACGTAAAGTGCCCTGCAAGCCTTAATGGTTTATATGTGGAAGTTGTTAACGTTCTCACCTGTTTGTTTCATGGATCAGTGTCATAAAGAGCTTACTGTTTTATGTTTCAATTCAGATTTGATGTTCATATGGTGATAAATCTGCAAATAAGAGATTTAGTAACTTAAGATCAGTAAAAACTGTGCTTCAGCTTAGAAAACACACACCAAGTGTTTTACCTAGGCAACGGGAGAAGGGAAGGGAAAGAATGAATTGTTGAGTCATTTTCAGTTGTGTCCAACTCTTTGTGACCCTTTTTGCGGTTTTTCTTGGAAAAGATATGGTTTGGCATTTCTTCTCCAGCTTATTTTGGAGATGAGAAAACTGAGGCCAACAAGATTAAATGACTTGCCCAGGGTCATTCAGGGTCATCCAGTCTGAGGCCTTATTTAAACTCAGGTCATCCTGACTTGAAGCTCAGCACTCTGTCCACTGCGCTATCTACCTACCCCTGCGCTATCTACCTACCCCTAGAGTGAATGCATAGCCATAATAGTGGCTTCTGCAGTAGACCATGTAAAGGAGAAGTGATAGCCCAAATTTTGAGGAAGCTCCAGCTCCTAGTGAATTCATAATGTGTTTTTAAAGTAGCTTTGTACACTGGTTGAGCACTACTATGTAGTGTTATTTAAATATATACTGATCCAGTCACCATAAATCTACAGGTTCAAGTATAAATTCAAAGGTGAAGTGAAAAAGACTTTATTAAAAACATTATATAGATATTTTATAGTAATGATTTGTTTATAAAATGAATACATTTTTACAAAATATGTTGTGGTTGAATTTAAATATTTCTAAATTTTTTAACTTTTAGGTCTTTGAAGAAACTGGTTTTGATATCAGAGATTACATTTGCAAGGATGATTACATTGAACTGAGAATCAATGACCAACTAGCTCGTTTGTACATCATCCCAGGAATTCCAAAGGATACAAAATTCAATCCCAAAACCAGAAGAGAGATTCGGGTATATAGCAAGTGAAAATATTTATGTCTTTCTACCAAATGCCAGTGCTTTTTTTTTTTGTACAGAGTAGTTAAAAAAATAGAGTACAGGATTACTTTTATATAAAGATTAGCAAACTCTAGGTTGGTACTGCTACTTCTTCAATCTCAGCTGTATTTGATTTATTAAAAAAAGGAATTTTTTTTACTCTCTTTCAGAATATTGATTGGTTCTCAATTGAGAAATTACCTTGCCATAGAAATGACATGACCCCAAAGTCAAAACTTGGTTTGGCACCTAACAAGTTCTTCATGGCCATTCCCTTTATCAAGTATGTTTTTGGTATTTAAAACATAGGCTTTACATGCTACAATTCTAATAATTGAAAGCTAAAAGCTACAATTATTTTCACAGACCACTAAGGGACTGGATCTCTCGGAGGTTTGGCGACTCCTCAGACAGCGATAATGGATTTTCATCAGCCAGTGGGACACCAGCTAAGCCTGGTGTAGAGAAGATGAGGTAAGGAAGTGTATCTTTAGGACTCTTGCTTTCTGGTAGTTTAAAATTTGTTGTTGTTTGGTTGTTTTAGTCATGTCAAACTCTTTGTGACTTAGCACCACTTGGAGTGGTTTGCCATTCCGTTTTTCGGTCCATTTTACAGTTGAGGAACTGAGACAGACAGGGTTAAGTAACTGGACCAGGATCACACAGCTAGTAAGTGTCTGAGACTGGATTTGAACTCAGGATGCTGAGTCTTCCTGACTTCAGGCCCAGCACTATATCTATTGGTTGTACTTTATGACTAGAAAAATATTCCTTGAGTTTTTCTCTAACATTATTATAAAAGAGTTGCTGAAGTCTTTGATGAGATTATAAAGATTAAGTGTAGATTTTAGGCATGTTTTGAGTGTGGCAAATTTAAGATGATCCCTTTAAGATGAAAAGATGCAGTTAGAAAATGAAAAATTTCCTTCTTTCTCATTTCCTGAGGTTCTGTTCACATGGTAATAGGTAGAATACAAATATATTTGATTCAGATAGTAAAAAACATAATGTTCTACTTTTGTTTTCCAAGTTCATATTAGCTAAGAAAAGATTTGATTTAACTTGGGATTTTGCTATTTCTCAAAGTGAAGTTTTATCCTACGCTCCTATTCTAATTAGTCTAGATTCAGTAATACCTTGTTTAAAAGCTAAACTGCTTCACAAGGAACCCTTCGATATGTCTTTTGTCCTGCACAGCCTCTAGTACATTTTTGATCATAGTTTATATTTCCTTTTGACTAATTTTGAAAAGTGTTCTTTACGGTAAAGGAATTTTGTATAAATTGTGTTGGTTTTTACAAGGGAGGAAACTAAAAGAATTTCAGGATTCCAGAGAAGATGTCTCTTCTAAAGTAAAAACTTAAAGATACTTCTCTGATTTTTAAATCCAAAAATGTTTTGGTTGTGAAAATACTAGTTTCCCTCTGCCAGCAGAACTGAGTTATTTGGCATTGATGTGGGGAATACATCATTAAAATGTATTTTAGAAATATAAAGAATTAAATGAACTGGCACCTTCATTTAAATGCATGGTATTAGGATTAAGTGTTATAGCTTTAGAATAAAGAAAGAAAAGTGTGATGAAGTGATTTAAAAAATTTAGACAAAATGTCATAATGAATTTCACAAGACATCCATATCACCTTATTGGAGTAGAATTCTGTTTAAAATGGATATTTTTCTGCTTTGTAACATAATTGAAATCTGATACTTCTAGGTCAACTTTCATCACATTTATTTTCATTGATTACCTTGGTGTTCTTGATCTTTTGTTGTTGCAGATGAATTTTATTAATTTTTTTTTAGCTAAATAGAAAAATTCTTTGGTATTTTGATTAGTAAACTGATTAAACAAATTAGTTTAGGTAAAATTGCCATTTTGACTGGTTCTCAGCCTACCCATGAGCAATTAATATTTTCCAGTTGTTCAGATCTGTCTTTATTTGTGGAAAAGGAGATTGTATTGATATAATTCCTGGGTTTGTCTTGGCAGGTAGATACCCAAATATTTTATATTGAAATTTTTCCTTTGATTTCTTCCTGCTAGGTTATTGGTGATACAGAAATGCTGATAATTTATGTACATCTGTTTTATGTCCTGCAACTTTGCTCAAGTTGTTAATTGTTTTAGCTAGCTTTTTAGTTGATTATCTAGAGTTCCCTAAGTATACCTTGATATTGTCTGCAAAAAGTGATAGTTTTGTTTCCCCATTAAGATTCTGATTCCTTTGATTTTTTTCTTCTCTTGTTGCTACAACTAAAATTTATAGTACAATATTGAATAATAGTTGTATGACAGACATCCTTGGATCCCCTCTGATCTTACTGAGAAGGCTTATTGAGAAGTTTATACTCCTTCCAGATAATGCTTGCTCTTGGTTATAGACAGATAATACTTTATCACTTTGAGAAAGGTGCCATTTTTTCCCTTTACTTTCTAGGTTGGTTTGTTTTTTAAATGGAATGGCTATTCCATTGTGTCCAGAGCTTTTTCTGCATCTTTGGAGATCATCATGTTCTTTTAATTGGTTATGTTAACTCTGGTTAATTATGTTTAGAGTTTCCTAATATTGAACCAGGTTTACTGGTAGAAATCCCAGCTAGTCATCCGCATGTCCTTGCGAGTATTGTATTTAACACCCTTGCATCAGCATTCATTCCTGTGGGAGAGTAGTCTATCCTCTCCTTTCTCTGTTTTTGCTCTTCCTCGTTCATGTATCAGCACTATATTTGTGTTTTAAAAGTAATTTGGCAGGACTCCTTCTTTGCCTATTTTTCCAGATACTGTATACGGCATTGGAATGAATTGTTCTTTAAATGACTGGTAGAATTTATTTTGTGAATCTATCAGCTCCTGGAGATTTTTCTTAAGGAGCTAATTTATGGCTAGTTCAGTTTCCCCACCTAAGTTTGGGTTATTTAAGTATTCTTTTTCCTCCTCTATTAATCTGGGAAAATTACATTTTTGTAAATATTCCGTTCATTTAGATTGTAGGATTTATTGGCATAAACTTGGTTAAAAAAACTCTAACAATTCCCTGAATTTCCTCTTCACAGGTGGTAAATTCACCCTTTTCACTTTTGACCCTAGCAACTTGGTTTTCTTTCTTTTTTAAAATGTAATTAACCTAAAACAAAAAAAAAAATGGAAAAAAATGAAGTTAACCAATCGTAGTTTATCTGTTTCATTATTGACGTTTTTTCCCCATAAAACTAACTCCTAGCTTTATTTATTAATTCTACAGCCTTCTGACTTTGAATTTAATTACTCTCTTTTGATTTTCAAGATTTCCAATTTGGTGTTTAATTTGATATTTTCAATTTGTTCTTTTTCTAATTTTTAAATTTCATACCCAATTCATTAATCTGCATTTTTTTCTATTTCATTGATATAAGTGTTTAGAGAGATAAATTTCTTTTAAATATCGCTTTGGTTACTTCCAATAAATTTTCATATGTTTTCTTATTGTTCTCATTATCTTTAATGAAATTATTGATTGATTCTATGATTTTTTCTTTGACCCACTCTTTCTTGAGATTAAATTAATTAGTTTACAGTTAATATTAAAATTATATTTCCTTGGCCATTTGTTAAATGTAATTTCTAGTCCAGTATGTCTGAAAAGACTGCATTGAATAGTTCTGCTTTTTTGCATTTGATTGTGGGGTTTTTTTTTAATATAAATTTATTTATTTGACTTTTTACATTCATTTTCACAAAATTTTGGGTTCCAAATTTTCTCCCCATTTCTCCCCTCCCCCCACCCCAATACACTGACCATTCTAATTTTCCCTGTCACCAATCTGCCCTCTCTTCTATCATCCCTCCCTTCTCTTGTCCCCATCTTCTCTTTTGTCCTGTAGGGCCAGATGACTTTCTATTCCCCATTAACTGTATTTCTTATTTCCTAGTAGCAAGAACAATACTCAACAGTTGTTCCTAAAACTTTGAGTTCCAAATTCTCCCCATCCCTCCCTCCCCACCCATTCCCTTTGGGAAGGCAGGCAATTCAATATAGGCCCTATCTGTGTAGTTTTGCAAATGACTTCAAAAATAGTCGTGATGTGTAAGACTAACTGTATTTCCCTCCATCCTATCCTGCTCCCCATTGTTTCTATTCTGTCTTTTGATCCTGTCCCTCCCCAAGTGTTGACTTCAAATTGCTTCCTCCTCCCAGTGCCCTCCCTCCCATCATCCCCTCACCCTGCTTATCTCCTTCTCCCCCACTTTCCTATATTGTAAGATATGTTTCCATACCAAAATGAGTGTGCATTTTATTCCTTCCTTTAGTTGAATGTGATGAGAGTAAACTTCATGTTTTTTTCTCAGCTCTCCTCTTTTTCCCTCCACTAAAAAGTCTCCTGCTTGCCTCTTGAATGAGATATAATTTACTCCATTCCATTTCACCCTATCTCCTCCCACTACATTTCTCTCTCACCGTTTATCTTAATTTCTTTTAAAATATGGTCCCATCCTATTCAATTCACTCTATGCCACTCTATGCTCTCTGTCTGTGTGTGTGTGCATGTGTGTATGTGTGTGCGCGCGCATGCGTGTACATGTGTGCGTGCGTATGTGTGTGTGTGGTCCTACAAACTACCCAGATACTGAAAAGTTTTAAGAGTTACAAATATTGTCTTTCCATGTAGGAATGTAAACAGTTCACCTTTGGTAAGTCCCTTATGACCTCTCTTTGCTGTTTCCTTTTTCATGCTTCTTCTAATTCTTGTGTTTGAAAGTCAAATTTTCTTTTCAGCTCCGGTCTTTTCATCAAGAATGCTTGAAAGTCCTCTGTTTCATTGAAAGACCATATTTTCCCCTGAAGTATTATACTCAGTTTTGCTGGGTAGGTGATTCTTGGTTTGAGTCCTAGTTCCTTTGACTTTGGAATACCCTATTCCACGCCCTTAGATCCCTTAATGTAGAAGCTGCCAGATTTTGTGTTATCCTGATTATATTTCCATAATACTGGAATTGTTTCTTTCTAGCTGCTTGCAATATTTTCTCCTTGACCTGGGAATTCTGGAATTTGGCCACGATGTTCCTAGGAGTTTCTCTTTTTGGATCTCTTTCAGGTGGTGATTGATGGATTCCTTGAATACTTATTTTCTCACCATTTACCTTAATTTCTTTTAAGATATGGTCCCATCCTATTCAGTTCAATCTGTGCTCTCTATCTCTGTATGTGTGTGCATGTGTGTATGTGTGTGCATGCGTGTACATGTGTATGTGTGGTCCCACCAACCACCCAGATACTGAAAAGTTTTAAGAGTTACAAATATTGTCTTTCCATGTATGAATGTAAACAGTTCACTTCTGGTAAGTCCCTTAAGACTTCTCTTTGCTGTTTCCTTTTTCATGCTTCTTCTCATTCTTGTGTTTGAAAGTCAAATTTTCTTTTCAGCTCTGGTCTCTTCATTAAGAATGATTGAAAGTCCTCTGTTTCATTGAAAGACCATATTTTCCCTTGAAGTATTATACTCAGTTTAGCTGGGTAGGTGATTCTTGGTTTGAGTCCTAGTTCCTTTGCCTTCTGGAATATCCTATTCCACGCCTTTCGATCCCTTAATGTAGAAGGTGCTAGATCTTGGGTTATCCTGATTGTATTTCCACAGTACTGGAATTGTTTCTTTCTAGCTGCTTGCAAGATTTTCTCCTTGACCTGGGAATTCTGGAATTTGGCCACAATGTTCCTAGGAGTTTCTCTTTTTGGATCTCTTTCAGGTGGTGATCGATGGATTCTTTCAATACTTATTTTGCCCTCTGGTTCTAGAATGTCAGGGCAGTTTTCATTGATAATTTCATGGAAGATGATGTCTAGGCTCTTTTCTTGATCATGGCTTTCAGGTAGTCCCATAATTTTTAAATTGTCTCTCCTGGATCTATTTTCCAGGTCAGTTGTTTTTCCCATGAGATATTTCACATTCTCTTCCATTTTTTCGTTCTTTTGGTTTTGTTTGGTGATTTCTTGGTTTCTCATAAAGTCATTAGACTCCATCTGTTCCATTCTAATTTTGAGAGAACTATTAAATTCAGTGAGCTTTTGAGCCTCTTTTTCCATTTGGCTCATTCTGCTTTTGAAAGCATTCTTCTCCTCATTGGCTTTTTGAACCTCCTTTGCCAATTGAGTGAGCCTATTTTTCAAGGTGTTGATTTCCTCAGCATTTTTTTGGGTCTCCTTTACCAAGATATTGACCTGTTTTTCATACTTTTCTTGCATCTCTGTCATTTCTCTTCCTAGTTTTTCCTCCACCTGTCTAACTTGCTTTTCAAAATTCTTTTTGAGCTCTTCCAGGGCCTGAGCCCACGCCACCCCCCTGGGGTGTCTGGGGTAGAGGCCCCGCCCTCCATGTCTTTCCCTGATGGCAAGGATACGTCCTCGTCATCAGATCTGAAGGTCGGGATCATTTGCATTTGTTGGAAAAAAACTCTCTAAAGTCTTATTTTTCTTCCCTTTTCTAGGCATTTTCCCAGCCAGTTACTTGACTTCTGAGATTCCTTTCCACCCCCGCCTGGATCCGCCCAGCTAGTGCTTGGCCTCTGAGATTTAAATGGGCTTTCCTCCTGCCGGCTGTCAATCAGTGAGCTTTAGTTCAGGTGCTGGGGTGGGGGTAGGGCCGTCTCCCAGGCTCAGCTCCCTCAGGTTTTATATAGGAACCTTCCGTAATGAAGATCCTGCCTGCTGCTGGGGTATTCCTGAGTCCCGGTCCGCTGCCGCCTCAGCCGCCGCCCACACCTCTGCCTCCGCTGCTTCCTGCCCCCATCTCTGCCGCTGCTGCTTCCTCCCGAGGGGGCCCGAGTCACGGAGACGCTCCGCTCCCCTCCTTCAGCCCGGCCTTCTCTCTCACTGACCTGTAGCTTCTGTGGGTGGAGGGACTTTCCCGGCTGCCGGAGCTTCCGTCTCTGAAGCCTGCTCGGATCAGCTTCTCTGGGGCCGCGGCCAGGGCAACGCTGGGGGTAGGGTCCACTTTCCAGGGTGCGACGGACCCTGGGGACGGGTCTCCAGGGCTCCCTGGAACGGAAATCTCTTCCACTCCGTTTCTGCACACCTTGTATTGACCCAGAAGTTATGGGGGTCTCTTTTTACATTAATTCTATGGGCTTTGGTTTCGGAGCTCGTAAACGTGCATCCTTCTACTCCACCATCTTGGCTTTGTCCCCCCTTGAATACTTATTTTGCCCTCTGGTTCTAGAATTTCAGGGCAGTTTTCCTTGATAATTTCATGAAAGATGATGTCTATGCTCTTTTTTTGATCATGACTTTCAGGTAGTCCCATAATTTTTAAATTGTCTCTCCTGGATCTATTTTCCAGGTCAGTTGTTTTTCCCATGAGATATTTCACATTCTCTTCCATTTTTTCATTCTTTTGGTTTTGTTTTATGAATTCTTGGTTTCTCATAAAGTCATTAGACTCCATCTGTTCCATTCTAATCTTGAGAGAATTATTTTCTTCAGTGAGCTTTGGAACCTCTTTTTCCATTGGCTAATTCTGCTTTTGAAAGCATTCTTCTCCTCATTGGCTTTTTGAACCTCTTTTGCCAATTGAGTTATCCTATTTTTCAAGGTGTTATTTTCTTCAGCATTTTTTTGGGTCTCCTTTAGCAGGGCATTGACCCGTTTTTCATGCTTTTCTTGCATCTCTCTCATTTTTCTTCCCAGTTTTTCCTCCACCTGTCTAACTTGATTTTCAAAATCCTTTTTGAGCTCTTCCATGGCCTGAGCCCATTGGATATCTATTTCGGATGTTTGGGATACAGAGGCCTTGACTTCTATGTCTTTCCCTGATGGTAAGCATTGTTCCTCTTCATCAGAAAGGAAAGGTGGAAACATCTGTTCCCCAAGAAAGTAGCCTTCTATGGTCTTATTTTTATTCCCTTTTCTGGGCATTTTCCCAGCCAGTTACTTGACTTTTGAGATTCCTCTCCACCCCCGCCTAGATCCGCCCAGCTAGTGCTTGGGGTCTGAGATTCAAATGCTGCTCCCCACCCTCAGGGCTTTCAGTGGTGGGCGTGGCTGGTATTCAATGCCAGCTTAAGTTTGGGAGCTTGGGTGGGGGCAGGGCCACCTCCCAGGCTCAGTTCCCTCAGGGGGTTTATGTGGAGACCTTCCATAATGGACATAAGCTTCTGCCTGCTCTGGGAGTCCTGGGCCACAGCTGCCTCTGCCGCTCCCTCCTGAGGGGGCCCGAGTCACGGAGACACCCCACTCCCCTCTGGGCCAGCCCAGAAGTCTCTCTCACTGACCTGTAGCACCTGTGGGTGGAGGGTCCTTCACAGCCGCCGGGGGTTCCATCCCTGAAGCCTGCTCGGATCTGCTCCTCTGGGGCCATGCGGCCAGGGCTGCGCTCCGCTGTCCGGTGCGACGGACCTTTGGTGGCGGTTTTTCAGGGCTCTCTGGAATGGAAATCTCCTCCACTTCATTGCTGCTCGGCTTGCACTGCTCCAGAATTTGTGGGGAGTTCTTTTTACAGAAAATTTATGGGCTGTGGGTTCAGAGCTAGCATACGTGAGTCTTTCTACTCCACCATCTTGGCTCCTCCCCCTTGATTGTGAGGTTTAAATGTCCTAATACATGGTTAATTTTTGTGAAAGTGCCAGAAATCGATCAAACGTTTTTTAAAATTCTCTTTAATTTCTTTCATCTTTTTATCTACTTCTGGGAAGAGAAAGTTTAGTTCCCTCACTAGTGTCTTATTATTTCTTCGTATAGCTCATTTAACTTTTACTTTAAAAATTTGGATGCCATCCCAATTTGTTGCCTGTGTTTAGTACTGATACTATTACATTGACTATGGCTTATGTCTTTTAATTAAGTCTATTTTTGTTTTGCTTTGTCTGACATGATTCCAAAGTAGTTGGGTCGGTTCATAACTCCAGCTATGGCGCATTCCCCTCCAGCACTTGTCCTCCTTTTCTGTCATTCTAGCCAGTATGAGCGGTGCTAGGCGGTGCCTCAGAGCTGGTTAATTTGCATTTATGTAACCAATGACTTCCAGGTTTTATCACATGGCTGTAGATTGCTTTAATTTAGTCTTCAGAGAACTCCCTGTCCACACCCTTCAGCCATTCAGCAGTTGGGGAATGACCATGACAAGTGTTTGACTTGGAGTCACTGTCTTGGGTGCGCTTTTCTCTGCTGTCGTGGCGCCTCCTCCAGCCCAAGCTCATTGTGTTTTTAAACATGTCTTTTTGAAAGGACACATCACTTTGGGGGTGTCCGCCGTGACAGCGCATTTGGCTCTTGAAGGGTCCTAGTGGAGTCTGATGAGTAATAGCGTCTTTTCCAGATTGATTTTCAGGTGTTGAAGAAGGTTGTTGTCTACTTTTGGAGCCTGATATTACATTCAGTGGATGTGGCAGGATTCTCTTTAAAAGAGAGGTTCTTAACTTAGGACCAATGAACTTTAATAAAATTTTGATACTTTTATTTCATTATAACTAATTCGTTTTGCATTTCCACGTATATGGTTTTATGCATTTAATAGGCCTCACCAAAGTGCCAGAGAAGTCTGTGATGCAAAATATGTTAATAAAACTCTTTTCTAGAGAGAAATGTGGCTATAATTCTAACGCAGTTTTAAAAATAGTACTTTTCTTATATTGTAATTTATTGTAATAATATAGTTCTCTGGAACAATGCTTTAGGCTAATGTTTGCTGAAATGACATATTTCAGGTTGTCTAATCCTACATAAAGCCACAGGTTGGGATTTCTTGAGGTACCTTACCTCGTTTACACAGCTCATGGTTCTGGCATTCTTCCTTTTTACCCTATTGTAAATAAAAACTACTGACAACTGGAACTCTGATGAAAACAACAAACTATAGTGACTTCAGAAAACGGTGATGAAAAACCAGACAGCCAATCTTTTATTGATCTGTTTCATTATAAGACGTTGTCAGTGTTTGGACGTAAGGGTTGCAAGGTACTCCGTCCCACCCTCACCCCCCAAAAGATACCTGACATCAGTGAAACCTTTTAAAGTGCACAGAACAAAACAAAACAAGTATAGAAGAGGAAAAGGGAAATCACAAGCAAACAGAGCAATTTTGTTACTACCTTGTGAAAGTGTGTGTGAATATATGTATAGTAGTATTTCTTTAAAAGGGTATATAGCAGTTTACAGTTTCTTATGTAGCCCACTTATTCTTTGTATACTGATTAAATTTTCTATCAAGAAGGAGTTTTTTTAAAGTAGTAGAACTAATGCAACTAGAATAAAAAGAAAAGATAACAATGTGTGGAAAAAAAATCTTTGCATTAAACATCTCTAATAAAAGTTTGACAACCAAAAATTTAAAGGAATAAAATATAAGATTAAAAGAGATTCCCAACATCAAGAGGTCTGAAAATATAGTTTTCAAAAGTAGAAATACAAATTAACATCAACCATCTGAAAATCTGTTCAAAATAACTAATAATCACAGGTACAAAGTGAAATAACTCAGGTGTCACCTAACATTTATCAAATTGCCAAAAATGGTAAAAGGTAGAAAAAAGTTCTGGAAGAGCTGTGAGAAGATGCAATTGCAAAATTTTGAGAGTTAGAAGGGACTTGAGTGTCCATTTATTTAGTCCAGCTCATACCTGAACAGAATCTCCTCTCTGATATACCCAAAAAGAACTCCAAGAAAGGAGAACCTACCACTTCTTAAAATAACTTGTTTTATTTTTGACAACTCTAATTTTTAAGAAGTTTTTCCTAACATCAAGCCTAAATTTTCCTCATTATAACTTCTGTTGATTGCTACTGATTCTGCCCTTTTGGTCCAATTTAATCTTACATCTTCTGCCTGACAGCTCTTTATATATTTGAACAGCTTAGCTGTCATGTGCCCCTGAATCTTTTCTTTTCCAAGTCCAGTGATCTTCATATGGTATACCTTCACTATACTGGACAGGGATATTAAGTCACTGCTTGTGAAGTTGTGAGTTCATCTAATCATTCTGAAAATAAACTTGGAATTATCGAAGAAAAATTACTAAACTGTTCATCTTCTTTGATCCAGAGATTCCACTGTTGAGGTTATCTCAAAAAAGATTATTGACAGCAAGAAAAGATTAAATGTACAAAAATGTTCACAACAGCACTAATTTTAATAGCTAATAGATGGGGATAAACTATGGCCTAATAATAGAAGAATAGCAAAAATATGGTATATGAATATGAATAGATTTATTTTTGTGCCATAAGATACTGTGAACAAGAATTCACAGAAACATGGGAAAACTTGAGTGACTTGATGGAGAGCATGGCAGTAGAGACAAAAGGACAACAGACTATAACAGTGTAAATGAAAACACTGAATGACCATAAAATTTGGGACATTATTTGTACCACATTAATAAATCTAAAGTGAACATACTTTCTGTGTGAAATTGATAAACTATCAAAAAGTAATAGTGGTATATATAACATTTAGATTTTTTTAGGTATTCTTAATTCACATCTGGGAATATACTTTCTGGAGTGTGTTTTGAATGTCAAGCCTAAATATATTAGTAAGATTTTTTTAATAAGAGAAAGTGGTACAGTTTCTTCTAGTCTTCTCCTATTATAGAAAAAGGCCAACATAGATTTATAATAAAACTACAGAAGGAAAATAAATAATCCACTCTTAAGAGTCAATTCACAGACATTTCAAGCACTTTCTGTGTGTCGGTCACAATATGAGAACCTGATGACAAAGATAAAAGCCAAAGAAGTCCCTGCTTTCAAGGAGCTTACATTCTATCAGGGAAGACAAGCATGTACATATATACAGAGTAGTTATGAGGCAGTTTTGGAGGAGAAGGATGATAGCCTTTTTATAGCACTGGAAGGTTTGCACAACATTATAGATGATTCATATACTTGTTTGCTGTTGTTCATACATGACAGTCTTATCTCCTCACTGCATTTGCACTAGCTGTTCCCTTGCCTGGAATGCTCTTCCTCCTTTTTAGTTTCCAACTTCCTTGGGCTTCCTTTGAGACATAGCTCAAGTCCCATCTTGGGATGCCTTTTTCAGGCACATTTCTCCCTCTCTCCCTGTACCTTCCTTCTAAGATAACCTTCTGTTTGCAGCATCTCTATCTTGTATATACATAGTTATTTTCATATTGTCTCCTCCATTAGAATGTGAGGTCCATGAGACAGGGAATCATGTTTTTATCTTTATATTCCCAAAGCTTAGGATAGTGCCTGACATATAGTGTTTAATCAGTGCTTGTTGACTTACTAGAACAATATGATGCTCATAGCAACCTTTGAAGTAGGTTATTATCCCCTGTTTCTAGATGAGGGAAGTGACTTGCCCAGGGTCATACAAGCAAATAAATACCTAAAGTAGGATTCAGACTCAGGTCTTCCAGCCTCAAATCCAATACTTTATCTACTGTGCCAAACTGCTCCTTGGGAAATCAGCGATCAAGAATTGTCTTGTATAGAATCTGGTGAAGGAAGCCAGAGACGAGGAAGGAGTGCATTCCAATCAGAGTCTGTGAAAGGATTAATGATTTTCATATTAATTAATATGAGGTGTAATGAATATGCTAATAATTAGATTTCTCAAAGCTGCCTCTTCTGTCTTGGCAGTCAGAAACTTACAGTGCAGCTTGAAATGATTGGTCAAATCCTTGACAGCGCTCTCGTAATCACTACGGTCCTCTGTCTGTGTACATGAGATGCAGTGAATCAAAGCTTGTGGAACCTCTTCCCATCACAGAACTCTGGTCCTGTGCCCACCAAGTAATGACCCCCAAAGACGAAACAGTCCCACTCCCATAAGACTCCAGAATACCTCTATTGCCCTACACTCCTGGGCTGATCTTGGGAAACTGCTCAGGCTGTGGAAATGATTTCCCCTTTCCCACTTGTGATTTATGTATATAAACTGTGCCTTTCCTCTAGCATGTAGAGCATTCCTTACTCTGAAAGTCATTAAATTGCTACTTGCTTGTGGCACTTATGTCTCTGGCCTGCTTTGTGTGGCTCCGGGTATTCACAGGTTAGAGACCCATCCTGTTGGACTGTATTTAAAGTTCTGTTAATATTAGATATCAAGGGTGAAAGGACAGGGGAAGCTTGGGAACTTTGGAAACCCAGGGGATGGAAAGGCTCTCAGGTTTGTGTATGTGAACAGTTTCAGAAACCAGCTGATTGCAAGTAAACAGTTCTTACACCCCAAACTGAGCGTTTTTTGTTGGTTTTATTTAGTTGTTTTCAGTCATGTCTGACTTCATGACCCTTTTGGGGTGTGCTTGGCAAAGGTCCTGGTTTGCTGTTTTCTTCCTTAGCTCATTTTACAGATGAGGAAGCTGAAGCAAACAGGGTCTTGCCCAGGGTCACACAGCTACTAAGCGTCTGAGGTCAGATCTGAACCCTGGTCTTCCTGACTCCAGGCCTAGCACTCTTATCTATCCACTACGCTATGAACCTACCCTTGAAGCCTGGACCAAAAAGAGAAAATTAGATTCTTTTGTGCTTCTTCTCTGAGGACTGGAATGCGAGCATGTTTTAATTGAATTAAATATTTTTTAAAAAACCTTCTAATTGGGGGCGGAGTCAAGATGGCGGAGTAGAAAGACGCACGTGTACGAGCTCTGAACCCATAGCCCATAGATTTAATGTAAGAAGAACTCCCCAGAAGTTCTGGATTACTACAGGGTGTGCAGAAACATAGTGGAAGAGATTTCCGTTCCAGAGAGCCCTGGAGAGCCGTCCCCAGGGTCTGTCGCGCCCCAGAAAGCGGACCCCACCCCAGCGCTGCCCTGGCCATGGCCCCAGAGAAGCTGATCCGAGCAGGCTTCAGGGACGGAGCCGGCGGCCTGGAAGGTCCCTCCGCCCACAGACTCTGCAGGTCAGTGAGAGACACACCTGGGCTGACCGAGAGGGGAGCGGGGTGTCTCCGTGGCTCGGGCCCCCTCGGGAGGAAGCGGCGGAGGCAGAGGCAGGGGCAGGAAGCGGTGGAGGCAGAGGCAGGGGTGGTGGTGGAGGCAGTGGTGGCGCGGGCGCGGCGGCCCGGGACACCCCCAGCAGCAGGCAGGATCTTCATTACTGAAAGTCTCTGCATAAAGCCCCTGAGGGAGCTGAGCCTGGGAGACGGCCCTGCCCTACCCGCTCCATTTCTGAAGGTCTCTGCATAAGGCCCCTGAGGGAACTGAGCCTGGGAGGCGGCCCTGCCTCCACCCCAGCACCAGAACTAAAGCTCAGATTGAATAGCAGCGGCGCCTGCCGCAGAAAGCCCATTTAAATCTCAGACCCCAAGCACTAGCTGGGCAGATCTAGGCGGGGGTGGACAGAAATCTCAGAACTCAAGTAACTGGCTGGGAAAATGCCTAGAAAAGGGAAGAAAAATAAGACTATAGAGAGTTTTTTTGAACAGATGCAAATGATCCCGACTTTCGGATCTGATGACAAGGACATATTCTTGCCATCAGGAAAAGATGTAGAGGGCGGGGCCTCGGTACCCCAGATATCCCAGGGGGATGTCAGGTGGGCTCAGGCCTTGGAAGAGCTCAAAAAGGATTTTGAAAAGCAAGTTAGACAGGTGGAGGAAAAACTGGGAAGAGAAATGAGAGCGATGCAAGAAAAGTATGAAAAACGGGTCAATACCTTGGTAAAGGAGACCCAAAAAAATGCTGAAGAAAATAACACCTTGAAAAATAGGCTCACTCAATTGGCAAAAGAGGTTCAAAAAACCATTGAGGAGAAGAATGCTTTCAAAAGCAGAATGAGCCAAATGGAAAAAGAGGTTCAAAAGCTCACTGAAGATAATAGTTCTCTCAAAATTAGAATGGAACAGATGGAGTCTAATGACCTTACGAGAAACCAAGAAATCACCAAACAAAACCAAAAGAATGAAAAAATGGAAGAGAATGTGAAATATCTCATGGGAAAAACAACTGACCTGGAAAATAGATCCAGGAGAGACAATTTAAAAATTATGGGACTACCTGAAACTCATGATCAAAAAAAGAGCCTAGATATCATCTTCCATGAAATTATCGAGGAAAACTGCCCTGAGATTCTAGAACCAGAGGGCAAAATAAGTGTTGAAGGAATCCATCAATCACCACCTGAAAGAGATCCAAAAAGAGAAACTCCTAGGAACATTGTGGCCAAATTCCAGAATTCCCAGGTCAAGGAGGAAATCTTGCAAGCAGCTAGAAAGAAACAATTCCAGTACTGTGGAAATACAATCAGAATAACTCAAGATCCAGTAGCTTCTACATTAAGGGATCGAAGGGAGTGGAATAGGGTATTCCAGAAGTCAAAGGAACTAGGACTCAAACCAAGAATCACCTACCCAGCTAAACTGAATATAATACTTCAAGGGAAAATATGGTCTTTCAATGAAACAGAGGACTTTCAAACATTCTTGATGAAAAGACCGGAGCTGAAAAGAAAATTTGACTTTCAAACACAAGAATGAGAAGAAGCATGAAAAAGTAAACAGCAAAGAGAAGTCTTAAGGGACTTACCATAAGTGAACTGTTTACATTCCTACATGGAAAGACAATATTTGTAACTCTTAAAACTTTTCAGTATCTGGGTAGTTGGTAGGACCACACACACACATGTACACGCATGCACACACATACAGAGACAGAGAGCACAGAGTGAATTGAATAGGATGGGACCATATCTTAAAAGAAATTAAGGTAAATGGTGAGAGAGAAATGTAGTGGGAGGGAGAGGGTGAAATGGAATCAGGTTAATTATATGTCATTTAAGAGGCAAGTAGGAGACTTTTTAGTGGAGGGAAAAAGAGGAGAGCTGAGAAAAAAAAAAAAAAACAAGAAGTTTACCCTCATCACATTTGACTAAAGGAAGGAATAAAATGCACACTCATTTTGGTATGAAAATCTATCTTACAGTATAGGAAAGTGGGGGAGAAGGAGATAAGCAAGGGGGGGCATGATGGAAGGGAGGGCAAAGGGAGGAGGGAGCAATTTGAAGTCAACACTCTTGGGGAGGGACAGAAGATCAAAAGACAGAAGAGAAACAATGAGGGGCATGATAGGATGGAGGGTAATTCAGTTAGTCTTACACAACACGACTATCGTGGAAGTCATTTGCAAAACTACACAGATAGGGCCTATATTGAATTGCCTGCCTTCCCAAAGGGAATGGGTGGGGAGGGACGGATGGGGAGAATTTGGAACTCAAAGTTTTAGGAGCAATTGTTTAGTATTGTTGTTGCTACTAGGAAAGAAGGCATACAGTTAATGAGGAATAGAAAGTCATCTGGCCCTACAGGAGAAAAGAGAAGATGGGGACAAGAGAAGGGAGGGATGACAGAAGAGAGGGCAGATTGGAGATAGGGAAAATTAGATTGCTTGGTGTATTGGGGTGGGGGGAGGGGATAAAAGGGGAGAAAATTTGGAACCCAAAATTTTGTGAAAACGAATGTAAAAAGTTAAATAAATATTTTAAAAAAACCTAATTATAAGCTAAATTAAATTGAAAAAATAATTTTTATTAGGTAATTTAAAAAATTCTCTGACCTACTTTTTCTTTCTCTAATTTGCTGCGTATGGTAGATTTATATTATATTAAAAATGAGTTTTCCTAACCTGGATTTTCTTTTCTTTTTCTGGTTTGTTGTATATAGTAGATCTAAATTTCGCTACAACCAGCAGTTGTTTCCAGATAGTTCTCCAGGGGACCAGTGGGTGAAGCACAGGCAGTCACAGCAACAGAAGCCATTTAATAATCATTCTGACATATCTGATCTGTTAAAAACAAAGGTAAGTGGGCAACATGTAAAAGTTTTCAGACCTTTGAAACTTTGACCTTCAGAACCCTTTGATTCCTCATTTTATCTGAATTAAGGAACTTAGAAGAAATAGTGACTGCCTAGAAAAACTCATATATGTTAGTGGCCTGTTGTTTGTAGGGAAGATACGTAATACTTAACTTTTTCATCATTGATAGAAATCCAGTACTGGTAAGTAATGGCAAATAACATATCTTTAGTTTTGGTTCATCTCTCTGGAGAAAGGTCTCTTCAGAAAATGAGTCAAAAGGGACTTTTTACAAAGGAAGGACAAGAAGGACTCACTGGCCCATGTGAAACAATTGTGATAACCCTTTCATCTTCTTTTCATTGCATGGTTCTGCAAGAAGAATAACAGAAGTTAGGGAGAGAGTTGATCAAGTGGTCTAGAATTCATTTCAAGAAACATTCAGTAAATATTTACTGTATTACCACATATATACTAGTATACAGAACACTGTAGATGATCTGAGTTGAATAATATACCGTCTCTGTCCGTAAGGGAACTTAAAAGACATATAAAAATTCATTTAGAGTAAAATGTAGCCAGTGCTATCAAAAAGTACCTATAAAGTGCTATGTAGACAGGAAAGAATTATTTCTGAGCTCTGGGGCCTTAAGGAAGGTAGTGTGGGGTGCTTCAGCTGGGCCTTGATGGGGAGATGGTTAGGATTTTCAGAAGCAGTGGTGGGAGAAGAAGGTTATTACTGGCAGAGAAAATAAGGAGAAAAGGACTGGTAGGAAAGCTTAGGGCATTTGGGAAATGATGAATTGTTATTGGTTAGAAACCAAATAAAACAAAGCTTGTGAAGAGAGAGACTGGGGGCCTATAGTGTAGGGCTTTGGATTCCCAGTTAAAGAACTTGGACGTCATTCAGGAGGTAGTAAAGAGCCGTTAAAGTTTTTTGAATAGATCATTGATGGGATTACTATTATAATTGAAGAAGAAAATGTTGTGTGGATTTGAATGGGGTGGGGAGGGAATAGAGTGAGGGCTTCTGGTCGGAGGATTATTGAGGATCTGAAGGTGTTGGCCGTGGGAACGGAAAGGACGGGGTAGAGCCATGACGAGCACCAGTGTTGGAGGCAGTCACTAACTAGTTGTAGCCATTTGTCTGAGCTGGGGCTGCAGGGTAAGATCATATATGTAACAGAAGGCTAGTGTCTTCCTTTTATGTGGAACAAAGGGTGGTTTATGTAAATATCTAGTCCTTATATTGGTAGGTATTACTGCCAGTCATACTTGTCAACATGCAGACATTTTCAAAACAGGTTTTTTTTATTATACCCTGCTCAGGGTTCTAAATTACTTCTGGGCAATGGGCAAGTGCTTGTAAGGCATATTCAGTTACTAGTTACATCAGATAAAAAAAGGTACAGCTACCACAAGAAAGAAGTAAAGATTTATGTTTCAAAGATAAACTTGTAAAACTAATAGCAGGCAAATGTAGAGGAAGGAAATTTACTTGTCAAAAAATAACAGGGGAAACATCAGATCCAATTGTAAATTGATAGTCAAACATAGACAAGAGTTATTTGAGTGAATGGTTATCTTAAAATGGAGCCAGAGTTCTTTTACCCCTAACCAGTTAATCATCTGGAATTAATTATTAGAAGTGTCAGCTAAATTCCATAGGCTCAGCTGGCTGCATGATTTTCCTTATAAATAAAATGTCCTTGTTGGAGCCAAATTTAAAAACTTACAAATTTAAAAAAACAACTATGATACTATTGTAAAAACCCAGAAAATGACAAATTTTGTTTATCCTAACCAGGGTGGACTTGGATATTAATTTCCAGTTTAGAATCAATCAAAATAAAGAATTAAAATTAAAGAATTTTTAAATCTATTTTTGGTAAGCCATGTTTTATTAGCATCACCAAAAAACACTCTTTGTCTTAAAGTGTCATTGCTGTAGCTAAGCATTCACAGGAGAGCATTTTAGGTTTTTAATTACTGTTTCAATATCTCCAATTTTAAATGAACAAAACTTCCATATCCATTTAACTTAACTTTAAGACTTCTCATTCTAAAATATTTACTCTGATTTCAGGGGAAAAAAGTAATGTTTCAGCCTTAGAACAATTTAGAGTTCATTCAGAGCAATTTAGAATTCATTCAGAGTCACTGACGTTATTGATAATGAAGTCTATTCTGTATTTGAGGGTCATGAACGTTTTTAAACAACCTTCGCTTTTGGGGTATAGACATTAGTCATTTATCCAGGACATTCTTGTCTGACTCCCTATACCACATGCTGTCTTCAGCTGTCAAATTAGGCACTAGTGCATGATTCCAGTTTTAATAAATTTCACATTCTGTAATTCTTAGATTTTTATGAGACCATGGCAAGATTGCTTTAGTTCTTTTTTCCAGGTGGGTTCTCTTTGGCAACCAATTAAAATTTCTAAATCCCTTTCCTGTTTCTTATACATGTGCATTTCTTTCATATGTATCTAATGACTAGAGTCTGGTGGCAGAGATGAAGGGAAGCCAAGATTCTAGAAAGATGCATAGATAGCCTGGTATATGCTGTGCCAGATCTTTAGGAAGCTTGAAGCTTTCTTGTCATGTAGTTCACAGTGTAGTGGGAAATCCCTTTGGGGAATCAGATAAATTTCATGAACTGAAGGGGCATTAATTTGATGTTTCCCCTGTTATGCAATGATGCATGTTTCAATTGAATTTCTCTTTTTGGAATAGCAGAATCAGAATATGAGAGGAAATGGCAGAAAACAGTATCAAGACTCCCCCAACCAAAAGAAGAGAACAAGTGTAGTTCATAGCCAGCAGCCGAAGCAGCAGAACCACACGCTGGTAAGAGGCAAGCTTCTTCAAGCTGTGCTGTCTTAAGGAAATACTTTCTTTGCATAGTTTGTATGGAGCAAGAAGACAATGGAAATTGGCAGAATTTTGGTGATGCCTGAACTGTTAATGGTTTTTAAAATTGGAAGTTATAATAGCTCTTTTGTTACATGACTTTAGATACACTGCTGATCATATAATGTCCTTTGACATATAGTTATTATATTGGTGAAAAATGATAAGGTTAGTTAGCCTGTTAAGTGGGTTTTAGTTCTGTCTTGTAACCATAAGCATTATTAAGAGGAGTCCCAGTATCATGAAACAAGATTGGGGAAGAAAGATGACCTACCTGTTTGCCTTTCATTTCCTGGTGTTGCTTGCCAGAACCCTAACCAGGAGATCAGGAGAAAGATGACCCTGACAAGCCAAATCAAGGAGCATTTATTAAGTACATACTATTTGTGAGGCATTGTGCTAAACAGTGGATATAAAGAAAGGCAAAAAACCCCAGTTCCCTGCTTTTAAGAAGCTCAGTCTAAACGCAGCCATAAACCTGTGGTTTTGTGGTGTGATGTGATGTGATGTCGTGTGCGTACACTGGTAAAGAAGTACTTGTGGAATCAGTGATCAGTGCCAGCTTCAGAGTTCAAGACATTTTAGTTTGATGTGAAAAGTGGTGTCTATTTCCATCTCTATTGCTGAGGTCATTGACCATCTCCTGCACAAGCCAGGCAGGGCTGCTTTCTGAGGCTGCCTTTGTGTCTTGAAAATAGCACTGGGAACCTAATAGAAGTAGCAGTTAGAGCTGTGTGGAGCAAATTCTCTTTCTGAGGCTGACTTAGTAAAACCTTCCCACACATACTACTTTGACTAGCCTAATTAATTACATGTCTGGGTCCTGTGGAAGATAAGATAGTTTTTGTTTGTCTTACTTTTGAGTGGGACGTGGGAAGTTACTTAAGCTTTACTAAATGTTGTAGGGGTTTGTATCACTCATATTTCAGTTGTCACACGACACGTGACAGGCTCTGTGGGCCTATCCATTATATAACACCCTTACATTCAGACTCTCCCTGGAAGTTTGTTGAATTGTATTAACTTGTATGTATTCACTGTCTCTATTTATAGAATGGATTTTACTGTCAATTTGACCAAGTAAAGGAGAAGTTGAGAGCCTTGTTCTGCTTTGACCCTTACAGCTTTCCTGAATTAGCTGCACACATGAACATCCTTTGTTTCAGTATTAATTTTAATATAGGCCCTTGGTCAGTGGTGTGTCTTTATGTGATGAAGAGAGAAGGAAAAGCTTTTCTGATATGTTTATCCAAATTTAAATAATGATTATGTTGAGAAGGGAACCCAGTGTAGGGGAAGGCTTGGGGAGTGAGTCAACACCTTAGAAAACTGAATGACCTTGGCAAGTTGCTTTTTTGTGAGGCACAAGTAAAAGTGCTTTCTAACTATTAGGCATGGTATAAATGTAGACTTTTTCACCTTTTTATATAGATATTGATATTCATTGCAGAGTATAATTTATCTCCCTACCTAAGCATTAGCATGATGGCCTGACAGTCAGAGTGCAGTTTAAAATGGTTGGCACTAAGAATTTTGGGTCTCTATGTGTATGTTATAAAATATGATTGATATTTCATAGCAAGATGTGAAAATATGTGTATGTATATGCATACATGTGTATGTTATCTATTGCTTTATTAATCTGTGGTATTTTATAACATTATGAAGTCATTAGTATAGGAGCTGCAAGATGAAGGAACTCTTGCTAATATATCTTCTAGTCCTAGAGAATTGTTTGAGGTACTTCAAGGTTTACTGGCTGTCCCAGGGCCCCACAGTGTATGTCAGTAGTGGGATTTGAATTCAGGACTTCTGGACTCTGAGGCCAACTTTGCTCTTTTGTTCTGCTTCTCAGATGACAATATTCTTGAGAAATTCCATGTAAATACATTTTTAATGCTTATTTTAAATTCATTAGGAAAACCTTTTGACTCTTTTGGTAAATTAAATAATTCTTCTGAAAATTGTAGATAATTGTCTATTTTTAAATTTCATCTTTTTTTTGTCTTAGATTTTCATTAAGTAGACATGATGGTTGAGATTTTAAATTTCCCAGTTCTGGCAACAAGGAAAGTTCAGTTTAAATGTTGTATCATACTGTTTGTCCTTTACTAGCACAAATTAAATGTGTTGACATTAATAAAAGGTGGTTTGACTTGGGAACATAATTGTCATGGAGAATTTAATTTGAAAATTTTACTATGAGTAATGAATACTAATTATGTTAGAATTCTGTTTCGGAGTTAGTATAAAGAGCTTAATCATTGATGGTTTGTTTGTTTTTTTTTAAATAGAAATGTGAAAAAAAACTTCATATAAGAAAGCTACAGGATAATTATGAAACAGGCAAGTATTTTTCTACCTTTTGATTTTCTCATTGTGGCATGACATCATTCAGTACTTACTCTGACTGTGGCTTAGTTTTTATGGAAAAGGGCCTTCTCTTTATTGGGATAGCCATAATAGAGCAATTGAACAAATTATTTGTACATTTTCTATATGTAATAATGGCCTTTTAATTGAGACAGGTAGTAATAAGAAAAGTGAATATAATAAATAACGAAGCTAAATGATGAAGATGAGGTGATTATTATATATCACTTCAGCACTGTTTCTTTATAGATCTTAGACCGTTTATGCGTATGTATTATTATATTGATTATAAATAGATTGATGACTTACTGAAGGTTATATGATATAGCTGAACCAGTGATAGCTTAGAAATCAAATATTGTCAGTATTGTTTTTGATGATAGGGCCAAAATTTTGCATAAGAATAGGCTTTTATTAAGAATGGAAATTTGGCTTTCTTGATCCTCACATGTCCAGATGTCATGATCAGAATTGGAAATTAATGAAAACTATGTAGAAAGCTATTTCTAATGCTCCTTTAGTAGCTGTTCTTTGGAAAATGGAATGGCCTGGTTTTCCTGAATTATACCAAGTTTCCTTTTTAATAGATATGCAGTCATTTAGCATCTAAATTTAAGACTTCCATGTGGAAGGATGTAAAGCTGTGTTGTAATATTTCTTTTTTCTTTAGTCTTTGGTATGTTTTTGAGCAAAGTAAGCTGTTGTAATAAAAACAGGATGTTTTTACTATACTTGATAAATTGATGCCTAAATACAAATAATAGGAAATACCTGAGTTGAGTATTATAGATATTTAAAAATTGTAGAATTCCATTCTATAAAATAGTTCTTGTAACTCGTTTGGGTTAGGGAAGAATCTTCAGTGTTTTTTGCTTCATTCTTCAGAAGCCAGATTATAAACACGTAAAAGTACAGGACAACCTTGTGTATACAGGTGATCTGATTATGATCTGAAGCTACAAAAATTTAACATCTAGAGAGTGATAAATGGGTTCCAGTCATGTAATCTTTCATTCCTCAGATCTTTTCCTGCCATGTTCTGTGACCATGTTCCAGCCTTGTCTGCCCTGACTCTGTGCCATTTTTTCCCTTCCCCTCCTAGGGGAAGGTGAAGGGTTGAAGAGTCTGCATAAATTAGAACATCGGATAAATGAATTTGTACTCTACTACCTTTTTAAGAAAAAATTTACTTATTTATTTTTAGCATTCAGTTTTTAAAATTTTGAATTCCAAATTCTCTCCCTTGCCCCTTCCCTACAAAATGATCAGGCAAGCATTATGATATTAATTATACACATGAAGTCATGTAAAATGTATTTCCATATTAGCCATTTCCATATTAGCCATGTTGGAAAAAAAAGCAAGATAAATGAAGTGAAAGAAAGTTCTTCAGTCTGCACTGGGCGTTCGTCCCTTCTCTCTCTGGAGGCGGATGACATTTTGCATCATGCGAGTATTTCACAGCTGATCCTTATTACAGTATTCTCTTACTATGTACAGTGTTTTCTTGATTCTACTCACTTTTCTTTCTTTTATCAGTTTTATTTGTTTCTAATTTATGAAGTAAAAAAGTACAGCAGAATAATAAAAAGATGATTGTATATGGAACTGCAGATGTCTTATGTACACATACACCCTGCTATTCCTTTTAAATCTATAGCAGCTTCTTTGTAAATTTCTTTTCTTTTTTCTTCTTTTTCCTCCCGTGCCCTGACCGTAGAAATGACTGCCATTAGACACAAATATGTATGTACGTGTAAAATCATTCTATACGTACTTGTGTTCATCAGTTCTTTCTGAGGACACAGATGGCATCTTCCTCTGGACTTACTGGCTCAGTGCTGCTCTGTCACCACATGAGGGTTTTCCTGGCTCTGTTCATTTTGCTCTTCATTATTTCATGCACGTCTCTCTGCGTTTTTTAAAATCCACAAGCTTGTCGTTCCTTCCAGCACAGCCGTATGTCATCACAGTCATAACCACAGCTTGTTCAGCCATTCCCCAATGGATGGGCAGCCCTACAATTTCTAGTTCTTTGCCACCACAAAGAGAAATGCTGTAAACACTTGAGAACATATAGGTCTTTTCTTTTTTTCCCTAATCATCTTTGGAAAAAGACCTAGTAGTGGTATTGCTGGGTCAAAGGATATAGGTAGTTCAATAACTCTTTGGGCACAATTCTTGATTGCTCTACAAAATGATAGTCTTAATAGTTCCTGTCTCGTAATATAGTTCTAATTCAATAAAGTAATTTTTTGGTAATCTAATTCGGATGGGATTGAATGTATAAATTAGTTTTTAAATCCCTTTTTTTTTGCATCAGTTCAAATAAGTCTTCCCAGGTTTTTCTTACAGCACTATAGTATTTTATGAAAATCATATACCACAGCTTGCTCAGCCATTCCCAGCTGGTTGGCATCCCCTCAATTACCAATTTTTTTGCCACCACAAAAAGTGCTGCTACAGATAATTTTGTACATATAGATCCTCTTCCTCTTCTTTGCTCACCTAGTAGTGGTGTTGCTGGGTCAAAGGTGTGCTCAGTTTGATAGCCCAGTACTCTGTGGCTTTTGATAGTATTTTTCTTCCTTTGGAATGAGCTGGTAGACCTTTTCCTTGCCAGGCTAACCCCTCCACTCTTGCCCTTGGTTATTTCTGTTATTTCCTAGAATCGTATCCCATGAGTCATTTTCTTTCTCTGTCATCTTCATTATCCTCTTTGCTCCTGGTATGTTCATTTTTCTCCTGTCCTTAAGAAAACTTGTTTCTCTTGATGTCAGCTATCTCCTCAAACTCCTGTCTTCACTGTTTAGCCTCTAAAAAGTTCACGCTCCACTGCTTCACTATCCCTTCACTCCTCCGCCCTTGTGTTTTGTTTTGTCTCTGTCACTGCATTGGGACTGCGCGCTCCGGCATCACTAACTCAAGTCCAGCTTCCTTTTCTCAGGTGTTACTTCTTATAGCTGCCCTCCTCGAACTTAACGCAGTGCTTGACACTCTTGACGCTTCCCCACGCTTGCTCTTTCATGGACTTGTTTGACGTCATCTCTTTGTTTTCCGCTCCCCTGGTAGTTCATCCTCCTTCTCCAGTACCTTTAGTGTGGTTGTCACTGGAGGCTTTGTGGATCCTTTTATCTTCTCCTTACGTCTATGCTGATAGCTCCTAACCCTATCTAGTCACAATCTCCCCCATTTCCACCTGCCCACTGCACTTTCTACTTAGTAGTTTACCATTTCACACTTAACCAACTTTAAACTGAGCTCCTTCATCTAAGGCCTGCCCTTTTTCAAATTTCTCTCTTTATACTGATGACAGGCTCCACCACTCACTCACCTTCTGGTGATGCCGGCTGAATACAGCAGAATCATCTTTGACTTTTCTCTCTCCCAGACTCTGCTCAGTCACTTGCAACATCCTCTCATTTCTCTTGCCTCAAAATCTCTCACATCCATCTCATCCTCTTGCTGAGTTTCATCAGCTTAGTTCAGGGCCTCACTGTCTCTTTAACTATAAAAGCCTCTAAACTGAGCTTTTTCCATATGTCTCCCTTCCCTAACCTAGATTATACTTCCTAATGCATAATTCCAACTATATGTAGTTCTCAAAAATAGTAAATAGCTTCCTATCATCCATTAGGTTGTAAACTCCTTGACAGCCGGGACTGTCTGTTGTCTCTTTGTGTCCCCAGTGCCCCAGTGTCTGGCACATAGTATGTGCTTAAACAAATAGTCATTGATTAATGACATAAAATGAAATACAGATCCCAAATAATAGTATTTAAGTCCCTAACGGCGTGGCTCCAATGGTAGTTCTATTTCATATAATTTCTTTTCATGGGATCTCTGTTCCAATAAAGTATATCATTAGCTCTATTCTGATCTTATCTTTAGGGGTGTTATGCAGTCTGTCCTGGAATACTGTTCCTTCAGATGTTCACCTATGTATCACCAATGTGATATGAGCAGCTGCTATGAATGTACACATGTATTTTAAGGATTGAATCTCACAGTATAACATAATTGCACATTTATTCTGCTGAGACAAAACATTATCATGGAACTATAAAAAGACAAAACTTAACAAAGTAACAGAAATATCCATATACATCACCAGACCAGGGAGCACCACAATCTGAAGCATCCTTCCTGTAAGCAAGCTCCCTAAGGCATGTTTCCTGCAAGGCAATATATATTTTATTGAATATATGTGGTTTTCAAACAAAGACTCAGCACCTGATTGGCTCTGTGCCACGACTCTTTGTTACTCAGCATGGGATGTGTCACAGTTGTGAAGTGGGCTGGAGTTCAAAGCAGCCAGACATCCGTGATTGAAATACCTGTATACCTTTAGATCTGGGAACACATGTAGTCACATAGGCCTGTAAATGAACAAGGAAGGTTTGTATTCCCTTATCCCTTCAACCTGTTGACTTATAAGCCTCCTCTAATTGTCCCAGCTAAAATGAGCTCTTCAAATTTTATTTTATTAACATTTTGAATCTCCACTTTGCCTTCATCATATTCTTCTTTGTATAACTTATTTTTGTACATGGCTTATTCCTTAATACTTAGAGTATAGACCCCTTGAGGGTGGGATGATTTGTATTTTTGTAGCATCTCAGCACCTAGCATAATGCTTTTGCACATAGTTGATGCTTAATGAAAATTTATTAGACTAAATCAAAAGCCTGGTAAAATACTACAACAATTTACTCCTTCTCCTCATCCTCCTACTACTACTGTTAACTACTACCATCACCATCACCACCACTATTTTAGTCACATAATTTTATTATCGCCCGTTTTTATACATTTTTTTAGCCTAGGATTCATGTCTCTGACAAGCAGCTCTCATTGTATGGATACAAAATTAGAAGTGTGAAGAAGTAAACCATTAATGCTTGGGAAATAGAGAGGGATTCGGAATAGAGACCTAACCTTGAATGCTAGGAATGTTCAAAATCTTTCTAAAAATTAGATCAAGCGGCACATTGGAAAGTGGCAAATTGTAGAAAGAAATAGCATGTGTTAGTGTGGGAAGACACTTTAATATATTAATTTTATTATACATTGTCTATAATTGTCTCTAGGATGCAGTATTTTTTAATACTTGCTTAATTTTGTTTCTTAAACAGATGCAGTATATGACTTTTCTTGCTCCAGTGAAGACCAGCTATTAGATCAGGTGGAGGGGCATTCCGTAGCATGTAATGGACACTGCAAGTTCATGTTTTCGTCAAGAGCTTTTTTGAGCTTCAAGTTTGACCACAATGCCATAATGAAGAACTTTGATCTTTGAGAGAGACAAGATGTTTAGGAAGCCCCAGGGTCAAAGAGATCTGTTGCCATTGAATGCTTATCTAATTAATTAAGCCTTACCTTTCTCAGGTGACCAAAAAATACAGGGAGGCAGTAGTGTTTCTGAGGAGATTATTGTCTTTTCAGAAGAATGATGTAAAAATTATTTGCATTGTAAATGCACAATATGGCTTTTGTACATAAATTTACCTTTTCAGTGTTCAGCTCGCTAGCTCAGCATTTTGAGGGCATTCTTTCCAGGTGACTGTGAGGTATTTTGTGTTCTGGGTTAAGAAATAGCATTATGTATTTTACTTAAACCTTAGAAAAGTTTTAATGCTTAGGCAGATGGCAGAATTAGAAGGGAATACCCCTCTTTCCTTTTTGAGGGGGATCGCAAGAGAGTCATATAGACTGTACCTAGGGATTACTGGTCTCTGATTGTGATTGGTCAAGTGATATCAAATTCAAGATCTCATCATCTGCTTTGGGGATATTTCATAAAACTTTTCTGCCTCCAAATGCTTGGGCTATTGAAAGCCTTAAAAAGGGTTTGTGTTAAGATATTATTGGAGCCTGATATCTATGCTTAAAATGAATTCCCTGCTCCTTTTTCTCAAATCTTTATAATGCCATAGTTTGCACTTCTTTGAGATTTTATACTTAGAAAATGTAAGTTGCAGAGTTCAGTCTTCCCTTTCCGTAAAGACAAATAATCTTTACAAAAGAGGAATTGAATTTGAAGCACAGCAGAACTAAAGATTGGAGTTCTGTACGGCAGGTGCTGAGCCTTGTGAGGCTTGTGGAGTGAAAGCCGAAGGTCTTGGCACAGGTGCTGCTTTTGTCTCATTCTCAGCTTGACCCTGATTTTTACTCTAGTCTGTACTTTAGTTGCTTCTTTGCTATGATTATAATATGTATATGTACAAAACCAATATTACTGAATTTTATGTAAGGGTTACATCTCAGGGTGCTTCCATTTCCTAATGGTGGTAGTGTGATCTAGAGTTACAACATTAGGCATACCACAGATCCTGAATAACAGACTGAGAGGAGAGAGGGCATGTGCTTCATTTTGACTGTATGTCTGGTTAGGAAATAAAAAAAATGGAGTATTTTGTAATTTCATCTCATTCTTTTAGGAATCTATGTTACTTCAGGATGATTGAATCACATCTAAGTAGATAATACGCATTTTTAGTGAATATTTGGCTTTAATTGAGGACAATCACCAGGGATGAAGGTGCTTTAATATTTTGTGTCTGACCTCAAGTATGGCTTTTGTGTAAGAAGATTTAGAGGAGGGGAGGGAGTGGTTGGGAATATGAGTACACATGTTCATTAGTGTCCTTATGTGGTCTTTTAAAACATTTTATGTGTGGTATCCACAGTCCCTACTGCCAAATCATATTTTAGGCACCCTTCATTCTATGTAGCTAGCCCATTTAGAAGGAACTCTCTTTAAACCAAGTAAAGCTTAAGATAGGAGCTATTTATCATGCATTGGCATTTAAATGGGAAATTTATATTTACTGAGGAAAGTTGTTGACCTATTCGGTACTAGCCAGGTAGGCATTCATTAACATTATAGTATGTCTAGTATTAAGTCATGTAGATGTCTATATCTTTTTGTATGACAAACTTGTGAACTTCCCCTTTGATAAGTAGTTTTATTTTTTTATGCTTTAAATGAATGTGTTTCGAAACAAGTTCTGTAATTTTCTCGGAAATACTGTTTCTTTTTGTCTTTATGAGCCATATTATATAGTTGGTTATGTATGAGCAATAAGAGAATGAAATCTTGGTTTGCCCAGAAGACAAATAGTTTTCATTTTTTCATTGTCATTCAGAAATAGTTTTGGTTTTAAAAGTTATTTCATGCCTTGGTCAGTATTCCTGGTGCCAGTAATTGGATTTCCCCAATCACAATATTAAACAAAACAGATCAGCAATTACCAGAAATGGATCTTTCTTTATTCATGGAATTAGCAAACATGGAGTTAGTTTTAACTCCAGTTAAATAGTATTGCTTTTCTGCTATTTTGTTTTAATATACCATGAAACATAATAAGGGTGGTGTAATTAGGGTGAGATTACGTTCATTTTAGTCTTTAGCTTTCACTAGACAGTTTGGGATTAAACATGAATAAATTAATACTGTGAGATGGAGCTTAGCTGACGTGAAATAACTATGCAGAATGTGTCTGAGCTGGGCGTATACCAGACAGCACTTTCCCTACTTCCTTGCACTCTAGGTTTACCAGTTTTTCAGAGATGAGAATATCCTGGGAAAGGTCAAACTTAGTACAGAAACTGGATTCCGCCTTGATTTCAAGGAAAATCCAGTAAGCGACTTCTTTAGTGTGTTGAATTTCAGGAAGTTAGTTGAAAAATTCTCAGTTATTGGCTTCATTTTTTTTTAAATTCCTCTGTGAGAGGACTTCTCTTAATTCACTTTTGGAATGTTAAATATAGTCAGCCTTATGTGTTGTGAGATGCAGTGCACTGAGAATATTTTGCATTTAAAAAAATTGTTTTGTCGGTGCTTTTAACATATAACTTTTATGATTTGAAGATGTTAGATAAAGCATTTTATATTTAACCAGCATATTCCAAAAGGCAGAAGTACCATTGACATGCTTTTCTGCAAGTCTATGTAAAGACATAGCAGCTGAGTGATTTCTCAAATGATGACACATTTCTTTAAGAGATGGGCATTTGAACAGGTGAATTAACTGTGAATAGGTGAATCCCTTTTGAGAGTTTGGAGTTGTCTAAAAACTAAGGGAATTGAATTTAACTTTTTTTTTTCAAATACTTATGCATCATTCTGTATTATCAAATGAATTATGATGATCACTTGCTTATCTGAGCCTTTAAATATAAAGGCATTTATTTTTCTAGTAAATAACAATAGTTAAATAGTTGATTTCAAATTACGAAAATCTGTAGTAGAAGTCATAATATTTGACAGTGTTGGTAAGGCATTTTTTAAAAAGACTTCAGCAATTTATAAGTTTGAATATCAGTACCTGAAATCATAAAGATTAATGAGTCCTGCTTATTAATTCAGTATGTTGTGGTTGGAATAGTTTCTTGAAGAGTCCTAGGCTTCAATGTAGTCTATGTCAAAAACTTATTACCTTCTCCTTTTCCCCCTTGCCTTCCAGCAAACAAGCCCAGCCCAATCCCAGACGTGCTAGCTTCATTATTGTTACTAAGTACTGCTTACTTAGCTCAGATTGTTTTACATTATGATGATATAGCATAAATTTAAATTTGGAAAAGGATGGTTAGCAGCTATCATGGGTTTAAACCTGTAGAGAAGGAAGGCCATACTTGACAGACTAGATTTTGTAGAAGGAATAGGTTGTTTTGGGGAATTGCAAGAGGAATTTCAGGGGGCATATTTATTCTATAACCATTATGGTTTTACTTGGTGGGTGCCTGAAAGTCTCTGTTAAAGCTAGGTGATAGCTTAATTTCCCCTTTTAAATACTAGCCCAGTGAACATAATGGTAAAACATATGACTAATGCCAAGGTTTCTCCAGCTCTGAATAAAATTAATTACTATTAACTATGGTTGCCATGTAATTCAGTCTCCAAGTGAGTCTAATGGGAGGTAACTTTTTTCTTTTAAAGACCATCACAGTATTTGGGACTTAATTCTTTTCTGTGCTGATGCTGGACCATTTGAGCCAATACTAGAATTAAAAATTAAGGTGAGCTTTTAATTACTGTGTTATCTTTCATAAAGGAAAATGATGATGGGCAGTTAAGTGCTTTGAGTTATTTTTATAATGATAGTAATGGGTTTGTGCTGAACTGTCCACTCTCCTTTCTCCTTCATTCATTTTCCCTTTCAACATATAGCATTTGTGAAATAGCAGCCTGTAGGCTATTTGTAATCTTGGCTTTAGTCATAGCTTTGGTGCTAATGAAAGGTACATTTAGACTTTTAATATGTGGCTGTCTTTTGTGTCTAACATGCCATATTCACTATCCGTTGGACACTTGTAGAGCTGCTTTTCCAGTGGTGGTGATTCCTTTGTGCTGATGTGCTCACAAGCATTCACTCTGTACCCCTTGGGAACCAATTTTATGATTTTTAAGAAATGATTAAAGGGTTAGAAGTGTGGTTAGTGGGTGCTGAGTAGGGCAAAGCTAACTGGCCCACATGGGAATTGGATTTATCCTGGCTTCACTCAAGTTGGTTGGCATTTTATAACATATAAACATGAGTAAGAAAATACCGAGATAAGGTTGAGACATACCTCTAAAATTCAACACTTGTAGCAAGGTCCTTAATCTGCACATTATAAAGAGAAGCTTCTAGAATAAGAAAAAGACTAGGGATTACAGGGTATGCTGCTTTCTTGTGTCTCTTATGGTTAGCTTAGTGGTTGAGCCTCTAATTTAGGGAACGTTGTGGGAAAAATGGATGTGTAAGGCTGGCTGATGGTGACAAGGTAGCTGATAGCACCTTAGGCTGCTTTATTTGCTGGGAGAATTAAGGCTTGAATGTACGTATATATATATATTTTTAAGGTGAGTAGAGGTCAAAGGAGCTCAGGAGAAGGTTTTTTGTGTTATTTTAGTCAGCTTCCTGTTCAGTGGCAAGGAACAGGTGAGGGAACCATGTTTCCCAGTCGTTTGTTTGTGGACCTACTATACCACCTTCACCTTTAGATTAAATAAACAGCATTGATCATTCTCCTGGAAGAACAAGATGGAAGCCACAAATTTCCAGCTTTAAGGATTAATGGATCCTTTTAAATTCAGTATGTTGTGATCTGAATAGTCTTTAGAAGGGTTTTAGTGTGAGTGTACATTAAGAACATTTTATCATGTTCCTCCTCCACATCCCCTCCTCTCCCCTCCACCCCCACCCCAACAAGCAAAATACAACACAACTCAAACTGGAGTGGTTCTATAGAGAAGCAAGTTGTAGAATGTTGTATTGTCTTCACTTCCCCTCTTCATGTGTTTTGTAGCACAGTGGCAGGGAATTTACTGTTCCACTTTGTGAGAAATGTGCTCGTACATCCCCTTACAAGGAAGAAAGACCTGTTGGCTTCTGATAGCAAGTAGTTTGGTGGAGAAGTCACCCTGCACTATTGAGTGTTGCATGTCAGTCTGGATGGATGACATGACAATGGATCCGTGACAATGGATGTCAGTCTGGTTTATTTGGGGGTGCCAAGTGGTTAAATCTCTGAAATTTCAGGGTGAGCAGCCTAATTCTCTTTTCCAGTGGTCAGATCCTTGGCTATATTTTGTCTATCCAGTACCGAAAAATGTTAAAATCTCTCCTTTTCAGAAAACCCAGCTAACATTTCCCACAACTTCTGGGGTAGTATATTTGTAGTATAGTAGAATTTTTTTTTTTTAGTATTGTACATATTAGGCTCTAAAGACTCTAACAACAGTGTAAACTACAGTGTAAAAACTCACTGCATAGCCATCTGTATGGCTGTTCATTCTTTATGCTGGGAGAAAGTAGGTGTCCTACTTGCTGAATGAGGGATCCTACTCTTCCAGTAGCACCTAACTTTTAGAGTGCTTACGTTAGCAGTGTCAGGGTTCTTACATGAAAATGGAATTTAGAAAATAACGACTACCCAGTTTTTTGTGTGTATGACACTTAGAGCACATGAACAGTAGCTGGTATTTATATGGCACAGTTCATGCCCTGTCCAAAGGCACTGATGGGAAAAGCTCAAAAGCCATGCAGGTTTCCCCTTTGTTCATTCCACTGCTGCTCAAGCAGGCCGTGGTTTTTCCTGAGCTACTCTGAAAACAATATGCTTTTGCCGTCTCTAGCATTTATTTTATGCTCATCCTCTGTATCATGAAAAAATAAGCCTCTCATTGCACATGTTCAGAGAACAGAGCTTTGCATTTCATGTTTTGCTGATACTTAGATTAAAACCTGGGAAGAAAATAAATAAGGAGGCCTCTGTGTGTCACCTCTCTAAAGCTGCGAAGGTCTTTTTAAAAAAGTATATATTTTAATGCTAATGGAAGGACAATGTGCAAAAAAACAGACCACATTGTGATTCTGTTGTAAAAGCTACAGTTTATAAGTTTAAAGAAAACTGATGTCAGTAGGCTTAGTCTGGATCCCTCCTATAAAAAGCAACAAGGAGTGCCACCATTCATTCAAGTATCTATGAAATGGAAATGGAATTTTTACTTCCTCACTGAATGTAATGAAGGGAAGCTGGTCTTAGAACCATCAAAGGTTACTTAAATGCAACCCTAATTAAATTTTTTTCTGTTAGCTTTTTTTTAGACATTGAGATAAATCTTTTTTTGGGGTGGTGGCAAATGAAGCCCTTTTATGATCAATAGAAGTTCTTTTCACCTCTAAAACAAACTAAAGTTGCAGGTTTGGTTTAAAGGGAGAAGTAATGAAACTGGAGTGTTATGGCAATGTGGTACCCTGTTCATGGAAAAACAAATTTTTTCTGTTTCCCAAGAATATGGGAATAGGTCGGTCTGCATTTTAAAAAAAGAGCTTCTGTAGTTTTAGATAAATTGAAAGTGTTGAAGTTGAACTGTGCAACATTTCATTTAGAAACCTATAAATGCAGAAAGAAAATGTATCTTAATTAAACATTTAACAAATGCAGTCTCACTAGTAAGCATGAATAGAATCAATAGGGAAGTAATCGAGACCTTTGTAAGGAAGGGTAAGGCAAGTTTATAACTTCATTGTTTTCCCATAACAGTTGGGCTTCTAATAAATGATTTGGCATTTATTTCCTAATTAAATTACAGCCGTAGGTTGTTTTGTTTTTGGTTTTTGGTTTTTTTTTACCACTTTCTCTAGGGTAAGGAGATCCTTAGAAGAGGAGTGTCTGAAACAGAGCATTTAAACAGATCTCTCCAGGACAGTAATCCGATTCTTCCATGACTTTGTTGCTAGAAGTATGCTGACTCATCAACACAGACACCAGGAAACCAACGAGTGAAACCAGTCAGTTTCAACTTAGAGAGAGGCTGAGTGCTGGCTGGAAAGTTTTGTTGTCATATTTAATCTTGGTAATTGGTTAAGTATCAGATAAAGGCGAGGTCTTAGGACTGAATTGTGGTTTCCTTCTCATTTACCTAAATCGTAATGAAATTCTGTTGCTTGGTAAGAAAGAGACTCCCTGTTGCTTAAATGTATTGAGTAGAAATCTCTCAAAATGTTTGTAAGAAATTGTGTTAATGAAACAAGGATGTTTAACGATGTATCTACAATGTAAGACTTTCATGAGCCCTAAAGACCACTCTGTACCATTCATCTCAACACATTTAGCAAAAGCATGTATTAGTGTATCCCGATTATTTCCTAAGTGTTTTCTTATATGTAAATAGCACCAATTCAGAATTAAAACATATTTTCATATTTTGTGTAAATGTTTAGTCATGATTTTTTTTTGTATTTTAAAACATTTTTTTACTGATGAGTATTCTAAGTATTACTTTTTTCTGTATAATCATTACTGTATTAAAAACTTGGAGAGAACAGATGATTACTGTTTGCATTGTGATACATCAATAAAGTTTTTATCTCTGGCAGTTTGATACTTTGATGGTTTCTCCTTTTACTAATGTGTTTCAAATACCAGAACAACCAGTACATGTGCTAGAAGCTATCAGAGGCTTTCTACTGAAGATTTTAACTGTCCATCACTGAATGGGGAAGCCACTCATTAATTTTTTTGATTTATTATTTTTAACATTCTTTTCTTTTTAAATTTTGAGTTCTAATTTCTGCCCTTCCATTCTCCCCCCTACCCACTGAGAAAGCAAACAATATAGCAATTATAGATGTGCTCACCAACTTTCTAGGACAGGACTCTTGGAACAGATTTGTTCTGTCAAATTCCAATAAAACAAGTAAGTGTAGTATTTTGCTAGGCAGGAGTTAGATGCACTGTATGTGCTACAAAATAGTGTTCCTGTGGGCTTAACCATTTTGATATGTCTTGTCCTCTAGTTAGAGCATTCCTTTAGATTTAAGATAAATGCTGGTATTTGATAGTGTATAAAACATACCATATTAATTAAATGGTCCACAACTCTTGATTTTACTTTCCTGGGCCTATCCTGGGTTCTTCAATTATGTTTACTTAAGTTGTTCTAGACAGGATGAATATTTGACAAATTATATCATGGCATTAGAAATATTTATTCAGAATATAAGAACATTTGTAAAATAAGTATTATAAATGTCTCTGTATAAATAAATGCAGATTGTTTTTTTTTACAATTCTATATTAACACAATAGCTATTATACAGCAGCTAAAACTAAGGGTAATTGCAAACACTTAAAACATACAAGTGAAGAATCAAACATTACAAGGTATAGTACAGTGTAAAGTGACAACTTGTAAATGAAACACTTAATACAACTGAACAATACTGACAAATCCAGTCACATGTGCTTTAATAACATAGACAATACATTCAAGCTGGTGTAAATTTTCTAACAATTCTAATTTGAGTGATATAAAACTAGAACATTTTTTAAAAAAAAGAACAGGAAAACTAAACTTTCATGCAAAAGCAAATAAGATACAAACAATGTTAAAGTTTTATTAGGAATAGATAAGTGAAGTTTCATTGACTGTATTAGTAAGATTGATAGGAGGTTTTGCTTTGTGAGCCACTCAGTGAAAATTAAATGAACTTTATGTATTCCAGCTAACAGCACATCATTACTACAGTTGTTGCCACTGTAGCAACTCGAGATTTGTCTACATGCACTCCAGTTAATATTCAGAGACTCTATGGACCTATAGCTTGTTCCTGTCCTGCTGAGCTGCTATTTTAAGATGATTGCTTATTCATAGTAACAAAGGCCTTTATTAACATTTACCGAATGCATCAAGTTGTATTCATTGGTAAGAGAATGGCACACACCCCCAACTGATGGCCAAGTTTCATTACTTTACTTCATAAAATCTCACTATTTCACAACCATTAACTTATATATTTAATCCAATTTTCAGGGAGAACATTACTTACTCAGCGTACCTGCACACAGGAGCATTTATTTTATTTATGTATAAATGTTCCTAGATCCTGTAACCAAAGGGTGAATGAACAAACAACACACTAAATGGAATTGATCTAAAATTTTCTGTTAAATCTAGAGATTGATATTTGTGGTATTAGAATAACTTTCCTCTTAAACATAAATAATTATAGAACAAAGTTGCTGTAAATTAACTTAAGCTTTAACATATAGGGAGAACACTTTACCCTTTAAGTTGAATTGTCAGCACACAGGTGTATTTTAATAAAAGAAATGTTTTTTTAAAAAGTCACAGGTAAACTTTTGTAAAAACATTTTGGCATAAACACTTCTCTTTATTTCATAGCAAAAAATCCCCCAACAAGAGCTGAGTCCTGGAATTATTAGACAGTATTTGCAAATCTCAGTGTAAAGCATCAGTCAGTTCCTTTCTTAATTGATGTGTTTAAATGAATTATTTTTTTTAGGTTCCACAGAGTAAAAAATGGGGGAAATGATTATTGTCTAAAGGATCATTTCCAGCATAGCTATCTGCTGCTACCAGAGAAAATCACAGAAATATTGTTTATGTGGTCCTGTGGAGTTTGAAAAATTCTGTCTGCCCAAAACATTCCCCATCAAAAAAAGAATTAAGTGATTAAGTTTAACTGTTTAAAAAAAAAAAAAGTAACCCAGTTTCTGTGGCAAGGATGAACCAGCAGGAATTTGGGAAGAATTATAAGATGATTTTTGCATCCTTAAGGGAATTATTATAAGGAAGGTATTATAAAATGGCTCCTAGGATACAAGGATACACTGAAGTATACTTTCTAAATAACATGTGGGACAATTTTTTATTTAAGAAAAGCAACTAATCTGGTTGCAGCCACAAAAGTCAGGATAGCTGACAGTTGCAGGTTTGCTTGTTTTTAAAAATATCTTCCATATTCCCTAATAGCTTTAGTGAAAGAGGGACTCTAAATTGAGGCTGAGTTTCTAAGACCTCATCAGAGAATCCTGCTCGTTATGCCCTCTGTAAGATCAAGTTATGGACAGACGCAGGATAAGCGAAAGACGAGTGAAACCGCTAGATTTAACTCGCACCTAATTTGATGTGGGACACATGAGTTAGTTAGCTGGTATTATTGTCTATCACCAAACACGCAACAAAGAGCTAGAGCCTGGCACCTAGATTTGGGCATGTGAATACTGGTAAGAGATTTGTAAATATTATGTAAATCTTTTGTTCCCCCTAAAGGCTCTTTCATTGCAAAGTGCATTTAGGGTTAGGGTTACCCTCCAATTCTGTAAGTTCAAAGGAAGAACAAGTATTAAAGGCTATTGAAATCAAGGTCTTAACAGTACATCAAAACCAATTCAAGGGTATAGAACCAAAGACTCTTGTGTTGATCTATTCTTTCTAGTTTTGTTTTTTAAACAGGCCAAACAAAATTAGACACTTCTCTTAACCATTCTAATCTATAAAAGGCTAGTTAGGGAAAAAAACAATTAAGGCTGAGGATTGTTAACTTTAGGGTCAAAGGAAGGATCTTTTCTTGATGCCCTTTTTGGCCTCTGGGGCCCCACGCAGCCAAGATTGGGGTTCATCTGCAGTGATAAGAGTGAAATCCCAGGGCTTGTTTCCCCATCACACTCCCCTCCCCCTCACCACCTTCTTTACCCATCACTGGAAAAGAATAAAAAAAGTACCTGAAGGTATTCAATGTGTCTAGCTCCTGGAAATATTTGTTATACCAAAAGCCTAAAAAAATGAATCTGCTTCCCCACCTCAGCCTGGTTATAGTAAAAGATGGGGCAGGGGCAGCTTACGTTAAACGTAAGGGGAATGAAATCAGAAAGTAAAAAAAAAAAACCATTTTGTTTACTTTTTGGAGGGTGGGGAGAAGCTCTAAAGTTTTACACACCTTGATAATAGTGAATTAGAACTAAAATAATGACACAGTGCTTATCTGACAGATATTAGTTTGGAACCTAGAAAAACAGAAATAAAGGTCTCCTGGTCAAATAATTGTCAAAGAATCCTAAAATTGGAAGGTACCGTAGACTTTTGTCTCTATCTGCTGTTTATATCCTAACCAAAACAGACATAAGCAGTTAAAACATAATATGTTATGCTTAATTTTAAAAAAAAAATTAAGTGGACCCAGTTTATTATACAAAAGACAAGCACCAATTTTCATTATAATTTGGAATCACTGAGTAAATCTAACTATGAAAGAGGCAGCATGGCAGGGACAGGCCTTGAACTGAGAAGAGAGGAGTTCCATTTGTGCCTCTGACATATACTATGTATGAACATGGCAAACTGACTCATAAGATGCAGATACAGGAGTTGCCAGTATGTATAAATGGAGCAACTTTTACGCTACTGAAAGTACAAATCTGGACCACTCCCCAAAATTTAAAAAGTGCGTATCCACACGCACACATACATATATTTAAATGAACTATTAAAAGTTCTAGCTTTGGCTGGGGATTACTCTTTTCAAGTATTTGGAAAGTAAAGGGAAAGAAAAATTATCCCTTTTGTGCTCTATTTCCTTAGACAACCGGGAAACCAACACTATTCCATTTTTCCCTGGGAGAAATTTCTCACCCAATATGTAAATTGGGCCTGATGTCAGTCAGGAAAACTTGAGTTCAAATCTAGCCTCAGACATTTTCCAGCTATTTGATCTGGGTAAGCCATATAATTTGTTTGCCTCAGTTTCCATCAGCATGGCTGTTATGAAGATAAAATATTAGTTACGTGCTTTGTAAAATTTTAAAGCGCTATATGAATGATAGCTGTTATTAATGAGAACAGGAAGGACTACTGATGTTGGCTTGCATTACCAATCGAGTCTAATCAACTAGTAGTTTTTGGGCGAACAGATGGTTTCATGTGGTGAGCAACTTCAGTACTTTATAATGTAGTAGAAAAAAGCAAGCGATGTGGCTTTAAGGCCTGCCATTTTGCTTATATTTCCCCACAAACATAAGACAATTGGATTAGAAGATCTCTGAGGTGCTTCCTAACTCATCTTGAGAGACTGAGCGCACTGCTGATTATTTTTGTAGAGAAACCAAAAGCTGGTCCCTCCCTGTTTTTGATCTTAGATATAAGCTCTTGGGCACAGTTTCCTTTTAAATAAAACAAAGACATTTCCTCTTATTTCTACACATTTCCTATTCCCTAGAAGCTCCCTGAAGGCATAGGCTGTCTTGTTTCATTTAGTTTGTTCCCTAGCAATTTAGCATAATGCATTGTATGTAAAGGTGATGAGTAAACATTTGTTCAATTGAATTGAATTCTTCCTCTATTGCTAGGAACTTCAATGTTCTTTTTCATTCAGTATACTTCCTGTACTTTTTCCTAACAGGGAGAACTACAGATCAATTTCAGCTTCTGCTATCCAGTCTGTCCCTCACTATTTACATGCATTTCAGTTTACACCAAGCTGTGGTAGCACAAAAAGTTTCATAAATAGCTTGGTATAGAATCTTCATGTTGCCATTACAGGATTAGCTGTTGGCTGATTTGCGACTGGGCCTTTAAAAATCACTGTACCACAGGCACAAATTAAACTTGAAAATGTCAGTGAGGGAGGGCTCATCAGAAGAATTGACATTAAAATGGTAGAAAGGTTAAGAATTGAAAACATTTGTTAAGCATTTACTGTATGTTAGATGAGAGTAGACAACTCCCCCTAGGAAGAAACAAAATAATTCCAAATTTAACCCAAGAGAAAACTCTTCCTTCCTGTTCCAGTAACTGTGCTCATCTCCACTTTCCCTGACTGAAGAAGTCACAGGGATAATGGGAAAATATGGAGAAGAGTGCCTTGGATTTGGGGATTTCACCTGAACCGCCTCATTTAACACAACTTTGCCAAAATGTATTTAGTTCACCATATACTCAGAGCTCTGCATATATTTAATGTCTTGGATTAATATGTCCTACCCTGAAGTTCTACAAGAAAAGTGCAGAGATGCCATTTTTGAGGAATCCACAAAAATACCACATTTTGCTTACACTGTAGTGTCCAGGAGTAACCTACTCATCACTTTTTTTGTGTGGAGAATTGGGGTGAGGCAGGAGCTCAAACCCCAATGTCACAAAGCGAGGTTTCACACAGGTTCCCTTCTCCATCCCAGGGGCTAGCAGGACAGATGTAAAATTTCTATTACTTCCTGATTATACTGTTCCATTAAAAGACCTGGGCTTGTCTCTTGTGAAGGACATTCTGAACGACATGAGATATGCTGACAACTCTGTTTCGGCTTCAGAGATATGAAAGGCCACTTAGGTGAGACCCTTTGGAGTTGTGAAGGACAGCCAGAGAACTGCAGCCTTCATCTCAACAAGCACCTCTTGGATACCTGAGACCATAACATACACCTGCCCCATATCTATATCAGGACTTATCCTCATGTTAGGGGGAAAGCTAAGGGAACTGGGATTATAGGGTAGGGTGGGCCCAAAGCCTGGGCAATAAAAGGGAAGATGTTGAAATTATTGAAAATCAAATAACTCCGTTTATATAGTATATCCCAAGACTGCAAAAGATGTTTTTCCATTGTTTTGTGGGGGCAAGAAAGGGTGAGGTGGTATGAGGGAAAGTGCTGAAAACCAATCTGTTGGGGTCAATTACCTGTGAAGTATGGTAGGCCAGGGTGCCCGGAACATAAGAAACATGTATTTACCATCGATAGCTTTTCCTTTGGACCTTGGTGTGAGGTGCATTCCCTTTAAGCACAGTACGTATGTGGAGAACCACCATTGTCTCTTGGGAAGCTCTCCAAGAGGACGGGACAAGACCATGTCCTTGAGTGGAGTTCAACTTGACAGACAGTGCTCCTACCTTCTGGCCTTCCTAAGTAGACCCTGGCAAGTATTCCTGAACCCTCCTGGTCCTTCTCTCCAGATTAGCTTCTGTGGGCAGAACGTCGGTGCCTGAGAGCGTTTTAAAGTGAGGTCTCGTTGGTGTGGGGCCTGGAGTTCTCTTCCTCCAGCAGAGCTATTCTCTGCTTGAGCATCCTGACTTGGGTTTCATGTCTCTCCACCATGGCCATCATCTGAGACTCCAGCTTCTTCAGTTTATTTTGGTGTTTCTTCTTGGCCTTCTCATAAGCAGCCACCAGGTTACTATGGAGGAAAGGAAAGAAGTGGGCATGAAGGCAACTTAGCTAAAACTGGCATTGGGCGAGGTAAGTACAAGGGAATAATTAACCTAGGGCAACAGATCTGAAAGAAAGCAGGGCAGATAGCCTGAGGGACAAGACCTGTGATTTCCTTGCTATAGGAAACTCCCATTCCCAATGCAGGAAGCGACCATTTCTACAGCTTAAAATCTTAGCTACCTAGAACACTGAGAGGTTAAATGACTTGTTCAGAGTCACACAGGTAATGTGTATCAGAGGCAGGATTTGAACAATGGTCTTCCTAGATCTGACATCAGCTTCTATTCATTAATCCCAGTGTCCCTCTGTAAGGTGAGTTAAAGAGAATCTAACTGAACTGCCCTAAAAGAGTCATATCAAATCAGTATGAAAAAAATGATTAAAAATGACCAAATGAAAGTATATACAAAAATACATAATTCTCTGTCTCTTGATGCTCCCTATGAGCAACACAAGTTTGGCCTTCCCTTAACTGATAATACTCAGAAATATGGCATGTGGGTTTTTGTAATTAAAATCCTGTTCTCCATGATCCTGTCATTTAAATTACCTCCAGCAGGGCTGGAAGTGATACTAGCAATCTGATATAAGAGAAGAGACCATAACAGTTATGGAAGGCAGAAAACAAGCCAAAGTTAGAGACTGAGGGTGGAGGGGGATGCAGGGGAGGGATAGAGCCAGCTTTTTCTTTTCCCTTAATGATTCATAGTAGGCAGCTCCAGCAAAAGACAGACTAAAAGAAGCAGAAAAGATTTTTTCCAGCAAAGTTACAGTTGATTCAATAAACAACCCAACAGGCTCACTCCTGGTCTGAGAGGAGACAGGATCTACTGTCCATATTCCGGATCTAGTGACAGAAAGGACTCTAGGGGTCATTTAGTCAATTTACAGACAGGTAACAGGCCACAGAAGTGAAGTGACTTGTCCAAAGTCACAGAAGTTAGTAAGTAGCAGGGCTGGGATTCAAACTTAGTCCCTCTGATTCCCATGTCTGGTTTCCTTCTACCATACCGTGCCTCCTAGGACTTGTACTCAAGTTATCCTCTTCAGACTCTAAAACTCAAAGCAATTCCTGAATGTGGACGACTTAGATGGGCACTAAAGAAGTAGAACATGGAATGAGCTCTCTGGGGCCAAACTCGCCTTGCTTTTCACCTTTGGAACATTGGCCCCATCTCAGGAAGCAGTGTGTCCGTTTGAGTGGAGGGGCTAGATCTAAAACCAGCCTCCTGGGTGAGATGGGGTTTTCTACCACTTCATACAATTCTTTGTATACTGACCAAAGGGAAACTACAGGCAGGAGTATACTTGGCAATCTGTAACATAGGAATCAAACCAAGGTTTGATGAGTTTTTACCTGTTAGCTCTTTTCAGATCATTAACAAACTCAGCCGACTGCTGGTGTCTGATTTCGCTGCTCTTGGTCAATCTTTCCAAGGCACTCACCAGCTCCTGGACTCTGGTCTTCAGTTTCTTCTCCCTGCGTTAGAGGAAGAGGCATTGAGGGGCCTGAGGATGGGAGTGGGAGTACTATAGGAGCGTCAGCAGTGAGAGAGATGGCAGGGGGGCTCCAATCATGATGCCTCCTCCCCCCCAGAATATTTTCATGCTTTACTACCTGTTTCTATTTCAGACAGGTACCAGAGTCACAGAAATGAACACAGAGTGTTCATTCACAGAGTGGCTTTGGCCTAGGCTAAACAAGGCCCCTCACATCTGTTGGACATCTCCCATGAAACCACAGGACAGCGTGTTAGAATACACACAGGCTCTCCTGGCTATTGGCCCAGCTGACTATAATGAAAAGAAGACCCAGCAATGTTTTAGAACCACAGGAGGGGCAAGATGGTCTGGACCAGGAATATAGTTCATCGCCTAGAGACTAAATCTATTTTTACCCAGCAATTACTGAAAAGGAAAGGCCAACTAATCTCCACTGTCCACTCTATGTTAAACCTAGTTTATGGGAAATAACAGATGTGGCACTAATCTCCAAAAGAGAGGAACATGGAACAACTGGGGATGTCATGCAAAAGGGAGAAGAGATGGCAAATACAGGTTCACAAGATGCTTTCCACACAACATTTTATATGCTCCTTACAACAACCTTGTGAATTAGTAATATGATAATATGATATAATAATCTGATGCATTAATCTCATTTTTATAGATAAGGAAACCAAGGCTCAAAGAGGTTAAATTACTTGCTCGTGCTGATAAAGCTAGCAGGTGGTAGTGGCGTGATTCAACCCTGGTACTCCCCAGCAAACTTCCACTCCAGTCTATCTCCTCTTTTCCTCATCTTGACCCCTTGTTGAACCAGTTTAATTTAGCACTATCCTCCTCTCTTGGATCCCTAACCTCCTGACCATTTTTCTGGTTACTCCTGGCCTAGCCAAGCCTCAGACTTGGCTAGAAGGCCCACAGTCTGTGGCCTTCACTGGTACACATGTGCTGCTAAACTAAGTTGAAGAAAATCGCACAACTATTCTGACTGGGTCCACTGCAAATTTATGTAACGCAACCCTAACTGGGCCCTCACTTCTTCAAGGCAATCCTTTCACAGACTCTTCATTCTTGTTTAAACCTCCCACAGAGGCAGCTAGGTGGTACAGTGGATAGACTGCTGGGCCTAGAGTCACGAACATTCATCTTCTGGTTCGAATCCAGCCTTAGACACTTACTAGCTAAGTGACCCTAGGCAAGTAACTTAATCCTGTTTGCCTCAGTTTCCTCATCTATAAAATAAACAGGAGAATGAAATGATAAACCACTCCAGTACCTTTGCCAAGAAAACGTCAAATGAGGTCACAAAGAGTTGAATAAAACCAAAAATGACACAGTGATGTTACTCACAAAGGACAAACAACATCTCTGAACTAAATTTCCCTTTGTATGAGCTAATCTAATGTTAAGTGATTAAATTTGGGTGTTAACCTAAAATAAAGGGAACACAGCTGCTGGAGGCTTGAGCTTATAACAAAGGAAAGATCTTCTTCCACACTTTCAGAGTACTAAACAATCCTATAATAGGCCTGGCCCTGATAGAATGAAACTATACAAAACTATATTACAAAAGGAAAAAGAATATAGTTTGCAAATTAGGAACTAATAAGTGACTTCAGTTCCTGGGAAAATTCCAGAATGGATCATCACAGAGACAGTGAATATCTATAAAGGAAGAGATTATTATAAAGTGCCAGCGTAACTTCACCAAGATCAGAGGCAGCAGGTACAGGGTTGATGAGGATGATGACAGTACTTTACTAAATAGAGCTTTAAAGTTTGCAAAGTGCTTTGTGAATGTTATCTCATATTGTCCTTATGACAACCCTCGGAGTTAAGTGTTACTACCTCTCTCCTTTACATTCTAGCATATTAAGGGACATTTCCAGGGTCAATCAATTATGTGACCCTCTGCTCCTGGAATTAAATTTGCTCTAGGTCCTCTGGGAAGCTCATCAGAACTTTAAGTGATGAGGTGATGATGTGAGGAGACCTGGCTCAGGGACAAATAATATAAAACTACTTGTAAAATCATTACACATACATTACGAATCTCCTAACGGCTTCCCAGATTTGACAAGAGCCCATCTCATGGCAAGCAAGTTCATCAGGGTCTACTGTGTCTATCTATGGGATTGAGGGAGACCAAGGAATCTGCACAACAGGCAGCTACTGAAACATAGTGCTGTTTAATACAATATAGATGATAGGATTATAGATCAAAAGCTAGAAGGGACCTCAGTCACCATCTACTCAAACCCATTAATTTTACAGATGAGTATACTGAAGCCTCTCAATGCTAAAAACTTGTCTAAAGTTACAAAGGCTGTAAATGCCAGAGGGAAGATTGGAAACCAGGTGTTATGATTCCAAAGGAAGTGTTATATTTTCTATACTCTGCTGCCTCTTTATCAATAGCCTAGATGCTGTTGCTGCGCTTATCAAATTCACATTATGAAACAAAGCTGCGAGGAACAGGTAACATGCAATCTTGACAGACTTTATGGTATGAGAGCCAAATCTAATGAGATTAAATTCAATAGAGAAAATCTAAACTGATTTCTGGGTTTGAAAAGTCAACATTATAAATACAAGATGGGGAGGGGGTGAGAAGAAGTTTAATTATATAGTAGTTTGAAAAAGATCTGGGGATTTTAGTGGACCAGAATCTCAAAGTGAGTCAGCAGTAGGGTGGGCCCAAGGTAAAAAAGGAAATGAAGTCAGAGGCTGCAGTAAGAAAGTCATATTGTAGAGATGTCTTAGAGTACATTTGGAATACTGCATGCATGTCTAGATGCAAGTTTAGGATAAAGTTGTTGATAAGCTGGAGAACATCCAGAGAAGGACTCAGAATTGTGGAAGGTCCATGCCATATAAAGACTAGATGTTTATCTGGCCATGGAAACAAGGAACAATGAGTGGAGGTTGCAAAGAGACAAATTCAGGCTTTATGTCAGAAAAAAAACCCAAAAACATAAATATTAGAGCTATGCAGCAATAGAAGGGGCTGCCTTAGTATCCATCCATTGCAAAATATACCTAAAAAGAATCCTCAATCTTGTTTGATGAGTTGTAAAAGATGGCAGCTGAGTTTTCTTCTAATGCTAACATTTCTGATTCTGTTACAAATGACATGCCCATGATCACACAGCAAGTTCTAAGCTGGGATTTCCTGCTAAGTATAGCACTCATTCCACTACATCCCAGTGCCTCAAAGTTTATGAAGCAAAGTCTTCACTACAACTGTCTGATGTAATTATTATCCCTATTTTAGAGATAAGGAAACTGACTGAGGCTTGGAGAAATGACAAGCAGTTTGATCCTGTAATGTTAAGAGTCAGAACCAGGATTTGAACTTAAATCTCCTGACTATGACTCGATGTCATTTTTCTGTATTACAAAAAATGTGGAGATGATAGCACAATAATTTGGTGATTGTTTTACTATCATGCTAGCATTGATTGGTGCCATATTGTGGTTGTCACAGGGTTACTTCCCAGAGCCTTGGGTTCCTCACTATTCCACAGATGTCTTCAAGGTATAAAATGGGGCTTATACACATAACAAAGAGAGAATGAGAAGTCTTTCTGAGGGCACAGTACAGAAGAACCTGTGGGTTGTGCATTAGTCTTAAACCCATAGAGAACAATTTCTCAGCATAACCACTGTTGGGGATACTATACATCATTATAAGAGACTACTTTATGGGGCAAAGTCAAGATGGTGGAGTAGAAAGACGCATATACTCGAGTGCTTCTCCCACAGCCCACAAAATATCTGTAAAAAATGACTCTCAATGGATTCTAGAGCAGCAGAAGCCACAGAACAAGAGAGTGAAAGAGGTTTCCAGCCAAGGGTAACCTGAAAGGCTGACAGGAAAGGTCTATTTCATGGGATGCTGAGTGGAGTGGAGCCCAGCTCTGACTGCAGGGCACTGGGAGGAACAGGACCCGAACAGACCTCTGGGGCAGAATTCCCAGCTGGGAGTGTCCCTCAACCCACAAGTGACAAACAAAGCTTCAAAGGTCAGTGTGGGAGTGCTTTACTAGCTGGATGAGAGGGGAATGGGGTTCCCCCAGCACTAATCCAAGGTGATGGCAGCAGCAGGAGGCTGGAGCAGTGGCCAAGGGAAGAGCCTGGGGCCATTGTCCAGGAAGCTCAGCTTAAAGCTTCTGGGGGAATCTCAGCCTCAGTGGCAGCCCCGCCCCCACCCAAAGCCCTGAGGGAATTGAGCCGCTGATTTGAATTTCAACCTTGTACTGAGGAGAGAAGAAGCACTAGGACCCTCCTCTTGACAAAGGATTCAGAAGTCAAGTAACTGGCTGGGAAAATGCCCAAAAAAGGGAAAAAAAATAAGACCATAGAAGGTTACTTTCTTGGTGAACAGGTGTCTCCTTCTATCCTTTTAGATGGGGAAGAACAAAGCATAATATCAGAGAAAGTCAAGGCCTCTGCCTCCAGTAATATGAAATGGGCTCAGGCCATAGAAGAGCCTAAAAAGCGTGTTAGCAGCCTGCTAAAGGAGAACCAAAAAAAAAACTGATAAAAATAACACCTTTAAAAAGAGGCTAACTCAATTGGAAAAAGAGGTCCAAAAAGCCAATGAGGAGAAGGTAGCTTTAAAAAACAGAATTAGCCAAATGGAAAACAAGGTTCAAAAGCTTACTGAATAAAATAGTTCTTTAAAAGAGAGGATTGAGTTCAGGGAAGCTAATGACTATGAGATAAACCAAGAAGTCAGAAAACAAAACCAAAAGTTTGAAAAAAATAGAAGATAATGTGAAACATTTCATAGGAAAAACAACTAACATGGAAAATAGATCCAGGAGAGACAATTTAAAAATTATGGGATTACCTGAAAGCCATGACCAAAAAAGAGCCTAGACATTATCTTCCATGAAATTATCAAGGAAAAATGCCCAGATATTTAGAACCAGAGGGAAAAATTCTAGAACCACCAATCACCTCCTGAAAGAGACCTGAAAACAGAAACTCCTAGGAATATTGTGGTCAAATTTCAGAGGTCCCAGGTCAAGGAGAAAATAATACAAGCAGCTAGAAAGAAACAATTCAAGTGTTACGGAAATACAATCAGGATAACACAGGATCTGGCAGCTTCTACATTAAGGGATCGAAGGGCTTGGAATAGGATATTCCAGAAATCAAAGAAAGTGGGATTAAAACCAAGGATCACATACCCAGCAAAACTGAGTATAATACTTCAAGGGAATAAATGGTCATTCAATGATTTAGAGGACTTTCAAGCATTCAAGATGAAAAGACCAGGACTGAATAGAAAATTTGACTTTTAAACACAAGAATCAAGAGAATCATGAAAAGGTAAACAGGAAAGAGAAATCATAAAAGCTTTCTAAAGCTGAACTGTTTATGACAATATTTGTAACTTTTGAGACTTTTCTCAGTATTTGGGTAGGTGGAGAGATTATACATACACACACACACACAGAGAGACAGAACAGGTTGAGTTGAATCAGAAGAGATGATATCCATAAAAACACAATAAAATAAAAATTAAGGGGTGAGGGAGGAAAATACTGGGAACAGAAAGGGATAAATGGAATAGGGCAAGCTATAACTCATAAAAGACATAAGAAAAATCCTGTTTAATGGAGGAGAAAAGGGAGGAGGTGACAGGAAAATTGAAGCTTACTCTCTTCACACATGGCTTAAGGAGGGAATAATGTTCACTAAATTTGGTATGAAAATCTATCTTACACTACAGAAAAGTAGGGGAAGAGGGGACAAGGTGGGTGAGGGGAATGGTAGAAGAGAGGGAAAATGGGAGAAGGGAGTAACTAGAAGTAAACACTTTTGGGAAGAGACAAGGTCAAATGAGAGAATAAAAAAAAGGTGGGATAGAGGGCCATATAGTTAGTATTACACAACATGATTATGGAAGTCTTTTGCAAAATGACACATATATAGCCTGTACTGAATTGCCTGCCTTCTCAGTGGGATGGGGAGGGAAGGAGGGAGGGAGGAAAGAAGCTGGAATTCAAAGTATTAGAAATGAATGTTGAGAATTATTATTGCATATAACTGGGAAATAAAAAAACACAGGTAATGGGGTATAGAAATTTATCTTGCCCCACAAGAAAAGAGAGAAGATGAGTATAAGGGAAGGGTGGAGTGTGATAGAAGAAAGGGTACATTGATTCCCCACCATCCCTACCAAAGCTCAGTGTATGATAGATCAGAGGCCCAAGAGTAAATAGGGATTTCAGAAATTACTTAATTTAAACCCTCATTTTATAGATAAAGAAGTAGGGTAGCATACCCTGATTGTCTGACTTCAAATTTAGTGCTTCTTCCTCAAAACAATATTACCTGGCCTTTTTGGTACTTTTTTAAAAAAAAATCTCACTTATTTATGATTTTTTACCTTATCTAAGCATCTTTCCTTCTGGATTAAAACATGTTCTAATTCTGATCGGTAGGGATCAAAAGCCACCAACTTCTCGTAGCAATTTTTTTCTTTTCTTTTTTAAATGGGATGGGATGGAGAGATTTGGACCTGCATTTTCACTGGTCTAGGAAACTTCTGGAGAACAAACCTCTGTGGATCAGCTCTGCTGTGGATCAGCAACTGTTCTTCAAACTGTAAGGTGGAGGGTGGTCTGAGACCCTGGGAGGCTAACGCATTTGCCCAGGTTTTTCTGGCTCCCTACTCACTATGCAGCACAGCTTCTAAACTAGAAAAACAAGAGTACTAGCTAGCATTTATACGGTACCTTAAGGTTTTCAAAGTACTTTAAGAATATTATCCCATTTTAACCTCCAACAACCCGGGGAAATAGGTGTTATTATTATCTGCATTTTATAATTGAGGAAACAGAGGCACACCGGGTAAGTGACTTGCCCAAGTTCCTATAGCTAGCGAGATCTGAGGCTGGTTTTGGCTCACGTCAGATCTGACCCTTGATCCATTTTGCCACCTACCTGCCTGTTAGCGTTCCCCATGAATACTATTTTTTAAAAGTCATAGTTGTTCATTAGTAAGACAGAGGCTGAATAAATTACACCACATATTATGTAAGGGACTATTATGACATTAGAAGCCACGACGAATATGGAGAAGAAAAGAAAAAAGTATAGAATCTTATATGAAGGTGCACTATGAACTGGAACAATGATAGCGCTAAGAACAACAATGTAAAAGAATAATGAGGGCAATAAAGTTTAAAAATACACAAAACAAGAAGATGAGAAGGGCACAAAGGTTCGCATTATCATTCTGTTATAGCTAATATACACTTAAAAAACTCAAACTGTCTACGATGTGGTTTATAAAGAGAACCCTGAGGAGGAGCGAGACATGGGTCACAACCAACATTCAATGTTCATGCCATATTGTCCAAGTCAAAGGAAGAAGCCTTCCTTTCCATTAATGACCGAAGCCACAAAGGTGCAGGATGACGGGCATCTTTAGCAACTGGGCTTTTTTTCCCTTGGTGCATGTACTTTTAGGGGATTTGTTTGGGTGTTTGTGGGGAAGTTTCTGTTGTGTCAAAGCAAGATCTATCAGCAAAAAATTTTAAATGGTTAATAGTTTGGAGTTTATGGCTTTAGGTATAATCTTTCTTTTTATTTTGCCTGCTCACTTGAAGGTTTGTTTCCGTGGATGACTTCAGTTTACATTTTAAAAATTATCTGCAAAGCAAATAAAAAGCAATGAGGGATGAAACTCTATCTCTGATGCGATTTAATATATATTTTCTTAAACCTTTCCAGCTTATGAAAATAAATAAAAGGACAAAACTAAAAACAAAACAAAGAGTTCTCAGGTTTTTCTGCCATATTTATTCTAAACGTATCTATTTCAGTTACAGTATAATTACATAAGTTTCTTTCTTTCTTTTGTTCTGCTGGATCTTTTTTGGTTCCAGATTTCCTAGCTCTTTAATGAGAAATTCATGCTAACTGATTTAAGATGGTCCACCAAGATACACAGTAACAGAAAGAAAAAATGGTTCCTATTATGTTTATGATATGCAGATCCCACATTTCATGCCTATTTTATGTCGGTCTGTAGTATATGGGAGATTTGAAAAGTCAGGGGCTTACAAGACAGAAGCCAAATGGCTCACTTGGAACCAGTTAGTGGATTCTGATCCTGGTTCTCCAGCATGTAGCAATTACTCCTTGCAGGGAAATCAATAGGATGTATGACTGGCTTTTTCCTCTCTCAGAAAAGCAATTATAATTGTTAACTATATAGTCAGGAAAGCTGGCAGCCACAACAAAATATCCCCATAACTTGGAATAAAAGGAAGAAAATAAGTAGGGGCTGGAACAAAAAGTAGGAGAAATCTCCATCATCGCAAAAATTATTTCTCATATTTTTTAGAAGACAAACACACTTTTTTTTCCTTTTGAAAGGCCCAGCATCAGAGTACTTCCTGCTTTTTCAACATTATTTTCAACTTCCTCTCCATAAAGATTCACTTTTTCAAAGTAGAAAAGTTGATGGCAAAATGGTTATGTAGGTGCCAACTGTACCACCCTTTCTACAAGGAGAGCCCCAGTGATGCAGAAAGAGCTGGCTCATTAGTTGGTAAAACCCAAGATGAAATTTGATTCTAGTAAAGCAGGTCATTGCTCTGGCATGCTGATAACATGTACCTACCGTCGCAGTGCATTGGTAACTTCTGCTGCCAAATCATTCTCGCTGAAAGTTGTCCTCAGCTCAGCTAATGAAACCACAGAGGACGCTCCATCCGTACACTCCTGAAAACAATACAACTGGCTGTTAAATATCTTAGAAACTCGAACTTGCTCTGAAGCAGAGTAACACAAATGAAGTAGTAAAAAATGCAAGTGTCATGTTGAAGTCTGTTTACATCTTAAGAAGGACGAATGCACAGTGAAATAAGTGAAATTTAACAAATTTAACCAAATGATTTATACAATAACAGCAACACTGTAAAGACCAACAATTTTGAAAGATTTAGGAACAAGTTTAAGATGACCAACCAGCAGCATTCCAAAGGACTTATGAGGAAACATGCTAATAACCATCTTAGAGATGATGGACTTAAGATGCAGATTGAGATATGTATGTATGTTTGTATGTGAATACATATACACAAAATCACATGTACTTTGGACATGAGAGGAATGTAAGATGTATCTTATTCAAGTAAATGGTAAATAATGAACAGAAAATAACTCCTACAGTATTTCAGGAAGAAGAAGGAATAGGAGAAAACAGGTAAGGCAGTAAAGGTTGGAAGAAGCAGAAAGGAGGACTTATTGATCTAGTGCTGACAGAAGTTCTCCTGAAGAACTCTCCTATGTGGGGAGAGAAATGTTTCATAATGGGAGCTGGGGACTTTACTATGTGTGTCATTTGCAGAGATTTTTTGCTCAGAGAAACTATTACCTCTGAAAGTGTTGTGCTTCCACAGATGGCATCCTGCCTCAGGAGATGGGGAATCATAATTCAGGCAGGGGTTGGGGAGGGAAGAGGGAAAGTGACATTCAAAAGGGTGGAGGGTCATGGAATCAGAGAGATTATTTCATGGAAAATAGGAAAAACAATTACAAGGAAGAGACAGAAATGGACTTCATGATCAAACACGCAGGAAAATTTGCACAATGGGGCGGTACTCTATCTCCTCCAGGAATTGGTACTTTCCTAAGAGTAAACAAAACAGAAAAAAAGGGAAGGAGGAGAAGATCATCAAGGCAACAAAATGGAAATTTGTTTTAACAGAGAACACTGTCCATTAGACATATTTCAAGAAATCATTAAAGACAACTGCACAGACCTTTTATAACCAGAGAGAAGGAAAAATAAAGAATACAGTTATCTCATAAAATAAATCTCAAAATGAAACCTCCTAGAAAAGTCATAGCCAAAATCTAGAGCTTCCAAGTCAATGAAAAAGTACTTCAAACAGCCATTAAAAAAAGAGAGTTTAAGCACTACAGAACCACAGTCAGTATCATAAAAGGTTTATCAACTACAACTACTGAGGAGTGGAGAGCTTGGACTGTGGTATTCAAAAAGGCAGAGATAATTAGCTTACAAGCAAGAATATTCACCCAGAAAAACTAGTATAATAATGATGAAAATATAAGAATGGAAATTTTGAAGCACAAACATGGTAGTAAATAGAAACATAAAAGAGCAAATACAACCAAGTAATTGAAACAAGATTTATGAGCCTTTATAAAAACTTTGTCTCCCTTATAAAGGGTAGTGCTTGCATCCTATAGGGGAGTGACTGTGAAATAAGCATCCCCTAAAAACTGTGATGTCAGTAGGGATCATAGAGGGAGTCAAATAAGACAGAGGGCCTGGGAGTGATTTTTTACTAGATTTTGATGATCTTAAGTAGAGAAAGAAAAGGGAACGGGGAAAAGGTTTCACCAGGGGAGTAAAGAGGAATGGGATATAGGAGATTTATCTCACATGACTAGAGGTGAACACAGAGTTCTATTCAAATGGGAGGAGTCTCACTTATACCTCATTTTGAACTAATGCAGACTGAAGTTAGTGAACCATTAATAGTTTATACAATAACTACCACCTGTTAAAGAGAAACAACTTTAAAAGACTTAAGAACTCTGATCAAAGCAATGAGCAATCAGAATTCCAAAGGACTGATAAAGAAAAGGCTACCTCCTTCTTGAAAGAGAAATGATGAACACAGGGTACAAAAATGAGACTTCTTTTGGACATGACCAATGTGATAATTTCCTTGCCTATGCATACTTGTCACAAGGATTTAATTTTTATTTTTCTAAATAAATTTTAATATCATTTGCTTTTATGTCACAAAAATTACTTTCTGTATTCTTCCTCCAATGTCTTCCCACATAGCCATCCCAAATAACAAATATTGTTTTAATCAAAAAGAGGAAGAGAAAAAAATCAGCAAAAATTATCAACTGAAAATATGTGCATTGCTCTACACATGTGGATTTCCTGCCTCTATAAAGAAATAAGCATAAAAGTCCTAGAAGTGACAGTATCACTCAAACCACTGGTCCTATTTTCAGTCCAGCCCTCATAACCATCTTAGCAACTTTTGTGATTAAGAGGCCAGCCCTGCCCACCATATGCCACTCAGAGAGAACAGGATAGGCGAGTTAAAGCAGCAGGGCACTGTGAGGGAGACAGAAGGCAGGATATGCCAGGCAAGTCACATCACTAGATTTGACCACCATCTCTCCTCAGACCCTAATGCAGACAACTCCGGACCCTGAATCCAAGAGACTTTGGAATAGCAATGACCTGAAACCACCAGACCTACTTCCAACAAAGCTCCTATAGTCCTCACTGCAGGAAGAAATTATTCTGTATAATTTTCTTTCTCCTTTCTCCAGCAAAAACTGATGACCAACTGCTACCAACAGGCGGAGAAGTCACAGGAGCCCTCTCTCAGAACACCACTCCTCCTCCCAGGCAAGCAATTCCTATAGAAAAGGGGTCAGTCAATTTCACCTACTGCTAACCAACCGCCACACTCCCACAACAGGCAAGCCAGCCTAACAGAAGCAGCAAGGCAACCTCACGCAGAAAAGAATCTGCATACCACCACCAATACCTTGCCCACTATTACCCTCAGTCTCCAATGGAGACAGCCCAGCACAATGAACTAAAGAGCCTTGGGAATAGCAATGCTTCTGGCCCAAGGCAGGCAATCATCGTCCTAAGTAAACCTTTGGAGAGGTAGTTTGACCAATGTTCCTGCAGGTGCTTTAGCTACATCTGTTGAAGACTCAGAGGAAAAAAAGTTTTTGCCACCAAAATCCTTGGTACTGTCAGATGGCTTAGCATTAAAAATTGAAAGATTTTATCAGTAGAAATGATATAAAAGAAGTGAGGGAAATTATTTTTTCTATTATATGAATAACCAATTATTAAATTGGGATCCAGATTCTTCTTTTTCTATTTCCTTATTTAGACCCCAGACCCTATCTCAGAGGGATAAAGCTGACAGATGACATTGTTAAAATCCTCTCAGAACATGTTCCGTGATCTTACTGGAGCCCCCACTCAACTGGGAGACCTTACTTTTGTTTAAAATATAAAACAGAATCTAATCTAGGTATATTCCAGTCTCAAAGCATTGAACCCTTGTGCCCCTCACCCCACTGGAATTCAGGGTAACCGAGCTTATGAAGGAGAAGACCAACCAGAGTGGTCTGAGTAGAAATGGATTCCCTTGTCCAGACTGCTGGAGCTACTGGATTTCATGATCATTCCATGTTCTCAGCAGGAAGAGCTGAAGACTTTTAGCCCACTCCCTCATTAAGTGTTCAACAACCCGGATTGATTTTCCCCTCTTTTCTAAAAGTACATTAAGGCATCCAGTACTTCCATCTCTTAAAAAGAAACTATGAATTTATTGATTAGCAAACTTAATAAATTGAATATGAATTACTCGGAATTACCCTCAGGTTTTTCACTCATCTCAGAAGAGACATTATAATATTCTTTGTGGCTGCCTGGGACTTTCCCATCTGACTTCTAGCTGAAATTTTGTATCCATGTGGTGAGTTCCTTGAATTACTTTTCTATTTGTTTTGTATACACTTAGCAGTGTTTTGCAGATAGTATGCAGTTTTAGTAGTTGCTTCATGGGGCAGAAGTGTTTTATCTTTTCTTTGTGGTCATGCTTGATTGCTTGGATTTGTTTTTTTTTAATTTAGCAACATTCACAATTGAAAGTTTAGTTGCTGTTCTCTCCATGTATATGCTGTTGTAAGTCATTTTATACATTGTTTTCTTGGGTCAGTTTACATCGCTCTGCCTTGGTTCATGTAAATCTTTGTTGGAGTCTATGGAGTGCTGAGGGACGACTAATACCTCTGGTGTGAGAGCTTGCCAAGCCCTTTGGAGGACGGCTCATCCAGCTTTGGTGTCCACCTCTCACCCAGTTCTCACCTGAGGCTCCAAGAAGCTGTAGCATGTGAAGCACCATAATGCTACTTCCTGCCCTCCCTATGGTTATTTCTCCCCAATTTGCCATGAGACCACTTTGGTTTATGTCTTCCAACTCCTCTGGTTGTCAATTGCCCCCAAAAGCTCTGACCCACCTTCTCTTGGAGCAAGATTCTGCTCATGGAGGTACCTTTCAGAGGTGGTGGTCTGCACCAAGTCTATGCAGATTATGGACCTCATAAAATTCCCATCACCCACTGCAGAATATTAAAAACTACAGGAGATATTTTCCTTTCATTGTTAATCACTGACTTGATCAATGAACATCATACATTCCCCTGTATTTTCTTTCTTTTCTCTCTTGATTAATGTGCCCTTCCATTTTGTAGTTTAGCCTCATGGTAAACATAGATTCACATAAAAATTTAGTCTGATTTTCCAGGTCTGTTCCTCCATTGCCTTCTACTGATATCAGCTTTCATTTATTTTTGTCTCCTCATGTACTTTTAGAAAGAAATAGCTCAAGGGACAGTCTCTTTTTGGGTTACTGTTGTTTTGTTTTTAGTCCCATATTTCTCTTTCTAATTAAAAAGAAATTCCCCTATGTGAGTTTAAGACCTTCAACGTCTTGGTCGCCATATATATATATATGCTACTTGTGGTTCGCCTTTCATTCTCAGAGAGGACCAGTGACTTCACGAGGGTGCTGTCTTATCTTGCAAGTGAAAGAATTGGGTGTAAGTGAGGCAGAGCTGCCTCCTCCAGAGTCGTCACAGTCCAGTGGGCTAGACAAGAATCAAGGTGACTAGCAATGGCCCTGTATACAGTGGGTTAACATGGCCTTTTAAATTAAGGTCTTTCCTAAGTCTCAGTCTGTCTGAGGCAATGGCCATTCAATGACTAAAGTGTAGGTAAGAACTGAGACAAAAGATAGCCTCCTTCACCATCACAAAAGTGTCCATCTGGGAGGGAAAGAGTGTATGGATAGAACAGAAAACAATTGCTATTTGCATCACTCGAAGCCATCAAAACCCAAACAATGAAGAGCAAAGGCTTGGACAGGGGCTTATTATTGGCCACTCAATGAGTGATTTGGATTTAAAGGCATAGTCATGTAGCTCGCAATGGGCTTTTTTAAAACCTTTAAAGCCCCCAGAACTATACTTCAAAAAATCATAGATGAATGAAAATTGAACAAGACAATGAATGAGTAAATTGTACCAGCTTTTTGAGAGAAGAAAATAAACAGGATAGGATTCTTCCTGCTTTAATTTCCTTTTGTATTCCTTCCTCCCCCCAATATTATTGCCTTAAAGATTTTGTCCCAAACTTTGTGTCTCACTCTTAGAAATACCAGTTCCTGCAGTAGATAGTGATGCCATGTTTGCATGTGTGTGTATCTTCCTTGCATTTCTGATGCTTGGAATGACTTTTTGCAAAGCAAATAATTTGTTTAAAAGTTTGACTTCCTTTGAAGGAATATTTCAATGCTTCTCCTTTATTGAAAATCTGGTCTTTTAAAATGATATTACTGTTTGCAGGGCATGTCACGGTGACTACATTTTTCCATTCCCTCTTTCAGTTTATGTTGGATACAGAGTAATCTTGTGTTATTCAAATTTTATTTCCTTTATATTTTGAGTATTTTCCTCCTAATTACTTAACTAGTTGTTTTGTCACTAGAATTATTAAATTTTAACCATTTTGTATCTGAGAGTTTGCAGTGTAATTTTTTTTTTCTGGAGATGATCTAAGGATTCTTTGATCCGTCTCCCCCTTCCCCAACCCTGTTTTTGTCTGTGTTCAGCAATTATGGGCATTTTTCTTGCCACAATGCAAAAAAAAAAAAGTCTTTCTTTTTTAGGGGAGACTTCTGCCTTGAATTTTTTCTATGTATCCTATCTTTAAGCTCAATATATTTTGCTAGTACAGAGATCATGTTTTTTCTGATGGCAAGATCACCTGAGGGCTGGGGTTCATCTCTATCTCAGTCTCCTTCGCTGCCAGGTAATTCACTTTTCATCTACCTCAGTCCCTACCTCATGAGATCAGTTGGGGGCTGGGAAGAAAGAACTGGCCTCAGCTAGACACCAATCTCCTTAGTGTAGGGTCCCGGGGTGCCCCAAATAGCCTCGCGTGCCTGGCCTGCATTCTCTTTTCCTCAGCTCTCTAGGCTGGCACTTCTGCAGTCCAGTGCATCGTGACCATTCACCTCCTAGGCTGAGCACGATGCTGGCTTGGGGCTTTTCACGTAGCATGAAGGGGGTGTAGCACTGGATTCTGCTGTAAGGCCACGGATCAGCCTGCGCAGCTCTGCCACAGAATGGCACCCAACAGGGGTGGAGGATAATGAGTGACTTACTACGTTAGAGATCATGGTTTAGGCTTCTCTGTTTTGAGTCTGACTTTTAATTTATATTGTTGTCTTGATAGGTTCCTTGGTTTTTTGGACCACGGAGAGAAGGGCATTGCTTTATCTCATATCTATTTCATATTTTGGAAAGCTTTGAGTGATTGTGAATATTGAAGAAAATGTCTAAGCACTCCATCTTGTTGGTTATCTGACTTGGAAGTCTCCCCATCCCCCTTCCTTTATTACCTATTTAGTTGCTGGAATATTTGCATAGGCACAATTAGTATTTTAAAATTTAATCGCAGATGCCAAATTTTTATGAACGTCAAATAGAGCCAGGGAGGGAAAATGCAGAAGGATTGTTTGAAAATATCACTTTTCTTCATTAGTGACAAACTCATTCAACTTTTATCTTTATATTCCAATAAGTTACTTTGTTCTCATACTACTACCAAAAAATCCTTCCAAAAACTTCTTGCATAATTTACTGATTGTATAATATCAATAACTTTTATCACTGAAATTTATGGACAATTTTACAACCTTCTGGTTACATTTTTGTTACATTTATTGTCTTTGTTACATCTTTGTCTTTCAGCAAGAACAAACCGTAATGAAAACAGGATCCTAGAAAATTCTCCTCCAATTCAAGGATCTTCTTATTTAAGTTTTTCAAAATGACAAGGTATTATGGCATAAGACTTCAAAAAAGAAAAAAATGTTTATTGTCTACAATATAGTAAAATTTATCCATTGGAAATAGAATTAAAAATTAATTTGGAAAGTAAATTAATCCTAAATAATTGGTGAGCCAAAGAACAAATCACAGAAACAAAGAAAAAAATAACAATTAGAAAATAGACATTTTTTCAAAATGAAGTCAGTGAAGAAATCCTAGGGGAAAATCATCTTTTTCAAAAGTCTCATCAGAAAAAGAAAGAGAATGAAGTTGGCATGTAATATTTTAAAAAACCCAGAAAAGAATAATTTAAAAATAGAAATCTTGAAAAGACGACAGAAAGAAACAGAACGAAGAACAAAAACATACTGAATTAATAAAAAAAGTTAAGATCTGTTTTTTGGGGGGGAAGATAAGAGCCAATGAAACAAATAAGCCATTGTTAGCTAATTTGATTAAGAGAAAGAGGAAAACTAAATGATCAGTATCAAATATTTTAAAAAGCAAAATTCATAGCAACTAAAAATTAAATAAGGGAAATTAATAAACTGTTTTACTTAACTATACATCAGAACCATTAATGAGAGAAATAGATAAATATTGATAAAAATACAAAATGCCTACATTACCAAAATAAGAAATGCAGCATTTAGATAACCCAATGCCAGAAAAAGAAATCAAACAAGTTGTAAATGAACTCCCAAAGAAAATAACCCTGGAACCAGTTGGATTTATAACCAAATTCTACTAAATGTTCAAAGAATTATTATATCCTACACATAGCATCCTAAAATTCCCAGTACAGTTTTATACTTTTTAGACATTTGGGACCCCAAGTGTTACATAAAATGTTTACAAAAATAAAAAGAAAAGGAATCCTACAAATTTCTTTCTATGATACAAAAGTCACTTTTATACCTAAACTAAGGAGAGTAAAAAAGATAAATAAAAATATTGATTAATATCACCCATGACTATTAACATAAACATATTAAATAAAATACTAGCAATGAAGCTACATCAACATATCACAAAGTTTACATACTATAACCAGGTTGGATTTATACCAGGAATGAAGGTTTGGCTTGATATGAGGAAAATAATAGACATAAAAGAATACGGTAATAATAAGAACAATAAAAAAAATCACATGATTACATATAAATAGGGAAAAAAGCTTTTGACAGAATACAACATCCATTTATGTGAAGAATGCTAAAAAAAAAATGGACGTTTCTTTATATGCTAAGTAGCATCCAAAACCAAGAGACAGCATTATCAATAATGGGGGAAAACTAAAGACATTTCCTGTAAGATCAAGGAAAAGGCAAGAAGTCTATAATCTCCAGTATTATCTCATATACTGCTAGAAAAATTAGCTATACCAACGGGAAATTGGGGAAATAAGCATGGGCAAATAGGAAACAAAATTATTACTTTCTGTAAATGATACAGCTTACTTAGAAAAGCCTAGAGTCAATTGGAATTAAACAAAATAATAACTTCAGTAAAGCTGTAGGATAACAAATAAATTCAAATAAATCATCATCTATGCATCTCCAATAAACCCAGGAGGAAGAGATAGAAAATAAAATTTCATTTACTATAAGTACAGATTGTAAAAAAATTTAGCCACCTATCTAAACATAGTAAACATAGAGAAAACATAGTAACTAAATGAATGTAGCTAAAAATATTCCTTGTGGAAATAAAGATACATTTAAATAATTTTTAAAATATTAATTGCTTATGCAGACTGAGACAATATAATATAAATGAAAATATCATTTAAATATGTTAATTCAGTGGCATACCAATCAGACTACCAAAGGATTACTTCATTAAGATAAATAATGGGGGAAAAGGCAGGAAAGAAGGGAGTCTAGCAGTGGTTAGATCTCAAGTCTGTGTTTGATAATCTCAAAGACCATAGCTATTGGTATAAGGTCTTATTTAACAAAAACTGCTGGGAAAGCTGGAAAAAAGGTCCCCAAGAAATTAAGTTTAGACTAAGAATATATCAAGATAAGTTCCAAAAAGATACATGACTTAAATGTAAAAGCCCATATCATAACCTAAAATATCAAGCAAGAAAATAGCTGGAAGACTTCATGACAAAGAGATAGGATCAAGCAAGATGTAGTTAACAATTCTGATGACACAAAATTAAAAGTTTCACAAAAAAACCCAATACAGCTAATATTAGAAAGGAAATAGTTAACTGGATGAAAAATATTGCAGCAGCTTTCTCTGATAAAGGTCTGAGTCTCACAATATATAAGGATTTCACTCAATTATATTATCATGACAGTCATTCCCCAATTAGGTCAAAGCATTAGTCAAAGCAGATGAACAAGAAGGAAATCAAAGCTATCTATAGCCATATTAAAAAACAATTCTCCAAATCACTAATAATTATAGAAATGCTCATTAAAGCAACATTGACATTTCACCTCATACTCATCAGATTGGTTAAAATGACTAAAAAGGGAAAATGCAAATGTTGGAGACACTTTGGGAAAACAGGCACATTAAATGCACTATTTTGTAGCTGTCAGCTGATTCAACCATGCTGAAAAACCGTTTGGACGCATGCCACCAAAGTCATACTCTACCTACCTCCTAACAGAGGACACAAGATGAAAACTGAGATATAAAAAACATTTTGAACCAGGCAAATGTGCTATTTTTTGTTTTGCTTAAATATTGTCCTTTCCAACCACTCCCACAATGGCTATGTAGGGGTGGGATGGAGAAAAAAGAAATGCTTGTTAATAAAAAAAAAAAATCAAACAATTTTATAAAATAATCAAACTCTTATTATTAGAGAAATCAGAATAAAAGGTAAAGTCTGCAAAGTGCAATGGGAGACAAAAATGTGTGAGGTGGTAGCAGTTTATGACCCCCTAAACCTCTGCACTTAGTTAGTAATAGGGTCCTAGTAATAGCCGTGAAATGTAAATTACTTTTTTCCACCTCTCCCCTTTCCTACCACACTAGCTTTCCCGCTATCCACACAGACCTATTTGCCATTCAAGCTAGGGATCAGTACCTTGCATTCCTTTACCTTGCCAGATTTTTCTTTGCTTCCACTGCTGGTGGAGCTGAGTGATCTCATTTTCTGTTCCTTCTGCTCCTCCACCTCACACTTGAGATGTTCAATGTGCACCAAATATGCTTGTTCCTGGGCCTCTCGAGTACTCAGCTTCAGTTCAAGAGCTTTCTTCTCTTTCTCCAGAAGGTATAACTGGGCTTTCAGCTCTGCCATTTCCTCCTATATAACAGAACACATGGTCTGCGAAGTCATAGAGAAAAACCATACAGCCATTCTGATTGCATCCACTACAAGTTTATGTTACCTAATTTCAAATGGGCCCTCACTTCTGCTAGGCAATATTTCCATCTCTCCCTATTTAGCTGACTTTCTAAAGTGGCTCTCCCAGATCTCTTCATTCCTCCTCAACCTTCTCATGGGACCTCCTCCTCTAACCCTCTCAGCTGAGAACCTTAACTCATATTTTACTGAAAGAATTGTGCCATCCATCAAAAGATCTGTCTTGCCCCCTCCTCCTCTCATCATCCAAGTGCCTTCTGTCACTATTTCCTTCATTATTTCCGCCCTTCTCTTTGCTTAAGGCAAATGCCTCTCTCTGCCCAAGCGACCCCATTCTGTCCCACCTCCCTTAGCAGACTGCTGTCTCTACCATTCTCACTCTCTCATTATCTAGAATCTCCCCCTTCTACCAGTCGCTTCCCTACTCTCTACAAACATGCATGTTTCCCCTACCTCACAAAACTCTCACCATCCCTGCTAACTATAACCTCATGTCTTTCCAGCCTTTAGTGGCTACGGGAGTGGGGAAGCTATGGCCTCAAGGGCACTTGTGGCCCTTTGACACAAGGAATTAGAGGGCCATGTTAGTCCCCATCCCTGGACTCAATTCCTTGAGAAGGCCATCGGTACCTCTGATTTCTCTCCTTTTATGCTCTTCTTAACAGCAATGTGGTGCAATAGATAGAGCACCAGAGCAGGAGTCAGGAGGACCTGAGTTCAAATCTCACCTCAGACACCTGACACTAGCTGTGTGACCTTGGGCAAGTCACTTAACCCTAACTGCCTCATCCTGGGTCATCTCCAGTCATCCTGATGAATATCTGGTCACTGGATTCAGATGGCTCTGGAGCAGAAGTGAGGCTGGTGACCTGCAAGCCTTCCCTCACTCAAAACAAAGTCAAGTGCAAGTCATGTCATCATATCTCTGATGGTGTGGTCTTCTTTGGCAATGAAAGACGAACAAAAAACTCTCTACAATTCCACTTCCAACTACAGCATTCAAAGGAAACTGCTCTCTCCAAAGTCACCAATGATTATTTAACTGCAAAATCAATGGGCCTTTTCTCAAGCCTCGTTCTTTTTGACTTATCTGCAACTTTTGACACTGTGCATCACCCTTGTCTAAATGCTCTCTTCTAGGTTTTTTGAGATATTAATCTTTCCTATTTTTTTTCTATTTATCTGACCAGCCTTCAATCTCTCGCTTTTAAATTTTATCTGTACCATACTTGCTAATCATGACTGTTCCTCAGATCAATAAATCAATTATCTTCTCCCTTTATACTACTTTACTTAGTGATCTCATCAGCTCTCTTGGATTCAATTATCTCTATACTGACGATTCTCAAATCTACTTATCCAGCCCTAACCTCTCTGCAAATCTCCAGTCTTGCACCTACAACTTCCTTTCAGAAATTTCTAATGAGGTATCCTCTAGATGTCCTAAACATAATGTTCAAAACTGAATTCAATGTTTTTCCCTCCAACCCCTCTTCCCCATACTTCCTTATTGCTGAGGTCTACCATCATCCTGCCAGTCCCCCAAGCTCACAACATAAGAATCTTCCTTAACTCTACACTGCTTTTCAACCCCCATATGTTGCCAAGGCTTTTGAGTTCACCTTTGCAACATTTCTTGAACATGATATCTTCTCTCCTGATACTACCATCACCCTGGTGTAGGCTCCCATCTCCTCATGCCTGTACTACAATAATTACCGGTTGGTTGGTCTTTCACAGGTCTCTTGCTATTCCAGTCCATCCTCCATCAAGTCCCAAACTGTTTTTCCTATAACACTCCATAAGTTCTAGTGGCTCTCTGTTAACTCCAGGATCAAAAAGCAAATCCTCTATTTGGAGGTCAGAGCTCATCATGACCTGCCCCCTCCAACCATTTGAGTCTTCTTACACTTTACACTCCAACATCCCAAGTCCTCTTTGGTCCATTGACATGGGTCTCCTTGTTGTTCCTTGAATAAGACACTGTCTCTTGACTCCAGTCATTTTCTCTGACTATCCCCCCTGTCTGGAATATGTGAAATTGAAAATTGATACCCTACTTTATTTTGTATGATTTACTAATTACTGAAATCAATACTTGTGGATCAGATGTGGAATTGATTGTATAGGTGCCAGTGGTATGGTTTGGAAGATTTTAACTTCCCCTGTTCCTATGGGACCTAAATTTGGGAGGTTTTGCTAGCTGTGGAAGGGAGGGGGATGGGAGGGGGATGGGAGGGAAAGGATGAGTTAACCTAGCCATAGAATGCTTAACATGAGACTTTCCTGAGGATGCTAGCCAACTCTGTTTTCCCTGTTGCTATGGGTTCTGGAAATCCCCTCTCAGTCAAATCAAGTGTAAGCCCACTCCCTGTCTCTCTCTGTCAGAACAATCACAGCCCTAGTTTACTTTGCATCATTGGACCATCACGTAATCAACTGTATATAAGAACTGCTCTGACAGTCAGAAGCATCCTTGACCACTGGGGAGTCTTGGATTTTTTTTAATTGGTAATTTAGCAATTTAGTAATTTAGTTTATTAGCCTTGCTAATAAACTGATCTTGCTTGGAACTTTGTGCCTCAGTTTCTCTTTATCATTGGCAAGCCAGCCAGAAGCTGAGTCCCAGGATGCCCTCTCCAAGGGGATTCCCTTATTTCCTGAGGATGCATTCGACTTTCCCCTCAGCTTTGAGCCAAATTTTCTCTGAGCCAAGGTAAATAAATTCACGAAGCAGGAAAGTCTCTAGGGCACCTAGACAGTTAGCATATAAATAGAATTGAAACTGATTTTTAAAAATGGAGTCTAAAATTGATAGTGCACACTAGATTTTTGGCAAAAATTTCACAGAAAGCAAAATTCATAAAGAAAAAAGATAAGGATTGAAGAAAATTCTGCAATACCAGCAATTTCCTCTTCATGGTGGCAGCTGGCCAAAGCAAAACATCTCTTTAGCTGTAAGTTCCCTCTTTATTTTAAGTGGTAGTGGGACAAAGTAAAATAGCTTTTCAGCTGATAAAACAAGGGGCTAGTTAAATTCATTATGTTTAATTGGCTTGTCTATACTGGCTCATTCATAAAATGAGGAAGGCCTGCAGAGAATCTCTGTATTCTAGGTCTTGACTGGGATGAGTGGGGGATGTCCCACTAGTCTCTGCCCTCTTCCATGATGGTGATACTCTGGGGTGACTTGGGGCAACTTCTTAATAATTATACTCCCTGAGTCACTTATGATGGCTGCTGCTGCTTTCCCATTTAATATTCCTTTACGGGTAACAATGAGGTCAGGTTCCAGGAACTTCACCTTGAGAAAACTGCTTAAATCTTGATTTTAAAACAGGCTTTCCCTCCTACCCCTGCTGGGAATGAAAGAAGCACATACTGTTCTGTTATTCTGAGTACCCTTGGCTATTAGAGATTTGGCTGATAAAGTATTTTCACCTCAATGAGACATTTTTTGATTATTGCACATGATGGAAAACAACAATCTCACCTAAAACAAACAGACTATGTGGTCTTGGGCAGCCCTGTTTGATGGCCCGTGCCCACTTCTGACTGCTCTGTTATGACTCTAGCCTCTTTTGCTCTACCTCCCTATTCCTCCTCTACTATGGTAAGAGATCTAACCATAGGACACACCAGTTGCTGGTGGGTCTTCTCTCCAAAAGAGAGAAAAACCTCCTGTCACTCAGCCAAGAAATATGGGCTTAAGATTCTATCTTGTTACCCCAGAAACTGCCCAACATGAAGGAAGAGATAAAGAAAAGAGGGAACCTGGGCAGAAACCTCAGGCAATCTTGGCCATTGCCCCGATGTCTCTAGCGCCTATTTTGGCCTAGTCATGAAACCTCAGGGAATGGGAATGCTTTTATTGCCAAAAAGGGGTCATTTTACTAGAGAAAGAAAAAGACGGACTTTCAGAATAAGAATAAAAAATAGGATAGTGGGAGGATCTAAACAGACATTTACAGCATGAAAGTCCATCATTCAAGGGAAATGCCATATACTCCTGCAGGCTGAGGGCTGCTACAGGTGAAAGTTTGTCTCTGGGAAAGTTGAGCAGATGACCTCATGAAGGTAAAGGTCAGATCTTTTTAACTTAGTTTCCCCATTTTGATGAACAAGACATCTTCCCACCTCGGTATATCTGAGCCTGGCTGTAATACCCTCCGGCTCCTGCTGTTCCATGAACAAGACACTATCTCTTGGCTCTCGGTTCTAGGCTTCCAGAGAAATCTAGCCATTCCCATTGCCTAGGATGTTCTTCCCCTCCTTCATTCCAGCTATTGATTTCCCTGGCATCCTCTAAGTCCCAGGTAAATTTCTATCTTGTACAGGAAACCTCTTCTAACCCTCTCAATTTCAGTGCCTTCTCTGTTAATTATTTCCTATCTATCCTGTAAATAGAATAGCTTTGTATCTATAAAGCTTTGTATATTTGTCAGCATATTGCCTCCCTCCCCCACTAGATTTTAAATTCCTTCAGGGCATGGATGGTTTGGATCCCCTCCACAGTAGGCACTTAATAAATGTTTATTGTCTGAATGTGGTGTCATCTTTGACTCCTCAGTCATGCTCACTCAGCATATCCAATTTTTGCCAAATCTTATCATTTCTACTTTCATGATCACTCTTCTATGTTTCCTTCTCTCCATGCACACAGCAAGTACCTCTGGTGCAATGTCAGGTTGCACTTGGATTATTGTAATAGCTTTCTGGTCTCCCTTCCTCAAGTTTCTTCTCACTCTAGTCCATCCTCTAGTCAACTGACAAAGTGATCTTTCTACAAATGCAGGTCTGATGATGTTACTTCCTTTCTCAGTACTCTAGTGAGTTCCCTATTACCTCTAGGATCAAATGTTTAGCTTTTAGAGCCTTTCACGACCTGTCCCCATCCAGTCTTCTTTTACTTCATTCCCTGTCCTGTCCTCTATGATCCAGGCACTGTCCTCCTTGCTTGTCTACAACGCTCCATCTTCAGACTGTGCCTTTCCATGGACTCTTCCAATACCTGTAATTCTCTCCCTTTTTAACACCACCTAGCTTTCTTCAAGACTCACTTGAAATCCTAACTTTTGTAAGGGGCCTTCCCACTCTCTCCTACCCACCATCCCCATGGCTGGTCCCTTCCTTCTGAGATTACTTCTCATTTACACTGAATGTGTCTAGGATGTTCCTGGTTCTTTACGTTTTCTCCCACTCCCTCCACCAGAATATGAGTTCCTTAAGGGCAGAGGCTGTGTTTCTGTCATTCTTGGTGTCTATCCTCAGGGCTCAGCAAAGTGCCTGGCACACAGAACTGCTAACTAAGCGCTTATTGACTGATTCTTTTTTTATCAGAAAATTCTCGTTTGCTAATTCTTGTCTCAATGGAAACAGGAATTGCTATTACTCCGTAACTTAAAAGGACACCCTTTATTCTCCAGCACTGCTTTCTTGAATTAGTTTTGTAGTGTCCTGGGGTGATGCAGGATGTTTCACAGAATTTTACAGCTCTAAGGTATGTTAGCATCATCTTGTTCAGTTCACACTTGAACCCTACTACACAATACAAAGTTAAATGCAAAGTGCTGTCTATGCAAAGTAACTTCTAGGGAAAGAATCACAGATACCTTGTAAGAGGTGAGCTTTGAAGGTTACTTGAGATTTTATTGGCCAGAGATGAGGAGGTAATGCATTCCAACCATGGGACAACCTGGTCTGATACACCGAGACAGTGCATAAGATGACAATCTTGTTCACTGGAAGACTGGCCTTCACTCCTTTCTCCTCCCCTTCCCCCACCTTGGTCCTCTCTTTTCCAGGCTCAGTTTCCCCAGTTACTTCACACAATCTGCATCTGGCCTGGACCCCAGGACCTTCAGCATTCTGATTATTCTTTTCTGCCTATTCTCCAGCTGATAAGAATAATTATGCTGCCTAACACTTAGATAACACTTTAGGTTTGCAAAGTGTTTTACATATCTTATTTTATCTGTTCCTTACAATGTGCTATTATAATTTCGATTTAACAAGGAAGGAAACTGAGGCTGAGAGGTTACACAGCTAGAGTCCTACTTTTTGATTTTCAAAATAACACACTATGGGCTGGTGAGAAACACATAATAATTTCAATGATTGTACACAAAGTTTTACAAAGCACTTTCCTCACAATAACCTTGTGAAGTATATAGCGTAAAAATTATAAGCCCCATACTGTAGATGAGGAAACTGAAGCCCAGAGCAAAAAACTAGCGTATCCAAAGGCAAAGTAAATTGGGCAACTTAGAATCAAGATCTGAACCCAGGTTTCCTGAGTCCCCAAACAATAGTTCTTTCTTGTATATCACACTGCCTGGCACCATGAACATGTAATCTAATTTTTTACACGTGAATCTAGGCTTCCTTGTGACATTTTACTTTGATTTTTATGAGCTGCTTCTCAAAGAATTATAAAACTTTCTTCAGAAGCTAATCTAAATGTAGTCACAGAATTTGAGACATAGAAGGGTTCTCAACATCAATCTAGGTGAACCCATGCTCCAAGAAGAGCTCAGTCAAGCTCTGCCTGAAGGACTCCAGGGAGCTGCAATTCACCATCTGTCACAACAACCCATTCTACTACTGGAGAGCTCTGACTTTTATTACCATCTCTCTACTCTTGAAAGCCATGCCTCTTTCAATGGCTGATTCATACTGAGCTCGGAGCTCCCTAAAATGTCACTCCCCGCCCCCCAAAGATAAATGACTGATTGATCATGTCTCCCTGATGTACTTGTGAAGTTGATTGCTTTTGTACCTAAGTGTAAGATTTTACATTCTCCTTACTTAATGTTATCTTATTAGATTAAGCCCAATGTTCTAGGCTACACTTTTTGGCAAGATCTTTTTCGATTCTGAATGTTATCCAGTGTGTTAGTTATCCTTCTTAGCTTTACATCACCTACTAATTTAATAAGCATGCTACATATTTCATTCTTAGGGGACGGTAATGATATAAAACAAGTAAATCAAGCGTTTGACTCATGTCTGTAAAACCCAGAAAGTGGGTCGAGCCTTAGGTTCCCTCAGAAATTGAAGGCTAAAATGGATTGCTTTACTTTCTTCCCAAATACTTCAAAACAGCACAGAAAAACAGTCCAGCCTCTCAGTCTAAATTAGCAAACAGTGACATGGGGATACTGTATTAAAGTTCCCCACTCTATTGGGGTGGACTGGGAATAAGCACTTATTAAACACCTACCATGTGATATGTACTGTGCTAAGCGTTTTATAAATGTCATCTCATTAGATTTCTTAGGCAGATATGTGATCCAGAAAGATCAAACAATGAATTTGAACGGAGAGGATGTTTTTGGGAAGTGTATGGGAAGTGAGATGTTCTCGGGTTAGTCTTCTAACTTTGCTGGAGCATGCCATAAGGAGAAGGCAGGGCAGTATGGCCCAGAGCAAAGGATGGATAGATGCTTAGTGTGATATTGGGTAGAGGACGGTCACAGACATGCAGTTGTTTTAGCAGTTTGGAGCCTATGCCATAGAATCAACCATCACCAAGGGAGAAAAACAAGAAGTGAAGTTGCCAAAAGCAGAGCAATTTCTTCTCACTCCTAGGTAGGGAAGCAGGGTTTTTCCCAGTGGAGAGGACTCATGTGTTGACCCGGCCCACCTGATCTACTCATTATATCCGCTTGGCTAATTGTGAGGTGACAGAAACCAAGGACAAAAATTTGTTCTGGGGCTACTGACAGTCGCTGCAATTTATCCAAGAACATAATATTCCAGATGTGGTCTGACAAGGGAAGACAGAGTACATTGGGTCTATCATTTTGCTTCTCAGTGCCATCTAATAATAGCATTTTTGGCTGTCAGAATACTTTTGACTCAGTGAATTTATAGTCTTCTTAAAGATTTTTTTCAAACAAACTTCTGTACAACTAGATCTGGTACTTAGGAAGTTCATTAAATACCTACTGTATAAATTACTGTGTTAGGTACTGAGATGATACTCTCTACCTTCCAAGGCTTTATGATATAATAGGGAGATGGAACACACACATAAATTAACCTAATATAATCCAGAATGAGAATTACTTTAGGGCTAGTGGTTTCTATAACCTTGTACTTAGATTTTGGTACAACCCCTTACTTTATTGACTATTAAATCCATTGTTTGCCCAGGTGTAAACTCCTTCACCTAATACCTCTCTCTCTATCATCCCTCTCTAGATTAGCCCTATCCTGCTCATGCATTCTCAAATCAATTGTTTACCCAGGTGTAAACCCTTTAAACTGATACCTGTCTCTGTACTATCATCCCTTTCTAGATCAGTCTTAGCCTGCTCTAGTTTCATATTCTCTATAACTCAAACTTGCCACATACTTTCATAACCTGTTTAATTTTAGCCACTGGCTCTTTTTTTCATGGGACAGGAAAGAGAGTTCGTACGCAACCACTGCAATTTCAAAAACCAAGCTCACAGTTGATTTGTTACCACCATTTGTCAGTGCCACTTGTGGGGAGAAGTCTCTAAATTTTCCAATCCAGTGCCAGCCTGACAAATAGCAACAGTAGTAACTGAACGGGTACCTTCATTGCCATCAGCTCCTGCATCAGCACAGCATTTTCTAGGTCTAGTCTCTGACTATCTCCTCGAGGCTTGACATCGTAACTAAGAGGGTCAATATGGATGCTTTCCAACTCTAGCATGGTCAGCTTGACAGCTGCCCTGTCATTCTTGAGTTGTTGAATATAATCCTTTAGCCTCTGCTCATCTTCCTTGGTGAACTCCGTGTCACAGCTACTAGCGGTGGAGCTGGTTGTGCTGGAAAAAAAAAAATCATACGTGTCCTTCACATTGTTTCCATGATTCAGCGTTGGTCACAATGGGATAGGAATGAGAAAATTAGATAGTGTCCAGAGGGAAGTGCACAGGCTCTGCAGCCAGAGGTCCTAGGACTTCATCCTGGTTCAATGGACTACAAAGGAATAAAGAAATATGCTTCATTATTACAAAAACTATACTTATTTCTCTATGAGCCAGGAGATCAAAACCCAGAGGGTCCAGAATCACTTGGAGATTTTCATCTACTTAAAATCAAATATTTCTCACCTGGAGGTGGAGTTAGAGCAAATAATCTAGGTTCTAGAACCAGTGCAGATAGAGGGTGAATTTTCTCCAATAGCCATTTGTTATCCATCTAATTCTGATCTATATTTCTGGTGAATACAATCTCTGTGGTGTCTCTCAAACCAATCCAAGGAGTTAGATAAATCATTTAGCACAACCTAAGAGCCTATGACTATCAAATATACTGACCTATGCCTATGTAGTAGGAGGCTCCAGCAAATGTTGGATCATCACCCTATAATCTGGTGCTAGGATTAATACATTACTTTATTACATTATTATAATAATGAAAATAGAATTTTTAATAAGCATGTATTCTCAACTTCCATCCCTTTATTCATTTTAATAATAATAATGAGAGTTTATAGACCACTTTAAGGTTTGCAAAGTGCTTTACAAATATTAGCCCGTTTCATCCTCACAATGATCCTGGAGGTTAGGTGCTGTTATTATGCACGTAAAAGAGGAAACAGGCTTAGGGAGGTGAAGTGACTTGTCCTTCACAGTTAAGTGACTGAGGCTACACTTGAATTCAGATGCCCTTAACTCCAGCATTCTATTCACTGTGCCACCTAGCTAGACTAATAATTTTAAGTTTTATTGTACTTTTATAAATTACAAATTATTTTACACTACTATACTTCTGCTGTTGGTCCGTCTCCCTTGAGATCTTTGGTGGAGGGGAGTGAAAAGAAGGGGAGACAGGCCTATTACGACAGGCAGGAAAACTCCCCTGAAGTAGCTGGTTGTTAGTGTTAAGAAAAATGAGACTTTCTTCAGGGTCTGAAATAGAATTAGATGGGTGATTTCCAAGGGTGTTCGGGGGCCGACACATACCAGTGCAGGAGAACCACATTTTCAGTGAGAGCACTAATACTTTAGAAATTGATAAACACCAGATACAGGAGCTCAATTTACTGTTTTGTTGACTGTCTAGATTCTAGACAAGGGCTTCCTCTGGACTGAATCCAAAACTTTACTCAACAAATCCTCTTAATAAAAGGATTTGTTCTATAAAATTTGGATTCAGTCAAAGACCGTGAGGCTGTAGGTTTCCCACCCCTGGTCTAGACCAAGGGTTGGCAAACTACACCCCATGAACCAAATTCATACCGCTTTCTGTTTTTGTAAGGTTCATAAGCTAAGAATGGTTTTTACATTTTAAAATAATGTTTGATCATAAATCATATTATTCCAAGATCTAGGATTATCTTAGGTATTTTTTTTTAAGTCATGACTAATTTTTGTCAGTCCTATTTGGGGTTTTCCTGGCAGAGATATTGGAAAGGTTTGCCATTTTCTTCTCCAGCTCATTTTAAAGATGAGAAAACTGAGGTAAATAAGGTTAAATGCCTTGCCCAGGGCCTCTGCTGGTCTGAGGCTAGATTTAAACTCAGGTCTTCTTGACTCCAGGCCTGGCACACTCTACCCACTGTGCCAACAGGGTATGTTAATTTATTTCCTCATTAATAAAATTTCAATATAATTCTCTAAATTAACTAAACTTAGAGCCCTTTTCAAATGCAAATATTATTTGATATACTGGAGAAACCTTCTTTCCCTTACTAACAGCTCCCTCTCTCTCATCACAATCTCCAGGATTAACTAAAGTTACAGGACATAAAATTTATTAACAATGAACAAAATAATAAAACAAAAACTTAAGTATTTATAGTATTTTAGCTATATGAACTACTCTAACCACTCACAACAAATTCTCACTCTAATGGCAGATAACTTTCCTTTACTTCTGAGAATAGTTACATGATTTAATCACCCAAAACATCATATAAAATCATTTCTTAAAAATTCTTTCCATTTCCTTTGTCACACAAATTTCATAAAGAAAGAAGGCCCCGCCCCCTTTTTGGCCATCCATGGCTTCTCTCAAGTCATAAGAAAAGTCTTTTCAGTATCAAGCCTTCATCCAACCAATAATCTCTCTCCAGATTTTTTTCCTCATAAATACTTCATAATAATGCTTCTCAATGGTTGAGGCAAAAGGTAGTAAATCTAGACAATCACTCTACTGAAAGTAAATGGCAAAACGATCTACCAGAAAAATGTTAATCTGTTAACTAGACATGAACTCAAGCGGCCCAGATATCTCCTTTCAATCAGTCATGGCATTTGGACTGACAAAGTGGGGAAAGTCTATCATCTATTCAGATGCCTTTGAAAGCCACTGGATGAACTTGTGTGTCAAGGAACAGAACTTTTGTTTGGATTGGTTGAGGGATATTGTCATACCCTGTGGGGCTTATAGAAAACTTTCAAAATCGCTGAAATTGGAAGATTCTAATGAATGATGACCCAGGAAAGAGGAAGTCCCTAAGAAAGGAATTATTTGGAAGGTTGGGAGAAGAACCTCAGCCTTTGCCTTTAACTTGAACGGAAGAGGTTTTCATGTACTTCAGAGGATTCTGATTTTTTACTCAGTGTCCTAGAAGTTTTCTAGGTACAGCTGATGGCAGTGTAAGGACAAAATGCACATAATGAGGAAAAGCAGATTCAAAGCCCTACAAGACTCTAAGAGGAACATCTTGTGGACTTAAGCAAAAAGGACTCCAAGGAGCTGTGAATGATCCCTTTGCAATATCTGCCCTTAAAGCTTGAACGCGCTTTTCCCTGGATTCTACAGGTACTGATGGGAGATACAGACTTCTGGGCATAAGTCAGCCTATCAATCAATAAACATTTATTAAGTGCTTACTATGTGCCAGGCATTGTGCTAAAAGCTGAAGATCCAAAAAGGCAAAAGACAGTCCCTGCCCTCAGGGGCCTTACAATCTAATGGGGGAGAAGACATGCAAACAAATATATACAAAGTATGCCATAGGCAGGATAAATAGGAAACAATTAATAAAAGGAAGGTATTAGAATTAAGAGGGAATGGAGATAGAAACTTAAAAAGAGTCAGAATAGAGAAGGGAGAGCATCTCTGGCCCTAAGGAGAGACAGGGAGAACACCAGTATCTTATTCATGGGACAGCCAGGAGGCCAGTGTCACTGGATCAAAGGACTTCTCAGGGAGTAAAAGTATAAAAAAGACTGGAAAGAGAAATGGGTTGCAAAGAGTTTTGAATGCCAAATAGAAAGTTCTGGATTTGTTCCTAGAGGCAAGTGGAGGCCACTGGAATTTATTAAATGGAGAAGATGTAGAGGGGGAGAGAGGGGGATGGAATGTGGATGATATGATCAGACTTTCAATTTTTGGAAAATGATTTTAGTGGCTGAATGGAGAATGGATTAGTGTGAGTAGAGACTTGAGGCAGAAAGACTCACCAGCAGGCTTTTACAGTAATCAAGGCATGAGATGATGCGAGCCTGCATTAAAGTGGTGACAGTGTCAAGGGAAATAAGGGGACATAGTCAAGAGATGCTGCAAAAGTAAAATAAGCAGAGCTTGGCAAGGGTTTGGATTAGGCAGGGGTGGATGGTGAGAGAATGAGAAATTCAGGATAACTCATATGTTGTGAGCCTAAGGGACTAGGAGAATGGTTTTACGCCCTCCAGAGTAATAGGGAAGGCAGGAGGAGGGGATGGTTTAGCAGGAAAGATAATGAGTTTTACTTGGACAGAATGAGTTTAAGCTGTCTACTGCACACCCACTTTAAGATGTCTAAAAGTCATAGTGAGTTAAAGAAAGGTGACTTAAGAATCATCAGCCTAGAGATGGTATTTAAATCCATGGGGGCTGATAAAAATACCAAGTAACCTCACTCTTGCTACTTGCCAAGTTTAGAGAGAGAGAGAAGAGGGTCTAGGACAGAATCCTGAAGGCCACCTACATTTTTCAGGGCATAATTTGGAGGAGGATCCAGGAAAGGAGACAGAGAGAGAATAGTAAGATAGGTAGGAAGAAAACCAGGAGACAACAGTATCCCCAAAACCTAGAGAAAAGAGAATATCAAGGGGGAGAGTGTTAAGTAGTGTCAAAGACTGCAGAGAGGTTAAAGAAAATAAGGACTCAGAGAAGGTCATTGGATTTGGCAACTAGATCATTAATAACTTTGGAGAGAGTGTTTTCAGTGGAATGATAAGGTCAAAAGTCAGATAGCAAAATGAAGTAAGAGAAGAGAAATTGGAGGCATCTATGGTAGAAGGTGTTTTCTAGAGTTTAGCTACAAAGGGCAGAAGAGATATAGGATGAGAGCTAGTAAGGGATGTGAGGCTTTTATTTTGGGGATAGGGGAGAAATGGGCATGTTTGTAGACAGTAGTAAATGAGCCAGTAGACACAGGAAGAGTTTGAAAATAAGTGAAAGAAGAAGGATCACAGAGGGGACAATCTGTTGGAGGAGATGGGATTGGAATGAGATCACTTGGACAAATAGAGGGGTTGGCTTTGGTAAGGAGTAAGGCCACTTCACGATGGAAGACAAGGATGTGTTCATCCTTTGTTCCTGAAGAAGATTATGCCCTCAGAGAAATGATGACATGACTTGCACTTGACTTTGAATTGAGGGAGGGCTGTGCAGGTCACCAGCCTCACTTCTCCTCCAGAGCCATCTGAATCCAGTGACCAGATATTTATCAGGATGACTGGAGATGACCCAGGATGAGGCAATTAAGTAGTTAATGGGGTTAAGTGACTTGCCCACTAGTGAGAGTCAAGTGTCTGAGGTGAGATTTGAACTCAGGTCCTCCTGACTCCTACACTGGTGCTCTATCCACTGCACCACCTAGGGGAAGACAAGGATAAAAGAGGAGAGAATGGGAGAAGGCACCTGAAATGATAGATGAAAAAGGCTCTCAGCCAAGAGAGTGAAGGGAAGGAGGAGTCATGGGAGATTTGAAGAAAGATAAAAAGGTTTGCAAGAGCGACTGTGGAGAGTGAGATAGTGAATTGATAGGGGAAGTATAGGAGCAGTGAGTGAGACCTCAGTTGAGCTTCCATAACAAATCTGTAGCGGAACCAGTCAGAATAGTTGTGCGATTCTGTCCACTTTCGCTCAGTAGCACAGGTATAGGCACAAAGGAAACAAATGGTGAGAGTGCTCTAAGACTGAAGTCTGGCTGGATGTGACCAGTGATATAAGGATACAAGAAGGTAAACAAGAGGGGAGGAGAGTGTAGAGTTGACTAGAGAGTCCAGATGGGGAGGAGATGAGAGACTGGTTAGTGTAGGGGAGACAGCCTAGGGGAGAATGGAGGGATTAAGGGTTTGGAGATTATGGTGAAGAGGAAAAGTAGTATTATGTAAGGAAAGGCAGAAAAGAAGAAAGAAAGGGTGAGGAAGGGAAAAAATAATAGATTATGATCGGATAAGATTTCAGAATTTTTTAACATGACTTTGCTAAATGCGTGCATGGGGAGGGGGAGCAAGATCAAGGGGATAGCCATCTTTTTCTGTGACTGAGGAGGGGCCGAGCAGTAGCTCATGGGTGATGTACAGGTCAAAGGAATGAGTAGTTAGTGTACTTGAGGGAGAATCAGTACGCATGCTGAAGTCTCCAGTATGAATGTGGGAGTAGAGAAGGACAGAAAAAATGTAAGCCAGGTATCAAACTTAATGAAGAAGGAGGACAACCTGGGAGCCTGCAGACAACAGCTGCGACTATTCTGACTGGGTAGTATATATGAATAACAGGAACCTCAAAGGAAGAAAGTGAAATTACTTTTCCGTTATTTTAATAATCAATTATTAAACTAGGATCCAGTTTTTTAAATTTTTTATTTCCTCATTTAGGCCTAGCCCTAATTAGTCATTTGTCTCTGAGAGACGACCAAGGGATGAGATTATCTCTAATTCTCCGGGAATACACTACTCTTCTTAGACAGGACCCCACCCAATTAGGAGACCTTTACTTCTATTTAGAGTATAAACAGAATCTAATCTAGGTGAATTCCTACCTATACCCTTACACTTTTCCCCAGGAGTTTAAGGTGACCCAGCTCATGAAGGAGAAAACCAACCAGAGTGATATCATGATTAAGCCACAGTCTCAGAAAGTTAGGAATTAAGGTCTCTTAGCCTCTCTCCTTATTAATTGTTAACCAATCAGGGTTAATTTTCACCTGCCAGAACATCCCCCTTTTTCAAAGGTATTTAAAGCATTTGTGATTTTGTCTTCAGTTCTAGAGAGAAATCACAGACCATCAATTTATTATTTGCTAGCCTCATTCATAAATTGACTCTTAATTTGCCAGAAACTCTGTCTCTCAGGATTTTTGTTCATCACATAAGTGACGAAGGAAGGGGTAAAACCTGGAAGTGGCAATAGGGAGCAAGGTCTATATAGCTGCTCTACCTTGACCAGTGAACTGAGGAGAATGAATGAAGAAGCAACCAGTCCTACAAAGAGTGGCCAGGGAGGCTATGTCTTGAGGGGGAAGCCAAGTTTAATTTAAGAGCCAGGAGGAGGAAAGAGTAGATGGACAATTCGTTACCTATAGAAGGGGTATTCCAGAGGGCACAGTGGAAGGACTGGGTAAAGTTGGGATGAATCTTTGAAGCAGGAAAGTTGAGGGGGAAAGAGAATTAAAAAAAGGTTACATGATAACTGTATTATATACTGAAAAGGAATAGGAAGTTTCAAATAATAGATTTGTAGTTTCATGTACAATCGTCTTTTTATTCCTATTCTATCATGTTATGGAAATGCTTTATTTAAGTTCAGAATAAAATAAATATTAAAAAAAGGTACTCTCAGGGAGATCCACAGACCCTGAGGAGCTCAATGTGAGTCAGGATAAATACCTATGATGGGAGCAATATCTACCATTCCACTGCTAACAATAAAGGTAAGGGATGGTTTCCATTAAAAAGTGACAAAGCCAGGACTTGATTGGCCCAAGGGTGAACCAAAGCTCAAGATGTGACTTCCTGGTCCCTTAGGTGCATAAAAGGTGTCATCCACATAGGGTTAGTGCCCCTGCTTGCCGAGCTGAACAGATGTTTATGCATAAAGACAAAGGGCTGGAAGGAAGAGGGCACATCTGCCAAAGCTAAATGCCACTGTAGCTCTGCTACACACCAGGGCTACACTAAACAAACCTCCTTTTGTTATGTTAAATGACTTCTTGGTTTGTTTGTTTAACGATCTTAGACATCAAAACTGAAACATGGTGTGGCATCAGGCTTTTCTCTAACAATCTAGCAAACATGAAATACAGTAAAACAGTAATTAAGACAATTCTAAAAGAAAGCTTCCTCTGGCCTTCTTTCCCTCTGACCTCACAAATTTCTTACAGATCTCCATAAATCAAACTTAAAAGGAATACCTAAGAGTGACACAATACCCAAAGAGTGATAGTGAGGATTATGGTTTTTCTTGCCCTTAAATACACACATACAGACACACACACACACAGACACATACAGACACACACACACACACAGACACACACACACACACCAGATTTTTAAAACCACAAAAGCAGTCACATATATCTCCATAAAGCTAAATTATTGACAATGAATGTCTAACTCTGCTGTGAAGTATTTTTTTCCTGAAGGTCTGAACTCTCCCTGTCTCCAATCTGCCAGACAAAATGCCCTTTCTGTAACATCTATTTGGCTCTTATAGGATCAGTGATATTATTGTACCTTCTGTTGGAGAATCTAGTAAAACAGGTGTTACCTAGAAATGAAAGGTGATCAAGCATATAAAAAAATGACCTAATAAAAGAATGTTAGACTAAATAGTAACTGTGGTCAAATAATGTTCTTATACATACAGATGATAAGGTTGGACACAAAAAAATATGGAGCCTTTAAAAGAGAGGAAAACAAATTATATTCTCTTTTTTCATCATCTAACTAAATTCATTAAATGATTACCTAAAAATTGTTTTCTGGTAGCTCTTGTACTAAACAATTTTTCAGGAGCCTACAGCCTCAAACCGTCCATAATGTGATTCTGGACAAGTCATTTAACTTTTATCAAACAGTTTTAAACCATAAAAAAACCAAAGCCCTCTCAATTTACAAATGATGAAACTGAAGCTCCAGGAGGTTAAATTATTTGGTTGTATTCTAAGGCAGGATGGGAACGCAGGTTCTCTGACTCCACAGCCAGGGCTCGTTCCAAGTGTACCACACCGTTTCTGCTTCCACATTTGTAGAATGGGAATGACAGTCATAGGGACAATTGGACAAAAACACATTTAAGTATGTGTACTGCTGATAAAGGAGTAATAGTAACACTTGCTTGTTTAGACTGGGTGGGGTTCAAGGAAACTGTCTCTTCTAGTTAGAAAAAATTTCAGAAAAATTTCAGGCATTCAGGCAAAAAATATTCATAGCAAAGCTGAACAATCTTTGGCAATACTTTAGCTTTATGAGATACATACGTGATTTTGCTTTTGTGTTTTTTTAAAATCTGGTGGGGTTTTTTTTAATGTTCTTAAAATGACAAAGGTCAAAGAGCAGGAAAAAAAAAAGAGTCCTCATTTTCACTCTAACAATCTGGAAGTGGTCTGATAGCTTCTAGCACTTCCCAGGACCAAATCACCCTCCCTCTACCCTAACTGGGCAATTAGGTATTTGCCTTGATTTTAATGTTTTCATACAGAGGAACTTCCACAGCTTAAAGATGCTATTATTACATCACCTGGAGAAGGAAATGGTAAGAAAATCCCAAATGGGGTCATGGCATCAGATGCAACTGAACACTTACAACATCACAACATCATTAGTGAAATCTGCCCAGTCTATGAGATGAAAGTTGTCTAATACCACCATGGGTAGTGATGAGGAAATGCCCGCCAAGTTCGACTGAACCAAAAGCAAAGGATAATTATTTTTTTTAATCCACTGCTCCCTTTTTAATCACTACTCTGCTTGCCCAACACCAGCCCTAACAGATCACTCCTTTGGAATGTTTCTGAATAGATCTAGAAGTCATGCAACTGAGTTCAGTCCAACAAAAATTTATCTTATTTAAGCTGAATTGGGCCTCAGTTGAGAAAGTCAGTCCCTCTGTTCATCCATGACTTTGCATGCAATTACCTACAAAGGTGGCTGCAAACCTTTTCTTATTTCCTCTCACCTCTCATGCTCCAGATGCATTAAATATTACTCCCCTTTCTATTGTGTAGAGTGACAAACTGCCCTTGCTCTTTCTCACACAGGGCTATTTCCCATTCTGTGCTTTTGTAAGGTCCATCCTCCATGCCTGGTCTGCTTTCCCTCCTCAACTTTGGCCTCCCTGTCCCTCTCCTTCAACTAGCCCATCCATCCCCACTGGTTATTTTTCCACGTCTCTCTCTTTAATGGCTAACAACCTTGGGAAGGCCATCTACAATAGGCACCTCTACATCCTTCCCTCTTTCTCTCTTAACTCTCTACAATCTGGCTTCCAGCCTCATCAACTAAAACTGCTCTCTCCAAAGTTACTAATCTCTTAATTGCCAAATACAATGACCTTTTATCAATTCTCATTCTTCTTGACCTCTCTGCAGCTATTTTTTGTTTAGGTTTTGTTTTTACAAATGAAATAGAAATGATGTGGGATAGTGAAAAGATCATTGGTTATGGAACCAGAGGCCCTGGGTTCACATTCGGCCTTAGATGCTACCTTCCTCTGACGGCTCATCAGTTTCCTCCTGTGGATCTCCATCCATGTCATACACACTAACTATGTGCATCCCCTAGGGCTCCATCCCATGCCCTCTTCTCTGTCTCTGTATTATTTCACTCGGTGATCTCATCAATTTCCAGGAAGTCAATTATCATCTCTACACTTACTTAGATCTATTTAACCAGACCTAATCTTTAGACTCACACCTTTAACTTCCATTAAGACATTTGAATCTTGGTGTCCCATATAGACATTTTAAATTCAACACAGCCAAAACTGAATTTATTTTCTTTTCTCCTCCCCAAACCTTTCCCTCTACCAAACTTCTCTATTACTTTTGAGGGTACAACCAACCTCCTAATTACCTAGGCTCACAACCCAGGTATCACTTTCCACAAATAATCATTTTACCTTTGTACCTATACACCCCATTTTCTCCTTCAATACTGCTACTACCCTAGTGCACGTCCTCATCTCCTCATGTCTGGACAACAGTCTGTTGGTTTGTTTGCCTGCCACAAGTGCTTTCATATTCCAGTCTATCCTCTACTCAGCTGTCAATATCATCTTTCCAAAGTTCAGGTCTGATCATGTCATGCTTCTGCATAGCTCCATATAATCTCAAGTATCAATTATAAAATCCTCTGTTTGGGATTCAAAATCCCATCGCACCTCCCACATATTTTCCAGCCTTCTTACAACCTACTCAGCCCCATGTACACTTCCATCCAGTAATACTGGCCTCATTGCTCTCCTCTGAATAAGACATTCCACCTCCCAACTCCAAGCATTTTAACAGGCTCACACATGCCTTGTATGCTCCTCTACCTCAGCTCTGTCTCCTGGCTTCCTTCAAGTCCCAGCTAAAATCCTACTTTCTTCTGGAAGCCTTTCCTGATCCACCTTAATCTGAGTGCCTTCCTGCTTGTTCCTTCTGGATAGCTTGTTTGTAGACAGTTGTTGCTTGTCTCCCTGACTAGATCCCCTACTAGATCCTCAAACATAGGGGCTATCTTTTGTCTCTCTGCGTATCTCCAGATAGCACAGTACTGAGATCTGAACAGGTACTTAATAAATAATGATAAATATTTATTGGCTGCCTGCCTGATTTTGCCTCACTGAGACTGTGTGTCAGCAGAACGTATGCTCCACGAGGCCATGACCTATTTCATTTTTATTTTGTATGCTTGTGGTACATAATAGGTATTTAACAAATGTGCGTTGATTGTGTTCTCTATTTTTCTACACCAGAGTTAACTGTCTGCAACTATCACCCTAAAGTCCCTCTTAAACTCTTTTGGACACGATCAATCTTCCAGAGAACTATTTCTAAATAGATTTCGTTGATTTTCTACCCACCTTTAAGGCCCCAATCAAATGTCACACACTGCACAGTTTCCCCAATCTCTCCACACCTCTAACCTACATTATTTTTCTTTCATCTAGTCTTATAGGATTTTACACTATATTCATACAACAAGCATTTGTTGAGTGCCTATAATGTGCAAACAAGTGCTCAGAGTACAAAGACAAAAAAGAAACCCTCCCCATTCACAAGGACCTAACTTCCTAATTTGTTTTACATTTCATGTAAATATAGGACATTAATGCCTCTACAATAAAATGCAGCAGGGACTATTTCTTTTTTTTTTTTTTAATGTATCCTTCTTTCCTGGTGTATATCACATTACGTATTTTTCCCCCTAGATTCACATCTAGACTTGTCTGGACTTAATCAACATAGGATACTTTAACTGCAACTTGTAGTATTAGAGAACTGTCGGGGGGCACAAAGTGGTTAAGCTTGCTCCTTGCACACAGCTCTTACTCCAAGGCCATCTCTTTATTCACTAGGGCACACTGCCTCTGAATGCACTGCGCATAGTAGATATTTAATGAAATGTTTGACGAATGCAGGAATGAATACTAATAACACTCACATTACCTCCTTTGTGGGAAACAGAATATAGCAATCCATCCTCATATTTCCGAAAACCTCCATCCAAAAGAAATCCTAGAATTGTAGACCTGAAAGGGATCATTTAAAATGATTCCTTGAACTTGAACCAATGGGGCCCAGGGCTGAAAGGCTTGGATGCATGTCAAATCCTTTCAAAGAGTGTTGGTCTTCTGCAGCTCTCCCTCCCCACCCCTACCCCTCTAACCCCATTCCAGATTCCGTGAAGAAGCAACAGAAAAAAGCCTGGCTGCCTTTTGTTTCTAAAAGTACAGTTTTTAAAAGAAAAAAAAATCCACTTTGTAGACATCCTGTCACCAAGAAAAACTGCTTTCACAAAATGAAAGTTGAATTTCCAGATGAGCCTTTCCCTGCAGACCCAGCTCTCTCCCCTCCCCCTCCAGAATTTCAGCAAGGGAAATAGATCAAGTAAGGTTAATTACAACTTGGCTTTATGTTCTTAATGCTCCATGGCTGAATATGATTATGATAATGTTAAAAAAGGGAAGAAATGTAATACGGCACTTTCTATAGACACTGGCCGACGAAGCAGTCTGTGGTCTGTCTCCTAGGGACAGGCTGTCAGCTGCTGGGTGAGGGTTCAGTCATCCATTAACTCCGCTTGTCCGGAATCCTGGATGATCTCAGTTGTCAGCAAGGGAATATTCTCTTTGGGGTTGCAGTATATCTTAGTCATTTGGGGCAGAGTTCAAGGCTGTGTGTATTGGGGGAAGCAAAGGGAATGCAGGCAGGAGCAGCAGATAAAGAAAAGCTGAGCTCCCTTGCTTGGATTACTTAAAATAATGTGTGTGTACACATATGTGTGTGTATGTATATATACATATATGTATATATACATACACACACATTTATATTTATATACTCATTGTAGCCTAGGTAATATGGGGTAGCTAGGACTGGATGATCGGTCTTCTCCCTTCCTTTTGGTTTTGGCTTGATTTCACATTATGCTGCATTTACTTGCATCGGTTACTTGCCAGTGGATGCTTCAGAGTATAGCAGTCACTGTGCAATCAAAGAGGAAACGCTACTGAAAAGTGCTACAAAGACACTCCTCAGTGTTTCTTTGAACCCACACCCCCCACATTACCACCATTAATTTGGTATAGACTACATGAGATTATTTGAATTTGCAGTTAACTTCAAAGTTCATTATTTTCATTCTTAAAATAACTATGCTCAATGTCCAATAGCAGTAAAAAGAAAAAGCCATTAAGTGATTACCACTAAGTCAAGTACTGTGTAACAAACTGGAAGAGATACAAAAAAGAAGAAGGCCATCCTTGCCCTCAAGGAGCTTAAGTTCTGAAGGGAAGACAACATGTAAATAAATAATTATATAGAAGATACATCCAAAGCAGACACACGGTAACTTTGGATGAGAAGTCTAGAATGGCAGAGGTGTATGGAGATCCTGCAGGGTGTTTGAGCCAAAAGTTGAAGTGAAGCATTCTAAACATGGACAAGAACTTTGCTAAGGCAAAGGAACAGACATGGGAAATTGAATGTCACATGTAAGGAACAGAAAGTAGATAAGTATAACTGGATCCTAGAGGATAGGGGCAGGAGTAGAAGGTAGGAATGCAAAGCTAGAAAGGGGCCAGGTTATGAAGAGATTGACTCTGAATGCTACCCAAACAGCTGCATGCTAGATTCTGGAGGTAATGGAGCCATTGGAGTGTACTGAGTCGGGAGGGGGGGTGTGACATGGGCAAATCTAGACCTTATAAAATTCCTTTGGTAGTTGTGTGGAGGAGGGATTACAGTGGGGAGGTTCGCTGCTGGAGAGCAATTAGAAATCTGTTTTAAGAGTCCAGGCAAGAGATGATGAGAATGAGGCAATGACAAGATCGGAGTAGAATGAAAGAAGGGAATGTAAATCAGAGATGTTGAGAAAGTAAACATTACAAAACTTGGTAACTGATTTTCTATGTGGGGAGGGAGAAAATCAAGAATCTGGGATAATATCGGAGTTGTGAATCTGGATGAAAGGGAAGATTCTCATACCCTTTACAGTAATAGAGAAGTTCAGAAGAGAGAAAAATTTTGAGCAAATATGATGAGTTCTACTTTGGTCATCTTGATTCTGAGATGCCTACTGGCAGTTAAAATAGTAAAATGTTCAAAATGCAGTTCCAAATTTGAAATAGGCACATTTTTGTCTAGGACTGGAGCTCTACATCTGCAGAGATGATGAGTGAAACTTTGGTAGCTGATGATATCACTGAGACAATATGTAGAACAAAGAAAATAGGACTCAGGACACATCCTTGGGGGTAAACCCACAGTTAATGAGAGTGAAACAGATAAAAAAAACCAGCAAAGAAGAATGAGAGGGGTCCCGTTAAGAGAAGTAGAAGTAGAACGAGAGACAATGATGCCATGACAGAATAGAGTATCCAGGACAGAGTATCCTGGAGAAGTGACTGATAGTGTCAAAGGTTTCAGAGATGTCAAGAGGGATTAAGATTGAGAGAAGGAAGTCAAGAGATGACTGGAAATTGATCTTCCTAAAGCACAGATCACACCTTTCTGCCTCCATTCAATCAATTCTAGTGCCTCCCTATTATCTAAAGGATCAAATACAAAATCTGCTTGGCATTTAAAGCCCTTCATAACCTAACCTTTTCATGCCTTCTAGTCTTCTTATATTTTACATACTCTGACATCAGCAACACTGTTCTCTTAGCTGTGTCTTACTCATACCACTCCATCTCCTAATTCCATGTATTTTCACTGGCTAGACCTTTGCCTGGAGCTGACTTCCTTCTTGTCTCCACTTCCTGGCCTCTTTCAAGTCTCAGCTAAAGTCTCGCCTTCTACAACAAGCCTTTTCCCAGTCTCTACAAACTTAGTGCTTTCCTTGTAAGACTATGCCTGATCTGTCTTGAATATATCTTGTTTACACCTAATTGTTGCATATTGTCTCCCTCACTGTGAACTCCTTGAGAGTGGGGACTGTTTTTGCTTTGCTTTGTAACCCCAGAGTTGAGTACAGTGTCTGGAACATAGCAGGTACTTAAAAAAAATTAGTAACTTTGGAGTTCAAAGGTTATGATGAATGATGAGGTTGGAAGAAAGGAAGCAAAAGGATTAGAAGACAATGAGAATGACAAACCACAACATGTACTCCTACTAAAAACACTGAAAAGCATAGGAGTAAATGGAGCTTTTCATAAAATGGTAAGCAGTATCCAAGTATTCTTATTGAAAACACCAGACTTGACTGGAAATTCTGACTTTCAAATACAAGAATCAACAGAAGCATGAAAAGGTAAACAGAAAAGAGAAATCAAAAGGAACTTGCTAAAGTTGAACTGTTTACATTCCTACATGGAAAGACGATATTTGTAACTCATGAGACCTTTCTCAGTATTAGGTTAGTTAAAGGGAATATATATGTATATATACATATATATATACACCTATATATATGTGTGTGTGTATGTATATATATGTGTGTGTATGTATATATGTGTATGTATATATGTATGTATATATTATACATGTGTAGATATATATGCATGCATGTGTGTATGTGTGTGCGTGTACATACGTATATGTATGTATGTATAGACAGAGGGCACAGGGTGAGCTGAATATGAAGGGAGGATATCTAAAACATAAAATTAATGTTATGTATGTATATATATACACACACATACATATATCATATATATATATGATATATGTATGACACAGGGTGAGCTGAATATGAAGGGAGACTACCTAAAAAAATGAAATAAAGTGTTGATAGGAATGTACTGGGAGAAAAACAAATGGAGAGGTAAAATGTAGTAAACCATCTCACATAAAAGAGGCAAGAAAGAGTTTTTACAATGGAGGGGGAAAGTAGGGGAACTGAGAGGAACAAATGAGCCTTACTCTCATCAGATCTGGCATAAGGAGGGAATAACAAACATTCAATTGGATATGGAAATTTGTCTTACCCCGCAGAGAGGCAGGGGATAGGAGAGTGAGAATAATAGAAGGGACAGCAGATTGGGGGAAGAAGTAATCAGAAGCAAACACTACTGTGGGAGTAAAGGTAGGGGAGAGAATGGAATAAATGAAGGACAGGACAGGTAAGAGGGAACTGTAGTGAGCTTTTTCAACATGAATATTATGCAAATATTTTGTATGGCTACATGTATGACCTATATTGAATTGCTTGCTTTTTCAATAAGAATGGGTAGTGAGGGAAGAAGGGAGAGAATGTGAAACTCAAAGCTTTAAAAATGAATGTTACAAATTATGTTTCCATACAACTGTGAAATAAATTGTACAGGCAATGGGGTATAGAAATCTATCTTGTCCTACAGGAAAATAGAGGGGAGGGGAATGGGAGAAGAAAGGGGTGATAGAAGGAGAGCAGATTGGGGAAAGGGGTGGTTGGGGTGCATGCTGTTCTAGGGTGGGGGGAGGGGATGGGAAGAAAATTTGCAATTCAAAATCATGTGGAAGTAAATGTTGAAAATGAAAATAAATTATATTTTAAAAAATGCTTTGTTGTTCTATAACCAGGGAGTAAAATAGAAAGTGAAGGAATCCAATGACCACCTCCTGAAAGAGATTCCAAAATGAAATATTATAGCTAAGTTCCAAAGTTATCAGGTCAAGGAGAAAATATTACAAGCAGTCAGACAGAAACAATTCAATTATTGTGGAACAGCAGTCAGAAAAACACAAGATTTAGCAGCTTCTACAGTTAGGGAACAGGAGACTTGGAACATGATATTCCTGAGAGCAAAAAAACTAGGATTATAATCAAGAATTACCCAACCAACAAAACTGAGTAAAATTTTTCAGGGGAAAAAAAATAGATATTTAAAGAAACAGAAGACTTTCAAGCACTCCTGATGTAAAGTCCAGAGCTCAGTAGAAAAAATGTGGCTTTCAAATATGAGACTCAAGAGAAGCATTAAAAGGCAAAGAGGAAAAAGAAATCAGAAGGGATTTAACAATGTTTAGCATGGGAAGATGACAATCGTACCTCATAAGAACTTTCTCATTATTAGGGCAGTTAGAAAGCATATACACACATACATACATACTTACATATATATATGCACATACACACACACATATAGACAAAGAACATAGATGTGAGTTGAATATGATGAAAAGATATCCAAAAAAATAAAATTAAGTGATGAGAAAGAGGAATGCACTGGGAGAAAGGAAAAGAGAGAGGCAGAATGGGATAAGTCATCTCACATACAAGAGGCAAGAAAGAGCTTTTACAGCAGAGAGAAAGATGAGAAAGGTGGTGGGGATCACTTAAATCTTACTCTCATCAGAACTGGCTCAAAGAGGAAAAAACAAACACAGTCAATTGGGCATAGAAATCTATCTTACCCTTCAGGAAAGTAGGAAGGGAAGGGGAGAAGAGAAGAGGGGAGTTCTTTTAGAAGGGAGGGCAGATTGGGGGAGGTGACAGAAGCAAAACACTTTTGAGTAACAGGATGAAAGGAGAGAGAAGGGAATGAACAGGAGGGGAGTAGGATAGAGGGAAATACTGTTAGCAATTGTAACTTTTTGAAAAAGTTTCTCTGACAAAGGCCACCTCTTTAAGTTGATATATAGAGAAATAAGTCAAGACAGGAGCCATTCCCCAATTGATAAAAGATCAAAAATATTGCTTTCAGTTTTCAGTCAGTTTTCATTCAATTTTCAGATGAAGTAATTAAAGCTATCTATAGCTACATGAAAAAAATGCTATAAATCACTGCTGATTGGAGAAATTAAAATTAAAACAATTCTGAGGTACTACCTCATCTATATTAGATTGATTAATAGGACAGAAAAGGAAAAGGACAAATACTGGAGGCTATGTGGGAAAAATGAAATACTAACGTGTTGCTGGTGGAGTTGTGAACTAATTCAACAATTAGGTAAAGCAACTGGGAGCTATGCCCAAAGGCCTAATTTGATCCAGGAGTACCACTACTAGGTCTGCATCCCAAAAGAGATTTTTAAAAAAAGTAAAGCACATAAAAAATATTTATAGTAGTTCTTTTCTGTTGGCAAGGAACTGGAAATTGAGGAAATGTCCATCAACTGGAGAATGGCTCAACAAGTTGCGGTATATGATGGTGATGGAATACTACTGAAACATAAGAAATGATGACCCAGATGCTCTCAGAAAAACCTGAAAAGTCTTCCATGAACTGATGCAAAATGAAATGAGTAGAACCCAAAGAACACTGTACACCGTAACTGCAACATTGTAAGACTGCTAACTGTGAATGACTTAGCTATTCAGAACAGCACAATGACAGAAGACACTTTGAAGAACTTAGGATGAAAAATGCTATCCACCCCAGAGGAAGAACTGATGGAATCTGAAGACAGATTGAAGCATACTTTTTTTTACTTCTTTCCTTGGGTTTTTATTTTGGTCTGTGTTTTCTTTTACATGACTAATATGGAAATATGTTTTGCATGACTACACATGTATAACCTATATCAAATTGCTTACCTTCTCAATTGGAGGAGGGAAAAGGGAAGGAGAGAATTTGGAACTCAGTTTCAAAAACAAATGCTGAAAATTGTTTTTACATGTACTTGGGGAAAACTAAATAAAAAAAAAGAAAAGTGAGCATTATCTGTAAAGGGGATAAATTAGAAGCTTTTCCAGTTAGATTAGGGGTAAAGCAAGGATGTCCATTATCACCATTATTAATCAGTATTGTACTAGAAGGCTAGCTATAGCAAAAAATCAAGGAAAAGAAATAGAATGAATAAGAATAGGCAACAAAAAAAGCAAAACTATTGCTCTTTGCAGACAATACGATAAGAATGTAGAGAACTTTAGAGAATCAACTAAAAATCTAGTCAAAACTTTAACAAAGTTGTGGGCTGTACAATAAGCCCACACAAATCACCAGCATTTCCAGATATTACCAACAAAATCCAGCAGAAAGGGACAACTCTACAAAATACTTGGGAGTCTAACTACCCAGACAAATATAGCAACTATGTGAAGAAAATTACAAAACGCTTCTCACACAAATAAAGACAGATCTAAAAAACTGGAAAAATATTCATTGCTTGTGGGTAGGCTGAACAACTAGAATAAAAATTATAATTCTATAAATTAATTTACTTATTCAGTGCCATACCAATCAAACTACCAAAGAATTATTTTATAGAGCTAGAAAAATATAAAATTCACCTGGAAGAACATAAGAATATGAAAATATGACATAGAGAGGGAACCTGAGTTTTAAAAGGGTGCAAAAAGCAAATTGTTTATATAAAAATGAAAAAGGAGAAACTACAGCAGTTAATGAGAAAAAAAGGATATTATTAGAAACTTTTGTTGTTAATAGCCCTGATAACTTGCAAAAATATAAAACAGATTAACAAAAGAAGAATTGGACTGTTTATAGTACGATGCCAGAAAAAGAATTTGAGTGAACCATAAATAATCTTCCAAAGGAAAATAAACTTTCAGGATCAGATAACATTCACAAAACCAAATTCAATCAACAGTAAGAAAAGAAAGCACCCTTCCAATTTATTTCCATGATGCAAATATGGTTTTGATACTAAAAAAAGGAGAAACTGTTGGCCAATATCCCTAATGAACACAGATGAAAAATTTTTAAATATTTTATTGTTGTAACCTCCCTGACAATGTTTTATTGGTAGGGAGGCTACAAAAACATATTAGAAAGATTGTATACCAGATTGAGTTCATAATAGAGATTCAGAGCTCATTTAACATAAGGAAGACTAAAAGGATAACTTTAATAATGTGAATAATTTTAAAATGTGATTACATCAATAGAGATAAAAATATTTTGATAAATTCCAATAATCATTTCTATTAAAAACTCTATTATAAATTATAGAACTAATTGTATCTTTCCTTAATTGAATAAATAGTTTTTATCAAAAGCCAGGAGCAAACAAAGGTAATTTAAAAAGTTAGTGACCTTTCCAATAATATCAAAGGTAAAGCAAGGATGCTCATTATCACCAATATTATTTAACACTGTTCTAGAAATGCAAACTCTAAGTAATATAAAAAAATTGAAATAAACACAGGCAAAGGAAAAAACAAATTACTTCTCTACAGATACGATGATTTAGAAGACCATAGAAAGTAAAGTAAAAATTAAAATAATTAATCAATAAAGTTGTAGGACAAAGGATAAATCCACAAAATCCATCAACATTCCTATATATGACCAACAAACTTTGAAAAGATGAGCCGGAAAGAGAAGTTCCTTCAAAAAACAACTACATAAGTTATGCAATTCTTGGGACTCTATCTATCAAAATTTGCCCAGGACCTAAATGAACCAAATTCCAAAACACTCTTTACAGAAACAAAGATTTGAAACTAAATGATTTGAGAAACATTATTTTCATTAAGTTGACCTAATACAATGAAAATGACAATGCTACCTAAATTAATTGACTTATTCAGTCCTAAAGCAATCAGCCTCACAAAAGAATATTTTGTAAAATTACAAAAATAATAGTGAAATCTACATGAAAGAACAAAATTCAAGACTCTCAAGGGTAAGAATTTTTAAAAATAAGAAGGAAGGGGATCTATTAGTATCAGATTCCAAACTATATTACAAAGCAGTAGACAGTAAAAATGGTTTTATGCTAGGGAAGGGAGGTAAGAAGGGAAGAAGGAAAGGGAGGGAGATGGACAGAGAATCAATGGAATAAAACAAGCATTTCCAGAACACAGTACAAAAAAAAGATGATCGTATATGAAACTGCAAAAGATTCCAGTTATGAGAGGAAAGGCTCACTACTGGGCAAAAAATCCTATGAAAATTAGACAGCCATCTGGCAGAAATCAGGTTTAGAACAAAAATTAAGTGTCAACCATTTCAATTCAAAAGACTCCTAAAAATTCTAGACAAGTCATAAAAAAATTGATTTTAGTAATTTTCTTCTCTTGGTGATAGGCAAGTCTCTTTGCCACTCTGGGCTGTAATTTTCTCATCTATAAGACGAAAGGATTGGGAACAGAAAATATCAAGGATTCCTTCTGGTTCCAATAGTCTAGCAGTCCATGAGTTAGGCTTGCAGTGATTACCATAATGATGAAAGCACTAGGGGATTTTTTGTTTGGTTCATGCCACATAGCATTAAATTTGTTTAGTTCAATCAAGCTCCAGAGACCATTCTCCCTGAGAGCTAGTACAGGTCCCCTAGTATAGAGAATATTTTGTGGTATTCTGAATCCTTCACAAATGGAAAGAATTTTTTTTTTTCTAAAATAGCAGTACAACCAAACTTAAGGCTTATATGTATACCTTGAGAAAGGCTAAATTTGCATATACAACTAGGCTTTTTAGAAATTTTTATCTCCTTTCTCATCTTTATCTCTTCCTTTCCAAACAGATGGTTTTAAAACTTCTTCTCCTCACATACCTCTAAATTTACTTCTGGGTGTTAGATCTAAGACTGTTGAGAAGGGTCACTCTACTGGGCCACTTAAGTAGAAGATTTATAGCACAAAATGACTGTCAGTCTTAACTGTCCCAATCATTGCTCTAAGTAGATAAATTGTCACTGACAAGGTAGATGCATATACCTATGCCAAATTAATATACAAACTAGATATAGAACACCTGGACATACTATTAGGAAAAACACCTGCTTTTTGTATTGAGGCTAAAGTCTGAATAAAATTTCAGTCCATACATAAGAGGAAGTCAACTGTTGGAATAAATTGAAACAAGGAGACATGGCTGTGGGCAACTGGCCAACTGAATTTTGAGGGATTGTGCCTTCCTCTGGAGTTTGAGGCAAGATGCCCTATCCCATATGGCTGTATCTCTGAGAGGCACATCTTGAAACCCTTACAGTGAGATACTTTCTAGCTCTAACACAAATAGAACTTGCCACCCTGCGATATAAATTCAATCTATATTCTATAAGGCTCTAAGTACTTGATCTGCATGTGGAAAAAGATAGGATAATTTAGAAAACATTTCTTCCATATTGAAATGACCAGAAAGGGTTTCTGCCAGAATCAAATTACTTTAATATATGACAAATATTTATCGGAAAACCTCACAAACATATCTGATGGAGAACATGAGTATTTCAGCTATACAGAAAGTAGTACTATCCCCTGATGATGATAAAAACATCAAAGACATAATTCTTAAATGTATATTTGAACCTTTTAATGATTCAGGTATGAGGAAGAGACCCTTGAAGTCATTTTACTGTGGAGGAAAATGACAGCCAGAGAAGTTCAGTGACTTGCATAGTGTCACCCAAGAAATAAGTACCAACGGTGAGACTTGAACTTAGGCCTCTTCTACCATACTCTAACTCTGCACCTCTGAGCTTCAGTTTCCTCATCTGTAAAAGGGGAAGGTTTGATTACATGATTGCTAAAGAAATTCCTGACAGCTCTAAATTTTAATTTTCTGTTTTGAATGCGGGATAGCCAAGGTTAAAAAAAAATAGGTCACACAAGCCTGGTGATGGCTGAAAGCATGCTCCTACCTGTGTGCACACACATACACACATGCATGCACACGCACACACACACACACACACACACCCCTGCATATCAGTCTGAATGGAGAAGTGAACTAAAACATCAGTAATCTTATTAAGGCTGAATGAAAATGCGGACAGGACAGCAGAGGAAATGTGCTCTGGTTACCTGGTATGGCTGTTGGAAGAAAGGCTCTCCCAGGGCTGCACACTGCAGCCAGGGACAGCGAACGCGCCCCCACAGCTCCCATCCAGCTTCATCAGCAGGGCTTTGGCGGCATTCTCAGCTGTCTTCCGGCAATCATGAGCATGCTTGAGCATCTGGGTAACATTTTCATCTCTTGTCTGGTCCCCTAAGTTGTAAAGTAATCAGTGGAATAATGACATAGCATAAGCCTGGGGAGGAACATAGGCAAGCAATATTCAATTATTCAATGGAGGAGAAGCAGGGTGCTGTAGGGAAAAAGGCATTAGGCTAAATATCAGCACACCTGGGTTCCCATCCTGGCTCTTTCATTATATAATTCTTTGGTTCTGTAACCTTCTTTCTTGACCACAGTTACCTTATCTATGCAATGACATCCCTTTCACTTCTAACACCCAGTTATTCAGGAATTATCTAATTTAGGCTCAGGTTATCATCTTTTTTTATAGTACAATGGTTCTTCTTTATGAGGGCAGGCAAGAGAAACAAATGTTATTACTAGTTCACTTCCCTGCTAAAAGGTTTATTAGGGAAAGGGGAAGGAGCTGGTGGCTAAAATGAAAGCACCGAATTATCTCTACATTTCCTTGAACTGTGCTATTTCCTTTCTATTAGTAGTTTACCTGATCTATAGTTAACTAAATGAGGTAGTATATGTAAAGAGATTTGCAAACATTAAAGCATTATATAAATCTAGCTACTACTATAGATAAAAAAGGCAAATAAAGCATGAAATTAAAAAAAAAACTTCTCTGGAGTCTACGAGAAACATTGTAACCAAAATGTTACACTGGGATCAAACATTATTTAGAACAAGAGCATTTCCTTCTCATTGGTACAAATAAGGGGCAGCATGATGTAATACGGGCAGCAAACTGGGGTGCAGACTCCAAAGCTGGATCCAAGTATCTTTTCTAAAACATTCTGGCTGAGAGACCACACTTTTGGTGCCTTGGGAAACTACTGCTGTTGAGTCACTTTTCAGTTGTCTCTGACTCTTCATGATCTCCCGTGGGGTTTTCTTGGAAAAGATACTGGAGCGGTTTGACATTTCCTCCTCCACCTCATCTTACAAGGTTAAGAGACTTGCCCAAGATCAAACAGCTAGCCTGAGACTGGCTTTGAACTCATGAACGTCAGTCTTCCTGATCCCAAGCCCAGTGCTCTATCTATTGTACTACCTAACTGCCCTCAGAAAACTGCAGAAGAGTGGCCAATATGTACAGGTTAATGGGAGTTTCTTCACTAGAAGTTGTACATGTCAACAAAACACAGGTCTATATGAGAAAAAAAAGTCAGCATAATGTGATACTTTCAGTGTCACTATGATTCTTTTCTTGCATATAAAGAGTTGAGAGAGGCAAAGGAAAAAAATTGAATCTGACACTATTTTAGTATTCAAAATTAAAATGACCCATTAAGGCTTCTAAGTTGTATTGGGAGCTGGTAAATAGCAGTTGACAAAGTCATAGGCAGTACGGTCCCTAATGCTTTTTGGCTTGTGTTCATTGAAAATTAACTTTTCCACTGATATCTGTGTCTCACAAATCACATATTTAAAAAAAAATCCTAACTCATTTCTCCTTCTTCTACTAACATCCTATTCTAATACCTCACTGTGGTACAGAGTTAAGTCTGGGTACTCAAAGGCTATGACAGTAGAGTACAAGAGCAGGCAGGGCATACCAAGATGGAAAGGTTTCAGATATAGGTCTAGCAAAGGACTGTTTCTGTGTATTAAGAACTAAGTTTAGAGCATTCAGAGCTCAACTTGGCTCACCAGTTAATAATTTTTTTCCCCTGCCAAAGAAACTCACGAAGACTAGGGGCTGCAATCTGGGTTGGTCAGAAAGGGTATGACCTGATGAAATCATGTATCCTTTAAGCATTAGAACTTCAAGAAGTTCAGTTCTGAAGAAATGGTCTAACTAAGAAGGTTGTCTTATAAATCCAGGACCGTTCCCTAGAACTAGGTAAATTTGAACTATTTTATTGTTGACTTTAAACGTTTACTTCAGTGATCCCAGCTACCACACAAGTAGCTATGTTGTGCTCATTTTTCTGGGTTACAAGCTTACAAAAGAATGTTCCTGAAATTTAAGATAAAGAGTTCCTTCTAATATAAACTAAAAATAAGCCAAATGATTTTTTCCCTTTAACTGATCATATTTGTTAATAGGTATGCTTTTTAAAAATCTTGACTGCTGGCCAAGACCATTTTTGGATCAGTTTCATATAAAAAAAAAGTTTTATAGATCAACTAAAAGATGCTGAAAAATGAGGTTTCTAATGGAATTGCTGGCACTGTCTCTGTTTTAGAGCTGGAAAAGGTAACTGTCTTAATTTTTTAAAAAGAGTGGGTAAAGAAGTTGAGAATGGCCCGATGGAATTAAAGAGCTTGTAAAAGACAGTACTACAGGAGAAAGGGAGACTCGGAATATTTGGGGAGGGGACGTGAGGACAATTCATATATAAACATACACATGCTTCCACATATTTTTAAAGGGGAAGACATTGAAAGTTTTTAATTTTCTCATGGAAACTCTATTCACATTTCAAAGGAACCAGCGTTTTATAGAACAGTAATTGGGAAAGGGTGACTTGAAAATAAAGAGAAAAAAAAAAAATTCACTCACACTAAAACTATAAAGCCCAGATGATGGGAAGGAAAACTTAGAAAAAAATTCAGTCAACAAAGGAATGAGACCCTTGAAGCCAATGTCACACAGTGAAGGGAGAGAGGGTCCCTGTTTTGACAGAAGAAAGTTGAATCATTTCTATTGCTGCATCAGTTTGAATGTCTAGCAATTATATTAGCTCATGAAAATACATTTACAGGGAAAGACTGTTTATTTTAACTTGTCTGTAATTCTGTTTCAATTAGCATTCTTGTTTCATTCCAAATAAACAATTTACTCAGAAGAGAAGAAAAAAGAAAAGCACACTTTAACAGAGTGTAGGGGAACACATGCGGTCAATGAAGCACAGAAATACATTCGTGCGGCCCTTACCGACAGATCCCACACCTGCTGCTCGGAACTGTCCAAGGATAAGAGACTGTTCACTTTCTGCTAGTGCCAACAGGAGTTCGTAGGCTTCTATACATTGCTCACTGTAAAACAAAGAACTCAGAGTCCTCAACTAAGAAAAAATATATACAGTCAAAGAGATGAGAACACAGGCATTGCAGCATAATAGAAAAACCACTGGTTCTTAGAGTCAGGAGACCTGATTCTAAATAAATATGTTAACATGGACAAGTCACACCATCCATCTAAATTTCATTATCCTCATCAGTAAAATAGGAGTTAATGCACCACTGTGATGCAGGTTGTCTGAGAAAGTGCTTTGCAAATAATAAGCATTACATACATAAGAGTTAGTATTTGTCATATTATTTTCACCGTGAGAGATGAAGCTGGGAAAATTTTTCTCCAAGACATGAATTTATTAATTAATCTCTGTCTTTCCATCTCTCAATTCCTCTGGCTCAAAACAAATGAGCAAAAAGCCACCCATAAATATTTACTGGAATCAACACAGATCATGCTACTTGTTTTTTCCTCCCTTATTTTAGGATTTAGAAAAAACAGATGCAATAAAATAAAACTGGGAGGGATGAATTTGCCTTTCTGTTGATGTTCGGATGAAATGGAAATGTAATAAACACTAAAATAGAAGCACAGAGAAATTGCATTTGGAGGGTGTCCTACTTTTTGACTCCCTTTTCTAGATGAAGGATGTCCCTCTTTCTGAATCCTGGTCACCAACAGAAAGGGTAAAAGATAATCCTGACAGTCAGTAATGCCCCTAGTCTAACATAAAGCTCTGTCACAATGAGCACATACGTGATGTGATGGAACAAATGCTACCACTTGCTTGGGTATAAATCAGATGCCTGAAGAAGTCCTCTCGGACTTTTTATCCAAATACCCTGTGACATGAATTCTAAGCCAGAGAGTATAAAAATGGTGTAACCAAAAACCTATTTGGATGATAATAATAACTTATTTTACCTTCTTATTTCTTGAATGCCTACTCTTAAAAAATGCTAGATAACTATTGCTAGGAAGGGATAGCCCCTCCCCGAAGAGACACTTGTGCCTCCTCCATTTACCTTAATGCTTTCAAGAAAAAGGGCTGAAGATATATTGATCCCCAGCAATTCCAAAAGGTACCTCATGGAAAATACTACCCACATCCAGAGACACAACTGATGCAGTCTGAATGCAGATCAAAGCATTCTATTTTCACTTTTTTTTGTTTTGCATTTTTTCATGTTTTTCCCCTTTTGTTCTGTTTCTTCTTTCACAACATAACTAATGTAGAAATACGTTTAACATGACTGCAGATGCGTAATGCATAGCAGATTGTTTGTCTTCTTGGGGAGGGGGGAAAGAAAGGAAAAAATTTGAAACTCAAAGTCTTATAAAAAACGAAAGTTGAAAACTATCTTTACATGTAATTGGAAAAAATAAAATACCGTTTATAAAAAACCTCATAAATAGATTGGGGGGGGTGCAGAGGATCAATCACCATTTCACATACTGTAATTTGGTTCACTTTGCTAATAGCAAGACAGTATCCTCAACTATTTCTAAAGAGAGACAGGACGGCTTGCTTCAAGAATCAATGCAAAACAGATTGCCTTTCTTTTTTTCTTTTAGTGCATCTTAGGAGGAAAGGGGAGGCAGGTCAAATCAGATGCCATCACGGACCCTGAGCCTTAGTAAAAAGCCTCTGTGATCTGTGAGTGAACAAGGTCAATCACTGCCTTTCTGAAGGTGCCACAACTATTTTAAGAGCTAATCCAAGACTTCTCTTCTTTCAGTGCAACATGTGAATACACTAATACACCAAGCACCAATGAATCTTTATTCTTACCCAGAAGGTACACATACCAAGGTATATACAGGGTGGCTTTATCATGATTGTTTTCACCGCAATGACCTGACCTACCTATACTGCAACGCAAGTCTCAGAGCGGTGGCGTTGGACTCGTATTTCCCCACCAGCATACTCATCCTCTCAGCATTGCTTTTGCACTCCTCCAGCGTTATGGTCAGCAGGTCATTTTGAGATTTCAGGTGCTCTATTCGACTGCAAAGAAACAAACTCATTTTCAAATTTCCTTCCGATGCGAATAAATCTGCCAATTCTTTTAGAAAAATTTATATCTTAATGTCATGGACTTTAAATATTCAGATGGAAGAAATATTTTAATATCTTTGGACATCTGAACAAATGAGACACACAAAGATAATGAAGGAAGCTGAACTCTTATATTCTGCAGGAGTTCCTGATGATGTGGCTTCTGCAAAGGCAAACAGCAGTTCGTATATATCATTAAATGAATCCCCGGAACAATCTATAGATATTGATGGCTGCATATATTAGTTAAATAATCTACATAGCCTTCACATAGTCAAGAATTTCTTATTCTCCTGAAAAGTTATTTTTACTGATTGTCCTAATTCAGTATTCTACTTAATTTAAAGTTGCTAAAGTTGGCATTTGCTGATCTTTCCAGTCTTTAAGCAATTTCTAGATAGGTATATATGTGTGTGTAGATCTAGATATCTCGATTGGTATACTTAGAAAGCTCTACAGATAGGCATATAAATAGACAGATCTATAAAAAGGGATATATATATATAGATAGATAGATAGATATAGATATCTATAGATATAAATACCTATCTAGAAATTCTTTAGGGACCAAAAAGACCTGTAAATGCTGGCTATTAATAGCAAGTTTAAATTAAGTAGGACACTAGACTATGATAATCAGTAAAAGTAAGCTTTCAGGGGAGTAGAAAATCCTTGCCTTTAAGAAAAGTATATTCTATGTGAGGATACAGATAAGTAAATAAAAGGCAGCTAGGTAGTATGACACTTTGCCAACCTTGAAGAAGTATATAAATGCTAACTTACTGTGCTATTGTATGTACATGTAGGATATAAGAAAAATAAATACAGAGTGATTGGGAGCGGGGAAGGGGTACTAACAAGAAAGACTTCTTGAATGAGCAGCACTTGAGTTGAGCCTTGTAGGAGACTAACTGGTAACAAGGGAGTATTTGTAGCCTGTACAAAAGCACAGCTGTGGGAAACAGAATGTCTGATATGGAGAGCAGCCCTATGGCAAGTAGGTTAGACCAGATGTAGAGAGCATGAAGTGTAGTAATCTGTAATCACCCTGGAAAGGTAGGCTGGAGTCAGATTGTGAAGAATTTCAAATGCAAAATAGAAGAATTTTTCCTAAAGACAATAGGGAGTTAATGAAGCTTCTTAAGCAGAGGAGCGACATGGTTAGATATGCACTTAAAAAAACATTCCTTTGGCAGCAGTGTGGAAGATGAATAGGTGATAAGAGACTGGATGCAAGCAGGCCAATTAAGAGGCTATTGTAATAACCCAGGAGAGAGCTGAAGAGTGTGTAGAGAGAAATGGATAGATATGACAGAAGAGACAGAGGGAAAGTCAAAGACTTGGTAAATGGTTAATAACGGTTGGTGGTGAATGTGAATGGTCAAGGATGAGTCCTAGGTTGTAAATCTGAGTGACTGGAAGAATGATAGTCAGCTTACAAAAATAGGGAAATAAGAAATAGGATGAGTTGTTTTGTATATGTTGATTTTGAGGTACCTATTCAGGTAAAGATGAAGTTGGAAAGGCAGGACCGACATTCAAGAGAGAGAGATAAGGGACAGATAAACGGATCTGCGAGTGAACAGATGGTAGTTGATGGGAGTGTAGGGAGATTAGAGACAGGACAGAGACCTTTTCTTGGTGTACATTCCCTCACCTTGACAGGGAAAAAAAATCTATAAAGAAGACAGACTCAAGGATGAATGTGACATACAGGATGAGATCTAGGAGAACACTGTTATGAAAACCCAAAGGTAACAAGTATTTAGAAGAAGGTGGTGAACAGTGTCAAGTGCTGCAGAGAGATAATTCAGCAGGTCATTGGTGACCCTGGAGGGAGTGTTTCAATGGAGTGGTCAGAAGGGCAGACAAATTGCAAGGGGATGAGAATGAATGAGAGGAGAGGAGGTGGAGGCATCAGGTATAGTAGGTTTTTTCCTGGGAATTTGGAGAAGAGAGAAATTGTATAAATTTTGAGGGGGTAGCAGGGTCAAATGAAGGTTCTTAAAGTATCCTCTTTAAAAGCGAGATCTGGGCAACAGGAAAAGTGCTCCAAATGACTAGAAGAGTTTGAAAATTAGGGAGACACAGTGGTAAGCTCCTGAGGGAGATGGGAGGGGATGATATCAAGCACAGGGGTAACTACAAAACACCTATTTAAAAGAATGAATAATTTGCGTTCTGCACACTGAGCATTAAATGGCCAAAAACAGTCCTCAGATAGAATGCTTGGCCAAGAGTGTTGCCAAGTCAAGAAGAGGAAAACCATTTACAGTCAACTTAGTTAAAACAAGTGACGCATTTGAGGGAATGCAAAGGACAGTTCAAGGCTAAGTGTTATTAAGACCTTAGGAATATGCTCTTTTTATAGTAAATGAGAATGGCAGAGTGATTTACTTCCTATTCCACAAAGTTAATTAGCTATCATGTTTTGAGGCAATAAATTCCCCAATGTTAGAAAACAAGAAATATAAAACTATCAGGAAATGGCGGGTTATTTATAAGTATCCAGATGTGGAAGCCAGTTTATTGCTTTTAAAAATGTGCACTTAAGGGAGAAGGAATCTCAGTCTACACTGAGATTTTCAAATTCTATAAGCTATATTATGCTGTGACCTATGAGAAGACATCTGATTTTAGTAGATTATAAAAGGTATATTTGAATCAATGTTTCCAAAAATAATTTTGGGCCAGTAATTCTTTGATTATCAATTAAGCAAACTTAGGGGCCACAGCTCTGTAACAAAATCACCACCAGTTCTGTTCCTCTAATCTTGATTTAACAAAAAAGCATTTAATTTAAATTTTCTAAAGACCTATATGCCCATAGTCTCTTAGTTTTTAAGAAACACATTAAAAAACTTCAAAGATGGGTAACATGATTGTTCAATTAACTTTTGACAAAGATTAAACAGTAAATATATTAGGCAACATTTCTTCCTACTTAGTTTACCAGCTTCCACAATTTTACCACAGGTACCCATCACAAGGTGTAGGTCAAGGCAGTGATTATGCTTGAAGGCACAATATTCCATTCTATCATTTGGAGAACTATGCCTTGGCTCTGGGTCTTCCATTTGCTCTTTGAAAATTTCCATGCCCAAAAGAGTTAGCATTTATAACATGATGTCACCAATTTTGAAGTTAGCAAGAATTAGAAAACTTTGAATGTCTTCTAAAAGCTGGTCCATAACTTCTGCCCTCCTTGTTTCGTATAGATGACAACCATGTACCGTAGTGGGCTTGTGAAATATTTCTGTTTTAATACAAAGTAACAGTCTTAAATCAGGCTTATTCAAACAAGCATAAAGCAAGCCTGACTGCCAAAATTCCACCTGGTTAAATAAAGGGAACTTTCAGATTTAATCCCATTTACCTTTTCCTAATTGATTAGGAAGTCAATATAAGTATAACTAAGACTTAAAAGATGTCTTCTTGCCATGTCTTTTCCTCTGACCTCAAAAGAGTTCCACAGAAGTTTCTATACTAATCATCAATGTAGACAAAACTGGCTCCAGCATTTCTCTCAGATTTTTTATGCAGTTACAAAAGAAACATAGGAAAAGATACTTCAAACCAGTTCAAATTTATGACTGGGATGAGAAAATATCACTGAGACTCTGCACTGTTACAATTTATATGTGAATCAATATATTATACATTAACAGGAAAACCAATCTGGGCATTATTTGAAAACTAAGATCTCTTCTATGATGTTAGCTATCTCAAGAAAGGGGACTGCAGTGATTGATGACACAACTCTATGTGATACGCAGATAGAGAGAACAGGGGCTAAGAGGGGGATGTGAAAAGGAGAGGGCAGAGTGTGGAAGATTTTTTTGCGGGGGAAGGGAGAGACACTTTTGTGCTTGTATCTTCAGGTGTCTTTTTTCAAACTTACCTGTTCAATCTCTCTGTCTCTACTTCAAATTCTCGAATTTTACTTTCTGAGATGGCAGATCCATGTGAATAGAGGGTCTGGAAAATTTCCTGGATATTAGAACAGTCTTGCAGGGAATGGGCCAGGTGCTCTGCCACACTGCCAGATACCTGTAGTAGGTATTAAAAAATTCTCTTTGATATGGCTGTAGGCTGGTACTACAGTAAGTTGGGCACTTGTGAAAGTGACAAATTATTGTAAACTGATATTCTTAGAGAAATGGGTACCATATAAGGGACAGGCAATTACTTTAGCCATGTTTTTTTGGATTGCATAATTTCAGTATAGTTCCAAAAGCCAGTTTAAAAATAATTTTTAGAAATGACATTAATAAGTATATCCAAATATTCTATGTTTAGGATCAATGGTGTCTGGTAGCGGACACAAACAGATCCAAACCTCCCTTCTAAGCCCTAGAATAGCCCAGACCTACTGATCTGGGGTATTTTCTTTTCTTTCTGCTATTTGCAGTTGAGAGTTCTGAGATTTCAGGATAGTTAAAAGAAGCTTCTATAATGTGCACACTCAATTTACTGAGTTTCCACAGCTTAGTGAAATTTTTCCAAAAGGTAAAATTCTACATGAGAACTAACTATATGACCAGTCTCAGCACATGGCAGCATCAGATAGTACCGGAGTCCACTGTGAACCCTTGTCACCACACAATCCATTAGGAACACCAGACATGTTCCTTTTCTATTTTCTATCACCTATCTACTCTGCTCCAAATTAGGACTTCATTGATTTCACTGATGAAAATTCTACTACTAAAGCACAATTTCTCAACCTTTCATGATGTTGAGTTAATCGTTCAGAAGCAACATTCATCCTTGCTAAAGAATTGATTCCCTTTTAAGAGTGAGGCACACAAGATATAGTTCTTTGTGGGCGTGGTAGCCACAATGTGTTTTCCATTAAATCTAGATGACAGAAAAAATTTCCAGTTTTTCATCTGCATCCAACAATCAGACTTGGACAATTTCTTTCTCAATGGTTTCATAAAGGAATAAAAAAAAAATCACTTGCTTTTGCAAATATTACCTACCATATTGAAATCAGTGTTGGTTCTGATTTTTGGAAACAAAAAAATAATTTAGTATTACAGTATATTGGTTTTTGGGATCAAATGCTGGAACGTCAACTAAATAAACTCTAAACTGGGTTTTTTTTAAATCTCTAAATAGGACTTGAAGCATTTTCTGACACATTTCTTGAGAACACTCACCCCTATACTACTGATTTCTGATCCTAAGATGGGCCGATCAGATGAGGAAGACTCTGACCTTGTCTTCGATAACTTCACTCTCTCGGCAATCTAAAGAAAATCACAGGTCATTTAGATTATGCGTATATACAGTGACTATTCCAACCATCTTGACTCAAACTATTTCAGTCATAACTCCCTCAGGTTTCTTCCTCAGGCCTTGCACAGAATTTTGTTTCAAAAGACACTGATGTACTTATGTAATACTATGCACTACAGCTAAATGCACTGGTATCTTGTCCCTCTACTAGACTGTGAGGGTACGGTTATGGGCTACGTCTTAGCAAGACTTGACTTCTCTACAAGTGCCAAGCCACATTCTGCCCAGAACAGATGCTTACTAACATGATTTGTGCTTACATTTTAAAAACCATTTTTACTGATTTTCCTATAACCAGTTTGACTAAACGTACTTACTAGTAAACATAACCATAGCATTGCGATTGCATACATCTGCTGGAGAGGCTGACATGTTTTCTTGATAAGCCTTCCCTATATAATAGACTTGTGAGCAGTGGACCTGTCTGTGAGGTCATTTTCCTAGCTGCCTTGACTATCGCTATCTGTATCATCTGTTATGATACAGATGGCTTAGACAAGCTTTTCACTCTGGTCATAACCTATGTGCCACCATTTTTCTGCTGGTAGCCTCTTTGGCCTCATTACCAGGGAAGGCTATTAGGCATTGTCAAGATCAATCTAGTTTATAAAGAGAAGTCTTTTAATCCACCTGAAGCACTGAAAGCCTTTACAGCATGTTCCTGTCTCCATAATGAGTTACCATAGTGGGAAGTCCTTGCTATGGTTAATGCGAGCTGGTATTTATGTTCCAAGTGAAAGAGAGTTAAAATTATCTCTCTCTGTAGCTCAAATGTGAGTAATAGGAAAATTTTCTTGGGACCCAAGGAATTTTTTCTAGCTAATCACAATAGTGGTGTACAATAGTAATGGTCGCTCCTAGATAAGGAGAGATATCATTGCAACACAAAATAGTTCACCTTGGCAATGGGGAGGTCATTGCTGCTACCACTGGTGCTTAGCTCTCCTGTGCTAGGATTAATTGGTCGGTTAGTAGAGGTGAGACGGCCTGGACTGGAGGGTCCTGCTGCCTGGACACTCTGTAAGCGTGTTTGTAGTTCTCGAACCTGAAAACAACAATATCTTTAGATATAAATGACACAGTCATTAGGAAACTGAATTTTAACTCTGAGTTGATGATATGGATGTCTTGATGGGATAGCTCTCATTCCTGTTAAAGACTGACCACCAATGATTGAGTGAGGAAATTTAAACTGGATTAAGAACCACATAATAATTATGAAAAATTATAAAATAATATAAATATTATATTTATAAAAATTAGAGTTCCAGGCAAGCCTTAGGTAGATCTACAGTGTTATGCAAATTATTTTGGACAAATAATTTCTTCTACCCTTCCTCATTTTATGGATGCGTTTATCCCACTCATATTCACAGTTCTGATCACTTATTCTGTATTTTACTCTAACTTATTTTTATATCTTTTCTTTTTTGTCCCTCTGTCCTCTCTTTATAAACAAACTAGTGAGAGGAATGTGTTCAACACTAATGATCTATAAGTGATACAGTGCTTTTCCTCCTTTGCCCAGTCCCCAAAGAGAGGGGAAATTTTTCTTATCTTTCCCTTCACAATCTATCCTCTAAAACTGAAATCTATGGCTAATCCCTCACCAAATCTATCCTCTTTCTTAATACCTACTTCCTTTCTTTCTGTTCCAACCTAATTTCCTATTGAGTTTAACATGTTTCTACATCCAACTCTCTATGTGCATTTATGTGGAATACATGTATGCAATTGTGTACATTCAACTCTTCCTTGATCACTTAAGATGAAAGTGAGATTCCTGTGTAACTTATCCTCTTTATTCCTGCTTCTGTGTTTTTATACTCCTCTTCTTGAATATCTCAATTTCCTGAGATAATAAGGTTCTCCCTCTCCTTTTAGTTTTTTCCCTAGTGTGTTTGTTTCTGGCTCTCTTTTCTTTCTTTTCCTAAAACCTTTAAAATATAACAAAATCACTATCAGACCTCTGTTTTATTTATTTATATGGCATTTGATGACGTTAGCCTTCTGAGAAGATACTTGTTCCTTCTCTCTCTATTAGAAATAAACACTTCATCATTGTATAAACTCTTCCAATTGTACAAATGTATTTATTTTCCTAAGCTTTTCTTGATAACCTGTGTTGATACTTCAAAGTATCTACTTAGCTCTGGTCTTTGCATAGGTATAGTCAAAAGTCTTTTACATCATTAAAATTCCAGTTTCCTCCTATAGGATTATATTCTGTTTTTCCAGGTAAGTAATTATTGGTTGTAATTCTTTTATCTTTTACCTTTGAGAATAGTATATTCCAAGTTCTCTTCTCTTTCACAGTGGCAACTATCAAGTCTTGTTTGATGTGGACGATGGCTCCTTAACACTTGAACTTTTCTTTCTAGTTGTCAACAGCATCTTTACTTTACCTAGAAGTTCTTAATTTTGACTATGACATTCCTGAGAAGTTTCATTTTGTGATTTTATTCAACAGGTGATCAATTGATTCCTTCTCTTTTCATTTTATCCTTTAATTCTAATAGATCTGGACAGTCTTCATTCATGATTTTCTTAGAATATCAAATGTAGGCTTGCAATTTTATTTTTGGCCATAGTTTTCACATAAGCTTTGTGATTTCTAAATTATCTCTCCTTGAAATGTTTTCCAGGCCAGCTGATATGATGGGAGATATTTTACAATTTCTTGTATTTCTCCAGTCTTTTGATTTTATTCCAGCATTTTTGTTGTCTCAGGAAGTAATTTATTTCTCTTTAGTCCAATCGAATTTTCAGAGAGTCTGTCACATGGGTAAGATTTTGCATTTCATGTATAAAACCATTTACTTTCCTTCAAATTATTTCCTCTAGGACTCTCATTTCATTTCTCATTCACCTACATATAATATTTTTAAAAATCTTTTTTATTTTTTCCCAGGAAATGTGTAGACCTTGTGGTCAAGTTTTTGTTTCTGTTTAAAGCTTTAGCTATAGATACCATGGAATTATTCCCTTCTTCTGGATTTATGCCTTGGGCATCCTTCATTCCATATTTTTTCTTCATTCTCACCATTTTCTTTGGTTTACTTATTTTGCCAGTCTTACTTCTTAATTATGCCAGGCTCTGTGCACTTCCGAAAAGAATAATGACTCCTGCTGTAATTGTGATCTCTTTCGTCTGTTGTCTTACCACTGTTTTTCTTCAAGGACTTCAAAGGACTCTCATGTTGGTGAACTATGTCAGTACCAGCCTTGATCATGGCACTCCCATTCCAAGCCCTGTAGGCTCAACTCGGTCTCAGAGGGACATAGCTGCAGGCTCCATGAATCCACATTCTTGATTTTCTGCCTTGGATACCCAGATACAGGCTCCAGGTTTTTTCCCTGCCCCACCCACCTTTGTCCATCTGAAAGCTTTCGTATTTTGTGCTCTGAAAGCCTCTGGTTGTATCACTATGTCCCTCAGCTAGAAAAATATGCTTACTGCAGTCTCTTCTTGGATTTATTAATAATTACTTGTTCCAGTGCTATTTTCCATTTTTGTTGTAGTAGCTATGTAAAGAAAGCTGGGTTGCTCTACTCTGATTTATTCTGCCATATTGAGGAGGTATCTTATTTTTTTTCTTAACATGGCTATCAGTGTATCATTTGAACGCTGTGTCTTTTTACTCTGGTTATTTCAGTAATTTTCAAAGACAAGATGGTGTAGAATATGTGAGCTTAAATAATTAAATTACCATTTCTAACATGAGCATACCCAAGACATAAATATATACTATGCCACAACAACTCAGAATAACAGTGAGAATAAAAAAGAACTTACAAATAAATTTCCACCCCTACAAGTAACTCAGCAACCTAGTATAACTGTGACCTGACCAAAGTTTCACATTATTATAAAAAAAAGAAGCAAACGTAACAATTAAAGTCTGCAGCACTAACGATTAGCCAACCTCCTTCAAGACACAGAATAGAGACTATCTCATACACATCTCTGAGATGCTTATTTTAGAAAATACCTTTAATATCTCCATCTTACTAAAGAGAGAACCAAAAATAAATTAAAATTTCAATGTTGTCAACACATTAAAAATTAAAATGAGAAAAATCCCTTCAAAGTAGTCACATCTAGCAATGATACAGCTATAAAATACCTTTGGTTCTGCTGAGCCTTCCAATAAGCTTGTATTTGTAGAAATCTCCATCATTCTAATAATATACCAGAGGCATAGAGAGCTGGCCACAAAATAGTTTGAAGATTAGAAAAATATATGGTTTCCAAGGCCAAATGGTAATGCTGGTAAGAGATTACATGGTTTGCTCTGTAATAACACCCAACGGGCAAAGACTAAGAGGTCTGCTTGGATAGATCCATTATACCACATGGCAAATGAATGAACGGAGCTCATTTTTTCCACAAAAGTTATCTCCTGGCACCACAAAGCCATATAGAGCTTAAAAGGAAATACTTCTCCCTATGTCAGACTAGTTATTTTAGGGGCTTTTTATGTGCTGTGAATAATGAACCAAATAATTAACAATAACCTTTTGCTAAAGCCTAGTGTCTAAATCACACATAAAGCATTTCCTCCCTTTTATTCCTAAAATATCAACCATCCTCCTATACTGTTGATTTTTAAACAAAATATTCAGTTGCACAGTTATTCAGTTGCACAGTGCAAACTGAATTCTGCTCTCTCTATATGTTTGGGCCCAGGGAATATTTAAAAAAATAAAATAACAAATATTTCGTTTCTTTTGGTCTATGCTTTATTATTGAGCAGTGAATAAAAATCCCTACAATGAATCCAGGAGAAAAGAAATGAATAAAGCCTTTTAGGCAATTTTATAATATAGATAAGCTAAAAAAAATAGAACAGCTTGCATATAGGAGGGAGCCATGAATAGTCTTACATGAGTAAGACTCAAAAAAAGCTTCAACCTATATCAACTGGATATGCTGTTGGGGAAAGGAAGAGTTTGAACAGAAAACAATTTCAAAATACAAATGAATAATCACATCCGCAGGTCTCAAATTAGATGACTGTAAATATCGGTGCTCGTAGAACATTTACAAGAACATTTACAAGATGGCACGTACTATAATTACCATAAAAAGAACATGACTGGCTCAGTCTACAATTTGTAGCAACATTTCTTAACACGATAATTCTGGCAATCGGTTTGCCAGAATTTTTAAATTTCACCCCGTAATGTCAGATAAGGTGAAATCTGCACTGGGAAAAGTGAGTCAATAGTCTGAGAAAATTTAGTTTGCATCTAGTGCTCAATAGTTGTTTCAATGGTGATAGGACTCTAGTTACCAAAGTTTTGTAAGAATATTTTAGGAACCTGAAAAACAAGAGAAGCCAATGCTTATTTGCTCCACTTAAATAAATAGGTATTTATTTGCCTGGCAAATATTGTGAAGTCACACTTGCTATGTGCCTTAAAAAAGCCTCATTATATTTCCAATAGTATTTTTCTTCTGCTAAATGGAATTAAAAATGACTAATTATACTCCGAGTAGGGAGGGAGGAAGAGACAAGGAATAAATCATAATTCTCAAGATAATTCATGAATGAAAGGACAAATGAGAGACAAATAAAAGGAAAACAACTGACTCCCTTTTCCATCTCTTTATAGAGGCAGGCCAGATCTTTTCCCCCTCTTTTCTTTGTATCCCCAGCACTTAGCCCAATATCTGGCACATAGCTGGACTCTGACAAATGCCAGCTGTCTGGCTGCTTGTGTTCCAATGAGAATTAGTCCTAGTTTTAAATATGATCATTAAATAAAAACAATATTCGGTACCTCCTCACTTTATCTGTTGATCTGATAAACCAGATACTGTTTTTAAGAACATAAAAATGAAGCTAGTGCTTAAAATGTCATTTCTAGGGGCTCATGCATGTCGATAGAAAATCTCTGTAAAGAAAGTCAGCTCAGGGGGTTATCGAGCCAGAGGTCAGGCTTAAAATTCTCAAATAGAATCCAGTGGAGATGATGGGTTTAAACCAACAACTTTCCAGTATGACTGAAGAACGATATAAATGCAGCAATTTCTTCCCTCAGAAGGAGGCCAATTTTATCCCAACTTTTTTATCCAAATTTTTATCCAACTTAGGATCCTAAGAAGGTAAGAGATGGAACCAAAAATGATCCATCCAGATGCAGGGTGTTGTATAAACATTAAGATTGTTTATGTTTGAGGCTATGAGAAAGAACATGAAAAAAAAAATAGAATACTGGAAAATGATCCAAAACAAGAAAGAGAAGATAATGAGATTAATGATAGATTCATGTCAAATGTGAAGAATCACAGTACAATATCATGGTTGATGAATAAGGCTCTTTCCCAATCCCATACCCTCTTCTTCAAGGGTGTGGATAGAAAGATAAATGAACCTGTTTCCACTAAGTCACTATCATAATTCCACTTACCAGTCCTGAAAGTGGATCCCTTAGATCTATTCTATGCTCTTCTGTAATGAACCAGTGAGGACCTCACCCATGCCAGTAAAACTGTTCAGTATAATGGTGTGAGTGGGCTGGAGCCACAGATGTATCATTCTGGGTTGGTGCCTAAGTTAGATACTGAGACATTAGCATTTTTACACTAATGCTCTATATATTTCCCTTTTCCTTTCTATTTCTATTGACATCAATGTAGTTCAGACACTCATCATCCCTTCCCTGCTTGCCTCTAATCTTTCCTCTCTCCAGTCCATAGTTCACAGAATTTCTAAATGAATTATCCTTCAAATACGCCTGATATCACTCTTTTTGATCAAAAATCTTCAGTGGCTCTACTGCCTCTAGGATGAAATGCAAGCTTCTTGCCCCAACATTTAAGGATTCCCTACCTCCATGTTTTGTTCCAACAAACCTTAGAGACATTCTACACTGTAGTCAAAAGAGTGCTGGATTGAGTCCTAGGACCTAGGTTTGAAGGAAAAAAGGAGCTAGATTAGGTAATTTCATATTGTCTTCCAGCCCTAAGTCTATTATCTTACTTTTCTAGCTTTACTGTACAATACCCTTTTCATAAATTCTGCATTCCAGATGAACTAGACTAACTGCTGCTCCTCAATCTCCTTTTCTACTTTTTTATCAATGTCTGGTCTCTTAGTGACAACTCTACCCTCAGGTGCCTGCTGCTCAGGCACACTGCTTCTCTCGCTTTCTTATTTTCCTCCCTTTTAATCCCTCAAATTCTCCACCTTTCCCAGGTTCCTTTTAGGTTTTGTCTTCTCCTACTAGAACGTAATCTATTTGAAAGTAGAGACCATGTTATGTTCTAGTTTTCATATCCCCACTGCTTAGTAAAGTGTCTGGGCATAAGAAATATTTTTAAAATGCTTTACCTTGCATTCATGAAAGTTATCCCTTTCCTGAAACAAGTCAGACTAGTTTCTTTGTGATTATTTTTGCTGGTTTGAATGTTTATATACAGATATTTCTTATATTCTGTACCCTTTGTTCTAGATCATCCAACTATTTAGTCACCCATTGCTATTTCTATGAGCCCTATTGGTTTTATATCCCTAAAATAGTGGTATCTATAAGCTCACTTATGATGGTATGTAAATGTTCATTTTTTTTCTTGTAAGTATACCTAGACCACATGACTTATTGTGAGAGCCCTATAGATAAGGTGTGCTTGGAAATAAGCAACCACATGTATTTAATCCATTTTGGGAGCCCCACAAGTATATGAACCTGTCACATCTCTTTCTTCTGAAATTGAGCCTGACTGCTGTTGGATAAGAGTCTGGACAGTCAAACTTGAACTTAAAGTGGGAGGAATGTATATGGGAAATTTGGGTCCTTTGGTACAGGGACCCAGAAGAAATTTGGCTGGGAGCTCCAAGCCTATGGTACAGGTACCCTGGAGAAATTGTGTTTTACCCTAATAGAGAGTGACACCTAGAAAATTTGTTGTTCTTAGCTGGTTGGTTCTATGCACTGAAAGAAACACCAAAGAATTTTCATCCAGAAAAGCTTGGCTTCTCACATAAAGAGGAAGTTCACCTCAGGTCCCTGGGGGGAAAGGCACATATCTTGTGGAATGTCCTGTAGCAACCAAGCTTACCTTTCAAGATAGGAAGACTGATTTTCTTTTTTTTATCATAAGCCTCTGGCTTGGGGAAGGACATTTCAAGCACCGAAACAGAGCCTGTATGAGTACTAGACAAGCATTAGCCCCCGATAAGCTTTGTAAAATGTTCCTTGTTTGTCCAAGCTCTGTTTTAGGCAGTGACTGTGCTTTCCACTTGCAAGTCTGGGGTATCAAAAGATCTGTGGCATATAAACTTTTATGAGACTCCACTATAGTACAAGGCAGTAGAGAAGGCATTTAAAAAAAACCAAACCAATGCTTAAGCCTCCCTTGTACATCAGAAAACAACTCTGAATTGGAGATATGGATAATGAGTTCAAATTCTACCGTAGCCAATTGCTGAGAAGAGCAAGTTTTTTAACAGTGGGAGAGTATAATGCAATTTGACCCATGGGGGACAGGAGCGGTACAGTTTCTGAAGCAGCTGTAAATATCTCCTTTCTGGTTTCAGTCTTTAGGGCATGTACATATATCTCCTGCCTGCTTTGAATTCAATCATGTGTGGAAACTTAGTAAGTCTGCTTCTGGACAGGGGAGTCCAAAGACCTGGTACTATCGGGCAATAAAGTCTTTTGTTTGGCTGAGGAACCAGAACTGATAATCCATGAGTTGCTGAGTCTCGTATGGGTGGGTAAACAAAAGAGGTGATATATATATATTTTTTTCCTTCTTGGCAGCAAGTGAAGCAGGCCCTGCTTTTTGCCTCTAGGTGGGGACAACTCCTTGGCTACCCGTTCCAGGACTGGTTGTTCACAGCCAGTTCAAATGGGAGCTAGGAGAGGAAGACCAGAATCTCCACATCTCTCTGCCCATTAAAATCTTCCTTTTCCTCTAATACCTGCCTCAGGCAACACCTTCATGAAGCCTTCCCTGAATCTCATGGATGAAAGTGATCTCTCTTCTCAAATTGTCTTATAGCTGTCCAGATATTTCTTTGGATATTATGTTATGTTTTTCACAGATTGCTCATTTAAGAGAGTCACTGTCTGAATGCCTTTCTGCTTTGTATGTTCTAGGACCCCAACACCATTAAACTAGGAGAGAATTCCCAGATTGCCAGGATTATGGCTCTAACCTTCATGTTTATATATTCCTCTAGCTGAAAAAACTGTTATAGAGACAGTGAATAGATTAAGCTTTTTAATTGCATTTTTGTAAATTTGGTTTCTTAACTATAAACAGTATAGTTTACAATGCCCACACATCTTCTCTGTTTACAAAAGTCCAAGCCCTTAAATGTTGGACTCTACATGATACTTACAAGCAAAGCCACCACAAAGCAATTTAAAACAGTACAGTTTAGTGGGATCAATGACAGATCAGCCAGCCCAAAATCAGGGCTGCAATCCTTTTCCCTTGGTTTTCTGTTTAATCTGGGGCAAATCATATAAACTTTCTGTGCCTTAGTTTAGTCATTTATATAAAAGGGAGATATTTAATTACATTATTTCTGAGGGTTTTTTTTCCTGCTATAAAATTCTATGATTCTAGGACAGAAAAAGCAAGTGGAGGCAGGCAAGAACTCTCATACAAGGGGGAACTGTAGAATTTCAGAGCTGGAAATTATCTTAGAGACAATCAATTCCTCCTCATCATTATATAAACCAAGAAACTGAAGTCCAAGAGTAATTTCCTCAGTCAAAAAATGGAAATCACAAAGTAATCAATAGAGACAAGTCTGAAAAATATAAAGGTTGCCTAATATTTTTAATTTCCAAATACATATCTCCTATTAACAGCTTTTTAAGTTATAAATACTATAGCACCACCAATTTAACATATAACAAGGCTCAGTTTAAGTTCAGAAGTAACACATTCTTGACACAGAGTCATGACATTACTATTATGCTTAGAGTATCTGTCAATCATGGATAGCAGCCTCTCATACAACACCCTCAGTATATAGCACCCTGGGGAAGTGACGGAGTCCTCTCACCCCCAACTTCAGAGTACACACAGATATTCTCAGACTACTTTCAAATGGTCATGATGTTGCCAATTTTAATTGGCTGTTGAGACACGATTTCTGGATAGACCAAAGGAGAAAAGGCAGAATATTTTTCTGCGTACCAGTTACAGCCCCATGAATGCATGGCTTACTAAGCAAGACAGAATCTGGGATGGGGCTACCTTCTCTCTGTGTCTTCTTTCTCATGGTAAAGGCCCTTGTGAGACATTTAAATGAAGCTAGCACCTTGCCCCTTCAAGGGAACATGAATAGTGGGATGTCCACCATTGGAGTGATTGCAACATCAACAATAACAGAGGCACTCAAGAGACAAAGAGTTACTCACCCACAGAGAAGCCAATTGAAAGAAAGAGCCCAGTTGGCATTGATCAAGCTACACTCGGTGAGGGTGAAATGTTAAATAGCTAATGAGATATGAAAAATTATTCTAACAAAGCTTAAAAAGCCTTTTAATTGATTGTGATCTTTCTATGATTCTTTATGGCTTAGCATTTCCCTTCCTGTGTGAGAATAAAACTACATATTCAATACTTGATTCATGTTTATGCTATGTTTTATTTTTTCTTCCCTGCAGCCCTCTTCTCTCCACTCCAACTCCCCGCTCTTAATTGTAAGGACTTCTAATACTAGAATAAAAATAGAATTGTTCTAAGGAAATCTGAAGTGGGCATAGAAGTGGAACAACAGGGATCCTAAGTCTGCTTTTGAGAGGACAGACAACCCCAGAGTAACGAACCCAGAGCAAACCATACGGCAGGTTGTAATGACAAGTGAATAGGAGTTTCTGCTGTTTTTGTCTTAGTATAATCAAGTGCCTCTGATTGAATTTTGCCTTTATCAACCAGAGTTTCTTTAACCAGAAACAATATAAGTATTTGTATTATTAACTATTTTAATGTGATTAAAGACAATCTTCCCCCCCTTCCCCCATTAATTGGTCTGGGAAGATTTGTAGGAAGGCACACACTTTGTTAAGTTTCTAATGAGGTACTGCTTTTCAAGGGTTGTGAGGCCCTCTGGCTTAAAAAGTGTATAAAAACTCTGTGCATGAGGTTTTACTTTGGGGCTTACTGACTGGGAGTGTTTGGCCAGACAAGACTCTGGGCATTTGCTAAGGAGCCCTCAAGCTCTGAAAACTCAGATGTTGGTGCTTCTCTCTCTGGTAACTATGGTCAGACAGCTGGATTTGTCTGTTGATCTATGATGCATGTATTGCTTATATCAGACAGTTGGACACATGTCTGTTGACCTTTGATATCTCTGTATTTTCTCTGAAGTTCAGGGTGCTGACTATTTTCCCTGATCTAAGTGAATTGATACATGTGCTTGATTAAAGTGATTGTTGATCCCTCAAAAGTTGTGTTTCCTTTTATAAATGCAAATCTAAGAACCTGTGATAGCAGGCCCTCCTGTGTATGTCAAGGTGCTTTCTGTTACACAGGTAAAGGGCAGGGATTGGCAAAGATTCTGAGCCACTGTGACCTCAGCCTGATGGGTCTATAGATAGCCTAACTGCTGTGCTATGTGTTAATACTTATTAACTGTGAATTGATAGGATGAAACACATGACAAACAGGTGATATTCACTATTCACAGACATTTTTGGCTCTCAGACATTTGTATATTTATGCAAATCCAATTTCAATATACTGTCCCATACAGAGTATATATACTATGACTGTGTAGAATCTTGGGCACTGGCAGCTTAACTGTTGGCTGGATTCTGCTGTCATGACTTGAGGGAGACTGTAAACAGAACAGATTAGGAGAACTTTTCTGAAGGAATGAATGAGTTAACTGTTAATGAAAAAGAGTTTGAAGAAATACTTTATAAGGGAAATGAGTTTATGTTGTGAAGGTATACCAAAAAAAGAATTCACGAGCAATTCTGATGTACAATCTGAGAGAGATGAATGATGGGAGTATGTTTAGAGAGCTGAGAAGAAGTCAGCCATTTCTGGTGATGGTTAGCGTAAACTCAGACTGTGATTCTTTTCACTGAAATCAACTACGGAAATATTTAAATAGATATTTGTCTTATTACACTGATAAAAAATTGTAAATGTATATGTCTCAGCCTAATAGACTAGGGAGACAGAGAGAGGGAGAGAGAGAGAGAGAGGGAGAGAGAGAGAAGGGGAGAGGGAGAGAGAGAGAGGGAGAGAGAGAGAGAGAGAGGAGAGAGAGAGAGAAACAAAGGCTTATGAGAAAAAGTATGGGAGCTCAGAGTTAAACTGATTAGACCGCACATTGATGAATTTCAAAAACATGCTACTGAGTTCAGTATTTATAATCAATTAACTTCAATGAATTGAGAAATAAGGGCATTAGTGGAATACCTGTGAAGCAGGTTGCAAATTAACATAACTGACAAGTTCATTACATAAGGCACTTGACTCTTATGGTCCCTTCTCAAGTCTAACAAAGTCAAACAGAAATTGAAAGAAAACTGGAGAATCTATAAAATTTATAAAAAAATTACTTTTTGGACAGACATACTTGAACTCTTTTACACTCATAAGAATGAAGACAAATAAAATGGCCCATAAGAGTGAATAGTATTACATATTATTTTTTGAAGTTAAAGTGAGGAAATTAAAAATATAAATATTAAGAAGGCTTTCTCTTCCTCCATTTCTCCTTTACCTCTACCTTCCCTTAATAACAACAACAAAATTGAAATTCATCATCCTAGAAGCAATCACAATGGATTTTTTAATAGAAGGAATCAGATGAGAAGGTTGGAAAACGTACAAGATGAAGTGATCCAAAAATAATCATCATAGCGTTCTGAGCCAAAATGGTGGAGTAAGCAGTAAGTTACTCTTACTCTCCTTTACTGACCTTGAAAAACCCAGAAACTTCCCCAGGCAAAATCCCAGAACCGTGGAGTCAACAGAAAGATGCAGTACAGCAGATTTTTAGCTTCTGAGGCTAGGGGGAATTAACAGGAAAGGTCCCTCTTGCTGTGACTGAAGGGAACCAGTACACAGTGGGAAGCATCCCAGCAGTCCAGCAAACTAGCCCCATCTCAGCAAACCATAAAGAGATCCTAAGCTCCAGGGTGGTAGAGTGGGCAAGCTCCAACACCAGGTCTCCCCCCTCGCCCCATGTGTCATCACACAGATAGGGAAACAGGCAGATACCAGCGTGGAGAACCACTACTTGTAAGGCAGACAGATGTCCACCAGCAGTTGAACCTACCCCTGGTCTAGCACAGCGCCCCCGCAGGAGACGACCTCTAGAGGCAAGAACACCCCACCCCCACACCTCACCCCAGGAACTTCAGTGTAACCCAGGAAACACAGTAAAACCCCACCTGGCCTAGGCACACATCAGCCAGCACCACTGGCTCCAGCTCAGCACCAGGTAAGCTACAGCCTCCAATTGCCAGAACGGAGACCCCAGCACACAATGCCAATAACCAAGCCTCTAGCCCTGAGCACAAGAAGTGTAGGCAGTGTCCACCCAGCGTCCCAGAGGCAGAGATCAACTTTAAAAGCCAGGAAAAAGGCAAACACCATGAGCAAGAAGCAACACAGAAAATCAAAGACCATAGATTCTTATCATGGGGATAGGAAAGATCAAAACACAGATTCAGAAGAGGACAGCATTATCACTCTAACCATAACTGGTTAGAGAACGCGAACTGGTCACAAGCCCAAAAAGACTTCTTGAAAGAGCTCAATAAAGATTCTGAAAGTCAAATTAGAGAGGTAAAAGAAAAACTGAACAGGTCTTTTAAAAATACAATTGACAAATAGTCATCACAGAAAATTACGATTTGATCCTCCTCACTAAAATATTTTAAAAGCTCATCGGTAAAGCAAGAAGGTCAGACTAGATAACCTTTAAGTCTCCTCCTAGCTTTCAGTTTATAATCCAATGAAACTTAGCTAGAACTTGCCAAATCCATTCATTCCACTTTTGAGGTAGATTCAGGTACTTCCATGTCCAGGATGCATGTAGCACCAAAACCTGTTTATATGATAAAAACTTGGAAATCTTTAGCAATTGGCTTTAAAGAAACAAAGAAGAATAAATGGGTAATTAACTAGGAAACGGCTAAGTAAAACCATAAAGGAAACAAATTAACATTTTTTCATGGACTTTTAAAGATAATTAGATTTATCTATTTATTAGTAAATTTGATCAGATTAAGATGAATTTTCAAAAGGCCTTTGCAAATCCTAAAATGTAACCTTACATGAGTCATTCCCTCCCGTCCAACTCCACCCCAACCCTCAGCTTTTCAAATTTAAAATGAGATGGGTTTGATTACATGATTTCTAAGGCCATTACAATTTCTGTTATAATTTATAATTTATCTAAATGTTATAATTTATCTAAAATGAAAACAACAGTCATTCAGTGGATATACTGGCTTTGAGATGATGGTTCTCATAGTTCAAATCTAACTTTGGTCACTTAGGACAAAAAACACGACCATATCATACCTGTTCAGTGTTTGTTAAAGCAACACTCAGTCGTACCTGCCACATATATTCTCTTTGTTAGCTGGATGGCTGGTTGTTGTCTTTCGTTTTCAAAGAGGACCTAAATGACATCACCATGATAAAGGGAAGTTTCAATGTATCCCACTATGGCTGATCAAACCAATACGAATGCTCTACCACAGGTTGGGCACAGATAGTCTGTATGAATTTTTGGGGTGGATGCTCCAAATTTGCGCATCCTACATTTACTTTGTGTTGTCTCAATTCTGCTTTGCTCACAGAGCACAGCACCCTTTCTGATGTGGGCGTGCTGAGTGGTCCTGTGCCAGTGTCTCCCATGTTGCACAGTCAAATCCAAAACTCTTAAGAAAGACCTTGAGAGTGTCCTTGTATCGCTTCTTCTGACCACCATGTGATCACCTGCCCCATGTGAGTTCTCCATAAAATAGTCTTTTTTGGCAAGTCCACGTTTTGCATTTGAACAATGTGACCAGCTCTTGTTCTTTGGAGTTGCACTCTCTGAAGCATAGTTTGAATGCTTGGCAGTTCAGCTCGAGCAAGGACTTCAGTGTCTGGTGCCTTATCCTGCCAGGTGATCCTCAGAATCTTCCTAAGACAGTTCAAATGAAAGCAATTCAGTTTCCTGGCATGGCAGTGGTAGACTGTCCATGTTTCACAGGCATACAACAATGAGGTCAGCACAGCAACTCTGTAGACCTTCAGTTTGTAGTCAGTCTAACACCTCTTCTCTCCCAAACTTTTCTTAGGAGTCTCCCAAACACTGAGCTAGCTCTGGCAATGTGTGCATCAACCTCATTGTCGACGTGTACGTCCCTGGAAAGTACACTACCAAGGTAAGTGAACTTATCCACATTATTCAAAACTTCTCCATTTGTTGTAACCAATGATTCCACATATGGATGGTGTGGTGGTGGCTGATTGAGCACCTGTGTTTTCTTGGTGTTAATTATTAGGCCAAAATTAGCAGTGACAGCAGAGAACGGATCCATACTTTGTTGCATCTCAGCTTCAGAGGCTGCATTGAATGCACAGTCATCTGCAAACAAAATCATGCACCAACACTCCCTCCACTTTGATCTTGGCTTGCAGCCTTTTCAAACTGAAGAACTTACATTAGTACAGTAGTTGACCTTGATGCCATGTTCATCTTCATTGAAAACATTTGATAACAAGGTTGAAAACATCATGCTAAAAAGCATGGGAACAAGCACACAGCCATGTTTCACTCCATTAGTGACTGGGAAGGCACAAGAGCTTTGTCCACTATCTAAAATCTGGACAAACATGCCGTCATGAAACTGATGTACAATGCTGATGAACTTCTCTGGGCAACCAAATTTTGACATGATTTTCCCTAAGCCCTCATGACTAACAGTGTCAAAGGCCTTGGTCAGATCCACAGACATTGTGTACAGAACCTCTGTTGTGCTCCTGGCATTTCTCCTGGAGTTGTCGGGCAGCAAACACCATATCTCAGCCCTTTCTGAAGCCACACTGGCTCTCAGATAGATGACCATCTTCCAGGTGAAGGATCAGCCTATTAAGGAGAACTCTAGCAAGAATCTTGCCAGCAATGACTGAGAAAGAGACCCTTCTGTGACTGTCACAGGACAATCTTTTCCCTTTACCTTTATTGAGATGGACAATGGAGGCATCCTTGGGGTGTTAGGTGTGTTCAGGGAGGACTAACACCTTTAATGTGATGGCTGCCAAGCCCTTTTTTGGGGCTCTTTCCACCTTTGGTGTTCACCTGTTCCACCCAACTCTCATCTGTGATTCCAACAAGCTGTAGCATGCGCAGTGGCCACACCCTGGTAAACCATTTTGGCAGATGGGCCAAACCAGGTTGAGGGTAACCAAGGGGTCTCAAGTACATTGGTGAGTTAGGGCGTTGTCTACCCCAAGCATCTGAAGACTTCCTCTGGTGAAGTGGGTGAATGAGAACAATTTGTTCCAATGACCATGAAGGCAGCTGAAGCAGGCGATGTGGAGCGTTAAAGCTTGGTTAGACAGCAAAGATGCCAAGGTCATCCACTGCAGCCTGAGCCATTGCCAGTCATCTTGACTCTGCTCTACCACTGGACTATGATGGCTCTGGAGGAGAGAGTAAGGCTGACGACTTAGTGCAACTCTGCCTCACTTAAATCCAATTTACGCACAAAAGACATCACCCATATCATTTTACTATTATGCCTCAAAATCCTGTGGTGACAGGCAAGTAATGAAGCAGCAGGTGCAGATACACCGGGAGCTGTAGTCACAACCCTACACACAGGCAGCCCAGGTCAGAGGGTCGTTTCTCACTGGAAGCAGCAGTGGGACTTGGCAGCCCCCGGGTGTCTGATCAGCCTTTTAAGGATCGCACTGCTCACCTCCTGGTGTGAGGAAGGGGCTAGAAAAGGTGCCCTAAAAATTGTCTGCTTACCCAACCCTGATCTGATTACCGCAGCAGACAGGGAATCCCACTCTGTGGTCAAAACACAAAGAAATGTACAAAATGTACAAAAATATCTGCAAAGATGATTCCACTCACCATTGGTACATGGAACATGCGCACACTTATAGACAACAGAAAATCCAGTAGACCTGAAAGATAAACTACTCTTGTTGCAAGAGAACTCAACAGGTATTGCATCCAAATAGCAGCCCTGAGTGAAACAATGGTGGCAAATGAAGGCCAGCTTACTGAAGTTGGATACACATTTTTCTGGAGTGGGCACAGTGAAGAGGAGTGCCGTGAAGCTGGTGTAGGTTTTGCAAACAAACTAATCTAGTCAGCAAGCTGGTACGCCTGCCAAAAGAAGTGAATGACAGGCTCATGACAATGCAATTGTCACTTGCAGGAAAATGCCATGCCACCATTATCAGTGCCTATGCTCCCACCATGACAAACACTGATGAGGTCAAAGAAAAATTCTATGAAGATGTAGAGAACCCTTATCATCAATGTGCCAAAAGAGGACAAGCTTATATTTCTGGGTGACTTTAATGCTAGAGTAGGCTCAGGCTACCAGACTTGGCAGGGAGTTCTAGGGATGAATGGAGTTGGAAACAGCAACAGAAATGGTCATTTGCTGTTGAAGACTGGAGTAACTAGGTGGCACAGTGGGTAGCATGCTGGGCCTGGAGTCAGGAAGACTCATCTTTGTGAGTTCGAATCTGGCCTCAGACACTTCCTAGATAAGCCCTTTTTGCCCCAGTCTTCTCATCTATAAAAATGAGTTGTTGAAGGAAATGGCAAACCATTCCGATGTCTTTGCCAAGAAAACCCCAAAGAGGGTCACCAAGAATCAGACATGGCTGAAAATGATTGAATACCCACTTTGTTAGTTAAGTGGACAGTCAAAGGCGAGAGACCAAGACTCAAATAAACTGGTGAAGGTCAGCAACTGGAGCCATCCTCTCAGATGGTTTCCTTCCTAGACACCAGAAGTATGTAGGTAGGGAAGGCGTGTTGCTCACTTCCTTTGTGAATAAAGTGAAAACCGTGAAACTTTTTAAAGTCTTCACATTAAAACTCAAAGAGGAGTCGGTGCAGGCTAATTTAGCAAAAATGGCTTACTTCTTACTGAAGTCAGTGATTCAGTGAGACTCACGTGTCAAGTGATGTAAAGTTGGCTTCACTAAGCAATCTGGGGAAAGAGCATGGACATTTTGTACAAGCCAGACTAAAAAGTGTATCTGATAAATGTATGGTGAGGATAAGTTGAAACTTTGGTCAAATACACTTTGGTAAGTGAAGAATATAATGGCTATAATTTAAAAAGCCTATAGAAATAATCAACCATTCCATTTCCTAATGATCTGTCTGAAATAAGGAAAATGTTGTGTATTTTTCTTAGCAACTGCTTTTCAAATCAGTGTAACTGCTTAACTGAATGAATTAGATAAATGATTTCTTTAAATTTCTAATAAGTCTTGGAAAACCTACAGAAGGCATTTTTTTTTATTATAGGCATATAAGAACAAAACACTAGACCTATTGATCTAGTAAATTTAAGCTTATATTCTCTACATAATAAATTTGGGTAGAATAAAAATATAGATATTAAATAGCCTCATGTCTCTGACAAGATAAAGTGACTTCAAGTTCAAATTTGTTAAGAAATCACAACCTATCTGAAAAAAAAACACACTAACTATATATTTTATAAAGGCTACAAGGCTATAAAAGAAATTGCAAAACCAGTTGTACTTTCCAGAGTTCCTCACACAACATGCTTCATCTCCTATCTCCATGCCTTTCCATCCCTTACCTGCTCTTTCTCTTAGAAACCCTTCCTTCAAGATGCAGCTTAAATGTCATCTTTCTTCTCTTCTCTCTGTCTTCTCCCAATCCACCACTTTTCCCACTGCTTTAGCCTTCCCCTCTAAGGTTACCTTCTATCTACTCCATATATATAGAAGGCAGAACGTAGTGTCTGTTTGTTCTTTTCTTTGCTTCCCCAGTGCTTAATAAGTGTTGTACATTGTTTGCTGACTGATGGGGAATAACTGGCAACAACTGCCAGATTCCTCTATGGACAAATAGACCATACAGAGTCAGGGAAAGGAATGAACATGATATCCAACGTAAACTAGTAAACTATTCTAGGTGAGGTAGTGTACTGACCTTGGATTCAGGAATCCTGAATTCACAAGCTCGAGTTCAAATCTAGCCTCTGACACTTATTAACTGTGTGACCCTGAACAAATCACTTAACCACTATCGTCTAAGTTTCCTCAAGTGTAAAATGGGAGAGACAGGCATATGGTATAATAGTATATAATAATAAAAATAACATAAACATATATATATATATACGTATGTATGCACACATACACAGAGAGAACACTTTATACATACACATATAGTACATGTTTATATATAGATATACATATTATACACATATATAGAATACATATGTGTATACACACATGTACACATGTGAAATATAATGGCTAATAACAATCATACCTTGTTATAAGGATAATGAGATATTTACAAAGAGCATAATAGGCCCTTAATAAATGCTTACTTCTAGTACTTAATAAATGCTTGCTTCCTTCCCCAAGAACAGTTTGAAATAAATGTAAACCCGTATATACAGTCTCTTCCACAAAGACTAATGACATTGTAACGGCATCTTTAAAAGCAAATTAAGTTCAGGAGTTACAGTTTAACTATCATTCTGGCAAGAGCTGACACACAGATCTGAGTTTATTCCGTGGATGAGAAAAGAAGGGTTAGGCTGTGTGTCTATTAGTATTAAGGAGAAGGTAGCAGTTGTATATGATAGATAGTGTGATTTCACTTGTGATATTTCTTAGACCTGATAAAACTACTGAAATATTTAAATAGGTTTATCATTAGCTTGTTAATCTAATAATAAATCAGTCAGTAACACTGATATTTGTCTAAGTTTATGAGACTGGAATTTGAGATGGACCATATGTCCTGAAAATATTCTTTTGTGAGGGGAACATTAGGAAAATACCAATTTGGGTTTTTTTTAAAAAAAATATTGACCAAGTTAACAAGTGAGTTATTCACCTCTTGGAATTTCAGTTTTCCCTTCTGTAAAAAAGAGGGGGTGGGGAATGATGGCCCTTGAGAGGTATCTTCCAGCTCTAAATTCTAAGAACATAACATGAACTTAACAAATTTTGTCAAGCATGAAAGATCCATTCTCATATCCCAACAAGAGTCACTGTAATTTCTGAAAACGGTCATGTCCAAGTACTGTTCAGGCATGCACAAGTTGGCATTTGACCCAGAATGAGGTTGACCTCAGAGGTGTGGGAGGGCATTGCAGAAAGGTTGATGACCTCGCTGAATTTTCTTCTTTGCCAGGACTCTTCCAGTGCCTCACTTCCTCTGATATCTCAGGTCAGGGAAGGGGAAGGGGATTTATTGCTTTCCATAGTGTGTAATTACAATTTAAGACAGGACTATCCTGTCTGGGAGAATTCACGAAGAGGCACATAATAAAATGCATATACAGAAGGGCAAGTGTAATTAAATAGGATATTAGTCATAATTCTCTAGTAGTGAAACACCCAGGAAATTACATGTGGTATGAGCTTTAGGGATAAGCAAATTCATTACTCTGCACAGATAAAAAAACTTTTGTTGACTAAGGTGATTTACCCTGGCCTGTGGAAAATGGCTTCTGATGTAAAAGCAAAGATTTTTATTTGAAAAAAATGTTAAGAATTTTAGAGGATAGAGCCAAGATGACAGAGTAAAGAGAGGGACTCATCTGAACTTTCCTAAATTCCCCTCCAAATACCTGGAAAATAATTCCTCAAAACAAATTCTGGAGCGGCAAAACCAACAAAAGGATGGGGTGAAACAATTTTCCAATCAAGACAGAAACAGAAAAAGTCTGGGTCCCTTCAGAGAGAGTGGAGGTCCAGCATGGGCCACAGCCCAGAAAGTCAGCAGCAGGCTGTGCCCCTCAAGCCAACAGTGTGCCCAGGAATCTAGGTCTCAGATGTGACTGAATCGTCAGTAGCAACTTCTACAGTTCTCAGCCACAGACAGTAAGGGGGTCAAACAGCTGATCAGAAGGAGATTACAGAGGACCCTTTGTGGGCACTGGGTGAAGGACTCTGCTGCATTTTCCATACTAGAATTTGGGATACAGGCCCCAGTTGCTGTACTTTAAGGAAAAGCACTAGTACACTAATCTCACAGCCACAATGAAGAGAGGACTCTGGTAACAGTCTGAGAGTGGAAAAGAGTGTTGGATTTTGCACACAAACCATAGCACAGGTCAGAAGAATGGTGACTATACCTTTCCTTAGATTATATCACCTTGGAAGGACTGAATATTTAGAAGCTCCCAGAACTAGCTCTGAAAACAGCAGAACAAAAACCTTGAAGTTTGGGACAGCGCCCCCTCCACCCTGGGAGTAGAACCTAACTTTAACATAAAGTTGGAAATCAAGAAATAGGCTGAGAAAATAAGCAAGCAATAAAAAAAAAAAAAAGGAACCTAGCAACAAGCTCACAACAAACTCAAAAGATTACATCAGTGTCACAACAGCTATATGCAAAGTCTCAAAGTAAGACAAGTGAATTGGTGGCAGGCCTGAAAACATTTACTGAAAGAACTCAAAAGGGATTTCAGAGATCAAATAAGAGAGGTAAAGGAAAAACAGGGAAAAGAAATGAGAGTGAAGCAAAAGAAGAATGAAAGAAGAGTCAACAGTTTTGGTAAAGGAAACAAAAAAAATGGGGAAAAAAGTGCAAAAATTCACTGAAGAAAAAACTCCTTAAAAAGTAGAATTGGCCAAATGGAAAAGGAGGTACAAAAGCTCACTGAAGAAAATCATTCCTTAGAAATTGGAACTGGCAAAGTAGAAATTAATGACTCTGTGAGGCATCTAGAAACAATAAAACAAAATCAAAAGAATGAAAAAAAGGAAAAAATTTGAAATACTTCATTGAAAAAACAACTGACCTTGGCACAAGAGCACCTAGTATGGTGTGCCTATGTCAACGAAGGTGTGCTGTGCTCCAAGAACAAAGCAGAACTGCAGTAGTGTAAAAGAAACATGAGCTGTACAAATTTAGAAACATCTCCATTCCCAATGTTCACATGGACTATTTGTGCCTGACTTGTAGTAGAGCCTTCTGAGGTTGTACTGACCTCATCAGCCACAGTCCAACATGCTATAACTTGACCCTGACAAAGTGACGTCATTTTGGTCCTCTCTTAGAACAAAGGACAACCACCAATTGCTCTTAAGTAGGTGGGACTAATATAATAAACATGACAATTCTACTAAATTAATTTATTTAGTCAGTGCTCTACCAACCAAACTACCAAAAGTTATTTTATAGAGCTCAAAAAATAGTAATAAAATTCATCTGGAAGAACAAAAAGTCAAAAATATGAAAGGAATTAATGAAAAAAATGTGAAGGAACACTCTGAAATTGTACTACACAGCAGTAATCATCAAAACAATCTGGTACTGGCCAAGAGATAAGAGTGGTGGATCAGTGGAATAGACTAGGTACACAATACACAGTAGGTAATGATCATAGTAATGTAGCCTTTCATAAATCCCAAATCCCCGTTTGTGAGACAAGAACTCAGTATTTGACAAAAATTGTTGAGAAAATCACAAAGTAATTTGGCAGAAACTAGATATAGAACACCATCACATACTGTATACCAAGATAAGGTCAAAATGGGTACATGAGTTAGACATAAATGGTGATACCATAAAAATTGGGGGAGCATGGAATAGTTTGCCTGTCAGATCTACGGATAAGGAAAGAATTTATAACCAAACAAGAAATAGAATTAAAGGATATAAAAGATGGATAATTTTGATTACATTAAATTAAAAGAATTTTGCAAAAAATCAGTGAAGCAAAGATTAAAAGGAAAGCAGAAAACTGAGAAAAAAAACTTACACTAAGTTTTTCTGACAAAAACTTCATTTCTCAAATATACAGAAGATTGAGCAAAACTTATAAGAATATAAGCCATTTCCCAACTGATAAATGGCCAGAGTACATGGTCAGTTTTCAGAAGAAAAAAAATCAAAGCTATCTCTAGTCACATGAAAAAAATGCTCTAAATCAGGACTGATGAGAGAAATGCAAATTAAAACAACTCTGTGGTACCACTCCACACCTATCAGATTGGCTAATATGAAAGAAAAAAAAAATGACAAATTTTGGAGGGAATTTGAAATCCCAAATTTTTAAAAAAATACTCTTAAAAACTCTTCATATGTATGATTGGAAAAAATAAAATATTAGAATACTAAAAAAAAAAAACCTAGGATGTTAGAGACCACACAGTTGAATAATTAAAAAATATTTTTATACTCAGTCCTTAAGAAATATGACTTTGTTGTTAAAGAAAAATACCAATTAAAAATTTCCTGTATTCTTCACTCAAGTATGATGAAAATTCATAAGAAAATTAACACACACACAATTTGGAAATGAATGTGATGATCACTAGTAGTGATATTAAGAGAAAAATCACACCTTTCAAAGTTGTCTTTTAGAAGGCAATGAGAGTTAAGTGAACACTAGAGGGGCTAACTGTATTCTCTAAATTTTTTGTTTGGAGTCATTCACTTTCCTCCCAATTGAATTCCTACTAGACATGTTTCAGAAAATAAAGATTTTAAATTGGCACAGACACTCAAAAAAGGAGAATGAAATTGGGGACAGTCAGGAGATTGAGAACTAAGCTCAGAGAGAATTAAAATATTTACTGAGAGATGCCCTACTTTTGTTTGGTTCTCTCTTTTCTTTTAAACCAGATCTAATGCAAAACAAGACAAACAATGTGTCTTTCATGGAAAAATCATAACTTTGAAAATCACTTTTTCTACAAACAAATTGGATATGCTTTTTTACTCTTGAAATGATCAGTTTAACCATTATCGATAATACATTCCCTGACATAAGGTGAAAATACCTTTCCATGAGTGCTTTACAAAAAAAGCTTATCTCAATTTGTTTATACTTTAAGACTGCATATTTTCAAAAGATTACTCTATAAATAATGGTTTGGGAAAGCTAAAATTTCTAATGCTATACAAGTTTAAGATGGAGTCTCTCTGCACCAATTTTTCTTGGAAACACACTTTCAAAAAAGACTTAAAAGCTATGTATGGGATCAGACTTCTCACCCTTCTTCGTAATCTGTCTCTCTCTTCCCGGATGGCATTCATGGTGGCTTTGGTTCTGTTGAGTTCTTCCTCTTTGCTACACAACATGGCGGTCAGGCTTTCATTCTCTTCTCTTAGGCCAGCTAGTTCTTTTTCACATCGAGATCTCTCTTCAGCCAAACTGGGATAGAGATCCCGACCCAATACTCCCTCAATCTCTTCAACTGTCTACAAAAACCCAACACAGAAAAAAGGAAAGATTAACTTTGGAGATAAAGGAGAGAGAAAAAAAAAGTGTCATAAATAAATTAGAGCCCACCTGAGACTGGTACAATGATTACTTTTAAAATGGTATTTAAGATTAATTATATTCTTACAAATCTTAAAATTTTTAATAATTTCCCTATTTTAGAAATGAGTTTCTTCCAGCAGAGAGAGGCAGTGTGGTCATAAACTATGTTCAAAAATTTAATGAGTGAGAAAAACATTCTTTTACCTAGGTTTACATCTATAAAAGCAATTGTAATGTTCAATATAAGTACTTTTAAAATTGTGCTATTTAATCTCAGTTGGGTTCTCACCATAGTAAGGCAATTTCTTTTATACTTCCCCGATTGTGTGTCCTACCCTTCATAGAGATTGTTCTCATTTTTTTCTTCTCAAGTTTCTCACATTATTCCTTCCCCAATCTTCTCAGTTCAACATACCTCATATACTACTTGTGGGAATAGGGACCACTGTCCACAAACTCCTTTTTTTCTCCTCTACATCTTAAAATCATTGACTTGAAACTTTTTTATATCCTCCTTTACTCCAGTCTCTGATGAAGGGGTGACTCTTTTCCTTAATAAGGATAACCCTTCTCCATTCCACTGCCTCCAAGCTGCTGGAGCAGACTGGACTCATCATCCTGACTTACTTTCTAAATTTCAGTTTTTCCCTATCTGCTGGCTCTTTTCTTGAAATTTAGACAAATCTCCACGCTAGAGGGGAAAAAAAAAATAACCCAATATGTCATTATACCCACTCAGGCTATCATTTTATGACTTTCTTCTCTCTCGCAGCCCAGCTGTCAGAGAAAGCCATCAACAACCTTTACATCCACTTCTCTGACTCACTTCTCACCCTTTAGTAATCTGACTTTCAATCTTATTACTCAACCGAAACTATTCTCTATAAAGTTACCAATGATTTCTCAATTGCCAAATCTGCGTGCATTTTCAAAGTTCACACTCATTCTTCTTAAACTCTTTGCTGCACTTGACACTATTGACTTTCTGCCCTCCTCAATGCCTTCTCCTTTCTGGGTTATTAGGTTGCTCTTTCTCCTGGTTCATATTCTTCTAAGTTGCCTTTGCTAGTTCATCATCCAGATCACATCCCCTAACTCTAGGCTTTGTTCTGGGTCATCTTCTCTTTTCTTCCTAGGAAAGGGAAAAAGCAACTATTAAGTGCCTACTATATGCCAGGCACTTTGTTAAGTGCATGATAAATACTATCTTATTTGATCTTCACTTAGAGATCTCATCACCTTCTTCAATTTTAATTATTTCTATGCAGATATTCACCAAATATATAAAGAACTAGTTGCACATCTCCAGTAGCCCACTGGGCATTTAAAACTGGATGTCCCATGGGCATCTCAGTTTCAACACATAAAAAAACTGAATTCATCTTCTGCCATAGGCCCCTCCTCTGAACTTCCTTATTTTTGTCAAAGGTATTATCGTTTTTTCCAGTTACTTAGGTTCATGACCTTGGTGTTATTTCAAGGATATACTTGTTTTACTTGCCATCATATCCCACATCCAATCAGCTGCCAAATGTTGCTATTTCCACACCCAAATTTCTAGAATCTCTCCTTTAATCTCTACCTTCACGGCTATCACCCTAGTTCGGGCTGTCATCACCTCGTCTATACTACTGCATTAGGCTAATTGATTCCTGTATCAAGTCTCTCCCCTTACAGCCTACACACAAGGTTCATCCTACACGTAACTGCCAAAGTCAATTTCCTAAAGTGACAATCTGTCCATGTTACCCCCTTAATCAACAAACTCCTGTCAATTTCTACGGACTCTAGGATCAAATATTAAGTTCCTGTTTGTTTTTTAGGAACTTTACAACCCAGCTCCAAACTACCACACAAACCTTATTGATATCACTATCTCATACTCTATGGTTCAGCCAAACTGTCTTTGCTGTTTCTCTCCTACAGCTTTCTACATCTTACATCTGTACCTTTATACTCGATACCCCCATGCCTGAAATATGTTCCCTCCACACTTCCATCTTAGAATTCCTTGTTTCCTTCAAAACTCTGCTTAGGTTCTACCTTTAAAATGAAGATTTTCCTAATCCCCCCCAGCTATTAGTAATCACTTCTACAAAAACTTATCTTTTGCCTGTTCTGTATTTTAAAATATAATTTAATGTACGTGTTTCTCAAAAAACAAACAAAACAAACCCTAAGCTCTATGAGAACAAAAGCTGCTTCATTTTTGTCTTTGGATCCCTAGCACCTTTCTTGGAACACAGTAGGCACTTAAAGATGCTTATTACCTTTAAAACTCCAGATTAAGAATCTCAAAAATATATAAACTCTTAGGATCATATAATTAATCCACAAGTTGCTTCCTCATATAATTAGTAATCCTTAAATTCTGTGAAAAATATGTTGAATGCTACATACAAAATCTGATTGGAAACTTCCTTGTTTATAGGTCCTTTAAAACCCATTCAGTGACAAGACAGGTTATTTCATTGTAATAGAGCTCTTCGTGCATCATAGGAACTCAGATTGCATGAATAAGCTTCAGTTCCAAAACAGGGAAAAACAAAATGGCCTTCTGTGATATAGGAGACAGACATGGTCTTTGATGGATCTGTGGCATTACAAAGCCTTCCTTAATAGTCTTTAGAAATGGGAGTTCACTATTATGTGTGTTCTTAAAAGAAAAGTAACTTGTGGGAAATTAGGACAAAAAGTTAACTATTTTTCTTGTTTTTTGAAACACTGCATTAGTTTAGATGAAGGGCAGAGAAAATAAATCACATAATGATAATCATAAGCTACTAACTGGCAAGGCAATTATACTGAAATATCTTTACCAAACAGGGTAGCCTAGGAGACCAGAATTTCTAAGTGGCTCCAGTGAACACCTTGCAGGTAGGATTCAAACAAACAAAACTAGGACAAAATCATGTCCACAGGGCTATGTTTGGGTATCACCACATTTAAAGAAAAAAAAAGAAACATACTTCTGTGTCTTTTTTCAGCATATTCAGTTTTAAGAGCTCATATTTTTAGACTTAATCCTCTTATCAAAGAGGTCTGTTCTTCCAAGTGAAGACAATTTATTGTCCACATCACTCTCTCTGACATGTGCTTAGGGATGATTGTAGCCCAGTGGTTTTAGGGGTCTCAGAAAGCTCTACTGGCCTCTTCCTGGATTCCCTCCCACCAAATTGACACCACTGCTGCTCTTCTGGCCTGACTTTTAAGTTTTGAAGCTGTACTGATTAAAAACATATTTAAGGTAAGTAGTAAAGATCAATCACTGTATGTGCTAGTTTTCTTTGGGATATTGAAGACTTTTGATAAAATAATTTTATTTAATTTATGGTCATTCCTTTCCAAACACTGAACCAGATTGTACCTTGATATATGCAGCCCCCTGGTTATAACTTAAATATATTTTATATATATATATATATAATTTATATATATATATATAATTTAAATATATTTTATATATATAAATATATATTTATTTACAAATTTATTTTATTTACAATTATTCAGATTCTAGGAGGCTCAGAAGCTACATCATATAAGATGACAGGGTTTGGAATCGATCAAGTTCTTCCTCTGACACTCATTATCATGTGATTTTGGGAAAGGAAACTCCTTCGGTTTTATATACCAAGTATGAGTAGGCAATAATATGTTTAAAGGGCTCCCTTTTGTATTTGTATATTTATATCCTTTGTCAATAGGATATATATATATATATATATATATATATATATATATATACACACACATACATACATGCATACTTATATATGTATGTATATATACATAGACATATGTATACACACATACATACATGCATACTTATATATGTATGTGTATATATATATGTGTATGTGTGTGTATATATATATATATATATATTCCAAGTTGTTTTTGTTATGAAGCTAACTACTTTTCGCCAATCCGGCTACATTCTTTCTCACCCTCTACAATAAGTCATCTGATCTCATCATGGCACTGAAATTATCTTCTCCAATTACCAATGCTCTTTTAATTGCCAGACCTAATGGCCTTTTTCGGATTTTAAAACTTCTTGGTCTCTCTGCAGCCTTTGACAATACTAATTACCATTTACTCCTGTGCACTCTTCATGACATTCTTCTCCCCTGTTCCCCTTCTATCTAACTAGTCCTAATTTCCCTTGCTAGTTCATCATCCATGCCACGTCTACTGAACAAAAGTGTCCCTTAAGGAACTGTCTGAGGCTTCCTCCCGTTTTCTCTTTATACTATCTCACTTGGTGATCTCCCTATGTGTTCAGTGATGATTCTCAGCCCTAGTCTCTCTCCGTATCTCCAGTTTCTGATTCTCATCACCAACTTCCTTTTTGATTATTTCAAATTATATGTCTTATAGTTCCAAATTCAACATTATTCATTATCATTTCTTCAACACTCTCCTTTCCTCTGAGCTTCTCTACTACCATGGAGGGCACTATCATCCTACAAGTAACCCAGACCCACAACCTTGGTATAGCTCTCAACTCTTCTCATTGATTGCACTTATCCAAACTGATGTCAAGTCTGGTATCTAACCTCACAATATTTATTGGAAGGGTCCTCTTGTCTCCACTGACCAAGCCACAACTCTAGTCCAGGTCTCTCAAATAGACTACTGCAGGAGTTTTCTAACTTGTCTCCTTCCTTCAAGTTTTTCCCCACTACAGTCCCTACAAGGTGACTTTTCTAAAGTTCTTCAGGTCTGTCTGACCATTTTTAACCCCCTCCCTTGCTTAATGAACTCCAACAGATTCCTTTCAACCTCCAGAATCAAATATAAGGTTCTCTGTTTGGCATCTAAAGCTTTTTATAATCTGGGCCCTTCCTAACTTGCAAATCTCCTTACACTTTACTCCCTTTTCTAATCCAGCAATGCTAGCCTAATTGAAAGTTCTTCACATGTAATACTGTACTACCTGACGCTGCGCCTTTGTGCTGGCTATTTATTAAGTCTAGAATATTGTGCCGCTTCACATCTGTCTGTGAGGTTCTTCTGGCCTCCTTCAAGACAGCTCAAATACCATTTTCTGTAGGACACCTTTCCAGTTGCCCAGCTGCCTCTCTGAGCACACCTTCCATCTGTTCTTAATCATCTAATCTTGCATGTTGTTTTCCTCATGTAAACTTAGAATCTCCTTGAGGACACAGGCTATTTTTGCCTATGTTTGCATTTTCAGGACTATCCATTTATCACTACCTTAGTAGGTCCTTTAAAGATGCTTGCTGACTCACTGATTTTTCTCTCTTGTAAATTCTGATAAGCACTTATAAATAGAGATATCACGGCACAGTAGAATAGACATTGGCTCTGGAGTAAAAGGAAGGGCCTAGGTTCAAATTCCTCTTCTCATGTTTACTACCTATTTGACCTTGTGTAAATTACTTGACCTCCCAGGGCTTCAGTTTCCTCTTCTGTAGAGTAGTGATTGGATGGCACATCTGAGGTACCTCCCAATTTCAGGTCTATGGTCCTATCATACAGCATATCGGAATGCTAGCTGGGACGAAGTCTGCAGACTTTGGAACACGGTATTGGCTCTTTATGACTATAACTAATCTAAGAGCAAGACTCAAACTTATTGTAGCCTTAGTGGCACCATGATTTAAATGATATTCTTGAAAGAAGCAATAGGGCTTCCATGGTGATTAATATAACATAGCAACTGCTAGGACACTGAATCTGGCTCAACATTTAAATAACCTAATTATATCTGTGTAAATCGCTCATTGACTGCACAATAAATGAACTCAGCTGTCTACTTTACGGACGTTACTACTTTAATTTAATGAATTGATCATCTGTTCTCTTCTTGGTGGCACAATATACCATGCATGCTTTTCTTTATTACATCTGCTACCCAAATGGAAGTGTGAATAATGTAGGAGAGGATACCTTCTCATTATAACCTTTGAAATGACATCACAGATCTGTGATTTTGTTCTGGTTACCTTAATAGCCAAATCACAGTGTTCACTTGCAGTGGTAAGCTGTTCAATATGTCTGTCCACCTCAGCCACTGAAAGACCACAGCTACTCTTTTTCCTCCCACAGACGACATTCTCTAGCCCAGTCAGTACTCTTTGCAGTTCTGAGTTGAGATCGCTGCAATTATCTGTAAAAAGGGTAGAATTAAGTGCATTTGGCATGTACATCAAGGAGCTTCCTCTTTCTTTCCCTCTGTTGCAAAAGGTACCCATGAAGATAATTCAAAATGTCACACAGCAATTTGACACGCTGAGATTTAAATATCATCCAATCACCCAACCACCAATTTAAGCTTAAAGGCCTTCTGTTGTTCCCAAGCCAACAGTTGCAGAACTGGATTGCTATGCAAACAACCATACCTTCCTTTTAAATTCCCCTTTCCTTTCACTGACAATTGAACAGATATTTTTGAGATCTCTTTTTTGTGTTATGCCTCAGATTTGCAGGATACTTTGACAAGTTTCAAAATCAGGAGTCAGTTGGAATATGCAAAAAGAACAGTGGACTTGGGTTCAATCTTGGCTCTGCTACTTGTTATCTGCGTGGCGTTGGGCAAGTCACTTTTACCTCTCTGAGCCTTATTTTCCTTATGTAGACAAGATGATTTCCAAGGTTTTTTCCAACTCTAAAATCCCACGGCTTATATTTGTGACTGGAGTGCTTTATGAGATTCCAAAGGCTTAGAACTGCAGCATCATAGATCTAATGAGGATTATGACTATCCAATCCCATCGGCCAGCACCCGGATGCTGCAGATGAGTCGGCATATTAAAGGAGAACTAGAATTAGTAAAACAGTGACCAGACTTGTTTTCCCAAGTGAAATTTGCAAAATAGTTAGAAATGTAGTCAGATGGTAATGCTAATGTTTATTCATAGAATGCATGCATGTCTTCACTGATGCATGTTGTGTTGGGAACAAATACCTAACAAGGTCTTTTCATTCACCCCACCCTCAGCCCCTATAGGTCAGGCTAGTTTTTCCCTATGAGCAACAAAAGCTGTCCTTGTAATCTGTTTGCCCTAGGGAGTGAAGGCTCTAGCTGCCTCCCTTGATCCAGCTTCCTGGTAGCATCTGGCATTAACTTTGACTTTCTCATTATTTGAGGGCATTACCAACGAATTTGAGTCAGGGCCCTGAAGACTTGGCCAGTGTCCCAAGACCAAGTGACACCCTCCTTTGATGACCACACGTATTTCCATACAGAAATGGGGACGAGGGGGGGCGGGGCGCGGCAAGTTTATCTAAGCTAAGTGCTGCAATGCTTTAAATATCCCTTCTATACTATGGCTAAGTAAATCTCCTCTTATAAGTGAAGAATGACCTACTGGATTCTCATTTCATTCCAGCACTGGAACTAAACAAGAAGGCCTGTCCCTTACACACATTAATTACTTTATGCACTAAGTATGTTCTTGTTTTATAATTTTCTTGTTGTGTCTGCATTTGTTTTAGTTCTGTGTATGTACTATAGTGAAATTAGTCTATGCATAATTTGCTTTTTAAATTACACAATTTTGACATTTTGTGTATTTTGCTATACTGTATGCCACTGATAAGTATTTTCCCTTTAATTCTGTTAGCTGCTTGTTTTAATATGCATTGCTGTTGTAACAAGGGTATGTAATATTAGTTTCCCTAATATAATTTAGACCTGTAGCCATTTAAATAGACTATTTTGTACTAGATTTATGGTGTAGACATTTATATTAAATTTTTATTTTTTAAAATTCTGAATTAAATCATAAAATAATTATTTCACATACACAGAAAAGAAAACATTGCATATGAAAATATGAGTCTCATATTATAGCTTGCTTTTCTTAAGTATGTAACGCATTCAACATATAACTTTCAATGCCATCCTGCTTGTAAGTGGTTCTTTTTGGGCTTCCTCCCTAATATCGTTCCTTCCCTTCCCTTGTCCTATGCTCTCCTCTCCCCTCCAATCCTCATCATTGAACAAAGAAAAAAAAAACCACTGTCACATGGATGAATGTATGTATGTATATAAATATACTTACATATGCATACATCCATACAGAGAGAGAGAGAGAGAGAAGCAAGGAAAAAGGAAGAAGGAAAAAAATGAACATTGAATAAAAATAAAGAATTGGATAGATGGAGCAGACTAGATAGGAGAGAACAAGGAAAAATGGAACCCAATGTTCGATAAACTAGAAAATGTAATTTACTTAGGAAAGAACTCCTTATTTGATATTAAAAACAAAATAATTGCTGGCAAAACTGGAAAACATCCTAACGAAAATTGACTTAGACCAACATCTTAAGCCATTTTTGATGAAAAATTGAAAGTAGACAGGTGACCTCTTAATATTAAAGATCATGCTTTAAAAAACTGGAAGAAAAACAGATCATATATCTTTCACAGCTATAAGTAAATATATTTGTAACCAAACAAGGGATAGTCATGACTGCAAATGATAAAACCGATAATTTTGATTGAATAAAAAGGAAGTCACTGACAAAAAATTACTATCTATCTACATATCTATCTATCTATGTATAAGCAGCATTTTTGTACTACAGAAATATAATGGAATATTACTATTCTATAAGTAATGATGAATATAATGACTAGAAAAGCATGGAGAGATTTATATGAACTGATGCAGAAGAAAGTCACCAAGGCCAAGAAAACAATAAACACAATGCCTGCAACAGTGTAAATAGAAGGAACAATCTAAAAGCTATAACAATGAATGTTATAAAATGACTCAGACAAAAAAAAACATGGCTCCAAAGAAGAGAAATAATACACTTCTACTGCACTCCTTTGCAAATGGGTGGGTCCATGGGCATGGAACACTGGAAGTTTTCAGACTTTTTCAATGAATTTATTGGTTTTGCTGATTTTCTTTTTTTCTTTAAAAATATCATTTCTTATATGGGATGGCTCTCTGGGATGGGGGAGGAAAGAAACTAGAAGACATTCAGTTTATATAAAAATATCAATAAAAATATATTTCTTAAAAGGAGTCTTAGTTCGAGAACACCTGTTACCCAATTTTCAAGGAAAATAGCTATTAAAAGCCAAAATATTTTAGACACAAGCTTATTTACACAAGTTTATTCAGTCTAAGGAATTTTAGGAGAGCATTTTTGAGTGCCAGGGTTTTTTAAAAATGCCTACTGAGTGCTGAAATGGTTACTTACAAATGTGTAAAGAACCAAAGTTTACCTACACATTATCTCCTTGGTTGCATTCCAAAATTTCCATACATCAAGCACATGTTTTGTTAAAAAAAAAAAATCAAACAACCAACCAAGGCATTGTATGTGCTTAGCTTCCATCCTGAGGATATAGTATTTCAAGAGCCCTAAAATTCTGAAAAGTAAGAAAACACACTCAGGATCTCAAAAGTCCTAGTTAAAACTATTTACTAGATTTACAAAATTCTAAAGGTTTTAGGAATTCTATTTGTTCTTTTTATAAGAGATTAATAACTAATGTATGTTACTCCATTTAGGAAATTTGGAAAAACAATCCTACAGATTAATAGCATCTACCTCCCAGGGTTACTGTAAGGATTAATCTTCAATCAATAAACATTAAATACCTATCATGTGCCAGGTACTGTGCTAAGCATTTTATAAATGTTTATTATTAATTATTTTTTACTGTAATAGTCTACTTAAAAGCAGGCACATCAAAACCCATATCCTATGGAAAGTTGTGTTGTTACAGTACATCAAATAATAATAATGTGTTTGATTATGTAGGATTGCAAAATCTAATTTACCTACAAATAGTATATCTGTGGTAATACAATTGCTCCACTAAATGCCTCTTTCAGCACCAGAGACAACTACAGTTCCAGAATTCTATTTCAGAATTTTCAGGACATGAAAGACAGGAGGAGGCTAACTTTTCATTTTCATTACTCAAAGAGAGAGAAGTACAAAAGATAAAACAAACATTAAATGTTAGAAAGAAAAGCAAAAGGGAGAGGTAGAATGAGGAAGTTTTTGTCACATAAAAGATGCATGCAAGGAAGAGTTTTTACAATGGAAGAGAAAATGGAGAGGGGTGTGTGTGTGTGTGTGTGTGTGTGTGTGTGTGTGTGTCTGTGTGTCTGTGTGTGTGTGTGTGTGTGTGTGTGTGTGTGTGTGTGTATTCAGATGCATACAGAAATGTAATCTACCCAAATGAAGGTTATAAGAGAAATGGAAGAGATTATAAAGGGGAGGGCAGATTAAGGGAGGGTGCGGCCACAGGCAAAATAGACTTTTGAGGAGGGACAGGATAAAAAGAAAGAAGAAAAAATAAGATAATGCAATGGAGGGAAATACATAGTAACCATAAATGTGAATGTGAATGGGATGAGCTCACCCACAAAAGAGAAGTGGATAGGAGAATGGATTAGAAACCAGAATCCAACAATATTCTGTTTACAAGAAATACGTTTGAAACAGAAAGACACACATACACAATTAAAATAAAGGACTGGAGCAGAGAATCTAATATGATTAAGCTGAAGTAAAAAAAAAATGGGAGGGATAGAAATCAGGTTCTCAGACAAAGCAAAAGCAAAAATAAACCTAATTAAAAGAGAAAATCAAGGAAGTTATATTTTGCTAACAGGTACCATAGACAAAGGGGCAACTAGGTGGTGCAGTGGATAGAGCACCAGAGCAGGAGTCAGGAGGACCTGAGTCCAATTCTCATCTCAGACACTTGACACTCACTAGCTGTGTGACCTTGGGCAAGTCACTTAACCCTAATTGCCTCATTCTGTGTCATCTCCAGTCATCCTGATGAATATCTGGTCACTGGATTCAGATGGCTCTGGAGGAGAAGTGAGGCTGGTAACTTGCACAGCCTCCCTCACTCAAAACAAAGTCAAGTGCAAGTCATGTCATCATGTCTCTGATGGCATGGTCTTCTTCAGCAACAAAGGATGAACACACATCATAGACGATGAGGTAATATCAAAATTTTTTACAACAAATTTCTCTGATGAAGGTTTATTTCTCAAATGTGTAGGAAATAAAAGAATCAATCCAATTTATTAAAAAGGAGCCATTTCCCAATTGTTAAATGTTCAAAGGATATAAACAAACAGTATTCAGAAGAAGAAAACAGGGTTATCTGTAGTCAAAAAAAAAAGCTCTAAAAATCACTATTGATTAGAGAAATCGAAATTAAATAACTCTCAGGTACTACCTAACAGCAGAAATGACAGATGCTGAAGGGGATGGGGGAAAAACAGTACAATAATGAACTGTTGGTGGAGTAATCATCTCCATTCTGGAGAATATTTTGTGACAATGTCCAAAGGAATATAAAATTCTGCATACCCTTTGACCCAGGAATAGGACTACTAGGTCTGTATAAAAATATATAAAGCAGCTCTTTTTTTGGTGGCAAAGAATTGAGAATCAAAGGGATGTCATCTACCGAGGAATGACTGAACAAGTTGTGGGCCAGCACTCAATCCAGGAAGGCACCTAGGGTCCTCAAGCATTTTCCTCATTATGATACTGAAAACTGGAGTCAATTACTGGATGCAAAAGTTAATATAATTAGGATATAATCAAGCTCTGAGGGATGAGCTTGGGGGAAAAGAAAAGTGCTTTTGATTATATGAACAGATGATACCTACCATTGGCATCAAGAGGAAGTTCTTTAGCATATATCAGATATCCTTCCTAAAGGTCAATACAAGGTTAAAAACAACACACCTATAATGACAAGGTTGTGTTTTTTCTTTTTTTAAATGTGGCAATTATGGAAGATCCCTGGAAGTCCTTATTCTTCTGCTAAAATAATCAAGCTTTCCTAAAGGCTGATATCAAGCAGATCATGTTACATATGCTCTCAAAATTGGACACTATCTGACCTATATTTCTTAGATAAAGGTCTGACATTGACAACATAAAGGTAGCACAAGCATGCATATACATGTGTGCATGTGTGTGTATATGTATATACGTGTGTGTGTATGCATGCATCCATCCAAAATCCATTTCCTAATAGATGAGTAGTCAGAGGACATGGACAAACAATTCTTGAAAGAATTGCAAACTATTAAGAACCATATGAAAGAATGCTCCAAATCACCAATAAGAGAAATGTATTCAAAACAACCTCACACCCAGTAAACTAGCAAGAACTACATAAGATGGAAATAGTACATTCTGGAGAGTTTGTGGAAAGGTCAATGCATGTGGGTTGGATTGTGAATCAATAAGGACATTTTGGAAAGAAACTGTAAATAAGGTGACAAAGATGTCCATACCCTTTGTTCCAGAGGTTCTATTACTAGGCTTATAACAGAAGGAGATCATTGATAGAAAGAATGTCTCTAAATGGACCAAAATATTTATAGCAACACTTTTTGTGGTAGCAAGAACTGTAAAAAAAGGATATATCCATCAATTGGAGAATGGAAAAACAAATCATGGGACATTAATATGCTATAAGAAACAATGAAGATAATGAATACAGAGAAGAAAGATGAATATGAACTGGTGTAAAGAGAAGGAAAGAGACCAAGAAAATATATGCAATGACATTACAATGTAAAAAGAATGAACAACCCAAAACAATCAAAAATAAATTTTAAGGCGGTGAAGTAAAGACGGCAAAATGAAGAAAACGTAATTACCAAGTTTTCTCAACATTTCTACCTAAACAATTTGAAAAGTGCATCAAAGCAAATTCTAAGTGGGGTAACTAACAAAAAAAAAGTCATGGGGTGTCATTTTTCCCAGTCAAGAGAGTTTAGGAGGACAGAAAAATCTGCCTAAGAGCACGGTAGAGTGGAGCAGCAGTTGTGAGCTTTGAGCTCTGGAGGTTATGGCAGGAACAGCTATGCTCTGTGCCCAGGGACAGTAAGGGGACTGAACACTTAATCAAAAAGAGATTATAGGACACAGAACAAGGAGGCATTTGGCAACTCCACCGCATGTTACCAAGTTCATGTTTACAGTTTCGGGGTGAAGAGGTATTTTACTGTTAAAATAAGCCAAGAATATTACCAGTAATAGATTAGCAACATTAAAAACAATCTGGTACAGACTTCGAAATAGTGATGGATCAGTAGAACATATTATGTACACAGTTCATTGTGGCATATAACTATATTGATTCAGCACTTGGTAAACCTAAAGATCCAAGCTTCAGGTGAAAAAAATTCAGTATTTGACAAAAACTGATGGGACAATTGGAAAATAGTATGGCAGAAACTAGGTACAGACTAACATCTCACACCATATCCAAAAATAAGGTGAAAATGGGTACACAAGTTAGAGAGGAAGGGGGATCACATAAGCATATTAGGAGAATGTGAAATAGCTTACTTGTCAGATCTACATAAAAAGGGAAGAATTTAGAACCAAACAAGATATGGAGAGCATTGCAAAATGGGTAATTTTGATTGCATTAAATTTAAAACATTTTACGCAAAGAAGACTAATGCAACCAAAATTAGAAGGAAAGCAGAAAACTGGGGGAAGTGGAGAATTTACAGCAAATATCTCTGAGAAAGTCCTCATTTCTCAAATCTGTAGAAAACTCAGTAAAATTTAAAAAATGCAAGTCATTCCCCAATTAATAAATGGTCAAAGGATATTAACATGCAGTTTTCGGACAAAGAAATCAAAGTTATCTACAGTCATATGAAAAAACGCTCTAAATCACTACTGATTAGAGAAATGCAAATTATTTTTTTCTTTTTATTTTTTAATATAAATTAATTTATTTAACTTTTTACATTCATTTTCACAAAATTTTGGGTTCCAAATTTTCTCCCATTTATCTCCTCCCCCCACTCCAATACACCAAGCATTCTAATTTTCCCTATCACCAATCTGCCCTCTCTTCTATCATCCCTCCCTTCTCTTGTCCCCATCTTCTCTTTTGTCCTCTAGGACCAGATGACTTTCTATTCCCCATTAACTGAATTTCTTGTTTCCTAGTAGCAAGAACAATACTCAACAATTGTTCCTAAAACTTTGAGTTCCAAATTCTCCCCATCCCTCCCTCCCCAACCCTTCCCTTTGGGAAGACAGGCAATTCAATATAGGCCCTATCTGTGTTGTTTTGCAAATGACTTCGATAATAGTCGTGTTGTGTAAGACTGACTGTATTTCCCTCCATCCTATCCTGTCCCCCATTGTTTCTATTCTGTCTTTTGATCCTGTCCCTCCCCGAGTGTTCACTTCAAATTGCTCCCTCCTCCCACTGCCCTCCCTTCCATCATCCCCCCCCACCCTGCTTATCTCCTTCTCCCCCACTTTCCTGTATTGTAAGATAGGTTTTTATATCAAAATGAGTGTGCATTTTATTCCTTCCTTTAGTCAAAATGTGATGAGGGTAAACTTCATATTTTTTTCTCAGCTCTCCTCTTTTTCCCTCCACTAAAAAGACTCCTGCTTGCCTCTTGAATGAGATATAATTTACCCCATTCCATTTCACGCTCTCTCCTCCCACTACATTTCTCTCTCACCATTTACCTTTATTTCTTTTAAGATATGATCCCATCCTATTCAATTCACTCTGTGCTCTCTGTCTCTGTATATGCATGCATGTGTGTATGTGTGTGTGCATGCACGCGTGTACGTGTGTGTGTGTGTATATGTGTGATCCCCCTAACTACCCAGATACTGAAAAGTTTTAAGAGTTACAAATATTGTCTTTCCAGGTAGGAATGTAAACAGTTCACCTTTAGTAAGTCCCTTATGACCTCTCTTTACTGTTTACTTTTTCATGCTTCTTCTCATTCTTGTGTTTGAAAGTCAAATTTTCTTTTCAGCTCTGGTCTTTTCATCAAGAATGCTTGAAAGTCCTCTGTTTCATTGCAAGACCATATTTTCCCCTGAAGTATTATACTCAGTTTTGCTGGGTAGGTGATTCTTGGTTTGAGTCCTAATTCCTTTGACTTCTGGAATATCCTATTCCATGCCCTTCGATCCCTTAATGTAGATGCTGCTAGATCTTGAGTTATCCTGATTGTATTTCCACAATACTGGAATTGTTTCTTTCCAGCTGCTTGCAAGATTTTCTCCTTGACCTGGGAATTCTGGAATTTGGCCACAATGTTCCTAGGAGTTTCTCTTTTTGGATCTCTTTCAGGCAGTGCTCGATGAATTCCTTCAATACTTATTTTGCCCTGTGGTTCTAGAATCTCAGGGTAGTTTTCCTTGATAAATTTCATGAAAGATGATGTCTAGGCTCTTTTTTTGATCATGGCTTTCAGGTACTCCCATAATTTTTAAATTGTCTCTCCTGGATCTATTTTCCAGGTCAGTTGTTTTTCCCATAAGATATTTCACATTATCTCCCATTTTTTCATTCTTTTGGTTTTGTTTGGTGATTTCTTGGTTTCTCAGAAAGTCATTAGACTCCATTTGCTCCATTCTAATTTTGAGAGAACTATTTTCTTCAGTGAGCTTTCTTCTCCTCATTGGCTTTTTGAACCTCTTTTACCAATTGAGTGAGCCTATTTTTCAAGGTGTTGTTTTCTTCAGCATTTTTTTGGGTCTCCTTTAGCAAGGTATTGACCCACTTTTCATGCTTTTCTTGCATCGCTCTCATTTCTCTTCCCAGTTTTTCCTCCACCTGTCTAACTTGATTTTCAAAATCCTTTTTGAGCTCTTCCATGGCCTGAGCCCACCGGACATCCACCTCGGATGTCTGGGATACAGAGACCCCAACCTCCACATCTTTCCCTGATGGTAAGCATTGTTCCTCATCATCAGAAATGAAAAGTGGGAACATCTGTTTCCCAAGAAAGTACCTTTCCATGGTCTTATTTTTCTTCCTTTTTCTGGGCATTTTCCCAGCCAGTTACTTGACTTCTGAGATTCCTCTGCACCCCCACCTAGATCTGCCCAGCTAGTGCTTGGAGTCTGAGATTCAAATACTGCTCCCCAGACTCAGTGCTTTCTGCAGTGGGCACCGCTGCTATTCAATGTGAGCTTAAGTTCTGGTGCTCAGGTGGGGGCAGAGCTGCCTCCCAGGCTCAGTTCCCTCAGGGGCTTTATACGGAGACCTTCAGTAATGGAGCAGAGCTACTGTCTGCCCCGGGAGCCCGGGTCTGCTGCTGTCCCTGTCTCCAGCACTGCCTCCGAGTCACAGAGACATCCCGCTCCCCTCTCAGCCAGCCCAGAAATCTGTCTCACTGACTTGTAGCGCCTGAGGGTGGAGGGACCTTCGCAGCCGCCAGAGGTTCCGTCCCTGAAGCCTCCTGGGATCTGTTCCTCTCAGGGCCGCACGGCCAGGGCGGGGTGGGCTCTGCTGTCTGGTGCGCAACGGACCCCTGGGGACAGCTTTCCGGGGCTCTCTGGAACGGAAATCTCCTCCACTGCATTTCTGCATGGCTTGCTCTGCTCCAGAATTTGTGGGGAGTTCTTTTTACAGAAAATTTATGGGTTGTGGGTTCGGAGCTAGCATATGTGAGTCTTTCTACTCTGCCATCTTGGCTCCTCCCCTTGAGAAATGCAAATTAAAATAACTCTGAGGTATGACCTTGAATACATCAGATTGGCTAAGATGACAAAAAAGGAAAATTATAAAGTTGGAGAGGAAGTGGGAAAAATGGGACACTAATGCACTGTTGGTGGAGTTCTGAACTGATCCAACCACTCCGGAAAGCAATGAGGAATGATGTCCAATGGGCTGTCAAACTATGCATACTTCTAACTACTATAGTAATACCACTACTAGGTCTGTATCCCAAAGAGATCATTAAAAGCGGGGTAAAGAACCTATTTGTACCAAAGTATTTATAACAACTCTTTTTGTGGTAGTTAAACAACTAGAATTGAGGGAATGCTCACCAATTGGAGAATGGTTGAAAAAATTGTAATGTATGGTTTTAATGGAATATTATTGTTCTACTAGAAATGACAAATGGGATAATTTCAGAAAAACCTAGAAAAACTTACACAAACGAACCAGGAGAACATCATGCATAGTAACAGCAATACTGTATGACGTACAACTGTGAATGATTGAGCTACTATCAGGAATGCAATGATCTAAGACTATTCCAAAGGAACACATAATGAAAAATGCTATTTGCCTCCAGAGAAAAAACTGATATCACCTGAAAACAGCCCATAGGATTATATTCAGTTTTGCTAGGTAGACTACTCTTAGTTGAAATTCCAGCTCCTTTGCCTTTCAAAATTATCATTCCAAGTCCTCCATCCCTATGGTAGCTGCTAAACCCTGTGTGATCCTGACTGTAGCTCCACAGTATTTGAGTTATATCTTTCTGGCAGTTTGTAGCATTTTCTTCTTTACCTGGCAGCTTTGGGATTTGACTATAATATTCCTGGAAGCTTGCATTTTGAGATCTCTTTTAGGTGGTGATCAGTGGATTCTTTCAATTTCTATTTTTCCATTTGGTTCCCAATATAATCAGAGGTGAAGCAAAGATGCCTGTTATCAACACTATTCCTCAATATTGTACTAAAAATGCTAGCCATAGTAACAAGAGAAGAGAAAGAAATTGAAGCAATTAAAATAGGCAGTAAAGAAACAAAACTAGCACTCTTTGCAGATGATATGATGGTATACTTAGAGAACTCCAGACGATCGACTAAAAAACTATTTTAAGCAATTAACGACTTTGGCAATGTTGCAGTATATAAAATAAACCTACATAAATGATCAACATTTGTATATATTACCAGCAAAGTCCATCAGGAAGAGAAAGAGTTTCCATTAAAATAAAGGCAAACAGTATAAAATACTTGTGAATCTACTTGCCAAGACACATCTGGCAACTATAAGAAAAAAATTACAAAATGCTTCTCATATACATAAAGACAAACATACAACTGGATAAACACTAATTGCTCATGGGTAGGCCAAGCCAATATAATTAAAATGACGATATTACCTGAATTAATTCACTTATTAAATTAATTTACTTATTATTATATCAAACTACCAAAGAATTATTTTACAGAGCTAGAAAAAATAATACCACTCCTCTGGAAGAACAAAAGGGAATGGACAGCAAAGGAATCCATGGAAAAAAGTGCAAGATGGTGGCTTAAGCAGTGTAAGAGTACAAAGTATATTACAAAGTGAGAATCATCAAAATAATCTGGTACAAGCTAAGGAATAGAGTGGGGGATCAACAGAATAGATTAGGTAGAGCAGGAAAGGACTACAGGCACCTAGTGCTTGATAAACTCAAAGATCGAAGTTACTGGGGTAAGAAATCACTATTTGATAAAAATTTCTGGGAAAAATGGAGAGCAGAAACTATATACAGACCCACATCTCACAGCATATACCAAGATAAATTCAAAATGGGTACATGATTTAGATACAGTGACTGATATAATAAAGATATTAGAGGAATATGGGGAAAAAACTACTCGTCAGTTCTATGAATAAGGTAAAAAATGCTCATTCCCAAAGAAGAGATAGAGAGGATCCTGGGATATGGAACATATTTTTGATTACAATAAACTGAAAACATGTTGCTCAAATCAAAACAACGCAGCCAAAATTAGAAGGAAAGCAGAAAACGGGATTTTTTTTTTACAGTAAGTTTCTGTGAGAAAGGACTCATTTTGAGTGTAAACCAAGTAGAAGCGTTGATGAAAAATGGAGTTACTTGAAATATTTTGAATCTTCTACAAAAGGTTTTTGGAAAAATTTATTGCTCTTCCCTCCAGCCCTCCAATCAGAGAAAAAACTGAGGGAGTTGAGATGTAGAGCATCAAAAGCATCTACAAGGTGATGAGCTTTCAGGTGACCGGCTTATCTTGCTGGGGGAGGATGAAGCAATAATGTTCCATAGAATGGAAACCAAACAGAGTTTCTCAATTTCACATATCATCACCGGCAGGAGTAGATACAAATGCAGAGCACACTAGCAGAGACTGTAGACATGGAGGGAATACACATTGCCAATCCAACTCACACCGCACACTGCTGAATCCTGATAACTTCACTCTTTACCATAAAGTCCTGGGGTCTAGTGTCTCTTTCTGGTTTCCTGGGTCTGCTCCTTGCCACACATCAACTGAGTTCTGTAGCTGGACTTCTTGCTCTCTTTTGGGCTCAATGGGTAAATGGCTAAGCTGCAAGATGATATTGTCAATGGATGGGAAAAGAAATTCTCCCATCCTCCACTGCACTCTTACGGAGGTGCAATGAAAAGGGCAAAGAACTCAATTCTTCCTTCCTCGATGGAACAGCCTCTTCTCATGAGCTAGAGAAGACTGACTTCTCGGAGCTTGCTCTTGCTTCTTAAAAACCACCAAGGCTGTGGTTAATCCTTCAGCATGTCAATGGCTAAACCTCCCTATATTTCCTTTATAGGGAGTTGTTTGAGAAACTTCTTCAACCCTCCAAAAAAAGGAATGATGTATAAATAGTTTTTAATGTTTTCTTTAAACTGGACAAAGTCTAAAAGAGCTGTGATATAATGATATAACCTTTTATGTCAAGGTCATGTATCTATTTGGAGTTTTATCTGCTCCTGTCCGTTCACCTGAAGATATTATTTATTCTTTGCCCTCTTGGTTTAAATTCTCAGATCAATATTTCCTACCAATAACATGCACTGCACCTATCTAGAGTTCCAGTCTTGTTGTACTATTGGTAAGTATTATAAGTTCATTGATTTAGGAGTAGAAGAGATTTTGGAGATTAATGCTCTTGCTTTGCATCTGAGGACACTTAGGCCCAGAAGTTAACTGACTTGACCAAGGTCACGCACAAAGTAACAGAGGCAGAATTCAAACTCACGTACTTTAACTCCAAATCCAGTGCTGTTCTGCTAAGAAACTCACCCATGTCGGCAGTAACCATGGTAGACTGATTCTCAGGGATGGAAACAGATGTTTGGTCTTGATCCAAGCTTCGGGAATCTTCGTTGACTTCGTGTTGACTTTGACTGAGCTCTGATCGAAACTCTGAGTACTCATCTTCTTCCCTAAACAAAGGAAAGAGCCTGTAAGATAACCCACAGTGGAAGGACCAGGAGAAAGTCACTGGAAGAAGCCTAAGGAGCAAGAGAAAATGAGGCCAGAGACACACATGTTGAGGAATTCTTTCCCAAGCATTCACACAGATAAGGGAAGATTCTTTTTCTAACAAATAAATGCCGACATTCCAGACTTAGGTAGTGGAACAAGGACTGCTGTTATGCCTACAAACAGGCAATATAGGCCGACATATTCACTTATGGAATAAAATGGAGTATAAATTATTGAAATGGAAATACTTTAACCTGGAGTCTAAAGTTATAGCTACTGAATAATTTCAATTCAAGTGGGGGGAAGGCTGTATATACTAGCATTCTAGCACATAAAACACAGAATACGTACAGGACATATCGAGCAGTTTCCCAACATTTCCTGCTGATAGGACAAAAAGAGAAACTTCTCATTTGAAACTCAACTAGATGCTGAAGTATTTATATGGTAAAGCAATTCCAAGAAATACTCCACTGAGTGTCCCATAAAACAAAGGACATTAGCCTTAGCCCATCTTGTCCAAACAGGAGAGGAAATTGAGGATGAAAGAAGTGATGTGACTTGTCCTAGGTCATACCAACTGTAACAGAGCTGGGACTCAAACATAAATCTTCCAAATCCTAAAACGCTGAATTTTCCCTTATACCATATTATTCTGAAACACCAGTTATACTCTAACAGAGCAGTTCTTGTGATACTATGAGTTAAACTGATCAAAATGAGTTCTCTGTCTTTTCTTTTCCCAGCTCTAAGGGAATTATGAGGAATTAGAATTTTTTTATTGCCTTTTTCCATAGTCTGAAAGTTGTTTTGCTAAAAACACACTTCAATGTGACAAGTGATTTTTCTAAAGAAATAAGTCTCCTTTAGGAAGGAGGTTGATCTCCTGTTAAATCTGCTCTGACAGAATTCATCAAAACCAAATTCCAGAGTTAATTGCAGATATATTTCATTTCCCTCTTTTACATGAAGAAGAGGTTGACTTCTAAGATGACTGTTATAAATAACATTGTTCAAGGAAATACGGAATTGGGAATGAGTATCTGGAATCACCATGAGGGCATTCAGCTACAATCAAGTACCATAGGTGAAGGGGCAATGCTCTGACAAAAGATGCTCTTTCTTCCTAAAATAAACTAAAACAACCTCATCAAGTGAATCAACTAATCTTTATAAACCAGAATAATCAAAGTGCATTTGTATGTCATAATGCATGAATATCTGTGCCAGGGATAAGTCTCTTACTAAGACTCTGAAGTTTGGAGAAGAATATAACACAGCTCAAATAATTTACAAATGGGATATTAGCATTGCCTATAGGGTTGGGTTTTTTTGGAAAATTATTTGTAAACCTTAAAGTAGGGCAGCTAGGTGGCACAGTAGATAGAGCAAGCACCAGCCAGGAGGAGGCCAGTCAGGAGGACCTGAATTCAAATCTGGTTTCAGACATTTACTAGCTTTGTGACCAAGGGCAAGTCATTTGCCTTCGTTTACTTCAGTTTCCTCATCCTTAAAATGAGCTTGAGAAGGAAATGGCAAACCACTCCAGTATCTTTGCTGAGATAACCCCAAATGGGGTCACAGAGAATTGGATACAACTGAAATGACTCAAAACAACAAAAACCTTAGAGCATCCTATTAAATTCAGTTATGAGACTATAAACTCAATGAAATTAGGGACTGTGTCTTATCTCTTAAATTTTCTTAATAATGGGTACAATGTTCTGCATACAAACCGTTAAGCAGGGTTGAATGTGACGCTACACAGGTTCCTGCTTTCCACTTACCAATGCAATTCAAATTAACAAGCTAATTTAATTACACCATATTGTTCACAGACTCATAAAAACATTTCTTGAACCTGCTTTAATCTGTTCCATATTAAGAAAGGTGACTTTCAAATTTATTCTAAATAAACCTTTTCTGGAGGGAATAAAGAGAATTTATTTTAATTTTGCTGCAGATCTATGTAAACCAGAATATGTGAACCTTTCACAATTTTACAAAATTATAGGACTTAGAGCTAGAAGGCACTATCATACAGAGGAGGAAATTAAAGTCCAAAGAGGAGAAATGATTCATCAGTTCTGTAAACCACAGTTCTGCCCATTTCCACCTTTCTCCAGTTCCCATATTCAGTAAACTCCAGTGACTTCCTATTACTTCTAGGTTCAAGTATAAACTCCTCCATTTGGGTTTAAAGCTTTTCACATTTTTTCTTTTTTCCATTCTTTTTCCAGCTTTCTGACTCTCCTCCACCTACTTTACAGATCATTTCACACCGTGTATACTCTACTTCCCTTCTCTCTGTACTGGCTGTCCTTCACACCTGTTTTCCCTCCTCATCTCCGCTCTGTCTTTTACAAACCTGGGCTTTCTTTAAGCCTTAGCTAAGCACCACCTTCTACAGCATACTTTCCTGGTGCTGGCTACTAGAAGCTTGCCCTCTAAAGTTGCGTTTCTCCTACTCTGTATTTATCTTCTATGGATTTATTTATGTACATGTTGTATCCTTCATCAAAACAAAAGTTCAAGTACTGTATTTCCTTTGTATCTGCAGTCCTTGGCACAGGACCAGGCAAACAGTAAGAACTTGAAATGCTCATCCATTGATTGGGAAAAGGCCAGGAATACTAGGGTTGGAAAATTCTTCCCTAAACTCTATAATGTAATGATACTCTAGCACTTAAAACTCACAATAACATGGATGGTTTCTGTTTCAGTATTATCCAAGATCATATTATATTCCTTTATCTTCAATGTCATGTTTGACTCCTATCAGCTGATATGAATGTTAAGAATCATAAAAAGCTAACAGGATATTTTTTCAAGAATTTTGGGATAAAACAATACTTCAAAATCTTGGAAGAACATCACATTATGGTTAAGCGCATGAGCCTTTGGGATGGAGGAATAATCTCTGAGTCACAATAGTTCAAAGAAAAACCTTGTCCACTAGCCTATGTGCTTTAAGTTTTTTCATTTTTTCTTAGAACAAAAAGAATATAGCAAAGGAATTCTCATGCTATTAATATCATGGTTTCCATGTTTAAATAACAGTAAATTAGATATGTAAGTAATATTCTTTCAAATTCAAAGCACTGTAGAAATTAAGTCTTTTTATCAGTTAGATTATGTTCCTTCTTCTAACATTTCATTTTTTCACCATCACACGATTCATATTCATTAAAATTCCAAGGGCTCAGTAAATGTAATCCAGTTTCTAACAACCTCCTAAATCCATTTGACCTCACATTCAGAGCTATTTGAAAAGTGACTGTTTGCATATAAAATGTAATTTATATCCTCAATCTTCCCTAATTTTACTATAATTTATTTGTGAACACCAAAAGTTTGGTATTGCCCAAACCCTGCTAATTTTGCAGTCTTTCAAGATGAAGAAATGGGTAATTTAGGTTCTCAATGAGAACATACAACTTCCTATGTGGCTAGCTCTAGCTTCAACTTTTTGCACAATTTTTTAAAAAGAAAATATTAAGAGTAGAATAGACATTGTCTCCACCATTACTGTTACTCTGATTAATTACTAATCCGTCAATTTCTTCTCCCTTGTGATACTTCAAGGGAGATCTTTAGAATTTTATTTCATTGTTTTTTTGTTTTATTTTTTCTTCTCTATGGCCCTAATGCAGACTTCCAGACAAGAAAATACTTATATAGACCTTCTGCTACTTCTACAGAGGTAGGTACCAACTATCTGCTTTAAGGCTGTTTCGTGAGCCGTGTTAAGAAAACAAGAAATTTCATCTTTAACCCAATAAAACATATGGAAAGCATACCAAATAAACTTGGGACAGTAGACAAAATCCCAATGGTTTAGATATCAATAACTCTTGTAGAAATAAGTGAAGGAAAAAAAATTCTGGAGTTTAATTCTACCTTTGATGACCAATGACAAAGACTCCAAGAAAGTTACTTAACCTTGCCAAGCTTAAGTTTTTTCATTCTCCATTGTGATGACTGAGAAAACCACGTTAAGCAGATAGTTTGAATCCATTACCACCATTTAGATTTGAGGGATGGGGATGAAAGAGGGTAGTATCTACTCTGCATTCATGATTTCATTGGTAAAGAAAATTTAATCTACCAATACCGACCAGAAACTGCTCTGTAACTTATAGCCTTGGAGCACTGAGAGATGTTAAGTGACTTAATAAAAACCGAACAGTAAGACTGTATCAGGGAGAGGCCTTGAACTTGTCTTCCTGAGGCCAGCTCCTTACATCTCTATAATTAAAAGATTATAACAGAAAGATGCCCAGCTACAATACACATAAGCCTTTAAACTCTGAGAGGGGAACATTACATTTAGGTGAAACACAGCCAAAATGGGGATGATAAAGGAAAATAGCTATTAGTCATACAGGACTCCCACAAGAAGGAATTCTATTTATACCTGTGTAATCACACAACCTATATTTAACTGAGATCATTTCCTTTTCAAAAATTGGAAAACCCATCTGGAATGCTTCACCTGATCGTGGTTCCCTGTAGGCGGTCAATCTTCTTATTTAGCTCAGCAATGATGCTGTGGAGCTCTGTGATGCGTTCCTCGTAGCGCAAGGTCATTTGTTCCTGAACATCTTCATGTTCTTTCATGAGATGGGATTGTTCTCCCTAGCTCGGAGAAAGGAACCGTAGAAGAGAAGCACGAGTGAGTTGAGAATCTACTATGTCTCATCTGGTCATCTTGGTATGTGGTTTCATTCAATTTCTAGACTTAAGTCTTATCCAATACCAAATGGAAATGCCGAAGAGGCCAAAATCAAATCCAAATCTGATCAGATTTGGCTATTTTCCTATGGTACGATCATCAAAAGTCAAAATTCACATCATTTCACATTTGTCTAGAGTTCACTGTGGTTTTCCTGGTACACGAAACTCCCTCTTCCCAAGCAGACTGGCACTTTTCTGTGGCAGATAAATATCCAAGCTGCCTGGGGCACTGTGAAGTTAAGTGACTTATCCAGGCATACATATATTCAGTACATGCCAACCAAAGAACATGGACCCAGGTATTCTTAACTCTAAGAGAAGCTCTCTAAGTATTATAACTCTGTCTGTCAAAACTCTTTCTCTACCTTAAGATAACACAAATATATGTGTGTTCATCCTTCGTTGCTGAAGAAGACCATGCCAATTCCAGGGTTCAGGAAGACATTAGGAAGATAAAATACTTTTCTTTCACTTTCTGGCTGGTGGACATGTTTACTTCAAAACCTTACTGACAGTGGAACAGTGGAAAGAATGTTGGATCAGAAGTCACGATACCTGGGTTAGATTCCTGACTCAAGTGATTACTGTGTCAGCTAGGGTAGGTTACTTTATATTTCTAAGACTCAGTTTCCTCATCTGTAAAAAGGGGATAAAAATATTTGTGCCATTTACTACTCAGGTAGTGAAGAAAATACTTTGTAAAGCATAAAATAATGTTTCCCAGCCACAAATGTAAGGCAAATTTTTAACAGTTTGAAAAATTCACCAATACAGTTGAATTTGATTGCTTTATTCATGATTTGTTAAGTGACTAGATTTAATAAGCAAGGCCTTGTGTGAAGTGCTAAAGACATACTAACATCTTTCCAGGCAACGAGCCTGGCAGATTTAGTGCTTTAGCTGCCTCACATCTCTCCCCACTCCAATCCACCCTCCACTCAGCTGCCAAGAGGATTTCCTAAAGCGCACTTTGGCCCATAGAGACTTTTCTCTCCTCCAACTTCAGCAGCTCCCTGTACTTCTGGGTCAGATGTAACATCTTCCATTTGGTATTTATGTTTTTCATCATCTGGCCCCCTCATACCTTTCTAATCTTTTTACATCTATTTCTCCTCCTTTGTCCAGTGTAAGTGGCCTAAGACTCTCCATCTCTCATTTCTCTATCTTTGAATTCACTCCTCCCATGCCTGGAATGTTCTCCCCTGACACCTCTATTTCTTTCTTCCCTAGTTTACTTGAAGACTCAGCTGAAACCTCACTTTCTGCAGGTTTTTCCTCATCATCTCAGAGTCCAGAGCCTTCCCCTTTGACATTACCTCTCATTTATTCAGTATTTTGTGAATGCTTAGCTATTTACATTAGAATTTGAGTTCCTTTAGGGAAAAGGTTATTTGCTTTTCCTGTCTTGGTATCCTTAACGTTCAGCATAGTGGCTAGTACTAAGTATTAAATTAATATTTTTATCTGAATGAAATACTACATTCTCAAGTTTATAATCTTTCACTGCTTTTCTAACTTCCTAAACTTTTGCTTCTGCTTTCTTGATCACCTTGTAGGTAAGAGAATTTCTCAATAAAAGTGATCTGATCCAAGTAGATTAATGTGATACAAATGTGTGCTTTAAAAAATCCTTCAAGTTTCTACTAATGTTTATTAAGATATGTTTCAGTTCTAGAGATTCGAAACCAGGCAGGCAGCTTGCCTATCAGGTGTTCTGCCACAGCCCTTTGATGTCAGCCTTCGAGGGCTCCATGATCACCTGAGCTGTCTTTCCCACAGGATCATCTCAACCCAGACCTTTTACCAGGCCACAAAGATACTTTCAGTAATAGAAAAGTCATTAAAAAAAATTGGAAGACAATATTAGTACACAAAAAAAGTGATCAAAGGGAAAATAACTTTGGATCATATGACTACTTACAAAATTGTATATAAATATCTCAACATTTAATATATGCTACATTACATAGGTTTTATGTATAAATGTACATATATGTGTGTGTACACACACACACACACATATATATATATACACACACACATACATAAATATATGTATTTATGGGAAGAGAGACGGAGGGGGAAAGAGAGACAGAGAATCTAGTCTTCTGGGCTGCAACCAAACACACCAGACAGAAATAGCAGCCTCCTCTCCTAAAGCATCTCACTATTTCTACTCACCTCCCTTACCTGCCAGTGCTTTATTGGGACCATCTCTAATGAATACCCTTCCCTTCCCTCACGTATGCACTTGATCAACTACTACCTTTCTAAATGAATGATCTTCATAGTGTCAGCATCCACCCATGAGTGAAATAAAAGACAGTCCATGCACAAAACTATATTTTTTTATAAGGATCTTACATTAGCTGTAGGATATTTTTAGAGCAAGCAGAGATCTCTGATAAAGCATCAATGTCTGAAAAAGTGAGAGTTATGGGGCTTTTTCCTAAGCATTCCTAGGAATAATGTGCTGTGTTTTGGGCTATGGGTCATGCTGTTTAGTCTGTCTTATAAAGCAGTAAAAAAATTAATTCCCTTCTAAGAAGCAAGAATCTCTCAAGTGTGTCTGTGATAATTTCACCAATTTTCCTCACTTCCCCAAAGTTTTGGGGCAGTGATGGATAAAAAAGAAAAGGTATTTTCTACTGACTCTGTAAATAGTGGTATCTCTCTGATGAGTATAAATGGAATGATGGGAATTTCTTGATTCAGAAGGAAATCCAAAAAGATGAAGATTATTTGTACAGCTTCAGATGAGTGTGAGTTTGGAAAAGGATGTTATTTATTTTTATCATTTTATTACATGTGACAAATTACATGTAAATTGTGAAGCAAATTTCTCCAACAAAGGCCTCATTTCTCAAATATATAAAAGTAAAAACAATTACATGTAAAAATGATTTTCAACATTCTTTTTTTAAAAATGTGTCCCAGGGGCAAAGCCAAAAAATAGAATAAAATAAATGAATAAATATTACCAAAGATTACCAAAAAATAAATAAAATAAATTTAAAAACAGATGAATCAATAAATAAATATCAATCAAAGATCAATAAAATAAAAGCATGGACTTGCTAGAGCTCTCCGACCAAACAGTCAAATCTTGGAATAAAAAAAAAAAATGACTGTAAACAAATTCTGGAGCTGCAGAAGTCACAGAATGACAAGGTGAAGCAAATGTCCAGCCCAAGACAGCCTGGAAAGTTGACAGGAAGATCTATCTTGCCAGACTGGGAGCAGAGCGCAATCCAGCATGGGCTGCCCTGGCACAGACAGCACTTGGGCAGGCCTGCAGGAGTGGGAAGAGGCACCTGTGGTAACCTCCAGCCTTAAGACCCCCAAAACGCAAGGCCAATTTGGAAGGTCAGTGAAAGAAATGTGTCATACCTGTGTGAGAGAGTACAGTGCTCTATCTCCAGGCCCAGGGCTGTAGATGGGTTGGAGGAGCCTGTGGCAGCAGCAGGGGCAGCCATGGCTGTTTCTAGAGCTCTAGGCCACAGATTGCAGAGGGAACAAGAGGCTGACAGTACACCAACACCCCACTGGAAGCAGAGAACTCCCTTGACAAAGATCTCAAAAGCCAAGTAATTGGCTGGGGAAACAAGCCAAAACAGGAAAAAAATATCAACTCTAGAATCTTACTCTGATGGCAAGGAAGATCAAAACATACAACCAGAAGGAGACAACGAAGTCAAAGCTCCTACATCCAAAGCCTCCAAGAAAAATACGAATTGGTGTCAGGAAGCAGAAGAGCTCAAAAAGGATTTTGAAAATCAAGTAAGAGAAGTAGAGGAAAAAATGGGAAAAGAAATGAGAGTGATGCAAGAAAATCATGAAGAACGAGCCAATGCTTGTTAAAGAAAACACAAAAAAATGCTGAAGAAAATAACATCTTAAAAAATATACTAACATAAATGGCAAAAGAGATTCAAAAAGCCAATTAGAAGAATGCCTTAAAACGCAAAATTGGTCAAATGGAAAAAGAAGTCCAAAAGCTTGCTGAAGAAAATAATTCTTTAAAAATTAGAATGGAGCAGACAAAAGCTAATGACTTTACGAAAAATCAAGAAATTACAAAACAAAACCAAAGGAATGAAAAAATAGCAGACAATATGAAACATCTCATTGGAAAAACAAGTGACCTGAAAAATATATACAGGAGAGACAATTTAAAAATTATTGGACTACCTGAAAGCCATGATCAAAAAAAGAGCCCAGATACTATCTTTCAAGAAATTATCAAGGACAAAAGCCCTGATGTTCTAGAACCAGAGGGCAAAATAGATATTGAAAAAAAATTAACTGATCACCTCCTGAAAGAGAACCCAAAAGGAAAACTCCTAGGAATACTGCAGACAAATTCCAGAGCTCACAGTTCAAGGAGAAAATGTTGCAAGCAGCCAGAAAGAAAACAATTCAAGTACTGTGGAAACATAATCAGGATAACAGGAGATCTAGCAGCATTAAGAATTGGAGGTCTTGGAATATGATATTCCAAAGGTCAAAGGAACTAGGACTAAAACCAAGAATCACCTTACCCACTAAAACTGAGTATAATACTTCAGGGGAAAAAATGGACAGTCAATGAAGTAAAGGACTTTCAAGCATTCTTGATGAAAAACCAGAGTTGAATAGAAATCAGGCTTTCAAACACAAGAAGCAAGAGAAGCATGAAAAAGTAAATAGGAAAGAGAAATCCTAAAGCACTTTCTAAAGTTGAACCATTTACATTCCTACATGGAAAGATAATATTTGTAACTCTTGAGACTTTTCTCACTTTTAGGGTAGTTGGAGGGATTATATATGTAGACAGAGGGCACAGGGTGAGTTGCATATGAAGGGATGATATTTTTAAAAAATAAAATTAAGGGGTGAGAGAGGAATACATTGGGAGAAGGAGAAAGGGAGAAACAATGGGGTAAATTATCTTTCACATAAAGGAGATTAGAAAAAGCTTTTTCACTGGAGGGGAAGATGGAGGAGGAGAGAAGGAAAGAGTGAACCTTACTCTCATCACATTTGGCTCAAGGAAGGAATAATATGCACACTCAATTTGGTATGAAAACCTTTCTTACAGTATAGGAAAGTAAGGGAGAAGGGGATAAGTGGGGGTCAGGATGGATGACAGAAGAGGGGAAATTAGAAATAAACACTTTTGAGGAAGGACAAGGTCAAAAGAGAGAAGAGAATAAACAGGGGGCAGGGTAGGATGGAGGGAAATATAGTTTTTCACATCATGACTGTTACGGAAGTGTTCTGCATGGCTACACATGTATAACCTATATTGAATTGCTTGCTTTCTCAGTGGGGATGGGTGGGAAGGGAGGAAGGGAGAGTAGTTGGAACTCAAAGTTTTAAAAATGAATGTTAAGTTTTTACATGCAATTGGGATTAAAGACATATCGGCAATGGTGTATAGAAATCTACCTTGCCCTACAAGAAAATAGAGGGGAAGAGCATAAGAGAAGGAAGGGGTGTGATAGAAGGGAGGGCAGATTGGGGGAAGGGATAATCAGAATGCATGCTGTCTTGGGGTGGGGTAAGGGGAGAGATGGGGAGAAAATTTGGGACTCAAAATCTTGTGGAAGTGAATGCTGAAAACTAAAAATTAATTAATTCATTTTAAAAATGAATTCCAAATTCCAAATTTACTCTCTCCCCACACTTGAGAAGACAAGTAATTTAATATAACTCATACATGTGGAATCATGCAAAACATTTCCATATTAGTTATGCTGTAAAAGGAAACATAAACTCAAATAAAAAACCAAGAAAAATAAAGTTTTAAAAGTATGATTCAATCTGTATTCAGACTCCATCAGTTCTTTCTTGGGAAAAGGATAGCATTTAAAAGCCTTTCAATATTGTCTTGGATCTTTGGATTGCTGAGAATAGTTAAAGTCATCTTATAATATTGTGCAGTGCTCTCCTGGTTTTACTCATTTCACTTGCATCATTTCATCTAAGTCTTTCTGAGAATATCTGGCGCTGTTTCTTATATCACAATAGCACTCCATCACAATCATATACCACACAAAAAATAAATGCTCCTTATCCATCCTATGATATTCAGTTGGATGTTCTACCTGAGGATGAATCTTGGGCACAAGCAATGAAGATGAACAATAAATCTCAAATCTATATACATTGGCCTACATTGAATCTGGGAAAGAACAGTGCTTTTAAAGATCACAAGATGTTCTTCTCTGTGAGAGGACTAGGACTGTCCCTCTCTTTCACATGGGTAAACTAGTTTTGTTTCTTTTCCTGAAAGGTGACTGGTCAAGGGTGCTAAGGTTAGAGTTGCTCATTCCAGACACAATTTTCAGGTAGACTGTGGCCATAGATACAAGGCTTCCTGGCCAAAGGGCATAAAAGATCCACCTATTTGAAGTTAGGGCCATCAGTATATGAGGCCACAATGAGACACCACCCTTCTCCCCTGATGTTGACTAGTTGCATTTCCAAATGGAGAGGTCAGGAGTCAGGTTGAATCTAATCAAGTTAAGTGTTGCAGTATCCTTGCTAAATACCTTTTCTTGGCCATAGCTAAGCAAATTTGGAGTCATACCCCATTGTAATAGTAATAACTGGAAAATCTTTCCTATCACTAATAGGCCCATTAAGTTGCATGGAGCCTTTGTTGGGAGGAGTTTGCTGAAGGGGTGGAGCCGAACTGGGAGGAAATGAGTGAGCACAGTTGGGTCAGAGGGGAGAGGATGCAGGCAGGAAGTGCATGGCAAGGCTCATGTTCGTGAGTGTTTATGAGAAGGCCCTGGCTGAGATGGGGAGGCTTGGGAATGGCTTGACTCCCTGTGGTGATCATGTTTTTTAACTTCGTGGTCACCATGATGGATTTTGCTTTCTGGTTCTGAGATTTGGCTTTCTGGTGACTAAATAAATGTTTTTCTTCTGCCTTCTATATAGAGAGTTTTTTATATTTTGCAGCTGAGAACTATGCTGGCATATTCATAGTGCTGTGAACACTGCCTTGGCAATACACCCATCTATTACACCCTACAAAAAAAAATCTCAACACAATGATATTGACTGGTTATAAATCTTGAAATAGTGTATCTTTGAGAAAACAAAAGTTGTCCTTTATTCAGAGCAAAGATGAGATGTATATGGGGCATAAGAAAGTTATAAAATATGATAACCAACATTCAAGAGGTGATATAAGCAATGTATGACTGAAAAAGTAGAAATGTTTATCTCAGAAACATATGACATATGACATATGATTGGAAAAGTAGATGAGTTTATCCCAGAAATGTATTAACTGGAAAAGTAGATGAATGTATTAAGTAGTGAGACCTAGGGATAAAAGAAGTATAGCCTGGACATGTACTGGTACCCATGACATGTAATGACTTCATAGGGCAAAAAAGTGAGACTGAGTTGTGATTTCCATATAGATAACATGACAGATATACTAAATATTTATTTGTTTTTAATGGTTGTTATTATGTTCATCATAACTTTTTTTTCTTAAACACAATACTGGATGGAAGTCAAACGATCTGGATCCCAGCTGTCAAAAATATAGTATAATGCTGGAGACATTCTTCGTCCTCTGTACATCATTTTCTTTACTAGTAAAATGTTGAAGTCTGGCTTCCACTAGAAAGAATTCTTGAGCCATAAGATACTTACTAAGCTATGTGACAATGGACAAACCATTTAATGTCTCTGAACCTCAGTTTCCCTATTTGTAAAATGGTAACCAATAATTTCTGTAGTACCTACTTCTCAGAGTATTGTGAGGCACCAATGAGGTAATGCACATAAGGTACTTTGTAAATACAACACATAAATTGCTCCTATTGCATCTTGGACAAAATACATAATTCCGTTTGGCTGCCACCTTCCTTTTCAGATAATTCACACTCCTCATGAATATCAGCTCTCCTCTAAGAAAATTACCAAGCTTGCTGTTCCCTGTAAAAACATTGCACTGCCCTCCTCTGTCTTTGCATAGGGGACCTACCAACTATGGAAAATACTCCCATCTTACCTCAGTTTTCAAAGTACAGATCAAGTGCCACACTCTTATAGGAAATTTATACTCATTCTCTTGGTTGTTAGGGCTACTGCTCTAGAAATTACATTGTATTATTTTGTTTGTGTTATTTCCACCAGTAGAACATAGGTTCCTTGAAAGCACTGATGGCTTTGCCTTTATATGCTAGTGCCTAGCAGAACGCCTTTCCACATAGGTCCCCAATAAATAGTCATTTAATTGAACTGGCAAACCTTCAGCAGCTCTATGAATGCTAATTAAGATACATTTAAAACTCTGATTGTAAAATATAAACACTTTTCAGAAACATTCTCCATCACCCACCTGTGCCTTTGCTAATTTCTTTTCCAAGAGATCTCTTTCTCTTTCTGTTTGCTGTAGACGATTATTAAGCTCCACTATGTCTCCTTTCAGAGATGCCAGGGCTGCTAAATGGAGCTAAAAAAAAACAAAAACAAAAAAACACAAGGTTAGACCATAGTATGCCCCACTCCAAAATGTTTATGTTATTTTTTGCAGCAGTTAAAAAAAAAAAGCATTAGTGTATGCAGAAAAAACTAACCAGAGCTCTGGCTAAAGCTTTTCCCACACACAGGGCACTGGTAGGGCTTCTCCTGTATGAACCCTAAGGGAAGGGTTGAGATTGGTAGCCTCACTGAAGCATTTTCCACACTCTGGGAAGGTGTGGGACCTTTCTCCACAGTGATCTTTCTGATGGGAAGGGAGACTGCTGTAATCCCCAAAGCTGTCCCCACACTGAGGACAATGATATAGTCTCTTTCCAGTGTGGGTTTGTTGGTGGGTCAGAAGGTTGGACTTCAGACAAAAACTTTTCCCACAGTCAGCACAATGATAGGAAGTTCCTTGAGGAATGAATGCTTGCTAACTAGGTAACTAGGTCACATTGCAACTAGCATTCTTCATTAATATTAACTGACACACCGTAAAGGCAGAGATTGCCACCATTTTTGAACATGGGCTATATGATGGGAGTGACATGCTTACACATATTAAGGAGGGAACATGGGAGTGGAGTATAAAAAAGTTTGTAACCCAGAAGAAGCTGGGCCAATCCGGGGTCTGAAGGGAGAAATCTCGTTCAGCTAACTACTTAAAAGCCTTCTCCCTTCTGTCCTCAGTGCTCTCTTCTCCTGAAGAGGAGCACAGCCCACTTCTGGCCAGTAGTATCTATCCTTTGGACTCTCTCAATAAAAATTATCTTGATAATAAAATTCAGTGTCAGGCACGTTTCTAACAGTACAGTATAAGAAAGTACAGAGAAATGAGGAACCTAGATACTCCAGCTTTTTGACTCTCATAGGCTGTTAAGATCTTAGGGCAACACAGAATTAGCTGTTAAGATCTTAGGGCAACACAGAATTAGCTGTTAACTTTAGAAAACAAAATAAATGCATGATACATAACTTGTGGTTCTGTCATATTATCAAGCTGCCAGGCAAGTCAGATATTTTCAAGGAACTAATTTAAAAGGAAGAAAAGTTGATTCTAGAGAGGAATTTTTTGTGAAGAACCAATAGCTTTCTTTTGTTCTATATTGGAAGGTGTCTTCCCACTTCCTTTGAGATTTGAAAATCCATCTAACAACTTCCCCTGCCCAACTTTCATTTTTCAGGACCTAAGCTTCCATCTAAAGCTTGAGGGAACACCTGATATCCTAAAGTCATCATATAGTTTGACGAAAAACACTGCTATACAATTCAGACTTACTGGATGAGAAATTTCTGCCCTTTCAAAATAACTGTGACCGTGATGGAACCTCAGAGCTCAGAAATGTTCAGAATCACAACTCACTCATTCTTAATTTTTTGAAAACTAAACTTCATACACAGGAAATATTTTGGAATTACCTTTTCTGGAAGTTTTTCAGCAGACTGAAGTGGGTAACTTTTAGGACATTATAAGCCTCCTAGGATGCCAGGAAAAGAATCGTTTACCACCTATCTTCCTTTTTCTTTTCATGATCCAAACCAGATACAATTTTTTCTTAAAGCACTGTATCAATCCCACATCTTATGTGTAGGTAAGTGGGAGAGGTGAAGAGTAAGGAAGATATCTGCCAATGAAAATTCTGTACTATGACTATGGAAAGTGTCAGAAAAATTCTGATTAAACAAATGAAATTGATCTTCAAGGATATACGTAGTTTAAGAAACACTAAAGAGATTTTCTCTTCATATTGAAGAAAAATGCTCCATGTGAACCTGTTTCTTTTAATGTCATTCAACTGATAAAAATCTTATGATGATTTGAGTGAGGAAAAGAGGAAAAGCAAGACATTGGGAGTGAGATTAGGCTTTAAAAGACATTATTTACTGATACATTCCAATATTTAGAGTGCGTTCAACTCAATTAATTATACTACACAGCAAAACAACAAATCAATAGCTGATCTAAAAGCAGAGGAGTGTCCGTTTTAAAGAAGGAAAGGCAATATTTATGTCCTTCAAACAGTGCTCTGGCTGCTTGACAAAGGAGATGACTGGGTTTTAGAGAAAACTTTTTTTTTTAATGTGCATAAACTCTCAGAAAATTAACTATTCGGTATTCATTTCAGCCAAATGATCCTACAGGGTGGAGTAGAAGATGGCAGGATTTCCCTTTTCACACACAAATTCAGTCAAAATATATTCATTTAATATCAGATGCTATGACAGAATACCCATCTTATTTGAATCTCAAGAGAAGATGTAATATTTCCTAGGAAGAAGGATACAATGATAAAAAAGTATTTACCTTTAAGAATCAAAGGGATGCCAAGGACTTCCAACTATGTGTACCTGGCCTTGAGTTTCACTGAATAAAATCTTTGTGACCTCTTCTGACAAAGGGCAGATTTGAAAGTGGTAAGGAACAGAAGAGAATGAAAAAGAAGAACATATAGACAACCTTCCAATTCCATCTCCTTTTATTTTATCATTTAAAAAGCAAAGATTAGGCCCTACTGTCAAAGTAATACCATGTAAACTACCATGTGGCCAATAGGCTAGTCTAGCTTTTTCTCAAAATGTACCGAAAACATTCTTGAGACTAAATTGGTTCAGGCGATGAAGGGTCAGGCCACTGATATAGCTTCCTGGTGGCCAAAAACCTACCCTGTATGGCAGATATTATGGTGATACTGGAGGCACTAACTCTAAACAGAGTTATTGTAAGAAAAGCTTCAAGTGCTATTCAACTGTGCTATCATTATTATGACAAGTAGAGATGATCCAGGGTCTCGTTTTCTAACAGCTTTCTTGAGTTCACCGTCACAAGCAGTTCTGACAATACAGGAGAAATCAAAGTACATTAAGTTAATATTACCTTATCAAAACAGAATAAAGATCTGTTTCACAAATACACAGGAAGCACTGGAGTTTTTGGACTCCAGCCTCTAACTGGTTCACTTCACTCTCAATCTGGTCAGACAGAAAGACGGTTTCAGAGGGGTTAATAATACTTTATTCTAGGCTAGTCTTCTTAAAGGGAGCTGCTGATAATGGGAGCATCAACCCCTACAGCATTTCTTAACGACACCTCACTAGGGGCGGCACGAAGAGGGAGGCAACTACCCCTACATCTCAATGAGGATCAACTGAGACAGGCACAGCGTTTCAGCTTGTGCACTCCCTTAAATCCTTTCAAGCCGCAGTTGAGACCAGTATATGCATTCCTCTATGCATTACCCAAATCCCAAATGGGTTCCCCTACTTACTGATCAGTGTCCACCAGCTTTATAGGGCAACAGACAAAAAGGGTACTTACCAATACTGAGCTGACAGGTTAACTTTGGCAATATTGTCAATCTGTTCAAGCGTAGTAAATATCACATTATGTCATCCCGTATCTCATTGTGCAGTTGCACTAGGACTGTTTATCACTATGATTCTAGAAATTTCTATCTTGGATCCTTGCAGCTATTCTGGGACTTATATCTAATACCTGGAAACTTAGAGATTGCCATAGCAATCTATAAACCAAACTCTAAAAAGGACAACAAAAACCTCCTTACTTACAGGATCTATAATACTCAAGGTACTGTGGAGAATACCAATAAATATAAGACATGCTCCCTATCACTGAGGAGTTTACAACTTGAAGATCTGAGATATGTCTCATTCTAATAAGGGATGTTTTTTAGGAGGCAGTAATTCACCAATGATGAAAATAAGCTTTATGCTTCACCTATTTTCCATGACCACTATTAAGAATAATCAAGAGATGACACCATGTTCCTCACTTACAGGTTGCATCTTCCTTCCTCTCACAGAGTTACAAAGAAAGGCAGAGATAGGAATTGCTTCTGAAATTCGAAGTCAAGGAATACCTAAGTCATGCTGCGTGTATTCATCCTTTGTTGCCAAAGAAGACCATGCCATAAGAGAAATGATGATATGACTTGGCACTTGACTTTGTTCTGAGTGAGGGAGGGCTGTGCAGGTCACCAACTTCATTTCTCCTCCAGAGCCATCTGAATCCAGTGACCAGATATTCATCAGGATGACTGGAGATGACCCAGGATGAGGCAATTGGGGTTAAGTGACTTGTCCAGAGTCACACAGCTAGTGAGTGTCAAGTGTCTAAGGCGAGATTTGAACTCAGGTCCTCCTGACTCCTGCATTGGTGCTCTATCCACTGCACCACCTAGCTGCCCCTAAATCATACTATCATGAAAGCAATGAGGTAGCAGTATAGACAGGCATCACTACCAACAAAGACAAGGATTAAGATCAGCAACAAGGAATGGGGTTGGAGATTTGTGGTCAATTTTCAGATGACAGTGAACGTAAATCCCAGAGGGAGTGTTTTGTAAGCTAAGGGTTAGATCTCTATAAAAATCTTCATAGAATCTGAATTTAAAGGAACAACCTCATTAAAATCTGTTTCTGAGCATGAGTCCCCACTACAACATGCTTGTAAACTGGCCATCAAGCACTTGTTTGAGGGTCTACCCCTGCCATTTTTGGTTTGCTTTAAGTGTTGTAAAGTTTCTACTGACCATAAGCTTAAAACTGTCTCTCTCTACCTTTTCCCCATTGCTCCTCAGAGCACTTTCTGATTCCAAGCAGAGCAAAGGTAATCCATTATGTCCCTCCCAAACCTTTTCTTCACCAGAGTAAACATTCCCAGTTTTTTCAACTGATCTTCATATGGCATAATCCACAAACATTTCTATGTTTCAACTTTGCTCAGGCCATACTTGAACTTATCAAAGTCCTTCTTAAAATCTGGCACCCAGAATGGAACACATTACTCCAAACACAGTCTGACCAGTGTAATGAGGCTTGCGTTGTTGTGTTCATCCTTTGTTGCCAAAGAAGACCATGCCGTCAGAGAAATGATGCCATTACTTGCCCTTGACTTTACTTTGAGTGAGGCTACAATGAGGTTACTGCTAACCTAGACCGAGATCCTGTGCCTCTCGATGCAGTCTATGATTTCATTTTTTTCTGGGTGTGTTATACTCCTAATTTAGTCCTTTAAGCAGCTGGGTTTCCCTCAGGTTTGACAGAAGGACAGGCATCAGAAACACAGAGTTACATTGAAACTCTACTTTTTTCTTTCTTTTTTACCACTTAGAAATCTTTTGAGTGCATGGTTCTCCTCAAAAGCTAAGAAAATGATCAAAAACAGATACATCCTTGCTCTGTCAGATCTTTTTGTATGTCTCATTTATTTTAAGAGTCCACAGTATCTAAAACCCTGAAAGATGAGAATGTATGGAGGTCGGGATAGGATCTGAAATTTGCTTCCATTAAATCTTGCACAGCAGAGGTAGTCATAGATATAAATCAGAACCTGAAACTTAAGCCTCTGGAGGTAAAAGCAAGCAACAATTCCCTTGTCTATGCTGCCTCCCTCCACAATACTCTGTTTTTATGTCTTATTTCAGGCTCTATCTATAGATAAGCAATCAGCCAATTCAACGTTTTAAAAAATTCAGTTAGTTGCTATTGTAATGGAAATTGTTTTGAGTTTTTCACTTTTCAACTGGCAATACACTGTCGTATAGCCTGTAATGAACCAAATATCTATATAATTCTGGAAACAATGTGATTTTTGGGCTCTCTCTCAGATAGAGAAAAATGTCTTTCCTAGGTTTGGTCAGTTCCAGGGAATAAAAATTCAAGCTATTTCTAAAACATTCTGTAAAACATGAAAATCCAACTACACTGACAAATTAAATTCAAAGTCTGAGGACTATTTTCTTTAAAAAAAAAAAAAAAAACTGAGTCTTTGGCCTTTCCTAGTAATATAGTACTTACTGAGTAGATCAGAGTCCTAGTTCTGGGATCAGAAATCTTGAGTTCAAATCTGGCCTCAGACATTTACAAGTTATGTGACGGGATAAGTTACTTAATCACTGTCTGCCTCAGTTTAGTCAACTCTAATATGAGGATGATTATAACAGCACCTGTCTCCCAGGGTGGTTTTATCAAGTGAGTTAATATCCATGAGGTGCTTAGCAAAGTACCTGGCCCTTAATAAATGCTTCCCTCTTTTCTTCTTATCCTGCTGCCTTCCCTTCCTTCCATCTTTAAAATGTAAGTTAATTGGGAAGTTCCTTGTGTACACCTATTGGGCTTTTCAGCTCTTGCTTTTCCTTATTAAAATTGTTTGCTTTTATGTCTTTAGAATTTCATTCTTGAGTTTTTCTTATCCTTCCAACACTAATTTCCACTGTACAATTTTAGATCAAAGGATACAATTTTCTTGTGGTCGTGTTTGTCCTTCATTCTCAAAGAAGACCACGCCATCAGAGAAATTGACATGACTTGCACTTGACTTTGTTTTTAGTGAGGGAGGGCTGTGCAGGTCACCAGCCTCACTTTCTCCTCCTGAGCCATCTGGATCCAGTGACCAGATATTCATCAGGATGACTGGAGATGGCCCAGGATGCACTGGGAGACCTTGGGCCCTTTAGTCTAAGGCCTAATGGACAGATGGATATGCATATATGTGTGTGTATACATATGTATGGGTACATAATTATTTATTCCCAACTATTTTTAAATTATATATTGATTGTATGTGCATGTCTGTAGATATAAACACACAATCACAAACACTGCTATGAACTTGATTCAGAATTGAATAGGAGTAACAGATCAAGCTGAATCACAACTTGGAAACTGTACCATGTGCGCAATTATACTAAGTGGCCTGCTTCTAATAAAATTATTGTTTTAATACCCAAGTCCTTCAGGTGATTCTACATAACTGTGAATGACAGATATTATCAACTCTGAAGATAAAAATGGCAGCTGATTCAAGCAGAAAAATCCACGGTTGGAGTTACGTTATTTGTGCATGATTGACATCATGGACATGATAGATGGAAAAACATGTGGACCATGAAAAGAAAAGGTAGGTAACCTGAATCCAAGTAGGGCTCCGAGTATGTTGAAGGAACCTGAATAAGGCTTCTAATATGCTGAGAGGCAACATAGTATAGTATAAAGAAAACTGTAATTAAAGATAGAACCTGGATTCATATTTCATCTCTAACACTTATTAGCTTTAAAAGGCTAGAAAAGTCACCATTCCTCTAGGATTTGCTTTGCATATCTGTAAAACAGGGAAAATAATACCTATTGTACTCTATCTTTTAGGTTCTTTTCATATGGTGCAGTTTAGTGATGAAAAGCGCATAAAAAGTGTACTTTTTGTAAAGGAAAAGATTTAAATAAACTATGAAAGGACATAAGGCATTGCCACTGTTATGCATGAATATTTTGATGCCTGATATTTTAATAAAAATTGTAAAAATATATGTGTGGAAAACAGCTCTATAATAAGAAATAGGCTCTAGAATAAGAAATAGATTTTGGGATGGAAAATGAAATGTGCTATAAAAAGACTCAAATTCACCTTGTGAATTATGAGAAAGATTTTTTTTATGAGTACAAGAACAACTTAATATAAACCAAAGGACTTCATTTATTTATTTATTTTATTGAAAACTGGAAAAACATGAGCATAAAAAACTACAATTCAAGGACATGAGATGTGCTGAATGACACTGTTGGTAAGTTAAAACTGCAGTCCTCAGTTTATTTATATATATCTTTTTATGATTAAAGAGTGTGAAATTTTTAAATGAGAAATCACATGCATATTTGAAAACTGAAATATGATGAACACTTATTTTGGCCAGATGAATCTTTAGATATGACCATCTAATTCTTGTTCCTCAATACTTGACTTGGAACTTTAAAACCCCCATGAACTTCTAAGATCTTAGCTTTCTTATCAGTCATAATGAAACAAAGATTCTATATAGTTGCAAAATCAATAAAACTTAAGTGGAAATAGATTTCAAGGGCGGGATGAAAGAGAAAAGGTACAGCTAAAGACACAAAAACATTTTTCTTCCTTTCTCAGGAAGCAGTAACATTTCATAGATTCACTCCCTTATTAAGATAGCTCCCAGTTAATTGAGACAGCTGATGCAAGTGTCTACAACAGTGGAAAAACAAGTTCATTCTGAAGCTGATCACCCTTTTTCCTTTTAAAAATCCAGATATGCCCTTAAGAGATGGAAGAAAGGAAGGAAGTTGGAAAGAAGGAAGACATTTGTGATTATACTTGGGATTAGATTAGCATTTTCTTTTTCACATATTAGAATGAGAAAACAAATCAAATAAGTTAATACATGTTTACGTAAGCTATGTAAAGAGTGACACTGTAGGAATCCATGTCAAAAGCCACCTCAAGCATCTCACACCTGTGTTAAATTTTATAATGGTCAGATCACCAGCATTTTATTATAATTATATTTCACTAGATTATTATGAAGAGCACATGAAATGAAGTATGTGAAGTTTGCTGTAAAGCTATTTTTATAATAAATCATGGAGAATTGGAGAAACATATGAAAGATCTCATAGTCATGGGATGCTTGGGTGCCTGTGCTTGGACCCCAATTCCAAAATCACATTTCTCCCTAGCCTCAAAAGACTATCCGTGGTAGCTTTTCCCCAGCTCTAGAACAGCATGCCCTAGCAAAACATTTATCTCTCTTCCTGATACAGTAGTCAGTTGCACCTATAGAATTTATTAGTTTGAACTGGCTCTGGTCAATAAAGGTACTTACTAGTCATTGACCTATCATATGTATACTGGACCTCTCATTATGTGCATCCCAGACTTAGATATATGTATATATTCCCTTTGTTTATCTCATCTAACAAGACATTGGATGGAGAGCTGCCTGGGTATCTCTTAGCCAGCCCATTAGATGACTTAATTTCAGGCCCAAAACCACACCTCCCTATAGGCTCTCACACCCGGACTATTTCCCAGTGAACTCTGGGTAAAACACCTGGGTAGTATTCCTTTAAGAAATGACCACTCCTTAACCACTCCCTAATCCCACTCTGAATCACCTAATTAGCATATTTGGCACATGTTTTACTATAGATTAACCTATATAAACTTTAATTGTACCCCTCTAAGGTTGCAGGTTCCCTAAGAACTCTTGTCTGTTGAAAAGTATAACAAATAAATTTTTGCCACTTTGACTTCAAGAATGCTTGAGTCCATGAATTCATTCCAGACAACCCTATCCTCTACACTGGTCTTTGGAGAGTCCCTGAATCCCCACTTCAAACCCTGCAATTTCAACGGGAAAGCAAAGACAAATTGCCACCTGTACCATTAAAGGGAACATCCACATCAATGATACCATGCACTGATCAAAGAAACTGAATTTACTGACCCTGACTGGAGGAGTCTGACCCTGTCTGCACATATGCTTACCTATTGATTATTCTACAAGTCTGAGGAGGTCCTACTGAAATATAATAGTAAAGGAAAGAATAAAAATGGTAAAAATATGATAATAAAGAAGTAACTATGTTTAAAATAAAGATAAATACTACATATTTTCCTCTAGCATTTAATTAAGAACTTACTTAGAATCACAGTCTAGGAATCAATCATCTCACCCCACTTAAATTAGCCACTTTAACCAGGTGACAAACCTTTCACTGAATCAAACATTCAAAGATTTGAGATTGAGCAATGTTTGATCACTTTGGAAGATATAAAAGCCACTGAAGGAAAAAGTAACACTACATAGTAGGTTTGCTTGGATTGACTAGAGACTCAGTCACACCCTGTGGGCCTTGTATAAGAGAGTAAGGCATTTTGGAACTTGATTCTCAGTATCTGGAAATCTAGACAAGAAAATAGTATAGGTAAATTATTTGACTGGAGTGGACAAAATGAGCCTATGTCACTTGCTGTCCCCTCTCTCTCTCTCCAAAAAGAGAACTATGACCTTTGACCAGTTGGATGATTTGGTTTTCCCATCAGCATCCTCACTGGCATCCCTGAAACAACTGTGGAAGTGTCCGCTTTGGAAGCTGAGGCCAAGCTGGACATGCTAAGGAAAAGCAGCCTTAGGTATCCACAAGGAACTCAGCTGAAAGCCACACCACCCTAAGTGGAATGTCATGATGGCGCCACAGAGGCTATCCAAAAGGACTTCCATGTTCTAAGTTTGAGCCCACTTTCCTTGAATTCTCTCCATACTGGTCAGAGAGTGTGTCACAGACTTTTGGGGGCATGTTTTGTACTAATTAGTCTCACCATACTACCATAGTAAATATCTGTATTTGCAGATGGCAAATACGGGCCTCAGGTTGAAGACCTGGAGGGCTAAATTAACTGTGTAAGATAATAGTATGTTAACGATCAGGAGTGGAGAACCTGAGGCCTCAAGACCACACATGGCCCTTTAGGTCCTCAAGTGTGGCCCTCTGACTGAATCCAAACCTCACAGAACAAACCCCTTAATAAAAGGATGGATTTTAGTGTGTGTAAAATAGATTTTTGTTATTTCTTAGAATTCAGTTTCCCAGGATGCATAGTCATAACCATCTCTTGTTCCGAGATATCAGATATGAATTTCCACAATTATGGTTCAAAACATCACCATGCTTGCGCAGAGTAATATAATGGCAAATAATCTAAACATTTATGCTTAAATTATAAACAGCCACTGCGCAGTGAGATAGGGATGAGGTAATGCAAACTTGTGAGGCTACTGTCTGGTAGATTTCTTTTTCCCTTTGCTTTGATAGGAGGATTAAAAAGACATTCTCCCTGAAAAAAAAAAAATATTGAAGGGGGAAGAAGAGGGGAGTGTGATCTAGGCATTTTTACTGGCTATTAATACAGCACAACATATCTTCCGGTTTTGACAGGGACAGCCATGATCAAGAGAATATTGTTGCTTTTCAACTTAACACCAAACTGGAAGACATAGGGGTAGCTGGGGATTGGGGAGTGCTATAGAAGTTTGTCCTCCCATTATCAGCAATCCTCTTCTGAGAAAACTAGCCTAGAATAAAGTAAGATTATTAACCCCTTTGAAGCTGTTTTAGTATCTTTCCTGCCTGACCAGATCAGAAAGTGAACCTGTGCTAGCAGCCCTCCTGCGTGCTATGTTTAACTCTTACATTCTGCAAAATTTGGACTCAGTCAAAAGGCTACTCGCAAGGACCTATAAGGCCACATGTGGCCTTGAGACTGCTGGTTCCACACCTCTAGACCAAGCCAGGACTAAGAAACCAGGGATCTTAACTCTCAGTTCAGCCTTCTTTCTCTTCTATTACAAAATGCCCTGCTGAAACTGAAGAGCCCCCAAAATACCAAAAAAAATTAAAGGTAACCTCGAATTCCTGTGCCTCAGAGGCAGAGAATGTGAAACTCACCCAAGTAATCCCATTTAATTCACAGACATTTATTCATTAATTAGTGAAATAGGATAAAATCCATATTGTTCAAATAGTAAAGCAATCAAACACAATGCAGAGTTAGAACGCCCAGTGATGGCATCTGCTGGGTAGTATTACAAGAAAGTTCAGTTATAGTACGGCAACTTGAAAATCATTAAATAGCATTTACAGCAGTGCTCACTGAGTGGAAGTCTTTTCTTTGTTTTTTGGCTACTTCACACTAGCACAGACAGTAATATTTTCCTTTTTATTTTATAGAGAACTTTGCTGAAAGAGCAGCAAGCTCTAAATCAGTGTTGGATGAGATTCAGTGTTGCAGACTCATCAGTAGGCTATTACGATAATCAAGGCATGAGGGGATGAATGACTGAACTGGAGTGGAGACAACGTCAGAAGAGAGAAATGTTGCAATGGTGAAACTGACAAGCCTTGGCAATGACTTAGATATTGGAGGGGGAGAGGTGGAAAGAAAGCAAGGGATCCGAGATGACTCCTAGGCTGCCAATCTGAGGGAGGATGGTGTGTCCCTCTAAAGTAAAAGGAGAGGTAAGAGGTGAAGAGGATTTAAAGAGAAAGATAAAGAGTTTCAATGGGGATATATTGAGTTTAAAGCGTCTACTGAACATTCAATTAGAGATGTCTGAAAGGCAACTGGAGATGTAAGATTGGAGGTCAGCAGACAGGTAGGGCAGGAAAGGTAGATTTGAAAAACATGAGCATACAGATGGTCATTCCATCCATGGGTGCTAAAGAGATCACCAAACAAAGCAATATAGAAGAAGGGAAGGCTGAGGACTCCTGTAATTAGAGGGGATGATCTGTATGGGGGTCCAGCAAAGGACAAGAGAAGGAGAGCTCAACGAGGTAGGAAAAAATCAGGAGAAAGTGACATTGCAAAAGCCTAGACAAAAGAGTATTAAGGATTCAGAGAGGTCAAGAAGAATGACGACTGCAAAATGGCCACTGGATTTGGCAACTAAGAAATTATTAGTAACTTTGGAAAGAGTCATTTCAGTATAATAGTAAGGTCTGAAGCTAGACTGTAAGGGTCAAGAAAAAAGTAAGAGGAGAGAAAGTGGAGGCACTACCCTTTAGAGAAGTTTGGCCACAAAGGGCTGAAAAAATATAGAACAATGGTGAGCAGGGATGGGAGAACCAAGTGAGGGGTTTCTGAAAGTGGGATGGGCATGGGCATGTCTGTAAGACAGTAGGGAAGGAGCCAGTAGGTAAGAAGTGACTGAAAATAAACGAGAGTAAAGGTGACAGAGAAGGCAATATGTTGGAGGAGATAAGATGGAATGGGATCACCCCAAGAAGTAGAGGGGTTAACTTTGGTAAGGAATAAGACTACTTCATCATGTGAGACAGGGGTGAAAGACGAGATATCTGAATTATAGGAAATGAGGTTGAGGGAGGGAGTTCATGGTGAATGACCTCAAAACATGTGGTAAGTTCTCACCTGTGTGGATGGGAAGAGTCATAGAAGGTTTGAGGAAGGATAAAAGGTTTGGAAGAGCCATTGTGGAGAGTAGGATAGTGAGCTGATAAGGGAAGTATAAGAGGATTGCTCTAGCAACTGTGAGGGTTCAGTTGAGGTTGTGTAATAAATCCATAGTGGACCCAGTCTGACCATGTTACTGTCCTCATCCTATCCCACTCACTTTAAACGTCAATAACGTCCTATCATCTCTAGGTGATAGAGCATATATAAATGCCTTTGGCATTAAGAATTTCACATGGTGCTCCTCTCTTAAATTTCTAACCTTTTTATACATTATTCCCCTCCACACTGTATGGTCCAAACAAACTGACCTCCTTGCTCTCTCTTGTATGTGATACTCCGTTCCATCTCCCTCTTGGATCTTCAAACTAGCTATCTATAATACCTATAATGCTTTCCTTTCTCATTTCCTTTGCTTGGAATCTCTGGTCTCCTTCAAGAGTTAGCTTAATCATCATGTTCTGCACGAGGCTTTTCCTGTTCCATCACACCTTTCCCCAATACCTAGAAAACTAGCAAAGATGACAAAAGATGGGAGTAGTCAATATTTGAGGGGCTAAAGAAAGATAGGAACATAAGTATGCTATTGTTGGAGCTGTGAATAGGTACAACCATTAGAGAAAAAAATATAATTACGCCCCCCCAAAACCTAAAGTGTATAAACTAAAATGTCTATACCCTTTAATCAAGGGATCCCACTATCAAACATACATCAAGCAAGTCTTAGAAAAGTCTCATATATACCAAAATATTCATTTCATTATATTGTGATGCATGAATATAATGAATGGATGCCAAACAGGCTTTATTTGAATTTATGAATTACACATATATCTGCCTGGAGATCATAATTGTAAGAGTTACAAGAGATTACTTACATGTGATTTTGGTTTTATAATTTGCTAAAATTTACCTAATTTTTTTAGGGAGGAAGGGGCAACTTAAAAATAATCTCCAATCTATAAGAAATGAGAAATAAAAAGAATTTTGAGAAACATTGTAAGAACTGAAACATTCCAAAAAAGCAGAACCAGGAAACTAAGATACACAAGGATTATAACAATGAAAATGGAAATAACTATAAAATGAAAATGTGCATTCTGTGATTACAATGACCAAGCCAGGCAATGGAGATGAGTTAAGAAAATATACTTTCTTCCCTTTATTAAAGAGGTGAAGGGTGGTGGATGTGTTAATTAATTTTGTTAACCTGTTCCCCCACTTTCCTTTTATCTCTTTCCTACATGGAAAATAGTAATAGATAGGAATAGAAGAAGGAATAAATTCAGAAATTGTGATACTTAAAAGGGCATCAATAAAAATTTTTCAAAAATGAAAAGAATTGGTACTGGTTAAAAAAACTGAAGTTAGATGAGCAAAAGAAATTAAATAAGCAATCACACAACTGATAAACCTAAAAACTAGTAGAACAAGTCCCTTTCTGATAAAGAGCTGCTGGAGAAATTAGAAATAATTTTGGCAGAAATTAGAGTTAGATCACCATTTCATACCATATACCACAAGCCCAATGATACCTGAATATAAAAAGTTACATCCTTACCAAAAAATGCTAGAAGAGAACAAAAGGAAATTGAATTATTTTTGTTTGGTTTTTTTTACAAATATAACTGGGTAAAGAATTCTCAAATGAAGGATGGAAATCATAAAAGACAAAAAATTGATTACACAAAATGCAAAACCTTTTGTACAAATGAAATCAATTGGATAGAATAAAAGTAACTGTAGAGTGGGAAAATATTTATATTAGATATCGTCAATAAAAGTCTAATATCCTAATGTTGTGACAAAATATAAGCCTAAACCATTCTGTGGTAAGCTGTGAAAGGATATGAACAGTCTTCATCTGACTGGAATGGTGCAGCTATCATCCTGCCTAAATGTGAAACTTCTCAAGATCCTCTCCAGGCCTGTGAATCTACATTAACACACTCTATGAACAAGGATGTGAGATATTCCACTAAGCAACTACAGAAGGTATTTCTTTCAGGTGACAAAGTGACAGGAGACAGTGGAAAATGACTTAGGGCAGACTCAAAAGCCAGAGAACACAAAACAAGCAAAAAGCTTACGAACATAATTTATCCACAACCATACGTCATATCACATCCTTGTTCCCTGCTATATCACTAGACATTCTATTTTTGTATTTACAAACAGTACAAATGCATAGGAAACAAATACTGTCTTTCAGGACGTTGATTTAAAGTGACAGATATATAAATGAATGGTTCCCTTCTACAATTTTTATCTTCACTTTCATAACTCATTTTAGTGGTTCTTTTTTTGATATAATAATCCATGAAAATATTTATGCAACATAATTGGGACTTTAACTTGGCAATATTGAGTGCTAGAATGGGAAAAGTGAAGACACCATCATCTCTTCAGACTTGTCACTACAGGCCAGTGTCCTTAAAAAAAGGCTCGCTTCATATAAAATACTTAACACAGAACCACCAACTGACCCTTTAAGTAACTGTCTTCAGATAATCTGACTCAGAAGTTACTCAGTCCTATCTTTTAAAAAAAAAAACGCCTTCTCTCCTCTAATATTTTTCCAGAAAAGACATTCATGAGAGTAAATGTTACGTATTCCCTTCGGAAAATCACTAATGCAACAAGGAGAGGTTGCACAAGATGGTTTTCCTGCTTTATATCAATGACCCTAGGATCTATGAATTTTTACCTCTTATACATTTATATTGAGTTCTCTGCCTTCTCAGGTCTAACTCCCTGGGCTCTCAAACTAATATTCTAAAGCACAGATAGTCCTGACCAGCTCAGGCTTCTCTTCAATAAATATGAATTTCCTAAGATCAAATACACTCGTCTGTCTGGCATCTGAAGCCTTTCACAGTGTGGCTCCAACTTACCTTTCCACCCTTATTATGTATTATCCTCTTTCATTCACTTCTCCTATACTTACAGTGAACAAGTGGGGGGTGTCTAGAAAACAAAATGCCTCATTTCTTTAATAGCAGCAATTCAGACAGCAGGAGGGAACTCTGAAGACGGGAAAGTCAAAGGACACACACTGTTATGAGGAATGGCGTACATGATTTGGTTTCTGTTCTAATTTAACTTGTCTGCATTACCCAGCTTTAGTTCAGTTAAATACTCTTACTTTCCATGCCTCAATATGTACCTTTCAGGGTGTTATCAAGAGCAAACAAAGTATTTAAAATGTGCTTAACACAAAGCCTGGTACTATATAAATGCTTACTCCCTTCCCCTTCCCTCAAGTTCTTCTAGGTTAGAATCCTCAGACACACTTCATATTGGGAAAGATCCTCTGCAGAGACTTAGAAAATAAAGCCTACAGAAGGGAAAGGAAGAACAAACTTGAAAGAAAAAACTCGGATGATTCTTGTTGAAAATCAACGAGTTACCTGAGCCTGTATTTCTCTTTCCTTGTCAACGTCAAGGGCCAAGTTGGTGGAGTACAGAGGAGAACAAAGCCTGACCACAAGAGTCTCTGAAAAGAGGCACAGGAACCTGCATTCTGGTTATGAGGTCAAGACCAGGAAATCAAAAAGGTGTTTTTCTTCTTAATGATGTGCTGAATTCAAGAAAACAGGGATTTCTTACCAGTACGAGAGAAACAGAACGGCCACTGATTTGATGGGTACACAAAAGTCTAACATGTCCTTGTTATAGAATATATATATATATATATATTATATATATAAATAGAATGTCTTGTTTGAACTAGATCACATATACATAAAAACCACAGAAAATATTAGGAACTTCTCCAACCAGGCCTGTAGGAACATCAATTCCACTCCCATATCACTTTTTGATAATAGTGATACCTATCAGTAGACTATGAGCAACACAGCTGGCTGTGACAATGGGGCCCTCTCAAAGCTGTAAGGTGTTGGTAAGGAATATTGTGTCTTCAAGGACATCCACTTGTCAACATACTGTGGATAACTTACAAAGTGATACCATTTAGCAGTTGTTTTCGCTACAGGAACTCCAAGTTCAAAGAAGTTTTCTGCTCTATCCTTGAAGAGCAGTACACACCAAAGATGGCTCTCTCTTTTTCATCCAATTCTTTACCATTTAGCAATGGTAAAAGTGAAATGAAAAGTATATAAACTCAGGCTGGTTGACTACTAAATAGGGAAGGAAGGAAGGAAGGAAGGAAGGAAGGAAGGAAGGAAGGAAGGAAGGAAGGAAGGAAGGAAGGAAGGAAGGAAGGAAGGGGGAGGGAGGGAGGGAGGGAGGAAGGGAGGAAGGGAGGGAGGGGGGGGGAGGGAGGACAGACCTACCAGCAGTCTACATGTGCGCTAGTATGTGCTAGGTTCTATGCTCAGCACTTTACAAATATCTTATCTGACCCTCACAACAACCCTGGGAGGTAAGTGCTATCTATTATTATCCCCATTTTACAGTTGAGGAAACTGAGACAAATAAAGGTTAAGTGATTTTTAAGGCTCTCATAACTAATAAGTATCAATAATATCAATAATAAGAACTCAAACCATCTTGACCCCAGACCCAGTCCTCTATCCACGGTATCACCTAACTGCCTATGAAAAAGAGAATTAGGCAAAGAAAATCAAAACAAGTTCCTGTCTCTCTAGTTCCACCTTCAATAAGAAGAAAGTGAGTTGGATATTGTCAAGCCATAGGCATCTACACATCCTATTCCGGTGAGCCTCTAGTAAAACACTGTCTTTAACCTGGGTCCCTTTGCTGAACTCCCAAGAGGAGAAGGTACAGGTGGTATAGCCTACAACAAAAATGGCCACACTCACTGGAATGCCACAGTAGCTTGGGCAGCAGTCAGAGCAGTCTACACTACGAATAGAACTCTCTTCAGTAAGCTGAATTCTGAGCATGCTTAAATGGTCTACTGCAAAGGACATATTTCTCTTCATCAACTTCAGGATGGTTGCTAATGGTTTTGTAAATGGTCAGGCCGGTGTCAGTCTACTGACTTGATGATCAACCCTTCACCTGTCTGGTGAGCCTCCCAAGTGAGAAAGCATTGCCACCAAGCTCAACAGTTGGACATTCTATGTAACTCATGTCTCTTGCCCACAAGAAAGGGACCTTCTCAGAAGCACTGGGAAAGAGGACGCTGACTGGGCCTATGCAGCTGAAATAATCTCAATTGCACAGTTGATTTGTGCTCTCTTCTCGTGGTAAAGAGAAAACAAAGCAGTAATGGACCCATGAGATAATCAAGTCAAGTCAACAAAATATTAAGTTCCAGGCACTGTTCGTACTTATGCTAACACACTGCTATGTGCCATGCACTGTGTAAATACTGAGAATACAAAAGAAAAAAGATAATCCATATCTTTAAGCTTACATTCTAATGGAGGAAAACGACATATTAATAAGAAACTGAAGTGGGGGGAGGGTGGTCCTGAGAGTCTGGACTGCAGCCTGGAGAGGAATGAATATATATTTATTGTGGAAATTCTCCTTAAAATGGATGATCTGGGCTATAAAAATGTGCATACCCTTTGACCCAGCAATATCGCTTCTAGGGCCATATCCCACAGAGATCATAAAAATGGGAAAAGGACAAAAATGTACAAAAATATTTATAACAGCTCTTTTTGTGGTGGCCAAGAACTAGAAATTGAGGGGATGCCCATCAACTGCAGAATGGCTGAACAAGTTGTGGTATATGAATGTAATGGAATCCTATTGTGCTCTAAGAAATGACAAAAAGACAGACCAGAAAAACCTGGAAAGTCTTATACGAGCTGATGCTGACTAAAGGGAGCAGAACTGTAAGAACATACATACAGTCACAGTCACAATGTGTGAGAACTGTTTTTGATAGACTTAGCCCTTCTCAGCAATGCAAGGACCTAAAACATTTAAAAAGGACTCATGATGCAAAATACCATCCACATCCAGAGAAAGAGCCATGGAGTCAGAACACTGAATGAAGCAGACTCTTTTCTCTTTTGTTATGTTTTGTTTTATTTTTCTCATAGTTTCTCCCATTCATTATAATTCTTCTAGGCAACATGACTAATATGAAAATATGTTTAATAGGAACGTATATGTAGAGCATAAGATTGCATGCCATCTTAGGGAGGGACGGGGAGAAAATTTAAAACTTATGCAAGCGAATGTTGAAAACTGGCAACATATAAATTTTGGGGGGGAATGGATGATTTGGAAGCAACCACCCACTGGAGGGAAAAACTGAGGGGTAGAGGGTACTTCCATTGGGTAAAGTTCAGGGGTAGAGGAAGCTTCCAGGTTGAAGTGGTTTTCATAATACACTAGAGAAGGTCTGAACGGCAGCCTGTAACAAACAATCCACGGTGCTTTTGTAACCATAATATTTCATCTGTAAGACTGATTCTCCCAAAAATACATATTCTCCCAATATACAGAATAATACATATTCTCCCAACATCAACAGAGTTTGAAGCAAGAGCCTCAGGTAAACAAACCTTGACAGAAATTGTGAATAAACAGTGTCTCCCATCAGGCCAGAGGGGATTAGATGTTTCTTGGTGATATCAAAGACTGGTAGTTGTACTCCAACCACTAGCACAGTTCTTTGGGCAGTAAGGGATACTCCTGTCCACAGCGCTATTGTTCCCCCACAGGTAAATAGTGACAAAGTTGCCTATCCTTTCTCTTTAAATCATATTGCTCTGGGCCTGCTTTCTTATTTTCAAAACACCTTTTACCATGGCAATGGATGAGGGAATAATCCAGGAAGAATGCCACATAGGACATTTAACAGGAGGTTAAAAACCATCCTCTGGTTGGTCAGAAAAAAATTCTCTTCATGCTCCCATAAATTATTTCCTTATACGCTAAGACGCCTGGTGCGACACTGTAGGGGCAATACCAGAGTACAAAGTTTCCAGTCAGTCTTCTCTGCATATCTTTACTCATGCATGTGATCTTCCACAGTATCAAATTTCCTTAATTTTGATGTCATTTGTCTATCCCTGAATTTGGAGAGGTCTCTGCATCACCCAGGATGAATCAACCTAGGCCTGCAAAAACTGAAACTTGTCACATCTGATACCAGACATAAATTCCTCTGCCTAAGAAGTCTCACAATGGATGCAATCAGCACACTCCTAGTATTTGGACTATTTGGACCATTGCCATGATAAAGAGGCATCTAGTATATTCTGATGGGTGTGGATACCTATACAAGGTAGGTGATCACCCTAATGGTTAAGTCCATCACTAAAGTTCTAAAAAAGGACATCAACCTCTGGCTAGAATGAATACCCTGATTATAGCTCCAGTGACTATGGCACAGGTTTCTCCTATGCGCATTTTATAGCCCATATCATATATGAGCAGTAGGGATTGTGGAAAGATAGACCAGTGACTGCCTCAGGCAAGCTCTAAAAGCACAGGATACTAAGCAAAGTCTGAAAGACTAAGATGGCAGACTCCCAAGAGCAGTCTTTACCTTCAACACAGTAATACTAAGAAAGAGAGAGTCATCCCTCACTCGTCTCCTTGTATATCCACCACACAAGAGAAGGGGAAAACACACACATTACCAATACTGAAATTCAGTCGGGAGGACAGATGCTTCTGGATGCAAAAATCCTTAGCCATATGCCCCTCTTTACACACACACACACACACACACACACACACACACACACACACACACACCAACAAAGGAAGCGGAGTGGGGGGCAGAAGTGGATCTTTGTTTATAGTAGGTCCCACAAACACAAACCTAGACATCTTGAAACCTCCCAATAACCTTATTATAATCATTCTTGAAGGATGGGCATCTGGTTTCTCTCCTCAGAATTCAGCTAATTTTTTCCATAAGCACCCAACCTTCAGCTAGGGAAAGCGCAGGACACATGCAACTATTTAGGACATCGAGACTTGCACATAATCCTCCACCCTCAGAGGCAGGTGGAGCAATATTGTGAAAAACTGCAGGGGATAGTTAAGTTCCTGGCACCGGGGATAGACAATACTCTGTGGATAATGAAAAAAGAAGAGGAGAGGTACAGATTATAGGAACAGGAAGGCACCAGTCCCAGTCACGAGTTCTGTTTGAGTCTCCTCTGCTTTTGTCTTCGTATAGCAACACAGACTGGACTTACACACTATAGAAACTGACTGAGATACTTCCTTCTGATAGCTGCCTTGATTTTCCTGATTGGTGACCTCTCCTATTGCCTCTCTACTGGAGACTACACCTTCACATTACTAGAACGAAGGGCATTGCATTGAAGATTATGATACTCCTGTGACAATTTTGGTCTGGGCTCTTTAGAGGGATCTGTCTTAAAACCAGAATGTACTAGTGAGACTGATCCAGCTGGGAACCTTATAGCCTAAACGTCTCCCTTCTCCTCCAACCCCAATGGACAGATCCAAGGTTTCCACTTAGCACCATCTAGGGTTCACCTCTTCCCACTCAAAAGAAGCATTTAACATGGAAGTTTTGACTCCTTAATGGAAAGTCAAACCAATAGGTTGGCAACTTGATGGCAAATGAACCATCTCCTATGGGGTGGAAAGTTTTAGATATGATTGCAGATATTTTAACAGCACCTTTAAAAAAGTGCTTGATGCTTAGTCCCAAATGTTTTGAACAGGCAGAGGCTTCCCCTAATCGTGTAGGTACGCCCCTCCTCAGATATTAGTTTTAATGCAAAGTCTCAATTCTGGCAAGAACCTAATGGAAATGTATCTCTTTGATGTCATAGCCTTCCCTGCCCCCCTCACTAGTCCCTATTGAGGACTGTACCCCCAATATCCAGACCAGGCCATTTACCACACACAAGAGCCCCCTGAATCTAAACATACTGGTCTACATGGGGTCCTTAAGAGTTATCTTTGGAGTGGGGAAGGATATGACACATTGTATTCCACAGATTTCTCAGGGTCTTCCTACTGAGAAACTGAAAACTGATATCCTGCTTTATTTTGCTTTATTTTAATAAGGCTTAGTAAATTAATTATGTATTATTAATCAATTCATTATGTATGGTAGATGCCTGTTGCTTGGCAACAGACTCATGCAGGCATATGACTACTCCTTGGCCTTTCTGTAACTATACCACTTATTATGTGTGTTTGAACTCCCTTAAGTATGTAACTCTATTGTGTGAATTTGGTGACCATGGGGGAAGACGAATCTACTTGGTTATAGGATGGATGTTTGCCCACCATGAGACTTTCCAGAGGATGTTTATGGAAGGGTTAAAGAAATTCCCTCCTCTGACATTCACCTGAACTCTGTCTTAAGGAGTCAGCCAAGCATATGCCAATTCTCTATTTCTGTGGCAGATCAATCAGCCTTAGTTTGGCTTGTATCACAAGATTATTTTTGGTACTTCTACCCTTTTAGCTATATTAAAAGAACTACTCTGTCATATGGATCCTTGGCTACTGAGGAGTCTTTGATGCTTTTTATCAGCAATTGCTAGCCTTGCTAATAAATTGATCATGCTCAGAACTTTGTGTCTCAGTTTCTCTTTATCACATATTTTAATTGTGGTAATGCGTGATTCAGAACAGTCACTGTAGCCCTCATAGCTGATGAAACTGAAAAGGCAAGTACTCAGGAAAGAAGCCTTAAATTCCCCAGTTCTAATGGTTTTTAACCATAGCAATACCCTAGATTATCTGCTAGCTCGTGAAGGTGGCATCTTGTACCCTGCAACACTTTCTGTTGCTTTTGGTGGAGAATGTCAGAAAAATATTAGGAAACAAGCCACACGGCTAAGACTAAACAAATAGAGCCATAAGATGTGTCCTCCTACTCCAAGCTAAATTCTGGAGGGGGCAGGGGTGGCTCAGAGGTCTTCACCATCAGAGCTGCCTTAATCCTTATCTTAAATGTCATAATGTTCATGTTGGTACAGTATGTCCTGTGATGGATGGAACAGACACTACCTCATTCATTTGATGTCTCATTAGTCGTGGTGAATCACCTTGATGGTAAGGCTTATGCTGAAAGTGGGTGAAGATAGTGGGTTTGGGGGACGGGAGTAGAAAGAACAGCCAGATTAGTCTGTACTTGGGCTGTCTCCTGCTACACAACTTTGGCAAACTTACTGTTTAATCTACACCCAGTTCTAGTTAGAACTGATTGCTGAAATTCTCTAGCAAGCTTGCTGAGGTGACAGTTTTATTTATACCTTTTTCATCCTGAATAAAACTTCCTGGTTAATTTTTAGAGACACATCTCCTCCACTTTTGCTACTACTGGAACATGATGTCTGGCCCTCACAGGTGATGTTACAGCTGCCACGGCAGACCATTTATCTGAAAATCCTAAAATCTAGAGCCCCAGTGGCTCTGTGCCTTTGTTTGGAGGGCATATCCCACTCTTCTAGGCAAATACCTACAGTACGCTGCCCTGTGAGACCATACGAGATGCCATTTGTGACCATCTCCAACCACATCTATTCACACATTCTTGTCCTGTGCTTTTAAAATAAAATTCTAACCCAGAGTAGAGTTCATTCACTTGAACTGTCTTAAATCTGTATGATTTGTTTATCCTGAGAAAAGCAGTTAAAGCAGCTTTTATTTTCTCTTAGGACAAAGCTCAACACCAGCTCATTAGACAAGGCACAGAAATGGGTAGTGATAGTGTTGCAAAAATAGAAAAAAAATTAATATAAATGAAAAACTCACTGACCTTGGTTCATATTGACCTTGTAATATATCAAAACGCATTTTTTTTTCAGACAAGCTGATGAAGTTCCTAGTGGAGTATCCTAGAAATCCGTACTTGGCCCAGAGCTTTTATCCAAACGTTGATTAAAAATGTTAAACAGCACAGGGCCAAGGATAGATCCTTGGGATATTTTGCTGGTTATTTCCTGTCACAGCCTTTGAACCATTAACAGCTGCTCTTTGAATTGAACCAGTGAGTTAGCATGATCTATTCTTTCTCTTCTTTTTTATGGCTAACGATACATAACATTTATGTAGTGCTTAAATGTCTGTAGAGCATTTCACATATATTATCTCATATGGTCTTCACAACAACCCTGAAAAAAAATCCTGTTATTATCTCTATTTTACATATGAGGAAACTGAGGCTGAGAAAACTTAAGTAAGTTACCCAGGGTCACACAGTTAGTATGTCTTTGAGGCAGGATTAGAACTCTGGTCTTATTGACTCAAGACAAGCACCTTCCCCTACCCACTGTGCCACCTCATTGGCTAGGTATCACTCTGTCTGAAAAGTATCTGAAGGTTTTCATGGACTGAGATGGGAAAGAAGAGTGATATATGATGAATTTATGCAATTTAAGAATTTAAGAATAAAAAATATCAAAATTTATTTTGAAAAAGTTTCACTTTGAAGGAAAAAAAGGTACATTTGTAATAACTCATCAAGGCATGTATATGAAAAAGGGCTATTCCAAAAGGAAGCCATCAAGAAATTTAAGAAAGACAGGGAGAGAGAAGCTTAGTTCTGAATGAGTACTGTTCAATAAACACCATTAACAAGTGATATACATTTGCCTTCATAATGATTATGACTGAGTTTAGAAGTCAGCTTAACTCAGTTTGATATGATATAAATAATGCCAATAAAATTTCAGTCCACATGACTCGGTAAATGAGGTAAATCTCACTCCTTAAAGCAATTTTCACAGTAGAATTACCAGGGATGATGACAACTATTTGCTTGTTTCAGTAATAAAGTCCTCTGAAACAAAACTGGGCAAGTCTCTCAACTCTGCTTCAGGTCCTCATTTGTAAAATGAACTGGAGAAGGAAATGGAAAGCCAGTCCAATATTGCTCTACAGTATACAATGTTCTCCTGGTTCTGCTCGCTTCCTTTGCATAAGTTCATGAAAAACAAGGTTTTTTCCTGCAAGTTTCTTACTCATCGTTTCTTATAGCACAATAGTATTCCATCACAATCATACACCCCAATTTGTTCAGCCATTTCCCAATTAATGGATATCCCTTTCAATTTCCAATTCTTTGCCGCCACCAAAAGAGGTGCTATGAATATTTTTGTATACATGGGTTCTTCTCCTTTTTCTTTAATCTCTTTCGGGTAGAACTAGTAGCAGTATTGCAGAATCAAATGGGAGAGTCAAATGCAAGCACTGTCATGAAAACCTATAAAGGCAAGAGTACCTAGGACAGAGGGATGGGCAGCGTCAAAGTGTGCAGAGGTCCAGAAGGATAAGGTGTTGAAGATGGAGAAACTTGGGCATGTTTGCAGGTGGAAGGAAAGAAACCAGTAGTACATATTTCTATCATCAAACGATCTCATAAGAGTAATATAAATTCTTTAATATGGTACCAGTTAAGTCTAGTAAAACAGAGTCCAAAAACCAAACAAACTCTTGAACGCAAGAATCTGCAATTCTCATTACCTTCTTTTCAATCTCATTCAGGCCACTAGAGCCCCTTTATGTACATAGGCTTGTCCTTTTAGCCTTCATTGACAACGCTACTGTAAATCTATGCACTGTTCAGGAAATAAATCTTGGACTGTGCTATCCCTATAGGAGCATTAATCTTTAAAAGAGCAAAACATAACACTCTTAATGCTCCTCCTCTTCCTCTGCTTTAAGTAGGGCAAATATTTTGCTCATGCTAATTGTCTCGACAGCGGAGAATCTGCACTGCTATAATCTATTTTCTGCTTAGCACTAGGAACATTTGTCTTCTGAGATACTGTTAGAGGCAAGTCCCTTAGCCAGCAACACTCAGCACTCTAAGTGACTGCCTGCTAGATTTCTTTTTCCCTTTCTTTTAACAGGAGGATTAAAAGAACATTCTCCCTGAAAAAAAAAAATATATATATATATATATATATATATATATATATATATATTGAAGGGGGAAGAAGAGGAGAGTGGGATACAGGCATTTCCACTGACTGTTAAAATATCACTGCATATTTTCCATTTCTGACAGGAACCACCACACTCAAGAGAATCTTGCTGATTTTCAACCTAACAGCCAAACTGGAAGCTCTAGGTATGTTATAAGCGTATGCCACATAGATTCAAAATACAAATAGTAATTAATTCTTATAGAATAAGGACTGACAGAATATACTCTGCCTGAAGTGTATGCTTTAAAAGGATCCACATGGGACACAATGAAAACTACTAAATTGGACTCAGAAGACTAGGATTTAAATCTTGAATCTGACAATTGGAATTTTGGTGACCTTAATAAAAGTCACTAACTCTGGAGCTCAGTTTCCTCATCTGTAAAATGAGAGGATTAAATGAACTCTAAGGTTCCTTTTAGCTTTAAACTTTTGATTCTACATGAATATTGTTCGTTTCTAAAATCCAGATTCTAAGGAATCCAAAAGTGACTTCATACACTTAGTTCACCAGTGATGTCCCTGGTGAAGTCAAGGAAATGAAAGCTTGACCAGATACCCTCCAAAGATTATAAATGTTGCTAATAACCCTCTACTACTCCTACCTATTTATCCTGGAGATTGTTATGATCCATTTTTACTAGCTATTTGTTGCCCTCCAAAAGTGAGATGATAAATCTTAAGTAAACTCATCTGCCTAAAGCCACTGTCTTTGATCTGTTTTTCCTTTTAGTGTCCTACTCTGTTAATTATACAAATTCAGTTTCTCAGAGCAGTATCTTGAGCTCATTAGAGGTATGGTATTAAAGTTATCTGATGAAAAAATAAATACAAATTTACTTAATTTATTAGAAAGACCCACATATTTAACTGCAAATGACTGTCCCACAAGTAGTAATAGCTTGGGATAACAGCTGGATCTTACCCTTCCTTCCGTATTATTGAAATTACAACTAAAGAAAAGGAAGAGTAATTAGTTACCAAGTATTATTGTCTTGCTGGTAGTAAACTAAATATTTTTTATGAAAAATTCCTACTGGAAAGGAAAGATAAGGCGTCTCCTTTCCTCCCAAGACTTTGCTCTGTGAGAACCACACATGTGTTTAAGTTTCTTAGCAAACTAGCATCATTCAGAATTCCAACATTAGCAGCTACAGATGTGTGCTATCATTTAAAGAGAAACTGAACTTAACAATCATTGTCTGCTTAATGTAAGTTGTAAAGATCTCTTTCAAACCTCTGGTTCCTATTGAAAGAAAATTTTCCGCAACTCTGCTTCACTTAATATAATGTAATCGTGTAAAGTTTTAAATGTGGAAATGTAACAGTTCATGTTGCTATTTCTTCTTTTTTTAAACTGCTCTGTTATTTCTTTATAATAGGTGAACCACTTGCATTGTCAAGAAAGGAACAGTTGATTGGCTGCGTGTGCCTCTGGAGTTTTTTAATCAGTGGAAGAAATTTAGTGGAAGTCCAGCTTTAGTGAAACACTCAAGCTTTAGGAGCTTTGGTTTCCAGAATTCCTTAAGTACGCAGGCTCTTATGCCATTAGCAAGGGGCTGCAAGGTCAGGGGAAAGAATGAGCCCAAAAGGAGTGTATACTGCTAACCCATCTCCCTTTTTCCACGACCATGTCATTGGAGAGACTGGAACAGGAGAAAGCAATGCATCTTACGGGAAGCACTGAGAACTATGTTAAGAATAAATAGGACAGACAGACAAATACAAAAAGAAGGCACACCCAAGGGATGAAGCAGTTTATGGCAAGGGGCTTTGAACCAGAAAAGAATGATAGCTATGAACTCAAGAAGGTATTCCCAGTAATCAGCAGCTGGGAGTTACTCCTTTGCCACACGAATTCTCTGTATGTGTGATTCATCAGTATTGTACTCTATACTTAGAGCCCATGATTTGGGTGTGCTCGTGAAAGTGTGTCCCCGACTAGGGTGTAGGGGAGAGATTTCTAACAATTACTGTTACTATGCCATCTCAGCAAATTCTTTTACTAAAAGCTAACTGAGACTACTAGCTAACAGTGAATAGGAAATACACAAGCTGGAGCTCATTAGCATGAGTACTAGAAACTCCATCAGTTCCAAGGTTATCTCTAGAACACACACAGAGTAGTAAAAACCACCCTCTGAGGCCTTGGCCTGCCCATGTGAGTGGAAGTTCTGGAAGTAGACCCAAAGGAGATGTTAAACTATGTTTATGCAATTTATGTAGACAAAATGATTACGACCCATTAAAATCATATCTTATAAAGCCACCAATAATTTAGACAACCAAAAAACAAACTTGCTCTTAGAAGTTCTTTTATGTGAGGAACTTGGGTCATCAAGCAGAAGTTTTTATGGATCTGTTGTTATTAAAAAAAGGGCACAGTTTGCATATGTAAGTTCTCATTTGTTTTCAATGAACATATTAGAAATTTTGGACCAATTCTAACCATTAAACAAGCTATCAAGAACAGATTCAGAATACCTCAACTACAACTGGTTAATATGCAAGCAATTTTTTTTCTGACCTATATTTCCTTTTGCTCTCTCTAGGAGGGAAGGTTTTTTAAAATTAATATTTATAAGGCAATTAAATAAGGACATCAAGAAAATAATGATAAAAAGAGACTCGGAAACACTGAGTGATTTATCCCAGTTTGTAATCCTTGTCTGGAACTCTAGTGAATTATCATGCCTACCTAGCTACAAAATTAAGGTTAAATGAAAAGGAAGAACATTCAAGATTCCTTTAGTGCCAAACTGCATGGAGGTCTAAGGACTATAAAATTAGGACCTAACTCCCAAGGTGTTCTTAGGCATCTAACCAAAACCCAAAGGGTTCGGACAGTTCACTCATCATGAAAGACTTGCCGCCCCCTCCCCTTCTGCCATTGATGAGTTCCTCCTGGATCCTCCATTTTGGGGGGAGAGGAGAGGGAAGAAGGAGAAGTAAGGTGGGAGGAAGGAGAAGTAAGGGGAGGGGAAGGAGAAGTAAGCGGGGGAAGGAGAAGTAAGGGGAAGGGGAAGGAAAAGTAAGGGGGGTGGAGAAGCAAAGCTAAACTATTTTCAGTCTCCTTCCAGCCCTATCCCCACACCCTACATTCATTGCCTTCTCTTTCATAGCTTCCTTTCCAAATTCCTAGTTCCTTTTTCGTGTTTTGTCTTTTCCCATTAAAAGACAACCTTCTTGACCACAAGGACTGTCTTTTCTTTTTACTTTTATTTGTATCCACAATATTTAGAACAATGATTGACTCATGGTAAGTATTTAATAAATGATGTTTCTTTTCTTCCTTCTCAATTTTTAAAATTTCAAACTACAAAATCACTACACCCAGTCCTGATAAGAAAATGTAAAAAGTGACAATGAATCATTTTTCCTGCCCAGATCACCTGAGAGAGAGAAACTGAGTCTGAGGACACTGGAGAATTCCAGAAAAGATCCTCCCAAATTCCTTCTATGAAACAAATATAATCTTGATACATAAATCAGGGAGAGTCGAAAAAGACATTGATTCAACTATGTTAAATAAAATATTAGTAAGAAGGCTATAGCAACATATAAATATAAATATCATATACTATAATCAGTTTGGACTTATACAGCAATCTACATTGATTGAATATTAGGAAAGCTATAAATATAATTGACCATATTAATGTCAAGAACAACAAAAATCATATCAATCAATTCAGAAAAAGCTTCTGACAAGATGCAATACAGAGTCCTTTGCACACAACAACAACCCTGAAAACATAGGGAAAGTGGATCTTACACACCAAACTCTTAGAGTCAGACATTGCTACTAGAAAAACCATAGCTTTGATTATATGGACCTTTGTGGGCAAGGTGATATCTCTATACCTGACCAAATGAAATTAATGCATCTAAAACTGGAAGAGAAGAAACTATGCCAAAAAAATAAAATCTTTGCAGCAAATTTCTTTGATAAAGGTTTGCATTGTTAAGCTACATAGGAAACTGATGCCAATTTGTAAGAATAAGATTCCTCAAAATGGCCAAAGGATGTGAAGATGTAGTTTCCATTTAAAAAAATCTAATTTATCAAAAACCATGCAAAATAAAGCTTTAAATACTCAATATTATAAAAATGCAAATTAAAATAACTCTAAGGCTCCATCCTATACCCATCAGACTTGAAAAGTTGACAAAAAGGGAAAAAGACAAATGCTGGAGGAGCCATGGAAAAATACATACACACATTACTGAATGGTTGCTGAAGCTAATTGGTCTAGTCATTCTAGAAGACAATGTGAAACTATGTCCAAAAAGTTATTAAACTGTGTGTGCATGTTCTTTGACCAAGTGATACCACTTACAGGTCTACACTTCAAAGAAATCAAAGAAAGGGAAAATGAACCCGCATGCACAAAATATTTATAAGAGTTTTTTTGCGGGGGAAAGTGGCAACAAAGAACAGGAATTAAGAGAATTGCCCATTGGTTGGAGAATGGTTGAAGAAGTTAGGGCATATAAAATGTGATGGTGTGTGGATGTTATAGTAATATTGATGTGTTGATGTTATGATGTAAGAAATTGTGAAGGGGACAGTTTCAGAGAAACATAAGATTTGCATAAAGCAGAACCAGTGAAACAATTTATACAACAAGAACAATATTTTAAAATAACTTTGAAAGCCTTAAGACCTCTGATCAACACAATGACTAACCATGATTGCAGAGATGCAGGACAAAACATCTTATCTACCTCCTGACAGTGACAGAATGATTTGAATATATTTTTAGACATGGACAATGCAAAAATCTGTTTTTCTTGACCATGTATGTTTGTTATTGGGGGTAGGGTGAGGCACAGTGGGAGAGAGAGAAAGGAAAAGCTACACCCATGAGTGCACTACTCTAAATTTGAGGACTGCTCTAAATTCTTCCTATGGATGCTATCTGTATTTGTGAAAGAGTGAGCCTTGGATTTTAGAGGGGAATATTTTATAGCTACTGTTTTTTTACTGTACCATCTTACTTATCTTTGCTTAACGAGCTAATGGAGTCTCCTGGCTAACGATTAATGGGAAACACATAAGTAGGAACTTGTGAGCTGTATGGAATAGTTCTGACAAAGGTGACTGTCACTTTTCTATGGATCCAATCCATGAATGGTTGTGAAAGTACAAGTTGGAGGAGTTTAATGCTAATTTAAATGGGAAGATCTTCCCCTGATTAATAGGCTCATGTGACCTGCATAAATCACATGAAAGCCTAAGCTACATGTGGTGGCAGGAGCTTGCTAAATGGGTGGAACAGGAAAGGTGGAGAAGAGCTGGAAAGAAGTGAATGAGAGCACTGAGGAAGGAGAGAGAGGGCACAAGCAAGCAGGATTGTGAGTGTTGGTTTGCGGGGAGGCTTGGGAATGGCTTTATCCCCTACAGTGATAATATGTGTTGACTTTTTGGTTACTATGACTGACTTGGCTTTCTGGTTTGGGGATTTGGCTTTCTCCTCTATGGAGAGTCTGTTATACATTGTGATTCCAAACTACACCAGCATTTTCATAGTTGGCTTCGGTGCTGTGAACATTGCCTGGGCAATACAACGAGTAATTCAAAGTGCGTATTATTTTGTATTATTTATATTGGATCATAGGATCACACATATAGAAGTAGAAGGGATATTAGACTTCTAAGTTCAACCATCTCATTTTAAATATAAGTAAATTGTTATCCAAACAGTTTAAGTGATTTGTCCAAAATCATGTAATAGGAAGTCCAAGGACCAAATGTCTTCCTGTTACATCAGGCCTACACAACATACGGCCCGCAGGTTGCTTATGGCCCACCAAAAGATTTCAGGCAGCTAGCCAAAAAGTAGGTGTGATACTGCACACTCTCCTGTTTGTCAAGAGACCTGCAGCAACCAATCATCATCAGTCCACCTCTAGTCTTGCCTATCTGCAGCCCAAAGATGTTTAGCCCATTTTACTTTTGGCCCCAGCTACTGCCAAGTTTTGCTGGTGTGTGTTATACCATACTGACTCCTGATTTTTCTATACAGAATGGAATGTCTGGGATGAGAAAGGATTCTCTTCCTATCACCTAAAAGATAAAAAAGGTCTTCATTACAGCTTAGCCATACACAGCCTGAGAGTCAGAAGAATAATTTTTGAGTCCAGGTGTTACCATTTCTTAGGTGTGTCTTTCACTTTGAATTAATTCCCAAATTTCTCATCTATGAAATGAGACTCAAATTATAAATACTGAATTTGGAATAATATTTACATTACTACCTCAGACTCTTTACAATGATCAGATAAGAAGATAACGTGAAAGTGCTTTGTATTATCATGTATTTGTCCTTCATTGTCAAAGAAGACCATGCCATCAGAGAAATGATGACATAACTTGCACTTGACCTTGTTTTGAGTGAGGGAGGGCTGTGCAGGTCACCAGCCTCACTTCCCCTCCAGAGCCATCTGAATCCAGTGACCAGATATTATTCATCAGGATGACTGGAGATGACCCAGGATGAGGCAATTGGGGTTAAGTGACTTGCCCAAGGTCACACAGCTAGTGAGTGTCAAGTGTCTGAGGTGATATTTGAACTCAGGTCCTCCTGACTCCCTGGTGCTCTATCCACTGCACCACCTAGCTGCCCCACTTTATATCATTAAACTACTATAAAAGATAAACTAACAAAGAATAACCACAATTAGAAACAACTATATGATTTATGAAGAAGCATACTGACATGAAAATAGATAGGCCTCAGAGTCAGTAAGACCCGGTTTTAAATCCTGCATCTGACTAACACATATTAACAGTGCAATCAAGGTCAACTTGTTCTTCAGTCAACTAAGGTATAAGTGGAAGGTCTTTTCAAGTTACTGATTCTGTAAACCAATTAAAACACGTGCGAATAAAAAATAATCTTTATTTGACACATTATATGAGATTCAAATCAAATTCTAAATACTGGAAAAAACGCAATTTTCTACAGCACTCTTTGCTGTTTGTATGTTTGTAACAAACTCCATAGTTGTTATAGGGTTAGTATTAATTGATTTGCTGGTTCAGCAAAAAAACAAAGAAACCATAAGAAAACAAGGAAGAAGTGGCTATTATGTAAATCCTGTCTTAAAGACATCATTGCGTAAATGGGTTCTGACTAGGGTCCTACCATCCTTCCAGTCACTTAGATTCAATCTCAGAGTCTTTCTTGACTTTTCTCTCCCGTCTCCCAGATCCCCTGGAGTCAATTAGTAGCTATGTACTGTCTCTCTACCTCCACAACACCCTTTTCTCCAATCCCATGACCACCCTGCTAATTCAAGCCTACATTCTCATTTTTAAAAATTATATTTATTTTATTTTTAACTTATTAACTAAAACAAACATTTTCATAACACGGAATAAAAAAGGATGATCGCACATAAAATTGCAAATCTATTATGTAGAACTTGCTGGTCCTTTTAAATATGTAAATTTATTTCTTTCTTCCCTCCCCCTGCCCTACGAATGACTACAACTAGAAATAAATATGTGTGTATGCGTATACATACATATACATACGCATACACACACACACACACACACACACACATAAAATCGTTCTATACATAGTCCTATTTATCAGTTCTTTCTCTGGAGACAGCATCTTCCTTCAGTCACTCAGCTGATCTTAAAACAATATTGCTGTTAGTGTATACAATATTCCCTTAGTTCTGCTTATTTTGCTTTTCATTATTTCATGCAAGGCTATCCATGTTTGTATAAAATCAATGATCTCCTCATTTCTTATAGCACAGTAGTTTTCCATCATGATCATACACTACATAGTTGGTTGGTCTCCTTGACCAGTTTCCTTCTTTGACATATCCTCTCCTTGACCAGTTTCCTTCTTTGACATATCCTCCACAAAGCTACCTCACAGTCCTAAGCGCAGCGATGACCGTATCAGAATCCTGCTCACAAATCTCCTGCCCCTATTTTCAAATACCAACTCCTCTCCTTGGTACGGAAAGTTCTTCCCAATGGGGCTCCACTCTAGCAGACACATTATATATTACATCCTCCACCCCACATACCAGACCCATGACATTCCATCTCCTATCTCTGTGCCTGCACACAGGCTGTCTCCAATGATTCCTTAGTTGTTATCATCCATCCCACCCCAGCTCTGGCCTGCCAGACACTGCATGTTTATTTTTCATATTTATTTACATCAGAAGTAAGCTGGACCCAGCTAAAACTGCTGGCCGATGAGTAAGTTCTCATTGAGTAAGGCTTGATGTATTGTTTTATTGGTTGTCACTCTAGACTAAAGAAAGGGATGGAAAGAAAAGTTGAAAATGCCAATTAAACTTTAAAGGGAGAGAAGGATTGCTAAACATTTATCAATGCTCCTCTGCTATTATATGACTGTGTTATACCTCCCCTCCTCCCACCCCCATTTTCCCATTAGAACCCAAACTCAAGGATGACTATCTCTCACTTTTGCATTTCTATCCCCAGTGTATAATAAATGTCCAATGATTAATTTGACCTCTCCATGCCCCCTCTTTGAAGCTATAAGTTACAGATGAGTAGGCCATGTCCACAATAGAGAATTTCCACACTGGGAGTTCCCTAGACATTAAATTATGGTTTGAAAACCTTTCCACCCCATTCCCTGTGCTTTTTTCAAGGGGTCTGGAAGATGCTGGCAAGGGCTACTACCTTTGATTATCTCAAGGTCAGCCTAAAAGAACTACATTTGGACAGGCAGAGGTGAGGGAGAGAAGTCTTCAGAAATTGTCATAGATTTCAGTTAAATCTAAGCTAAGAAGAGAATTTGAATAGTAAGAGCTGTTATACACATGACACTTATCCCAAAGTTAAACATCTAGCAACCTCAGACATCTAGTGGTTTTCAATAGGGAGATAGGGGAAACTGTCGATATAGGAAGATGGAATTTTTTTGACTGGCAAAAATGTAGCACTGAAGTATTCGGGCTTTGCTGCTAACAAACTTGTACAACAAAGACAGGAATTCACGAGATGAATGAATACGGACCTTACTCCCTTAGCTTCAGTTCTGCTCTGGTTCAAATTGCTTTGCAGTTAAGACAGCATCTTGTAGTTGCTGGTTTGTCATTTATTTTCGATTGAGAGTCAAAGGAACCAAAATCTCACAAAAATGGGGAGCGAAAGGAAGAACTAATACACAAGAACCCGTTAAAGACAGGAAGGCCAACAGAGCCATAACAGCACGGATAAACAGATACCAGTGGATCAACTTCACTTGCAGAAAATCAAGGAAAAGGCTTGGTGAGAACAGCAGGATATAACCTGAAAGAATCAGGAATCCTATGTTACAACAGTATGTTATTCCTGCACACATATTCCTATGCGTCTTCATATCATGTACTCCAATGATCATGTGTAGAGTTGGGGGAGACTATGTTCTAAGTTTTAGGGGAGAAAGCTCTATTGCCAATATTACTATGCTGTTTCATTAAGTGCCTCTGCTTTCAATGAAGTGTCCTCAGGCTATTTAAAGATAAGGGAAACACATCAGTGGGAGTTCATGGAGCTCCCAAACTTTCATTGACATATGGTTCCCAAATGAATAAGTTGCCATTATCATCAGTCAAACCTACTTTTCTTTGCTTTTCCCATTGAGCAAAATATACACTCAATGATACTGACATATCTTACTTTTTGAAGAATTTCTATTATTAAATACATTGACATAATTCAATTTTTGTAATAGGATCAATGAGTGAATCATCCTAAGACTAATCATCCTATATTTTATTTGTGTTATAGTTTTCAAAATGTATAGAATTTTCAGTGGGTTATAATTTTAGTCAAAAGCTAATTGTGCAGATACTGTTATTTTACCTTCTGTACAGCCTCTAATATCGCTAGTAATATACGTTACTCTGGTCATTTATTCTGATCATTCCTATAGCAGCCGAAAGCATATTAGGAAAAATAAATGTATCTGCCCAGAGAAAATATTGATCCTTTCCAAATGAGTAAGTTAACACAGACATGTGCCAACTCTAAGAAACTTAAAACAATTGGTTTCACACAACTGAGGGGTAGTAACTTAATGCAAATCTCTAGGCAACCAAACCCTGTCTCAGATTCATTCCTAAGGTATAGTGACTAGAATTTCTCCCAGTAAAGGAAGACTAATAGCCACTATACTCAGCTAACAAAAGCCAATGTATTCTGCCTAACATTAGGTTTGAGCCAGATCCCATTATCCCAAACCAAGACATAAACAAGCCCCACCAAGTACCAATGCTCTAGGTAGTAGACATAGAAAGACTTATCCATTATTTATACTTAAGAAAGGGATTCAGATGGGAATTGACATTACAGTTACAGTATGTTAGTTGCAGCTTGTACACCTTTCCCATGAGCCTTTTCAGAACTCTAGCCTTTTCAGAACACCCTATTTCTATACGTTAAAGTCATGTGACTTGATGCTACCATAAAAAAGAACCAGTTGACAAAATATAGTCTTCCTCTCAGTTTAAAAATGATAACACTAGAACCTAAAAAATATTATTTGGTACATGCTCTTTTCACAGTAGGTATAAAAAAATAAACACTCATTGTACTGTACAATAACATGTTTGGGGGTTTATATGTCTTTTTATGAGATTAGAGAGCAAGGAACCATTTCAGTTTACATCTTTGGTCTAACATTGAGCCAGTCACCAAGTTAGGGACAGGTATAGAAAAGGGACAATTAATTTCACTTGTTTGGGGAACTCCTTGGTGAGTAAACACCATTAACCAATGCAGGTCTGTACCTTCTTTGCAACTCACAGTCTTTGAGAGTTTCCTAGAGTATAGGAATCCTATGACTCAACCAAGGTCACAAGCCATATGTCAGAGGTAGGTCTTAAACCCAGGTCTCTCTTATCAGCTCCTGTCCTCTATGTAATGCTATGCTACTTAATCAAGCTCCAAGCATGCTCCAAGCCTCATCAAGGTTTTAGTTTCCATTAACTTCAGAGTATCAACCATCTCAATGATGGGCAATGATGGAGAAAGAAAAAGTAACGATTAATGGGCAATTGCCTATGTTCTTTCTCCATAGGCATGTGGTATAGAAATCAAGTTGATACAATGGGAAAAAAAAACGGGTATGGGTAGTATTACTAGTTCTCATAATTGAGGATGCAAATTGCATATAACATGGAGGAAGGAGTACACCTCAATTTTAATTGAACACATGGTCACATACACAGAAAAAGTAAAAACAGAGAAGAACATTTAAGAAGGAGAGAAGCACTGGGGAGAAAATAGTCACAAGTAAAATAAACTTCAACTTTAGACACTAATAATGAGAAGATTTAAAAAAAAAAAAGAAAGCATAAGAACCAGAAATAGGGGCTTGGGCTTGGGGAAGAGAGAAGAATCAGAAGAACAGGAACAAGTCATTTCAATTGCAGATTATTTGTATTGAACACAATCCTTCTTCTCCATCCCTTTTCTTCTTTGTAAAAAGACAGCAGGAGGAAAAGAGAGAGAGAGAGAGAGAGAGAGAGAGAGAGAGAGAGAGAGAGAGAGAGAGAGAGAGTGTGTGTGTGTGTGTGTGTGTGTATGAAGTTATGATGGGGGGATATAATCAACATTTATAATCACAAACATGAATGATCTGAACTTATCCATAAAGTAGAAGAGAGTAATACTGAATTGAAAGCAAAATCCAACAATATGCTGTCTATAAGAAACACTTTTGGATAATAAAAGTTCTTACAGGTAAAATGAGGGACAGAAGAAGCATTTATTATGATTCAAGAACAATTTTAAATGCTAGGATAGCATTCATAATATTGAACAAAGCAATAGTAAAAGGAATTTTAAAAAAGACAGGCAGAGGCTAGGCATGGGTCTGGGGTATGGGGGTCTATGCCTTTAGTTCCTGCTACTGAGGAAGCTGAGGATGATGAATTGTGTAAATTCAGGAATTCTGAGCTAATGTGGAGCTAAAATCAATTAGATGTCCTCACTAAATATGGCATCAATACAGTGAGCCAAGGGAAAGGATGCCAGAATGTCTAATGGGGGTGAATAGGTTCAGGTGGGAAAAACAGAACGGGTAGAATTTCCATGCCAATCAACATTGGGCCCAAGTCTTTGAGTGACCATTGCACTTTCAGTTTGAGTTAGATAAGTAGACACAGAGGGAGACAGAAAGAATAGGGGCAAAGAGAGACAGACACAAGTAGAGAAATTACATATGATCAAAAGCACCAGAGATGAGTAAATAATAACAGTGTTTAATATATATGTACCTAATGACATAACATTTAAATACCAAAAATTAAAAAAAAACAACACTATAATAGTTGGGATCCTATATATACCCCTTTAAGACCTAAACAAATCCAAAAAATAAAAAAAAAGATAAGAAAGAAGTAAGGAGAGAGAGAGAGAGACAGAGAGAGAGAGACAGAGAGAGAGAGAGAGAGAGAGAGAGAGAGAGAGAGAGAGAGAGAGAGAGGAGTTAGAGATGTGGAAACTTTTTAAACTAATGTTTTAAAAGTTAGATAAGAGAGATGGATGACACTTATTGAATCAGAACCTTAAAAAGTAAATATCAATCTCAAGTGCTAAGGAATAAAAATGTAACAGAGAAATGTAGAAAACTTAAACATTTCTTGCTGATCACAATGCAAAAAGAATTATACTTCAATAAAAGTGATTAGAACAAAAAAATTCTGCAAGTGACTAGAAGAAAAACCTTTAACTATAAAAGAAAGGAAATGTGAATAACACAAGATTATTCTTCAGAATACACTGACCGGAAACTGTAGGAAGAAATGGAATAATGCTTTCCTAAAAAGGCATTAAAGATGTTGCCCATGGTGACCTACTTGGGAAATCTGAGCCTACACATTAATGAAAAAAGACTGACATTCAATAAATAAAAGTATTGGGAACATTCCTAGAAAGAAAATTAGACCTGAAGAAAGTAATTGCTTCTGCAAAACCTTAGACAACAGAAAAATAAGACATGTAAACAAATACAGCAATAACAAAAACAAATAACAGAGAGAACATTAAGAGTTTTCTTTCTAAATGCACACAAGGAGAAAAGAAGGCAAATGGAAATAATGGTGGGAAAAGATACATGAAATATCATGGAATAAACTTCACAGCACCCTATCTACAAGTGAATCAATGTCTTTTGGGAGGTCAAAATGTCAAAATAGGAGAATGTAAAAAGGGAAGTGGAAGAAGAAGTTAGCGGAGAACATGTGACGTACCTTAATCAAGTCAAAGTTTAAGAACAGAGGGAAAATTACTCCTTTGGTCTCTCAGGGACAGGAGAAACTATGGGAGTATAGGTGAGGAGGAAAAACGTAAAGTTATTTTTTATTCTTTTTTTGAGACCTGTTTGTCCTTTAACAACTAATCCTTTGGGAAATGGCTTTGGGTCATACATTTGTATAAATTGCATATATATCTTAGATATCAGACTCTCATTGGGGAGGTTTATGTCACACTATTCTTCTTGTGAGCACCCCCTTCTCCCCAATTATCCAGGTAACCAGAAGGACTGTATGAGGACTGGCTATATTGGCTTGACATACCAACAATCCTTTATGGTAATAGATTAAAGCTATCTGGACCTGCAGAAAATCAGCAACTCTGAAGCCAATTAAGTTTACACCAGCTTTGAAGCAGACTTTGAGCCATTTGGTGGCTTAAGGACTTTCTAGAGACATCCTTATCTGCAGACTGCCTGTTTCACATCCCATGATCTTACTTCTATGCTCAAGCATTGAACTGCCAGGCTAACTTGTATATCAAAGGGCCTCATATCTCACACCTGGGATTCGTTACTCCCCCTCCTGGATCTCCTCATCCTTGAGAACAGGTACTATTTCCGCCTTCCTCCCCAAATTCCCTGTCTCCTTTTCTTTGAAAAGTATAAATAATGTTATCTTTCCAACTAGGCCTTGAATATGTCAGAAAAGACACTATTCCAGCTTGCAAGTTTATTTTCAGGCAATAAATGCATCTGTGTAAACTGTAATGAGATCCTAGGTCATTCTAGGTTCCCATTTTTGAGCCTGGGGTTCCTTTGGTTTAACAGTTCATGGGGGTTTCTCTTTAACAACCTTAATAAACAGTTTACCTTCTTATCTTGGCTGCATTGTTTTTGTTTGTGCAAAAACTTTTCAATTTTATGTAATCAAAATTATTTATTTTGTCTTTTGGGACCTCCTATATCTTTCTAGTCATTTTTGCCAAGAACAGATGGAATAACAATTAAAGAAATATTTTAAATTGTTTGAAAATCACAAGTACCCTGTTTTTAGAAGTGTACTGAGATCAAAGCAATACTTCCTAGTATTAGAGAATTTAGAGAATTAGAGAGTATTAGAGAAGTAAATGATCCCTAGAGAAAACATTCAGGTAAGAATGATCAACTGCGTTCTTCTAGATAGACTCGTTTACTCTGCGAAACAAAGAAACATCAAATTTCCTTAGAGATAAAGATAGGAAAGGGTCTCAATGCTACTACAATTCGTCAACAAATTCAGTGTTAATTAGGGGGCAGATGGTACAATTTGTGAGAAACAGAGGCCCAGTGAACATATCTAAGGTAGTGGGAAATAGGTACCACTAAACTTAACAGATATTTCATTTTTCAAATGTCACTAAGTAGGAGTCTGCTGACCACTTATGTATCCATGTTCCTGATTTCTTCATATAGTCAGTATAGATGTCAGAATTATTAACTGTTTGGGACAAGGTGTTCTATCTGTATTATCCTCTGAAAATGGCTACCAAGTCATCTCTGGCAATTACGCCAGTAGCATCTTATGTTTCAAGAGCCCTTACTAAATGCTTGTAATCCACTCAGCTTTACAGTCAGCAATTCATAACTTGTTTATGTAATATCAGTTAGGACTCTCCCACTTAAAAAATGTCACTCTGTTTTCTGTACACTGTACTAATCATTTTTTTTTTAATTTACCTTGTCCTTGAACATCAGGCAAGATGGAACACGATCCAAACTGAGCCTGCAGGATAATACGGTTTGGCTCCATCCACTTTCACTGGGAAGTATTTCACCCCAGATAAATGACAACAAATAATTGTATATGGTTGAAAAATGAGAGGAAGATAAGGTAACGAGAGGAAACAGAGGAGTGAGGAGTCTTTATTAAACTCCATTTGATTTAAAAGAAAGTCCGTCAAAGCTTTTCACTTTGACCCTCTGCATCCTAAAGTCTCATTATGGTCTATGTCAGGAAGAATGACAAAGAAAATAAAGCCAAAGAATATAGAAGTGGAGTAATGTGTTTTCTGATTTCTTTTCAATATGACAGTTAAGGTGACAGAAACTAATTCTAGAGTATCAAGTGAAACACACAAAAAGAAACCTAATGGCATACTATCCATTTCAGATGGCACAGAGTCTTTTATAAACACAAATTCAACGCTATCATTGTGTTGAACTAAATAAATACCATCAATGATAGGTACTTGGAGCTACTTAGATAAGTAGCTAGGTAAAAGACTTAATGTGCAAGAGGCATTTAAGAGACATCAGTACAAAAGTAAAGCCAGGAAGGTTTCTGACTCTAAGAAAAGATTCAGGGTATGCTTGTAATATAGCCTTATGAGAATACTAGAGTTGAGCTAAAGTAGAGAAAAAAAAGATTCCCATCAATTCCTGTTATGAGAGAAATATGGCCCTAAAACTCAAGAGCAGGGAAATATAAAGCAGAGAAGAAAACAATATCTCTAATGCCTATCAATAGGAAAATACTGAATAAAATATAAGCAAAGAGGCCATATTAAGATATTTTAAAATATCATACACTAAAATTTGGGAAATGGCTCTTATTTTTGTAAATGACTCAGTTCCTTTATAGCTTTGGTTTTTTCATGAGAAATATTTAAAAATTCTCTATTTCATTAAAGCTCCTTTTTTTCCTTGTAGGATTGTTCCCATTTTTCTGGATGACTTATTTGTTACAGAGCTTTATATTTTGACTTTTGGAATATCTTTTTCCATATTCATTCCCCACTCCTCTAAGGTGATAGCTGCTAAATCTTACATGACCCTGAGAGTTCTTCTCAATTCTCTCCTCCACAGCTCTCATTTTTAAAATATCTTTTTGCAATTCTTACATCATTTCTTCAAAGAATTCTAATTGCTCTTAGGGGCAAGCTGTGTTTCTTTATGATTCTAATCATGAATGTCTTGCATTCTTCTCCTCCAGGTTTGAGTCACTGTCATTGCTAACATAAAAAATCTCTTTTTAATTGTCTTGTCATTTTTATGGCTGAGATTTCAGAAATTGAGTTCTAGTACTCCACTACTCTGAGGATAACATCAAACTGAGAACATTTCCTTAATCTCAGTGGTCTTTCTTTAGGCCTTCATCACAGACACAAAAGTTCTCTCCTGCAATTATCCTCACAGAAAGCCCTTGCCTTTGGAGGGGGTCTTTTTTTTAACCATTAGAGTTGAGCTTGACTCCTCTGTTGGGAGAGAACTAGTTGATACCTTTTCCTTGAGGGTGAGAGAAAGAGGGAAGTGGAGGTCTTTTCCTTCTCCGTCAGCCCTAGTGGAGACATTTTCTTTTCCTTCACACAGGATTTGCTTTTCCCCTTCTGTTCAGTGTTCCAGCCATGTCCAACTCTTCATGACCTTGTCATGCTCATTCGCATGAGCATACTAATACCGTCCATTGGGTTTTCCGTAAATAGACTGGAGTAGTTTGCATTTTTTTCTCCCACGGACTGCATCACAGCTAGTAAGGGTGTGGGGTCATACCAGATTTTTTTAAATCTGTCAATTTCACTTTAGCCTCTCAGTATATTTCTTCCTTCTAAGTAGCTGCAGCTTTTAGAGCAAAGTCTTTCATTTTCATTTTCTTCTTACAAGGATTTCTTTCAGCAAGCGTCTGAAATTTTTCATACCTAAGGAATCTGGATCATATTTACGGCTTATTCATATAGTAATAAGGTTGTTTTATGATGAGATAAAGCTGAATTAATTTCCAATTTTGTCCAAAACTTCCCAATCATATCTTCAAAAGAGTGATGAAATATTTCTCCTACCTAATGTCAGAAAAGTTATGGATTAGAGGTAAAAAGTGAAATGCATTCTTAGGCTTGGCCAATATGTAGACGCTTTTTTCTTAAGTATACATATTTGTTAAAAAGGAGTTCTGTTATTCAAGGCAGATAAGTGACACTAGGTTAATGAGTTGTGATTGACATAAAAAAGTGATTATCAATAAAACTTTTTAATAAACAGGAAAAAAGAAGTGCAGGTAAAAACACAAATAAAGCAATTATTACTACATCATTAAAAATAATACAAATTTCTTTAAAAAGCTATGTAGAGCATAAGTTCACAGTTTCTTTCATGAGTATCTTCCCTTTTTCTATTGTTAAATGTCTGCTGGTGACTGTTAAGTTGAAAATAAAAATATTAAATATAAGAAATTAAGATCAGGAAGATATCAGGCTGCATTTAGGTTTTATATTTCTTTCAATCTTTCTGTAAATTGAATCATCTTTAAAAAAAAATCACAAAAGCATCAACTGTGTTTATTTTGTGCTATTTTACCAATTGACCAAATCTTATATGATACTCTCATCTCTCAGCTATCTAGACTTAAGTAAAACTTGTTTGATCAGCCTATCTACCTATTAGCCGACATTGAAAGATGGGTGTATTACCGAAGAGCAATTTACCAGCTCCAAAGGGATAAGATTGCAAACCTAAACCTATCCAGACAGTGCATCCTATTAATTTTTTTTTTTTTTGGTTAGGCAAACAAATTCAGGAGAATCAGATGATCTAGTTTCAAATCCCACTTCCAATACTAAACTATGAGATCTTTAACAAGTTACCTAGTCTCTCTGGATCTCAGTAAATGAAGGGACCGAACTGGTTGATTTGAAATTTTCCTTCCTACTCTAATTGGTGAATTTTTCAAGGTGAGAATATCAATAACCAAAAATGTATTCCTCTCCTCCATTCAATATTATTTTCCTGGGGAAAAAAAATCAGAATCCCATTATGATCCATAGGCCACTGAGGAAAAGTTTACATGAGCCTTGCCTGAGTCTCTATTCCAAAGACTTTTTGTTGTCATGGGACTGACCGATGAGTAATTAATACAGAACATTTCCAATGTTTTGAATTCCATCGTCAAAAGTAATTTCTATTGCAGCAGTTTAAAACTGAATCTGGAAAGCAGAACGTAAACAGAAATTTAAAGTAAGTCTAAAATAGTTACAAACCCAACAAGCAAATAAAATAGAAGGTAAGCCAGCACAGCTGACTGAAGATGCGGCCAGTGTTAACAGTCTATCTGCTGGGTTTCCTGTTCACCGTTTTGTACTGAAACAGCAATGGGCAAGTGCTTGTGGTGGAAATGAAAATGGGCCTGGATCATTCCAACTAACAGAAGCTCTGCCCTACCTCAAAAGTTAGTAAAGAATGGTTTTTCAAAATATGTACCATGTACCTACATCAAGATGTGCAAACCTCTTCTTTTAGTAGGTAAACTTATAGCAGCAGTACAAATGTAGCCAACTCTAAACAGCTTGCCAATCATACTGGTATAAGGACTACTTTGAGCCTAGGTTGAAATTTAATAAATATTCATCTACAATTTTTTTAAAGCATACTGCCTTTGAAATCAGTTAACTATCCCTCATAAACCTACTGAAAGAGTAAAAAGTTTCTTTATGTGAGTGCTTACAGAATGAAAATTGGTTAATAGGAACAGAATTAAGAATCATACTTAAAATCTTGTCTGAAACAGACTGCCAAATTCAGTCCAACATCATTTACTGCTGCCTCAAACATATTTCCCATCTGTATGACAAGTTGTACTCTCCTAAAAATATAAATACGCTACTTTCAATGCATTGCAGATTAGACATGAAATTTAGCACTGACCCACAAGACTGGAGCCCATATATATTCTGGGCTGGGTTAAACTCACATAAAGACTAAGCAAAACAGGAAACCATCTGGAAGATGTCTTCTTCAGGGTCTTTGAGGGAAGGAGAAAGAAAAGAACAGGAGAGGTAAGGATAAAACTGAGTGACAAATAAGGGCAGTGATTCCATGAAGCTATTATTGCTCTTATGATTTGTTTAAAAGTAGCTAACTGAACTGAAATAGCAATTTTCACTTTAAATCATATTCTGAATGGGAAGTAGCTTGGTATAGAAGAGCATTGTCTCGAGGAAGTAGAGTCAAGATGGTAGGGTAGCAAGAGTAGATGAGCTGAACTTCACATCTCTTCCACAGAGATCTAGAAAATGCATTAGACCTAGTTCTAATTGGAAATTTTCTTTTAAAATTACAAAGATCAATTTGTTTTTCAGCCCAAGTCAGCAAAGGTTATCACAGAAGTCTGTGGACACTGGGGTAGTGGTCTAGCTAGAGTATTCTAACGTAGGGAGAATCTTTACACCAGAGAAAAAAGACATCTTAAACCAGCACAGACAAGTCTAACCATGTGCAAGATTCAGAAACAGGCATCAACTGACAGTTTTGTCCCAACCAGTAGTTCCGTCCATTAAAGTCCAGACCTGGATCACAGATCCAGTGTAGAATGAGAAGAGGACCTCCACCAAAGGGTGACATTCTGCATTAAGAAGTTCTGTACCCTAGGCAACGTACTGAGCAAATTCAGAAGCAAGTAGTAGCTGTCTCTGACCTTAGGAATTGAATGATGGTCTGAGTTCTAACCTCTAGACCAGTTTGAAGCTTTCAGTGGCATAACCAGGGTAGGTATCGTAGACCAGAAGGGGAACCTGCAATTCCGTTGTTCTGAACATGAATACCTTTTGTCCCTCCTAAGAGTGAATTTTTGAATGCAGATGTGTTGCTCAGACCCAAATAAAATTTAGGTCTGAAGGACACAAATCAGGAGGGCACACATCAGACCTTGCCCTGAATCAGACCACTTTCAAAGCACTGAAAGCATACAGGTGCTCAGCCTGAGCTGGAATAACTCAACACTTAACATTTCAAGAAACAGTAAGAACCATTGCTACTAATACCCCTGCCTGAATCTCCATGCCTGACCTTAGGACATGGGCATATGAGAACAAGGCAGCTTTCTAGGGAATAAGAACAGGAAGACGATGAGACAACAAGACACAAACTAAATGATGGTGATCCAAGAAATGAACTAGTGATTCTTATTCTCATACTTTTTTCCCTTCTGCTCTTTCCTCTTTTTCAAGGGAGGCATGAAATTTCATTCCTTAAGATTCTCTTTCTGTTTTGTCATTTGTTTCAAAAGAAATCAGTTTCTCAAAGTTCAGACTAGGGAATCCCAGGGGTCCCCAAGATCCTTTCAGGGTATCCATGATAAAATATTTTTCATAATGATATCTTTTAGATTTTTCATTTATAATATAGTACATAATGACAGATACAACATATGTAAACAAAAGCTTTGGGAAGAGGGCCTCAATAACTTTGAGAGTATAAAGAGGTCTGGAAACAAAAACGTTTAAGAACTGCTAATCTAAGACAATTTGGTTGTTCATTTAAATATTAATTTTTATGCATCCTTAGTGGATTAAATGCAGTTGGAGTGGGGGTGAGAAGAGATGGGGATGGGTGGTAATACATATAGGAGAGAAGTAGGAAATTTCATAAATGCGTATAAATATTGGTAGAGTATATATAATTTATTGTTCAGTCATTCAGTTGTGTCCAATTCTTCATAACCCTGTGTGGGGTTTTCTTGGTAAAGATACTGGTGTGGTTTGCCATTTCCTTCGGATCCAGTAGATTAAGGCAAATAGAGGTTAAGTGATTTGTCCAAAGTTACACAGTTAGTTATTAAAGTCTGAGGCTGGATTTCAACTCAGGTCTTCCTGACTCCCGGCCTAGAATTCTATCCACTGAGCCACCTACCTGTTTCTTTCTCTTTGTAATACTGGTAGATTTGGATACGTGTGTGTGTGTGTGTGTGTGTGTGTGTGTGTGTGTGTGTGTGTGTGTGTGTGTAGAAAGAGAGAGAGAGAGAGAGAGAGAGTGTTGCGAACTGGCAGAATGATCATATGTTGTGCTAAAGGGTTAGTATTTTCAAGAGGACCTCCATGAAAATAATTACAATTTGTGCACAAAACATTGGTTGCTGAGTATGAGGAGCTAAAGAAATTATAGTAAGAATTTGATTATGTTCTTCAAATTAAATCAACATAGACTTTTGATACTGGGTAATTTCAATACAGAGACGTGAAAAGATAAAGGTGGGAAACGTAGGGAAACATTCTGTCACGAAGACAGAATGAAAAACTCCAGACACGTTTTGATTACAGCTAAATCTCAGGCTTTTCATCATGAACACTTTCTTTGGGGAAAAATAATTTTCATGTGCTGAATATGATAAAAACCAGATATGGCAAGGATGGGGGCAGAGGGATGGACTAAAAATGTAACTTCCTTAACATGGACAACTCCTAGGTGAGGAATGTTCTAGCAGTACAATTCAACATCTTATCTGCAACGCACAGTCTTACAGAGGTGACTAGAGCCCTGAGGTGTTAAGTGACTTGTCCACTGTCACACAGTCAGCATGTGTCAGAGGTGGAAGTTGATTCTAGGTCTTCCTACATACACAGGGATTATTTTTTCTACACTGTAAAGCACTGCATTACAGGTACCCTCTCTGGGAGAAGAAGAGGAGAGAACAAGTATTGATTAAGTGCCTATGCTAAATGTTTTACAAATGTTATGCTGTTAACAACAACTGTGGCAGATAGGTGCTATTAGCATTTACAGTTAAGGAAACTGAGGCAGAGTGACTTGCCTCAGATCTGAAGTGGATTTGAACCCAGATCTACTTTATTTCAAGCCCAAAGTTCTAGCAGTGTGCCACCTAGCTACCTAAAGAGGACACCTACAGTTCCACAGGGCCTGCCTTACCTGTGCCCTTCCATCTTGCTCTAAATAGGCAACCTCTCCAGTCATCTGCAGCTCCACAGGGCTTCCCTCTCCAGATACTTCTCCTCCATCTCAGCCATGGGAGAACACCATGTTAGAATTAATGCTTACGGAGAATGATGATCTAGCTGAACTCATTTCTCAATGATTGTTGCTGTTCAGTTGTTTCCGTCATGTCCAACTCTTCGTGATCCCATGTGGCTTTTTTTTTTTTTGGCAAAGACACTGGAATAGTTTGCCATTTTCTTCTTCTGCTCATTTTACAGATGAAGAAACTGAGGCAAATAGGGTGATTTTCCCAGGGTCATGCAGCTAGTAAGTGTATGAGACCAGATTTGAACTCAGGAAGATGTGTCTTCCTGACTCCAGCCACTTTATCCACTGTGCCACCTAGTTGCCCCAATCCTCAATGATTAATATACTTCTACTCCATCATGGCCACTCATCTCAGTGATTATACCAACAAAGCAGAAAAAAAAGTCTGATAAAGTACAACACTCACTTTTATTAAAAACACTTGAAAGAACTGGTATAAATGGATTTTTCCTTAAATTGGTAAAAAGCATTTACCTAGAACCATCAGTAAGCACTATGTGTCATGAGGATAAGTTAGAAGTCTCCCCAGTTAGATCAAGTGAGAAACAAGGATGCCTACTGTCACTAGTACTATTCAATATTGTACTGGAAACAGCAATAAGAGAAGAAAAAGAAATAGAAGGAATTAGAATAGGGAACGAGGTAATAAAACAATCTCTTTTGGTAGACAAGATGATGATATACTAAGAAAACCTCAAAAACTCAAATAAAAAATTAGCTGAAACAATAAATAATTTTAGCAAAGTAGTAAAATACAAAGTAATCCACAAAAATCATTAGCATTCCTATATATCACAAACAAAACCCTGCAAGAAGAGATAGTAAAAGATACCCCATTTAAAATAACTCTAGACAGTACAAAATACCTGGGATTACACCTGTTAAACCCAGAAACTATATAAACAAAATTATATTTTAAAAAAAATTTACACACATAATATCAGATTTAAGTAATTGGGGAAATAGTCATTGCTCATGGTTAGACAGGATCATTATAATTAAAACAACAGTTTTACCTATACTAATTTATATATTCAATGCCATTCCAATAAAATTAATAAAAAAAAACTACTGAATTAGATAAAATAATAACAACATTCATTTGGAAGAACAAAAACTCAAGAGTATCAAAAGAACTCATAAAAATGCAAAGGAAGAAGGTTTAGTAAACAATCTTAAGCTTTATCATAAGACGTTAATTATCAATACTACATGGTGCTGGCTAAGAAATAGAAATCAGTGACATCAATGGAACAGAGTAGATATACAATTTAGCGGTAAATAAATATAATAACCTTGTATTTGAGAAGCATAAGGACTTAAGATTTTGGGATAAGAACTCATTATTTGGTAAATATTCTAGAAAGCAGTATGGCAGAAACTGGGCATAGACCAGCATCTTACACCATTTACCACAATAAGGTCAAAATAAATACATGATCTAGATATAATGAGAGGTATTACAAGAATCTGAAGAATATGGAATATATTACTTATCAGGCTTGTAGACAGGCAAATTTACAAATAAATAAAAGATAGAGAACAAGTTAGGTATAAAATGGATAATTTTGTTTACATTAAATTAAAAAGATTCTGTACAAATAAAACCAATGAAGACAAGGTAATAAGGAAAGCAGAAAATTGAGGAAAACTTTTATAGACAGTTTCTCAGATAAAGATCTCATATCTCAAATACATAAAAAACTTTGTCAAATCTATAAGAATACGAGTCAGTCCTCAATTGTTTCTGAACATTGTCACTGCTTATCCCCCATGCGTCTTTTCATCTCCACTCCTAGCTTCCCTAGTTTCTTTCAAGGCTGAGTTATACAACAAGCCTTTCCTAATCTTTCTTAACTGTAGTAACTTTCCTCTGAGATTACCTCCAATTTACTCTGCATGTTTCTTGTTTGTACATAGTTGTCTGCATATTGTCTTCCCCCATCAGACTACGAGCTCCTCAAAAGAAGCAACTTTTTTTTCCTGTTTCTTTGTATTTCCAGCATTTAACACAGTGCCTGACACATAGTAGGTGCTTAATAATTGATAACTGACCAATTCATTCCTGGCTTTAAGGCTGGCTTTCTAGCCACTGTGACATGTTAGTCTTGGTAAGTACCAAATAACCAAATACGTATCAAATAATATCACAAGAATGAAATCAATAGTCGGACAGGATGTGGGAATTAACTTTGAGTCAGTTGTCTGTGTATAGTCAATTCACTGCCTTATCAGAGAAAGGATTGGAATCAGTTGGTTTTTTTTAATTAAGACAAAAAATAATAATAAAACAAAGATATACCCTGTTTTCAATGGGAAGTGAATAACAAATGACTGCACTAATTATAAAAATTTTATATAGAAGCTTAACTAATACAAATTAATAGCCCAAAAAATGATATCAAAAATAATCAGTCATAAAATGTATGACTTACTCTGAGCAAACTGAGGGGCGTGGCTGCCAAAAGCAATACCAATTTACAACATAAACTCACTTACAAAATCTTTGGAAGAAGGATGATGGAAAATTATGAGCAGTAACTTCTCCTAAAGCAGAAAGAAGCAACGGAGAGTAAAAACAGTTTTTAAAATTACCTTGGCAAGGTATCCAATTAATCAGTCATGTCAAGGGTACTGAAGAGGGAAGGAGGAGAACAAATGAAAATTATGAAAGATATGCAAAAAATCAATTACAAGAAACTTTTCTTCTTCAAGGACAGAAGAAAAATCCACTGTGACATGGATATTCTAAGATCAGAGTTCTAGATGATATGAGACGGATAGTAAAGGCCAACAAATCAATAATATCTTAAATATTATATACATATAAATGTATATCCTGTGCCTTTGGTATCCTTGTCCAGTACTCTGTGACAAGGACAAGACAAAGATACAAAAGGCAAAAGACAGTCTTTTTTCTCAAGGAGTCCACAGTCTAATGGTAGAGACAACAAGCAAGGAACTATGTATAAAATGTAATATAAACAGTATAAACTGGAGGCAATCTTAAAGGAGATGTAATAAGATTAAGGACTGAGAAAGGCTTGTTGAAGAAGACTTTGAGACTTGAAGGAAGCCAGGAAGGTAAGGAGGCAGATGGGCGTAGAGAGAGCATTCCAGCCATGAGGAACAGTGAGGGAAAATGCTCAGAGATGGCAGATAGAATATCTTGTGCAAGAAACTGCAAGAAGGCTACCGTCAAGGAATCACAGTGTACATAGAGAAGAGTTAAGTATAAAAAGAGTGAAAAACGAGTTAGTGGAAGGTTTATGAATGACTTTAAGTGCCAAATAAAAGATTTAATATTTAACAGGGAGCCATTGGAGATTACAGAACAGAAAGTGACATGGTCAGAATCTGTGCTTCAGGAAGAACAGTTTGATGGCTGTGTGGAAGCTGGACTGGAGTGAGAAGAGTTTCAATTGAATATGAGAAGCTAAGAGTTAAGAATAGGGAGGAGAAGTAGTGGAGGTATTGATTGTAGACAGCTTTCTAGGGGAGTTTAGTGCAGAAATGAGATCTATAATAAGTATTGGGAATGAGTGGATGAAGGAAGTGCTTTTTTTGAGGATAGAGGAGATACGGGGATATTGGTAGGCAGCAGGAGAATAGCCAGAAGGGAGAGGGAGAGGAACTGAATGAAAAAAAGAAAGAATAAGGATGATAGATGAAACCATCTGCTATGGAAGATGGAATGAAACTGAATCACTTGCGCATGCAGGGAGGAGTCATTGGGCAAGGAGCACCCCTTCATGTCAGACAGGGGTAAAGGAGCAGAAGTCATCAGAGTTATGGAAGACGAGAATGCAAATGAGAACTCTCAGAAGAGTCTCAATTTTTTTCTAGTGAAATATGAGGCAAGGTTCTCAGCTGAGAGAGTGGGGTGAGGTGGGGGAATGGGTGGAGGGAGATCCATGAAAGGGATGACAAGGTTTGGAAAAGCTGTTGTGGGGAATGAATATTAAATGGATCATCATGCTTCAGGGAAGGTCCAGTTGACATTATGTAACATAAATGTGTTGTGGATTCAGTTAGCACATTTCAGAGATTTCTCTCTAGCTTTCTTCAGCAGCACATCAGTAGAAGCTAAGGTAGTAAATGGAGGAAGTATTCCAAAGCTTGTGGTTGGCAGGACATGATCTTTGATAGGAGAAAGGGGCAAGGGACTTGAAAAAAGAGGACAGTATAGAGTTAAAGAGGTCCTCTAAGGGGTCAAGAGGGAAAGGGGAGTGTTGCCAGAGCTACACTTCCAAATGATGGCCTGGGAAAAATTGAAAATTGGAAGAAATGGAAAGTATAGTGAGGCTACTCACTATAAGTTAGGGGATACAAGGCAGAGAAAGGGGAGGTGGGGGAATGACCAGATTATGATCAGATAAAGAAATTTCAGATTTCATGAACAGGGAAGTGAATTAAAACAATATCTTTTAACCTAACAATTACACCATTTCCTTTAAAATGATATTTTGTGCATGTTGGGATAATCATCTATAAATCCTTTCCATTTCATGTATGACAACCATTAAAATTAATTTAGCCCAATAGTTTAAAAATAATTATGTATATTGAATCACAGTGATTTTTACTTCCAACATTAATATTTTAGAGTAATTAAAAAGTGTTCATACCAATAAAATTATTTTGAAATATTAATTTCAACTTCAGCTTATATTGGGGAAAAATCTTGGCAACAAGTTTCTCTGATAAAGTTCTCAAATCCAAAGTATAAGGACTTAATTCAAATGTATAAGACCAAGAGATATTCCTCACTAGATAGACAGTATTCAAAGTAAGAAATCCAACTACCATCAACAATCACAGGAAAAATGTTCCAAATAACCAATAATTCAAGAAATATGAAAGAACATAACTCAAGTCCCACTTCATACATCATATTGGCAAAGATAACAATGGAGGAAAAAGACAAAATGACTAACATATACTATTTCTGACAAAGGCACCACCATCCTTCCAGTCTCTCAGATTCATATATTTGGCATTATGCTCAACTCCTTATTCTCGGTTATCCCACAAATCCAATCGCCAGATCTTACCATTTCTGCCTCCACAATGTTTCTCAAATCTGACCCATCCTCTCTATTTACAGAACTATTACCTTAGCTTAGGTCCCCCTCACCTTTCACCTAATTTACCACCCTTGCCTTCTAAATGATTTCCTTGCTTCAAGTCTCCCAAACTCCAGTCTATCCTAGTAAACAAGCCACTAAATTACAATTTTCCTAAATGATTTTAATACATGTTAATAAATAGAATAATATTCTCTTTTGGCTTACACACAGAAACAATGGCCATATGTGAACTATATCCGCTCCAATAGCTTCCTATTTTGTCTAGCATAAAATATCAGACTTGTCCACATCAGAGGAGGGATTTGAAACCAGATCTCTTGGCTCCAGAGCCAGATATTTTCCTATTGTACCATGTCACTCAGGTGCACGATGTTCAGGGAGGGCTGCATCTCTGGTGTGAAGGCTTGCCAAGCCCTTTTCAGGGCTGCTCATCCATTTTTGGTGTCTACCTCCCATCCAGCTCTCCCCTGTGGCTTCTAGAAGCTGTAGCATGTGCAGCAGCCACACTCCAATAAAACTGTCTCAGCAGACAAGTTAAACAAGGTTGAGAATAACCAATGGGCCTGAAATATATTTAGAGGATATCCACCACGAATATAGACTTCTCCAGGCAGAAAGGGTGGATAAGAACAATTTGTTCTAATGGTCTACAGGCAGGTGAGGTAGGTACTGTGGAACACTTAGAGCCTCCTCAGACATGGAAGATGCCCAGGTCTTCCCCCGTATGCTGGGTGTTCAGTGGTTGTTTGGATTTTTGTCTTGCCACAGGACTTCAATGACTCTGGAAGCAACTCTGCTTCACTTAAATCCAATTCATGTGCAAGTCAAGACATAATCCAGTGATGTCATCAATCCTCCAAAAATGAATGACGAAGAACAAGAATAAGATAAAAACTCTTCCGTTCAGCTTTTAAAGTCCTCCCTGACTGGCCCCAACCTGCCTTTCTAGCCTCAGTGAACTCACTCCTCCTATCATACCCTGAGATCTAGCCAAACTGGCCTTCTCTTTGATCCTTACACATATGACATTCTCGGTGCCACTGCACTGACACTCTCCACACATGTGGAACTTATTGTTCCTTTCTTTTGCCACTAAGTCTTTTTCTTCCTTTAAGACACGGTTCAAGCACCATCTTCAGCATGACAATCTTTCTTGATTGTCTCAACTGCTGGTGTCCTCCTTCCCCATTCTGTATTTCTCTACTTTTCTCTTTCTCTCTCTCTCTCACACACACACACACACTCACTTTATATTTGTTCCATATATATGGATATACATATATATATATATATATACATACATGTTATGTATATGTAGTCTCACCCTGGTTGTTTTTATTCATTTACTTAATAAGAGCCAGGGTGAGCATAAAATCATCCAAATTCAGATCTCTTTTATTAGCAATAACATTGAAGAGTCAAAACACCATTACTTTCTTCACATTCCTCCCCACTATGAAGACAAGCTCCCTATTAGATAAGGTCAAAATGTGTGGCTTATGGCAGTGATTGCTCATTCAGTGATATCCAATCACAGAAAACCTGTGAGGTTTCTTCTTTCATCTGACTTACACGGAAGCTTGCTGTACAAGTAAACTTTTATTAGCACTTGATGAAACTAGTTTTCTTAAATTTTTGATGACCTTCAACGGCATCTTATTAAATCTATAGGTATCCAATTTATTTACACAGAGTGGTGGTTTAGGAAAGGTTTGTTGATGTCCAAACAGACACTAGTTTTTCTTCAAAAGGGGAAGGTTTTAATCAGGTAAAGTCACAGATGGCATGATATATTTTAGGATGGTTAGTTATTCCTATTTTTACAGTAAAGTTCAAACAGGCAAAATGGGAATTAAGTGGTTTCCCCCACAAGCTGACCTAGCAGTTTTCGGAAAAGGAGGTTATCCCCATCTCCTCTTGGTTAGAAGAGTATTAATTACACTGCTAGCTAATTCTCTTCTCTGCCTCCCCCCAGCCCCATTCACAATTCTCGCTAGTTGCTCATCCTCGTAAACCCCAAATTTTTATTAGACTAAAGAGGGTTCCTTTATTGATACCTTTTCTCATAAGTTCTTTGGCTGTCTTTGCTCAGCCAATACCCTCATTGGTCATTTTAAACTACAAACAAAAGAAGCCACAAAACTTTTTTTTTTTCTAGATAAGACTTTCTCCTTTGCCCTTTGTTTTAAAAAGCAATATAAAGTAGCAAACAAACGAAAAAAAAAAACCCATAAACTGCCTTAGTTTACATAGAAAGAGAACTAACAGGAAGTAACGACTACTCACTGCTTCCAGAAAAATTGATAGATTTGCCTCATACAGGTAGGTCCCTTTTAGCCCAGATAAGTATTTCTTGTTGCAACAATATCTACTCCTGTTCTTCATCAAACAAAATCCCTGATATGAATGAGCTAAATCAGTTTCCTTGTTAATTAAGGAAATAAGCAATAAAGCATTCACCCTGTTGTTAGTTCCCTATTTCCTTATGTGAGCTTATCTTCAAAGGTTTTTCCATTTCTAACCACCAGTATTCAATCCATTTTGATACGTATAGTTGAAATTTATTCATAGCTATTGCTTTGGCACCAACATATATACACATACCTTTTCAAAGATTCACAGAATAGTACAGCTGGAATACACCTTAGAAACTGTCTAATCAAATTCCTTTGTGTTGTGTCTGCAGACACTGACAAAGGCACAAACAGGGTTTGTGTGCATATAAGAATGTAGAATACTAAGCAAAGAAGAGACAATAAAGGGAAAAGATCTACTTACTCCATCGGATCCGCTCTAAACTCCTGTCATGCTTCAAAGAAAAAGAGACTCCTTTGCCTCAGGACTCTTCTGTCTACTCCCCCCAGCCCCCTATGCAGGAAAAGCGGGTTCCCATTTTTGTAAGTTTCAGGACTGTGGACTGTGGACAGACATTTTTTTAAGTAAGTGAAATCTATTTAAGAAACAGAGACTTGAACTAGTCTGCTGTTTTTTCATCAGTCATCTTCAGTATTTAGCACAGTTTATATATTAAGGAGATTAAATGCTATTAAAATTTCATTTTGCCTACTATACAGCTCAAACCCTGCTTGTCCTTACTAAGGTTTGCATTTGTTTTGTGTGACGTTTTTTCCTTCTATTTCCCTTTTATTACTGCAAATCCACACACAATCAGGAAACCTTTAGTAATCAGTTCTCCTCCCTTTTGTTCAAAAACAGAGACACGCCCAATACAGGCACACAAAGACTGGAGGGAGTTCAAAGGCCAGTTGACATTCCAGCTGCTCAAACTGACAATGCATGTGTTGATCTCCTTGTCCCGGGGACAACTTCAATCACACAAAAAGTACAGAAAGAGTGTAAAATAAAGTTTCCAGGATTTTACCTCTGAATCTTCTGATTTTACCTACTTTATAAAGGACAGCTTTATTTCTTCTGAAACAATGTAACAAACCTTAACTACTGTCTGAACCAGCAGTGGGTTACTCTGGAGGTTCTTTCCCTTCATTCTTCCATATCATATCAGCCTTTTAATGAACTTAAAGTAAGTCTAATTCAACTTTGCTTTCCTCCTCCTTGATCCCTTCTCGCTTCTCTCAATTAGTGTGATGTGCTTGTGCTAGTGACAGCAGGATACTTCCACTGAGACTAATCTCATATCAATAAGAGCTTTCAGCATTACTCAGACCAGAGTACTCTGTGTCTTAATACCACTCTGTTGACCTCCTCCAGGGACTAAAGAATATTCCCTAAGTAGATGCTATTTACAGAATGCTGTAATAAAACTTCTTTATTGGCTATACTGCTTAGTGTGATGAGGATTTGTTTTCTAAGGCTTTAACAAAACGGCACAATAAACAATATTCAACCAGCTACATGAAATGACAAAAGGCATGGAGATATAAAACCATACAAAATTTTATGTAAATTAAGATGAAAAATTACTGCATATTAGTATTATAAAATGTTTCTTGTGTCCCTTTATCTTTTTTTTTTTAATGACTGCATATGAAATTCGAGAAAGCCACCAGTGCTGGGACACCTCTGAGTGATTTAGATCAGGTTCAAGTTCTGTCTCCCACATAATAAATGTATGAACTATGGACAAATCCTGTAACCTCTCACCCTCTTAGGTTACAGATGAGTTATTTATCTGCATCTATGAAGGGAGTTTTCACATTAGGAATTCACTTTGTCAATGAAGGAAAAACAATTAAATCACAGGATAACATGAGATTTAAAATCTGAGAGTGCTGCTAGTGGTTTTTCCTAAAGACTCAGGACTTGCTTTTCTGTTCCATGTAAATTTTCTGGTAACAGACTGAATACCACTTACTTTACAGGAGTTATCAGAGCCTTTAAATTTTGTGCAGTCATTTGAGGACTTCAGTTATCTGTCATTAAAAGGCCAGAACTGGATGAAGGTCAACAGAAGAGGTCTTCCACATTCTTCTTACCTAGTATACTGTTAGCCTTTTATGCCATATCCTGATGCCCCAATCAATAATGTGGTCAGGGATTATGATACAATTATGCAATACATGTATAAGTATGCATACGTACATACATATACATATATACATATACACATATATTTACAGATATATATATATATATATATATATATATGAAACAAAATGTTTTTGGTGTGTGCCACCACTGCCTGGCACACAGTAAGTGCTTCTTGACTTAAACTGTGTAACAGACAAAGAAAAAATTAAGAAATAAATGAGAGCAAGCAAGACAATTGTGAGGAGAAATAATAGCTTATTAAGAAAAGCACAAAAAATACTGAAGAAAATGACATCTTTAAAAAAGTGGCCAAATTGTAAAGTACAAAACCTCACTGAAGAAAAAAATCTCCTTAAGAAGGAAAACTGGCCAGTGGAAAAAGAGGTACAAAAGCTCAATGAGGAAAATAATTCCTTAATCAGAATTCAGTAAGTGGAAGCTGATGACTTTATGAGACACAAAGAAGCAATAAAATAGTCAAAAGAATGAAGAAAATTTGAAGAAAATGTGAAGTCTCATCAGAAAAACCACCAACCTGAAAAACATATCAAAGTGTGATAATATAAGAAATACTGTACTTCCTGAAAACCATAATCAAAAAAAACTTAGAAAAGGACTCGTGTCTACAAAAATATTTATAGAAGCTCTTTTTGTAGTGGCAAAGAACTGGAAAATGAATTGAGGAATGGTTGAACAAGTTGTGGCATATGATTTTGATGGAATACTACTGTGCTATAAGAAATGACAAGCAAGAGGGGGATGAGCCAAGATGGCGGAGTAGAAAGACACACGTATGCTAGCTCTGGAACCCACAGCCCATAAATTTCCTGTAAAAAGAACTCCCCACAAATTCTGGAGCAGTGGAACCTGCACAGCAACAGAGGGAAGGAAATTTCCATTCCAGAGAGCCCTGAAAAACCAGCCCCAAAAGTCCATCATGCACCGGAGGCGGAGTGGAGCCCCTGCGCTGCCCTGGCCGCTTGGCCCCAAGAGGAGCAGATCCGAGCAGGCTTCAGGGACGGAATTTCCAGTGGCCACAAAGGTCCCTCCACCCACAGGTGCTACAGGTCAATGAGAAAGACTTCTGGGCTGGCCAAGAGGGGAGCGGGGTATCTCCATAACTCAGGCCCCTTGGGAGGCAGCGGCAGAGGCAGCAGCAGAGGCAGCTGTGGTCTGGGACTCCCAGAGCAGGCAGAAGCTCCATGGTTGAAGATTTCCCCATAAAGCCCCTGAGGGAACTGAGCCTGGGAGGCGGCCCTGCCCCAACCTGAGCACCAGAACTTAAGCTCACATTGAATAGCAGCCGCTCCCACCGCTGAAAGCCCCGAGGCTGGGGGGCAGCATTTGAATCTCAGACCCCAAGCACTAGCTGGGTGGATCTAGGTGGGGGGTGGAGAGGAATCTCAGAAGTCAAGTAACTGGCTGGGAAAATGCCCAGAAGAAGGAAAAAAAAATAAGACCATAGAAGGCTACTTTCTTGGGGAACAGATGTTCCTGCCTTTCATTTCTGATGACGAGGAACTATTCTTACCATCAAGGAAATATGTGGAGGTCAGGGCCTCTGTATCCCAGACATCCAAGGTGGATGTCCGGTGGGCTCAGGCCATGGAAGAGCTCAAAAAGGATTTTGAAAATCAAGTTAGACAGGTGGAGGAAAAACTGGGAAGAGAAATGAGAGAGAAGCAAGAAAAGCATGAAAAATGGGTCAATACCTTGCTGAAGGAGACCCAAAAAAATGCTGAAGAAAATGACACCTTGAAAAATAGGCTCACTCAATTGGCAAAAGAGGTTCAAAAAGCCAATGAGGAGAAGAATGCTTTCAAAAGCTGAATTAGCCAAATGGAAAAAGAGATTCAAAAGCTCACTGAAGAAAATAGTTCTCTCAAAATCAAAATGGAACATATGGAGGCTAATGACTTTATGAGAAACCAAGAAATCACAAAACAAAACCAAAAGAATGAAAAAATGGAAGATAATGTGAAATATCTCATGAGAAAAACAACTGACCTGGAAAATAGATCCAGGAGAGACAATTTAAAAATTATGGGACTACCTGAAAGCCATGATCAAAAAAAGACCCTAGACATCATCTTTCATGAAATTATCAAGGAAAAGAAATGACAAGCAAGATGCTTTCAGAGAGATTTATATGAACTGATGCAAAGTGAAATGAGCAGAACCAGGAGAACATTGTACATACTAATATTGTAATGATGATCAACTGTGAAAGACTTAGCTACTCTAATCAATACAATGATTCAAGATAATTCCCAAGGACTCATAATAAAAATTGCACTTCCAGAGGGAGAATGAGTCAACTCTAAATAATACAACCTCCAAAACAAAAGCACATTACAAGTATGTTCTGACTGATTGGCCCTTATTGATTAAGTTCCCAGGTGTATTGATTCTGTCCTCCACCAGTCAGAAAGTGAAGAGAATTCTGTAGTTCCAAGTTAGAATAAATTTTAAGCCTTTATTAGTGTATTAATTATGCTATTAAAAAAATATTCATTTGGGTATCTGTAAATAACAGAGTTTCTTCATGTATTTGTAAAACTAAGTTATTTTCTAAGTTACAAAATATTTTCCAGCCCTGATCCTTACAATCACCTTTTGTTATGAGTAAGGCACTTTTATTGAAGCAATCTTCATTTTACCGAAGTAGAAATCATGGTAAGAGATTTGAGTCCTAGGAACCATGTATATGACTATTAATTAAATAGCCAAGGCCTATTAAGTTCTAGGCAATTTGCGAGCTACTGGAATTACAAAGGCAGAAATTAAATCGCTCCCATCTGAAGAGAATACTAATCTATTTTTTCAGTGCTCAGAGAAAGAGACAAAATATAATTCTGGAAGCTGCAAAAGACTTTTACCAGAATACCTGGGTTTTAGCCCAAAGTCACTTAAATGTTTCTAGGCTAATTTCTACCTTTGTAAAAATAAAGGATTATCCCAATACTACTTTCCTGTCTAATTAAAGGATTGTTGGAAGGATTACAAATGTTAAATACTTTTTAGCATACAAAATTTCACAAACAAATGAACAGCTACCCAGATCTATGCTGTTTTTGCATTAACATCATTAATATGGGAATTAAAATCTATAGTAACTTAGTAAAAACTGGCTTTAAAACTACAATCTATCAGAAAACAGTGGCTCAGCAGGCTCTGGGGTGACAGCACACTAAAAATACTATTGAAAGAATATATCTCAGTAGCTCCACAGAACTTTCTGGGCCAGTACTTTCAGGAGCAGCCCAACCAGAGCTGCCCCACTTTCCACAATTCCTAACACATACATAGTTAAGAGCCACCATGGACAAGGAAAGGTACCGAGGTTTGAGGGGGAGGCATCCTCTATAAATTATTGCATATCAGATAAAAAACTCCTAGTTCTCCATGAAGTAGGGGGAATGGGAAGGGAGAGTTGATATTATCATTATAAATGACCTTTATAAAAATCTTAAGAGTTAAAGACAGCAGAGACAAGAATTACAGCTGAGTTCTCCAACACAAAGATCTTGAAAAAGCACCAGACCCAAGCCTGAGCATGAAATTAAAAAAAAAAATCTCAATGAACCATGTTTCCAGTATAGGTCTGCACAAGGAGACAGGCAGGGAGGTCTCAACACTGCAGGGGATGTGCCCAACAAACAGAGTACTCCAGCTCAACAGTGCCAATCAACAATTTTGTTGTTCACTACTTAGTTCTGAGTCCAGGATGGATTCAGGAGGGCACTGGTGCCAAGGGGAGAGGTTACAGAATAAGGAACAGTTGTGGGGCCCTTATTGTGTACTGAGTGAAGAATACGTTCAGAAACACAAGCAGTGTGGCTCTGACCCTTTTTGCTGAGTGCAGTGACCCTAGCCTGGTCTGAAGCTTCCAGTGAAATATCTAGGTGATGAATCCCGTACCAAAAAAGAGGGCTGAATATCTGCAACTCTGAAACAGCAGAGCTTTACAGATGGATAATAGTGGCTGAGTCTGGCATCAGTCTACTGGCACTCTAACAAGTGGCAAGCCCAGAAATGAGTTGCTCAGACCTAAACTCAGGTCAGTAACTTTCAGGCCTCAGAAGAGGAAGGCAATGACCAGACCTTTCCGTGGCTCAAACTACTTTGATAAAGTTGAAAGCTTGGCAATCCGTAGCCTGAGCTCTATTTGTAAAAGTAAATTGTTTTCTAAATTACAGAGTTTAGTTACAAGACCTTAGAATAGCGCAATATTCAGTACTCCCAGGAAAGCAACAATGAGATCCAAGAAGACAAATGGTCAGCCTAGATATTCTCCCTGATGCTTGCAAACCATGACCCTAATATAAAGTCCAAAGACAGGAAATTATCTGCAAGAATAAACAAATAAAAAATAATAAGCCCACAATATTATAGTGATTTGGTTACCACAATATGCTCAAGACAAACCCAGAAGAAAATGACTCCAAATTATTTATAAGTAAAGCCTCAAAGAAAAACAGCCTGAGAAATTCAATTAGAATTCCCAGAAGAGATGAAGCAAGAGATTTTTTAAGCTAAAATGTAAGTTTATTGAGTACCAGAGGAAAAATGGGAAAGTAAATGAGAACTACTGAAGAAATATTTGGAAAGAAATTTTAACAGACTGGAACATAAAGTACAAAAATTTACCCAAGAATTGAACACCTTGAAGATTACAAATGACCAATAAAAAAGTTAATAATGACTCCATGAGACAAAAAGAAATACTAACACAAAAGTCAAAAGATTGAAAAAAAATTAGAAGAAAACATAAGGGATCTTATAACAAGAACAGATGTAGAAAATAAACTCAGAAATTATTTAATGAAATTATTATTAATAACCAATGATTTAGAAAGATCCAGAGTTCCCCCTTTTCTCTGTCTTCAAGAACTCAGTCTCTATAGGCCAGCTAAACTTCTCCTCTATAGGACTCAACTGGACCAAACCCAACTTTACACAGAATCTCTAGTCTAAGATGAATTCCATTCAATCAAGTTTGGGTCAAGACAGACCACTTTGCTTAATTGCCAAGGCTGGGGATGGTCTAGGTATAAAGATAGTTTCTCTGTCCAAGGGTGACAAGATGTCACTCTTGGCCCTGCATTGTATTATTCCTTCTATCATTAATTGTTAACTAATCAGGGTTGATTCCTACCCAAGGAAATGCCTACTCTTCCAAAGAGATATAAACTGTGAGCCAGCCACCATAACTGTCTTTGATCTAAGAAAGATGGCCAAATGACCATCCTTTTATTAAACTCAGAAACTGCCTTCTCAAACCTGTGACCAAATCATCGCATTAAGAATCGCTAAACTACCTAAAAGCCATAAACAAAAAGAGCCTACATATTATATTTCAATAAAAACAGCCTAGATCTCTTAGAACAAAAGGGAAAAAAGAAATATTTTAATAGAAATAGATATTACATATTATCTCCCAAAAGCAATTCAAAAACGAAAGGTCATCTCACATAACTTCTCTCCTGATTCCCAGACTTAGCCAACTACCTTTTAGACATCTAGATCAATTGTTAGACCAAAATTAGCACAAGTAGCAGGGAACTGATCCATACTTTGTTGCATCTCAGCTTCAGAGGCTGCATTGAGTGCACAATCATCTGTAAATAGAAAATCATGATGTAGCGACACTCTCTCCACTTTGATCTTGGCTTGTAGTCTTTTCAAGTTGAAGAATTTACCCTCCGGAACTATTGGTCTGATCAGCCACAATCAACACATTGAAACTTGACTCTAACAGAGTGACGCCATTTTGATCCACTTCAAGAACAAAGGACAACTGCCACTAGACAACTAGAAAATGTTCTTTACACATCTTAAGCCCAGAATGTCCAAATTTCAACTCATCCTCCCCCCACCAACCCATTCCTTTCCAAATTTCATATTAGGGGTGCCACCATTCTACCAATCACCCAAGCTCCCAAACTCAATCATCTCTGACTCTTCCCTCTCCTTCACCCAACTTACCCAATGCATTGCCATGTCATTTTGATTCTACATCCACAAAACATCTAACAGTTTTCCCCTTCTCCCCACACATACAGTCATCACCCTAGTTTGGTCACAGCAATAGTTTCTTTATGGATTCTTCATGCTTCAGGTCTCTCCCCTCTCTAATCCATTCAGATCACAGCTGCTAAAGTGATATTCCTAAAGCAGAGATCTAACCCTCCCTACAAAACACCAGTGTCTTCCTACTGCCTTTAGGATAAAATGTAAGTATCTCTGTTTGGCATTTAAAGCTCTTAATATTTGAGCTACAGACTACCACTCCAGGCTTCTTACATATGAATTCCCTTCATAAACTTTCTATTCAAACCAAACCAACCTGCTAGCAGTTTTTCGGATACAACATTCCACTTCCTGCCTCCTGCCTATACGCAGGGAGAATGTCTTCCTTCTTCACTTCTATTGCTTAGAATTCTTAACTCCCTTCAAAGCTCAGCTCAAATCCCACCTCCTAAATGAAGTCTTCCCTTCCTTTCCATCCCAGCTATCAGTGCTCCCTGAAAAAAACTATATATTTACTATATATCTTTAGTATTTATTTATATGTATATTCTCTCTCTCTCTCTCTCTCTCTCCATATATATATATATATATATATATATAAAGATAATATTAGTACCTTGAGGTCACAATTGTTTCACTTGTGTCTTTGTAGCTCCAAAATACTCTCTTAGCATGGTGCCTGGCAAACAGTAGAAGCTGAATTAATTATTGATTACTGACTGATTGAAGGATGCATTTCCTCATTGAAAGTGATTCTCTAGATTAGATGTACTTATCCATATCTGACATACTATGACACTACATGGTTTCTCCTACTTTTGGCTTGCATATATAAGGTGGTAGCACAATATGAGAGTTAGAATAAATCTTAGAGATTAAACTCAAGTCTCATTTTCCAGGCGAAATAATTTAAATCCAAAGGACCAAAGTGACTTGCCCAAAGTAATGCAGCCAAGAGCAATGATTACAGTTCAAGCCTCCCAATACCATGCTGTCTCTCAGGTCATTAGTCTGTTGTTCTACCCCATCCCCTTATTTTATTGCTCTGGTAACCTTATAGAGGTTTATTAAGGCATTATCTTCCTTCCAAAAAACAGATAAGGACAAATGCAAAATAGATAGGGGTGGAACTTGCCTTTCAAGATTCTCTAATAAGTTCTCATTCCAAGAACAGTATATCTAATTTTAGCTAAAACTGGACATATTTACTCAGTCACATAGAAATTTATTTTGCATAAATACTTCAGAAATAGCCCCTAATAATTAGGGCCCCAAATTTGCTTCCAGTTCTCAAATGTCATTGATTATCCACCTGCTTTCCTAATCCCCTCTACTGAAAGACAGAAAACTTAAGCCTAAAACAAATGTACTGCTTTCCTCCATGAGAAGATTTCAGTGTATACTAAAAAAAACAATAGAAAGGAAAGAAAAGGAATTTTCTTAAAAACTCATCTTAATTTCCTATATGTTTTAGGTACTTCCTTGTTTTTATGGATTGATTAAAGGCCAAATAGGAAGGATCCTTTTGGAAAGAGTTTTACATTATTTTTATTATATTATATTAACCTATCCAACAAGTTTTTCCCTATACCATGAAAATTTCTACCAAGCCCAGATTAAGAGTAAGGTAACTGTTGCTTTTTTTGATATAGTGGGATGCAGCTAGCTATTCTGGCTGACCTATTTGTACTGTCTGCTTTGGATGACTCAACAGCAGAGATACCATACACAGTCTTTTCCTGTGACACCATATTTTGATCAGAAAGCATCAGTCCATATTGTTTTACAGGTACAAACAAGAAAACTGACGAGCCAGCAAAATGCGGTTGGCATCTACACACACTGCTGAACAAGTCAAGTGACTTCTGGAAATGTTATCTCAGCTTATTTCTTTCTCTTGGTCACATTTTAGAGGAGTCAGGATTTCAAAGGCATGGTTCACACTCGATTTACTAGTCTGCTTATTATAAGACACTCAGATGTGTGTGTGTGTGTGTGTGTGTGTGTGTGTGTGTGTATGATTTCTACCTCCTTTTTTCCAGTCAGAGTAATCTGATCTTATCTATTAAGTTCACCAAGACTAGTCAGCCCAGAGTTGGCCATTAACAGAAGGGTAAATCAGTGCAGGAAATGCAGTGACAAAGACAGGAACAGGGATGCTACAATATTAGGCCCTTAACAGCATGCCAAGATTTTTCAGACAAAGGGCTCCATCCAGGACACCAGAACACCTACCCAAGTAACTTATCTAGATTTTTTCTAAATCCTTTAAAATTAGCAGCACCAAGCATTAATGTGAAGCTATGTTCTCCTCATTAAACATTAAACTGCCAATCACAATAAGACAGAGTTTCTGTTCTTGAGGAGGTAGCTGGGGAGACGTCCAACAATTAATACTGATCATAAAGCTAGGTTGTGAAGTTTTGTGGTACCGATTCAAAGTTATAGGAACTCAAAAGAAAGCGATCATAGGTCATATCTTGAGCTGGAAGAGACGTTTTGAGGCAATCTAGCCTAACCCCTTCATTGTAGACATGAAGTAATTTGACTGACACTGGTGAAGACACCATATACACAAGGAACAAAAGTGCCACACCAGAAATATGCCACACTATGTGAGGTTCAGACCATAAATGCTCTAGGAGTTAGAGAAAAGGAAGCTAGAACAGATAGAAAGTGCTTTGTGAAAAAAACTGGACTTTAACTGGACAGGTTTTGATAGATAAAGGAAACAAGACAGAATTTTGATGAAAGGGGAACAATATAGGCAAAAGCATTGTGGCAGAAATGAGAATGGCATGTTTATAGGATGAAATCAAAAGAGCCAGAAATATGTAGTAGAAAATATTGAGAAAAATTTGGTTGGTCAAAAAAAATCCCTGTTAGGCATAAAAGAATATATTTTCAGTCAAGGTAAAAATGAAGACACTTCCTTGAAGACACCAGACAACAGTCCTATAAAATAGTACTATAATCATTAAAACTATGCCCTGAGGGAATAGTCATATCTGTTTCCTCAGCATTGACCACAGTGGAACGTACCAAGTAGGAATTTATTGAATGTTTTTTTTTTTAATTTAATAATAATTCATTTAAGTAGCAATGGAAAAGGAACGAAGTTTTAGGTGCTAGAGAAAAGACTGATGCCACAACCATCAGTTTTTAGGAATTTAAACAATATCAAAAACTGTCCTTCACCCGGAACCTAAACAGCTAAGGACAGCAAGTGTCTATGGCATAGTCTATACAATGAAAATAAACTGTTGGCCCTAACGATGGCTCTTAGGCAATGTAATATCTAAACAATCTAAGAAAGTTTAAAGTAGGCTCAGCACAATTTACAGCATTCTAATTCTCTGAAAACAGGAAGTCCTTGAAATTACATATACTGTAATTATTATTTCATCACAATATTCAAATAACCTTAACTGCCTACTCTACAATAATTTTGGATAAATGAAGGTAAAGGCAGCTTTAAAATATAAAGATACGTTAGTATCCATAAATAAATTACATGACATTATAAGGCAAAGAGAACGAAGCCCTTTCTCATTCTTTCTAACCACATTATCATGTGTTTGTCAATGCTACGTTCCTTTCCCTTGCCTGGGGCAATCTACAATATTCCTTTTAAAATTCCCATTAAAAACTCACATCTTCCTGAAACTCTTCTTTGACTTAAATCTTAGTATAAAAAAGTCAGGGTTCTTTTGCACAAAAAGGGATAATGAAAACGGAAACTTCTGTTATTCCCATGCAAATTTGCCATTTCTCCCCAGGGGCCTCGGAAGTTTATGGATGTCTCCCCAGACTGGATTGCCAACTCTTCTGTTGGATCCATCTCTTATAGTCAATAAATGTTGATAAATGATATAAATGATAAATGTCATTTTCTTTTGTGAGTGGCTTTCAGAGAATGTTCATAATAAATATTCATCTTAAACACTTATAAAATGCACAGTCCTATTAAAATCTGTTGTTATAAATGTAAAATAACTTAATCAGAAGAAAACCATTGCTTTCAGGGATGCAGCCAACTGGTACGAAAATGGATGTGGTGCTATTGAACAGTGCTTGCTGACATCCAGTGTTAAAGCATGTCAGTCAGAGGAGATAAGGGGCTCCAAAACCTGTAGGAGAAGAGACTGCTTTGGAAAAAACTGGGAATAAATAAGACTAGCTACATTAATGAGTCTTCTTTAGAGAGTTTCCCCCCTTTTAATGTAATTTTATTTTTTCTATTAACATATTTTTTTAATCTGTTCCTCTTACTACCTCCTCATCCCATTGAACAATAAAAAAAAAATCTAAGAAACAAATCCCTTAATAAATTAGGTACATAATCTACCAGGTACAGGAGAAGAAAGTGACACTGGTGACCTGCACAGCCCTCCCTCACTCCGAACAAAGTCAAGTGCAAGTCATGTCATCATTTCTCTGACATCATGGTCCTCTTCGAAAACAAAGGACAAACACAACAAGATAATCCACCAAAACCAAAATCCCACATTAGCCATGTCCAAAAATGTAATCTCTTTCTGTATTACAAATTCATCACCTTTTTGACAGACAAATGGAATGTATCCTCTTTACTCTTTCTGACTTGTTTTATTATTGCATTGATAAAAGTTCTAAAGTCTTAAAAAATTGTTTTTCTCTATGATATCTCTTACTTCTGCTCACTTTGCCATGCCTAAGTTCATAAAAGTCTTCCCAGTTTCCTCTGAAATTGACCATTTTATCATTTCTTATGGCACAATAATATTCCATTGTGTTCAAACATCACAATATTTTACCTATTCCCCAATAGGAAGATATACCCGTGGTTTCCAAACTTTTTCTGCCACAAAAAGATTCTATAAATATTTTTTGTACATAAAGGTTTAAAGGGTACACACACAGTTTAATAACTTTCTGGACATATTTTAAAGCTGTTCTCTAAAATGGATGGCCTAATTTACATTAATTTACAATAACTCCATGATATGCAGAGAAACTAAAGAACACTGTATCCTTGTTGCATACCCTGCTATGTCAGGACAAAGTAAACTTTATTTTTTTTAACTGTTCACTGACTTGGGAGTGCCTAATTTTGTCCTAACATTGAATTCCAACTAATAAGGTAACGACTGAGTTAGGTAAGTGTTTATTAGTTTTGTGGTTGAAAAGTTAGCACATGATTTTTTCAGTTCAACTGTCTTTTTACTTTCAACTTCATTAATTTCTTCATTAATTTGCAGCATTTTTACTTCCCAATTTAGTTGGATTGCTTTTTAGTTGTTTTTTTAATTACACACCCAAATCATTGATTTATCTCCTCTCTTTTGCTGATGAAAGCATTTAGAGAGAAATTTTCCCCTCAGAATTGCTGTAGTTCTATCACGTAAGTTGTGGCATATTATCTCAATATCATCATTTTTTAATGTAATTTTCTGTGTTTGAATAACTTGTTCTTTAACCCAACTTCCTTATAATAATTCCTTATAATAATTCATTCCTTATAATAATTTAGTTAGTCTTCAATTAATTTTTTTTTTGGTTTTTCTTTAACCTTTTAAAAATATAATTTTCTTGAATTGTGACCAATAAGTTATACTTAGTATATCTGTACTTCTATGTCTTTTGGGGAAATCTTTACGCTTCAATGCATTGGTCAGCTGTTTGGTTTTTTTAATGTGCCATACAGAGTTGAGAGTATATGAATTCCTTTCTCTTCCCATTCAGGAACCACCAGATAGATCTATCATCTGTAATTTTTCTAAAGGTCTATTCAAGTGTTTGGTTTCTTTCTTGTTTATCTTTTGGTTACATTTGTCTAGGCTTGAACAGGGTATGCTGAGGATCTTCTCTTTTGTAGTCTTATTATCTATTTTTCCTTCAAATTCATTTAATTTCCCCTTTAAGTGTTTATGAAACATCATTAAATGTGCATAGATTTTAAGTATTGATATTGATTCATCATATGAACATACTATAATATTCTTGCTTCTCTCTTTTTATTTTATCTATGTTTACTGTAGCTTCATCAGAAATCATGATTGTTACCTCTTTTTATACAGACTTTCTTCTTAACTCTGAATCTTTGTGCTCAAACATGTTTCTGGTTAAACAACATATTCTATCTTCCTTTCTAATACATTCTGCTATCATCTTCCATTTTATAGGGATATTTTATAGAATGCAATACTATTAAGATATTTTGTTATAAAAGTCAAAAGGTTTAATCTGAAGATAACCATTGCTTTCAGTAATGTAGCAAAGTGGTGGATACAATGGACCTGGTGCTAAGTGCTCACTGATATCCAAGGTTAAGGCATGTCAAAAAGAAGAGCTATGAGACCCATGGGTAAATGATATTACTTTGAAAAGGGCTGTGAAAAAAAAAGAGCACTTAATATATAGTGCATCTGCTTCAGGATTTGCCAATTTCCTTCTGATATTTACTTAGATGGTTAACCTTTCAAAATCAGAGCCCAATCTCCTAGTTAAGACAATGCACTGAGCAATCTTTCATGTGAGAAAACTGAATAAATGCCAAAAATTTTCTACCAGTTTATGTAAGGAGAGAACTTAACCCCTCCTCTAAATTTATTCCTTGGTTCAGAATTCCCTTCTTTTGCTGGATGCAAATCAAACCCCTAGTATAGGCTTAACCTCTTGGTTTATTCTGAACTAAAAAAAAAAAGTAATTATACTCATTTACTTCAAAAGTGATGCGTAAGTGCCAGTTTAAACTTTAATAAGGGGGAGGGGGAGAAAGAGCTCCTGCAGGGCATGCAAATGCCAGTTCTACCTTTTGCTCTTAAAAGATCAAATGAAAACAAATAAGTTCATCTATCTCTTTGTATGCTCCAATCACTTAATGGTGGTTACTGCCCTACCAACTGTGGTAGAAGTAAGTTGAACAGTCTCTGACAACCAGCGGTTCTTCTATAAAGATAATGAAATCTTCCTGGACACTTCATTGGTTCAGAGGAGCAAGGCTTGGACTCCTGATGCAACTTTCTTGCTACTTATGGAACAAAAAAGCCCAGGATAGGAACAATATAGACTTAGCTGATGTCCCATTGTCATGGAAGTTAATATGCCCTCTTTTGATATCATGTTAAATGCAACGGAAAGGGGAACTGTACTCAGTGGAACCAAACTAAGATGTTGGTTGAATTTCTTGTTATCATTAAGTAAATTTATTTTGTTAAATGTTATATGGTCTATAAGAATCTTATTTTATTTCAGTCTTGATCCTAAACCATTAGACCTAGGCAAAACAACAGTGCATCTTCCTTTCTCAAGAACATGATTTTAGAATGCAATACCATCCCACGCATTTTCATTACAAGTAAATAACCAGGCCAATGAGCTAAGACAAGATTAACTTGAATTTATACAGTTAATTTATACATGTGCGAATTAGCCAACAAAATTGTGAGGCTTTTTCCAGAAGTTGGAATACTGTAGAACCAGCATGAATCTTTCCATATCACAGGTATTGGAGGAATTGCCAAGTAACAGTTGTAAATGACAGGGACACACACTAAAATTTAATATCTACAAAAACTATAACATCAGGAATACTACCTTCCCTCTGATGAAGTTTACATTTAATCATTGGCAATATTTTTCTTTAGTCTCTATAAGAGTGAAGTATGGTATGATGGGGAAAGCATAGAATTTCATCTCAGAATATCAGTTGCGAATCTGTGCCCTCTAACTTTGAGAACCTGGACAAGTAACGTCAACTTTCTTGGTCTCAGTGTCCTTATTCATAAGATAAAGGGGTTGTACTGGATGATTTCCAAGGTCCCTATGGCACTAAATTCTTTTGATTTTCTCGAAGGCTCATTCAGACCCTCACATGCTCCGTAACACTCATTCACGTAGTCCCACAAATCCTTCGAGGAGAATCTACCCAAAATATCTAAAGTCTTTTTATGTTTCAGAGGTATTAGTGCAAGAGCTACATTAATGGCACTATGGCCATCTTTTTTTCTCTTGCTATATAACCCACCTACCTCTTTGTATTATACCCATGATGACCTCTCCTTGCACAAAAGTATACATTCATAATATCCATAATGTGTCTGTTTACTGTCTTTTGGGTCAGATGTAATTTCAGTTCATCAGAGACTAAGGTTTTCCATGATTTATTTACAGTCATTAAACATCACCAGGAGAATAAATGGTCTTAAAAATGGATGTTATAGAGCAGCATGAAATAATTTTAAATGCTGTGAAATTTTTTTAAAATAGAGTCCAGCTTGCTCTCTTCTACCTTTATAACCCTAAATTTTTCTCACATTTTTTTATTTCAGAAATCAGAATTTAACAAGAAAGAAATTTCTGACCACATAACCAATGGTCCAACAGGATGAATACTTTTAGAATGTTTATAGATTTTAAAAGTTGATAGTAAAGTATAAAGAAAAAATTCATTTAATCTCAGTATACAAAATTAGGGAATGGATGCCTCATTCATTATTAACTGGAACACAAATGTTTGCAAAGTATGCATTTTTATAAATGTACCTTCGCTAAGTAGACCAGAGAACAAGAATTAGCAAAGTCAAGTATAGATTTCTATTTATAATTTTACTGTCAGGGTAATTTTTTTGTTTCAAGTAAAAATATGCTTTAAAAGACTCCAAAGAGTAAATGATAACGTGAGTTCTCACTAATAGATTTTTCATGTCCCTTCTCCCCACCCTCCATTACTAACATTAACTCAGAAGTGGTATTTTTCAACTTAATACACCCAGCATAGTCCTTTGCGCAAGTAGGCAGAACAAACATTTGTTGAATTGAGCTTAATTTCAATTTTTCACTTTCCAGCATGAATCTAAGCACAGAAAAATCAATTCATGTATTGAGATAATTGGTACACTATAGACATCTACTTATCTTCTGTACTCTTGGACAAGTCCACTCAGATCTTCTGTGGGCTGTTTCCTTATCAAAATAATTAAAGGTATGGGATAAAAGATCTCTAAGGTTCTTTTCTGAAGCTCAAAGATTTCTTTAGGCCTTAAGTTAGCAAACAACTATTCTTCACAATTGAAGGATGTAAGGGAGGAACATCATTATCCTCTCCTCTGGCATCCTGATTCTCAGGTCATTATTGACAGTGAAGGGAGATATTTAAGAAAAACTAAATCTATTGCCCTATATTTCCTAAAGGCTTAATTAATTAGCAAAATGGTAGTCAAGATTCCTACTAATTAAAAAGCACTAGAACTACAAATGAATAAAAATACAAATCAAAGTCCAATTTGTGAATTTTTCTTACCTGACAGATTTTTAACTGTTTGCTTTTTCACCGTAACACAAAGTCAGTGTTCAGGGACCAAATCTTTTAGAAAATGGCACTGTGCTACATTTGGGTAGTTTATAAATTCAGTTTTAAGGATTTAGTCATTTTACAGATTTGGCCTTCAAACTATCTGAGTTACTTCAGTGCAAAAATTGTTTCATTTTTAAAAAAATTTCTACCAGATAACTAAAAACACACACCAACTAGGACTTAAAAATACAAGAGCTCTGTCTTGTATCTAGCCTTCAAATTGAAATTTTGATTACATCACATGAATATGATAAGATCAGCCTTGTCTTTTCTTTTGCCAAGTAAAAGAAGAACAGTTAGTGGCAACATATTGCATCATCTGACATGAAAGCATTATCCTAGCCATCCTCTTGAGAGAATAGTAACACTGAGAGAACAGGTCTGATGCACACATATGTAGACACTCGATTTATTTTATGTGAGGAGGAAATAAACAAGCAAAAAACAGAATTCTCTAGTCCTTTCCCCAATTCATACCATATCAAAATAACCAGATTTTGTAAATATTAGAATCCAAAGAGGGACCAGATTTTTAAAAGTTTGTGATTTGTGAAATTAACAGAGTAGTGGTAAAAAAAAAAAAGTCAAGTCTTTTATACAATTTCTTTAAAAAGAATCACTTCTCCCAACTCAGGGTTTAAGACTCTTTAAAGAGAGAATGAGTAGAAAAGAATATTATCCTTAATGAGTTTACCTTGTGTTCCTCCTATCAGCAGCTGGAGGAAAGAAGTATAGGGATTCATAAAATGCTCTACATGGCCTGGTAAATACTAGACTACACCAATCCATTGATGTGGATATAAATCTTGAAATGCCCTCTTCCACTGAACACACTACACTGCCATTCCATGTAATGTACATAAATCTGTAATGAAATCTTTCTGGGCTATGGAACCAACCAGGAAGAAAGATTTCCACTACTCAGGGCTCTCTGGCTGATCTACACATTTCAGCATCTCAAAAACTTCTGAGAGTTAATGAGAATCTTGGTTTGGTACCTCTTCACTTGTCTCGTACTCCAGTCTTGTTGAGAATGTTTGCTACAGGCACAGTATTGAAAAAGCTGGGGATGGAAGTACAATGCTTCACGGAACTGCGCTTGGATGTCAAGAAGGTGAAAGGGCAATAGGATGGGAGGATCTCTACTTTTTTTTTTTGTTACTGACATTATCACAGACTAAAACCGGAGGGCAAAAGGTAGGTCAAGATAATTAGTTAAGTGCAGTCAGTTGCTTTTACACCCTCTGTTCATAAATCTCCTTATTCCATTAAGATAATACAAACCTTAAAGAGACAGAGTTTCATTATCCAAAAACTGTCTTACTTTAAACAAACCTAACATAAAAATCTAGGTTTTATAATACAGATAAAGTATGGGGAGATTTTCCCCATTGGGAGATTTCCCCAGAAACATGCTACCCATTCTCCTGATGCACCCATGGGACAGAAAAAGCCACACATTTTTCAACAAGGCAAAAATATGCATTGATTTAGCTTGTCTAAGAATATTTATTACAATGTTTTTTGTCTTTGGGGAATGGGGGCTATGTGTGTGGTTGGGGAAGGATCCACTCCCAGAAAGGGAATTGATAAAAGTGTTAGGGGAAAAAGGAAATAAAAGTCACTGGAGCATTTTTTTAAATGCACAAAAGAGAAGAGAAGCAACTCCAAAGATAAATGCAGAAAAATTGGATAGCTTTGAAATTAACATATTCAATGACATACATATGTATGTGTGCATATATGTGTACTCATTTATATATGTATACATAAGCAAACTATATTTATACATTTATAAATATTTAAAATAAATATTATAAATATAAACAAATTTATAAAATTTATAAAGATTTATGGTCTTATATGTATTTTTATATCTATTTACAAATAGATGAGAAAAGATTCATCAAAATATCTTTAAAACATAAAGATTTCTTAAAACATTTTAAATTATTCCATTTTTAAAAGATTTTTCTTTAAGAATATTATATAATATGAGGTACTTCATGTGGAGTGCGTCTCATTTCCCTTGTGGCACAAAAGGATCAGCAAATATATTTCTTATTTTTTCAAAGCTAAATTTCAAGAAAGTACACTAAAATTCTAATAAGGACAAGATTAAGAAATGAAAGAGGTCTGTTTTATTTATCACTCTAATGCCCTGTCTCTGGATATCTTGAATATTTTCTTCAAAAGAGTTAGAAGGCACTAAAAGTAATTGCATTGAATATCACAGAAAGTGAAAGCGCTTATACCTTAATGGGCAAGAAATTACAGGTTACTACTTCACAGCTTCTATGGGAAAAGGAAAAAGGAAGAAAAGGCAGAGGAAGGGAGAAGAAATAAAGCTGAACATGGAGAGTGACTGACTTTGAACTTATAAAGAAGGCCAGAAATGGAACTATGGGAGGCAAAAACAAAAGAGAGGAAACACTAAAGGATAAAACCCTTTAGGTCCTGATGGTACTTCCTTCTTTTGTAAGAAAAGACCAGTGAAAAGGAGATCAAGAAGGATTAAGGAATAAGAACAGAAGGAATGGGTACTTGACAAGGAAGAAAAAGATAAGTGGGACATATTAGAAGGTAAAGCAAATTGCTAGAATGTTTTGGGGAACTGTGGGGAAGGAAGGAAGGAAGGAAGGAAGGAAAGGAAGGAAGGAAGGAAGGAAGGAAGGAAGGAAGGAAGGAAGGAAGGAAGGAAGGAAGGAAGGAAGGAAGGAAGGAAGGAAGGAAGGAAGGAAGGAAGGGAGGGAGGGAGGGAGGGAGGGAGGGAGGGAGGGAGGGAAGAGAAGGAAGAAATAAGCAATAATATAGCATCTTCCATGTGTCAGGCATTGACAAGCACTTGACTATGGGTTATAAAGAATAAAACTGACAAGGGTGGAATCAAGCTGCTAGAGCACAAAGAGCATTCTAGCCAAATTCTCCCAATATTCCCCTCCAAATAACATTAAAATAATGTGTCAAATCAAACTTAGAAGTGGCATACCAAAGTTTAAAGTTAGATGTCTTTCCTGCCCAGGACAATTTAAGAGTCAGGATGAAAGGTCCGTGGCACTGGGCTGGCTGAAAATGCAGCATGGGGGCAGGTAGGAGAGTAGACAGCAGCAGCAGCAATTCTGGGAGAGCTCACCCACCGGAGAAAGTAAAGTAAGAGATAAAAAGAGAACAAAAATTTTTTTTCAATCAAATTAAGAGCAATAGAGGAAAATGTTTGAAAGCAAATGAGAGGAATATCAAGAAAATTATGAAGAAAAGGAAAGGCAGGGACTCACCTAAGCTCTCTCTACAACCCCATTGAAGAAACTTGAAATAAGCCCTCAAAACAGATCCTAGAGTGGCAGAACACAGAAAAGGAAGGAGTGAAACAAATTTCTAGCCCAAGAGAACTTGGAAGAGAAGCAGGAAAGGTCTGTTGTACCAAGGGGAGAGTGGAGAGAAGTCAAGTACAAACTATGGCCCAACAAAGCAGCAGTAGGCCATGGAGGCTACTGTGGTGGTTTGTGGACCCCTCAGCTCACAGATGGGAAAGAGGTCAGAAAACTGGTCAGAAGGAGATTACAGGGGCTGGCATCAGGGGCAGGACTCTTTGGCATTGCACATACTTGGATTTGGGTCTCAATCCCAGGGTAAAGAGGGACCCTAGCATACCAGAATTAGCAGCCACAAGAGAGCTGGGATTCTGGTCATAGTTCCAGGGTGGAAAATAGTGCTTGTGGTCACTCACAGACTAGAGCACAAAACAGGAAATTAGTAAACACCTCTCCCTAGATCTTGCCACCATGAAAGAACTAAGAACTTCCAGGTCCCAGAATTATGTCTGAAAAGAGCTACACAAACACATTGAAGCTTGGGAGAGTGCCCCTTCCACTCTAGAAGCAGAACCCCACTTTACCATAGAGTTAAACATCAAGAAATCAGGTAGAAAAATGAGCAAACAGCAGAAAAAGAGCTTGACTGCAGAAAATTACTATGGTGATAGAGATGATCTAACACAAAATTCTGAAGAAGACAATGAAGTCAAAACTGCTACATCCAAAGCCGTAAATAAAAACATCAATTGACCTCAGACCATGAAAGACATCAAAAAGGATTTTTAAAATCAAGTGAGAGAAGTGGAAGAAAAATTAGGTACAGAAATGAGATTAATGCATGAAAATAATAATTTTTAAAAAAGAGTCAACAGCTTGGTAAAGGAGGCACAAAAAGTACTGAAGAAATAACACCTTAAAAAACTGAATGGGACAACAATTGAGGCAAAAAAATTCAATGAAGAGAAGAATGCCTTGAAAAGCAGAATTAGCCAAATGGAAAAAGATATAACAAAATTAAATTAACTTAAACTAAATCCTTAAAATCCTTAAAAATAAGAATTGGGCCAGTGGAAGCTAATGACTTCACAACAAAACAAAGCCAAAGAATGGAAAAAAATTTGAAGAATGTGTGAGATTAGAAAAACAACTGACCAGGAAAATAGATCCAGGAGAGTTAACTAAAGAATTATTGGACTTTCTAAAAGCCATGATCAAAAAAATCTACCAATCACCTCCTGAAAGAAGTCCAAAAATGAAATCTCCCAGAAATATTATAGCCAAATTCCAGAGCTCTCAGGTCAAGCAAAAAATACTGCAAGTAGCCAAAAAGAAACAATAATGTGGTATGGACCCACAGTCAGGATAAGACAAGTTTTAGCAGTTTTTCTGTTAAAGGATCAGAACACTTGGAATATGATATTCCAAAAATGCAGAGGAGCTAGGATTACACCAAGAATCACCTACCTAGCAAAACTAAGTATTATTTTTCAGGGGAAAAAGTGAATATTGAATGCAGTAGAAGACTTTGAAATATTTCTGATGTAAAGACTAGAGTTCAATAGAAAATGTGACTTTCAAATGCAAAACTCAACAGAATCATAAAAAGGTAAGGAGGAAAGGGAAATCAGCAGGGGCTTAATAAGGTTAAACTGTTTACATTCAGTATTAGAAGATCATACTTGTAATTCATAAGAACTTTCTCATTATTAGGGCAGTTAGAAGGAGTATTTATAGACAAGAGGACATAACTGTGATTTGAATATAAAAAAATAATATGAGAAAGAAGAATGCACTAGGAGAAAAGGAAAGGGGGAGATAGAATTGGGAAAAATATTTCCACATAAAATAAGTACACAAGAAATAGTTTTTACAGTGAAGGGGAAAATTCAGAAAGACCTGGCAAAGCTTCAAATATATTCTCATCTGAACTCAGTCAAGAAGGGAAGAAGAAATACACACACACACACACACACACACACACACACGCAGTTGGATACAAAAATCCATCTTACACAAAAAGCAAGTAGAAGGGGAAGGGGCTAATAGAAAGGATGACCCAAAAAAGGGAAGGCCAATTAAAGGAATCAGCTGTCAGAAGCAAAACAGTGGTCTAGGGTAAAAAAAAAAAAGGGGGGGGGAGTGGGGGTGAAGGGTAAACAGAAGAAAATAAGATAGAGGGAAATACACAGTTAGCAGTCATGTGAATGGGATGAATTCACCCATAAAAAGGAAGGGGACAGCAAATGAGAAACCAGAATCCAACAGCATAATGTTTATAAGAAAACACCTGAAACAGAAAGACACACATAGAGTTAAAATATAAGGGACTGGAGCAGAATATATTATGTTTCAGTTGATGTAAAAAAAGGGCAGAGGTAGTAATCATAATCTTAGACAAAGCAAAAAAAAAAATAGACCTAATTAAAAGGGATAAAAAAAAAACAGACCTAATAAAATCTTTATTTGGCTAAAATATAACATAGACAACTATTTAATATAAAAACTAAACATACATGCATAAAATAAAATAGCATCCAAATCCTTAAAGGAAAAGTTAATAAATTATAGGAGGTAATAGACAGCAACACTATACTATTAGGGAAGTGTAATTCTAATCATTATACACACACACACACACGTATAATATATATATATATATATTATATATATATACACACACACACACACACATATAAATAAATGAAGTTAAGGAGATGAGAATTTTGGAAAAGACAAATATAACTGAACTTTGGAAAAAACTGAATGGGAATAAAAAGGAGTATAACTTTCTCAGTGGGATATGACACCCTAACAAAAACTGACCATGTATGAGAATATATAAAAATCTTACAACCAAATGAAGAAAAGCAGAAGTATTTGTACCCTTTACAGACCATAATTCCATAAAGGCCCTTTGAAGCACAGATTGAAAATTAATTGGAAACTAAAAAAATCTAATCCCAAGGAATGAGTAGGTAAAAAAAAAATGACTAAAACAATCAATAATTGCATTATGGGTAATGACAAGACAATATTCCAAAATTTGTTGGATGCAGCCAAAGCAGTACAATGCATACTTCTAGATGCTTACATCAATTAAAAAAGAAAAAGCATATCAATGAATTGGGCATGCAACTAAAAAGAAAAAAACATAAAAAAGAATAAAGTTTAAATCCCCAATTAAATACTAAACTAGAACTCCTGAAAATCAAAGGTAAATGTATTAAATTTGAAAGTAAAAAAAATGAACAAATAAAGAAAACCAAGACGTGGTTTTATTTAAAAAGATCAAACAAATAAGTAAGAAAATATCAAACCATTGCTCATTTTGATCTTTAAAAAAGAGAAAGAAAACCAAAACCAATATAAAAAATGAAAAGGGTGAATGGACTACCAACAAAGACAATATTGAAGTAATTACTTTGCCCAATCATATGCCAATAAAGCTTAAAATATAAACAAAATACTTATAAAAGTTAAACTGCCCAAATTAGCAAAAGAGGAAATAAAATATTTGAATAACCATCTCAGAGAAAAAGAAATTGAACAATTCATAAATGAGTTCAGTAAAGGATCAGATAGATTTACAAGTGAATTTTACCAACTATTTAAAGAAATATCTCACTGGAAAAAAAACAACTGACCCGGAAAACAGATTGAGGGAAAATGTGAATTATTGGCATAGCTATCATATTTCAAGTAATTATCAAGGAAAACTACTCTGATATCCTAGAACCAAAGGGTAAAATAGAAATTGAAAGAATCTATCAATCATCACCTAAAAGATATCCCAAAATGAAAACTTGCAGGAATATGATAGTGAAATTCTCACATAAGGAAGAGTTTTACAATGGAGGGGAAAAAGGAGGTGACCCATGCTTGAATTTTACATCTAAGTTGGTTCAAAGAGGGAACTATACATATATATGTAAAATACATATATATATATATATATATATATATATATATATATATATATATATATATATATATATATATATATGCACATACACATGCATGTGCTCAGTTGATAATATTAAATTATTTTGTCCAACAGGGAAGTAGGAGGGGGAGAGAATAAGGGAAAGGGGAGAGCAATAAAAGGGAGGGCAGAGAAAAGAAGGCAGTGGTCAGAAGCAAAATAGTCTTTAGAAGAAGGATAGGATAAGGAGAAAGAAAAAGGATAAACAAAAGAAAATACCACAGAAGAAAATGCATAGCAATCATAATTTTATGTAAATGGCCTAAATTCACCCATAAAATAGAAGTGAATGGGGCATAAGAGAGGGTGAGGATTTGGAACTCAAAATTTTTTAAATGATTGTTTAAAAAAATTTACACGCAACTGGAAAATATTTAAAGAAAGAAATCACTTTTTAAAAGAGAAAAAAGTACCAGAAAGTAAGAGGTCACTAGCCAACTGAACCAATTATGGCACACAGAAGTAAGGGAATGTTATTGTGCTGTAAAAAATGACAAAAGGGATGTTTGTCTGTTTGTTGTGTACACCTGGGAAGTCTACTATCTAGAGATACTAAAAAGACACAAGGAGAACTGTTTTAAAAATACCGCATGGAGTCATTATATCCTTTTTTTTTTTTTTAATTAAGCAGCATTAAATGGCAGTTAATAGTTTCATTTAAAAAATCCTGTTTTGGGGTCTTCTGGTGTTTCAGTTCAAGGTATAAAATAAAACTTGAATGAACTGATGAGTTCTGAAGTGAGCAAAAACTGAAGAACAATTTAAATAATAACAACTTTTTAAGGAAAACAGAAAAATCTAAGAAATCTGATCAAAGTAATAACCAAACACAATTATCAGAAAATTCCTGAATGAAGCATCCTGTCTACCTCTTGACAGAGGGCTGGTGAACTGAAGTCGTATAGAACACAAGACATCTTCAGACATGGACAATAGGGATATCTGATACAAGATTTTGCTTTTCGTTCTCTCAATAGGAATAGGATGGGAGCTGGAAAGTAGGGTTAAATTAGTAGGGTTAAAAAAAAACATGGTCATTGAAGCACTTTTTTAAACTACTCAAAAGGAATATTACTTAGAAACAGAGACAAAGCAAAACAGCTCTGAAAATAGGAAAAGCAAGTTGTCAATGGTACACATGCACCACTACAAGTGCAAAATGAAAGAAATGTCATTTATATAATTGCTACTGTCAATGACTATGACTTGAAAAAAAATGAGATTCATAGATGTTTTAACTCATTGCTTAGTAATCATCGAGCGTTTTTTTCAGGGGTCCTATATCTTCTTGAACATTATTTTATATGGTCAATGTAGCTTATAAACATCCAAGATATAGTCTGAAATAACGTCTGTCAACTCTTTCCTCACATCTCTAGTTTTTAAATACACTCAACAATTTATGTTAGCTAGAAACAAATTCCATAGTTTATATAATCTTTAATTTTAATGTACACTTGTTTTTATATTCACCATAAAGCAGTTTAATAAACTATAAAACACAATAATCAAATACTTTATTGTTTCCTGTTCAGATGCATTATAACTACCTTGCATCTTCAAAAAAGCAAAATAATACTTATAAACTTTCAGTAACAGGTCTCTACACTAAAAAATACAGGGATTTTTTTTTTTTTAAGTAGGGGACTTTGATGTAAGAAATAATATTTCTGAGGGAGGAGGTAAGATGGTGGAGTAGAAAGATTCACATATACTAGCTCCTAACCCAGAGCCCATAAAATATCTGTAAAGAAGAACTCCCAACAAATTGTGGAGCAGTGAAAGCCACACAGCAATAAAGTGGAGGAGATTTCTGTTCCAGAAAGACCTAAAACAACTGACACCAAAGGTCCGTCGTGCACCAACGCGGAGCAGAGCCCAGCAATGCCTTGGCCGCTGGGCACAGAGAGGAGCAGATCTGAGCAGGCTTCAGGGGCGGAATCTCCAGTGGCTGCAAAGGTCCCTCCGCCCACAGATACTGAAGGTCAGTGAGAGACTCTGTTTAGCTGGCCGAGAGGGGAGCAGGGTGTCTCCATAACTCAGGCCCCCTCGGAAGGCAGCAGCATGGGGAAGCAGCGGACAGGAGCTCCCAAAGCAGACAGGAGCTCCAGTCCATTGTTGAAGGTCTCTGCATAAAAGCGCTGAGGGAACTGAGCCCTGTGAGGTGGCCCTGGCCCCACCTGAGAAGCTGAATTTAATCTCACACTGAAGAGCAGCCCTGACCCTGCCAAAAGCCCTGAGGCTGGGAAGCAGCATTTGAATCTCAGACCCCAAGCACTACTTGGGCAGATCTGGAGACAAGGAGGGGGTGGAGAGGAATCTCAGAAGTCAAGTTGCAGGCTGGGAAAATGCCCAGAAAAGGGGAAAAAAATAAGACCACAGAAGGTTACTTTCTTGGTGAACAGATATCTCCTCCCTTCCTTTCTGATGAGGAAGAACAATGCTTACCATCAAGGAAAGACATAGAGGTCAAGCCTTCTGTATCCCAAACATCCAAAATAGATATTCAGTGGGCTCAGGCCATGGAAGAGCTCAAAAAGGATTTTGAAAATCAAGTAAGAGAGGCGGAGGAAAAACTGGGAAGAGAAATGAGAGCGATGCAAGAAAAGCATAAAAAACGGGTCAATACCTTGCTAAAGGAGACCCCAAAAAAATGCTGAAGAAAATAACACTTTGAAAAATAGGCTCACTCAACTGGCAAAAGAGATTCAAAAAGCCAATGAGGAGAAGAATGCTTTCAAAAGCAGAATTAGCCAAATGGAAAAGGAGGTTTCAAAAGCTCACTGAGATAATAGTTCTTTCAAAATGAGAATGGAACAGATGGAGGCTAATGACTTTCTGAGAAACCAAGAAATCACCAAACAAAACCAAAAGAATGAAAAAATGGAAGATAATATGAAATATCTCATTGGAAAAACAACTGATCTGGAAAATAGATCCAGGAGAGACAATTTAAAAATTATGGGACTACGGGAAAGCCAGGATCAGAAAAAGAGCCTAGACATCATCTTTCATGAAATTATCAAGGAAAACTGCCCTGAGATTCTACAACCAGAGCGCAAAATAAATATTCAAGGAATCCATCGATCACCGCCTGAAAGAGATCCAAAAAGAGAAACTCCTAGGAACATTGTGGCCAAATTCCAGAGTTCCCAGGTCAAGGAGAAAGTACTGCAAGCAGCTAGAAAGAAACAATTCAAGTATTGTGGAAATACAATCAGGATAACACAAGATCTAGCAGCTTGCTACATTAAGGGATCGAAGGGCATGGAATATGATATTCCAGAAATCAAAGGAACTAGGATTAAAACCAAGAATCACCTACCCAGCAAAACTGAGTATAATACTTCAGGGGAAAAAATGGTCTTTCAATGAAATAGAGGACTTTCAAGCATTCTTGATGAAAAGACCATGAAATAGAGGACTTTCAAGCATTCTTGATGAAAAGACCAGAGTTGAAAAGAAAATTTGACTTTCAAACACAAGCATGAAAAGGTAAACAGCAAAGAGAAGTCATAAGGGACTTACTGAAGTTGAACTGTTTACATTCCTACATGGAAAGACAATATTTGTAACTCTTGAAACTTTTCAGTACCTGGGTAGTTGGTGAGATTACACACACACACACACACACACACACACACACACACACGTGCACGCACACACAGAGACAGAGAGCACAAAGTGAATTGAATAGGATGGGATCATATCTTTAAAAAATGAAGGTAAACAGTAAGAGAGAAATATATTGGGAGGAGAGAGGGTGAAATGGAATGGGGCAAATTATCCCTCATAGAAGAGGCAGGAAGGAGACTTTTTAGTGAAGGGAAAAAGAGAGGAGCTGAGAGAAAAACATGAAGTTTACTCTCATCACTTTCGACTAACGGAAGGAATAAAATGCACACTCATTTTGGTATGAAAACCTATCTTACAATACAGGAAAGTGGGGGAGAAGGGGATAAGCAGGGTGGGGGGGATGATGGAAGGGAGGCAATGGGAGGAGGGAACGATTTGAAATCAACACTCTTGGAGAGGGACAGGATCAAAAGAGAGAATAGAAGCAATGGGGGGCAAGAAAGGATGGAGGGAAATATAGTTAGTCTTACACAAGATGACTATTATCAAAGACATTTGCAAAACTACACAGATATGGCCTATATTGAATTGCCTGCCTTCCCAAAGGGAATGGGGTGAGGAGGGAGGGATGGGGAGAATTTGGAACTCAAAGTTTTAGGAACAATTGTCAAATATTGTTCTTGCTACTAGGAAATAAGAAATACAGGTAATGGGGAATAGAAAGTTATCTGGCCCTATAGGACAAAAGAGAAGATGGGGCAAGGGAAGGAAGGGATGAAAGAAGAGAGGGCAGATTGGTGATAGGGGAAATTAGAATGCTCAGTGTACTGGGGTGGGGGGGAGGGGAGAAATGGGGAGAAAATTTGGAACCCAAAATTTTGTGAAAATGAATGTAAAAAGTTAAATAAATAAATAAATAAATAAGGAAAATGTTATTTCTTATGCCATCAAGGTGACAAGCATCAATAACTGTAATAAGAACCTTTTTTTTTTTTAGTAATTTCAGAGTTTTTCTGAAAACTGAGTTTTCTATAAACAGAATACTAATGATGCTAACAACAGACAGCTTATCTTATTTGACCTTTTTAGTACTAAAAATTATACTAGGTACTACAAGTTGTAGCATTATCTCCACTTTACAGGTGAGGAAACCAGTTCAAGGTTAAATAATGCTTCCATGGACATATAGCTAAATATCAGAAGCACGGTCACAAGTTCCCAGTGACTGTGATCCTGTCCCCAATGATATAGTGAGAAGCCACAAACATCCTGTTCCCTCTGCCTAACACCGAGACCCTACTATATTAGACTGAAACATGTCTCAGATCATTTAACCTAACCCTCTTACTTACAGAGAAGTAACTGGAGACCCAAATATCTGCCCATGGTCACAGAGTCACTAACAAAACTGATCATAAATTAGTAAAAAAAAAAAATTATCCATTCTTATATTTAGGTAAGTATAAACCCTGGAAAGTTAGCCAAAAGAAAGAAAAAGAATGAAAAAAAGAGATGTGTCATATTTATGGAAGTGTATATAGAAATATATTGAAATACATGAAAATTAAGAGTAAACCTTTTCCACTTCAGTTTTAAAAGGAGAGAAACAACTCAGCACTGCCCATATTACTTTAAGCTATATGGACTGGGGTAATTAATGATCAATTCTAATTTTAATGGTGTTTACTTAGTTCTCAAAAATGCTATGATGGTTCATTAAGTAACACTGTCTTGTAATCTTCACGGAAAACCTGCTAAATGTCTACCATAACTATTACACTAATATTGACATACCACTACATTTACAAAACCATCCCTCAAAGTGTATCTGCTTCTGTGATCCATGACCAAACACATGCCATCAACTGTACTGATGCACTCTGACTCTCACAAAGAACCCTAAGTAATAATAATACCAAAATAACACATCACACATGCAGAACTGAAGTGGCCCTGCTTTCAGGAGTCATCAACTCATCTACTTTAATACCTTCATTTTACAGAGGAGGAGACGAAGATTCAGGGAGTGTCTTTCTTCCCCCAAAATGAAACACTCTGGCATACTTTTTTAAAAACATATATTTTGATACTGTTTGCTTCCTATTAAGATGCTGTTTAAGAGGACACAGGAACTCAAAAAAAAAATCAGTAAAATGAAATAACACAAAGCTTACCAAGCTCTTCCTTCATGGAATGTGCCTTTGAACCCAAATCCTTTATCAGATCAGAATAAAAGTACATGCTGAAGCATAATTTTCTTGCTATATACCAGTACAGTTTTCTTAAAAATTGAAAAATGCTGAAGAAAAATTAAGAAAATTCTCTTCCCATAGTTTTCAATTTTCATTTAGAAGGCTAAAAAAGCAGTAAAATGAAGTAGTACTGCACTAGATATAGGTATATATAGAAAACAGTTATAACTGGACTCATCTCTGACCCATTTCCTGAAGGAAATTCAGTTCTCCCCCACCCAGCCTTGAAAATAATACCCTACTTCTTCATGGATTCCGGATATAGAGGTTGCAAAGAAAACCAGAACTGGCTGAAAACAGCCACAGATCCCTTCAGGCAGTGAGTACACGAGTCAGGCAATTCTAATTGGAGAAATAGTACTCCCATCCAAAAAAAGACAAAAAAAAGACATTAAAACCTTAAGATGGCATACAAGAAAAGATCCTGATCACTTTCAAAAGATTCTTGTGCTTTTTGCCATAAGAATAAGGACAATAGCCCTAATAATTTAGCTGTTACCAAAAGAATATAAAGCAAAATACTTAAAATTCATCAGTTTTGCACTTAGTATTTTCCCTAAGTAACATCCTAAAATTGTAGCAGGATACAATGATTATTAATGTAGATATCTAGATAACATATCTAGTGTTATGACTAGAGCACTGAACTTAGAATTCATCAGAATTGAGTTCAAATCCTGCCTCAGACATTAGCTATATGACCCTGGGTAAGGTCCTAAATATCTCTCAGCCTCAGTGACCATGTTTGTAAAATGGAGATAATAATAGTACTACTTTTCATGGTTGGTGAGAGGATCAAATGATTTAATACATATGTAAAGCACTCTGCAAATCTTAAAGTGATATATAAATGCTAACTGTTAATTACTTCCTACTGATTTGTGTAGCTTTTGAGCAACTATGCCAGGTAAAAAATGCTATCATTATTTCCATATTTTAGGTAAAGTCTCAGGCAAAAATATGAAAAATAGGAGATTCTTCCTTTCCTTCCTCTATCTTAGACTCAAGAGCTGACTCCCTCTCAGCATTTAGTACCAGGGCAGAAGGAAAGTATAAAGTTAATCAAATAACTTTTTTCCCCATCAAGTAAAAAAAAAGGAAACAATTTTGTTAACTTAGTTACTAGAGTGACAGCACTTCCCTTTAAAGTCAATTCTCCTAAGACTATTAATCAAGCAATAAAAACAAAGCCAGATTTCTCAGTAGCCCAGGTGGAAAAAGGAATAGCATTTAGTTTCCCCTCTCCCATTCCAGCTGCTTCTTTATCAATTCGTGCTTTTTTTCTTTTGCTTTCAATTTTATTTACCTCTTTTTTGGCTTCAAGAATTTCTCTTTTGTTGTCTGTTTAGATTTTATTATTTATCGTTCTTTTTTTTAGTTGCATATTACATTCCCTGATTGGTTCTTTCTCTCTGTAGACAAATGTGTTTAGAGATACACACTTCTGGTATATTGTCTCATTGTTTTTCTTTGATAATTTTATCTATTGTTTCTTTGGTTCATTATTTGACCAACAGGTTTTTTTGGATTAAATTATTTATTTTCCATTTATGTTTGAATACTTTCTTCTAAGGCTTTTTTATTGCTTGTAGTGCAGTCCTGTCCAACTCTGTGATCCCATGGACCACAGCACACCTAGTCCTTCCATCTTTCACTACCTCAGTGAGTCCTGTTTTCTCATTATGTAACCGAAGTATCTAAGCTTCAGCTTCAGTATTTAACTTTATGGTGAATAATCTGAATTAATTTCTTTAAGTATTGAATGATGATCTCCTTGGGACTCTCAAAAGTCTGCTGTAGCACCACAATTCAAAAGCATTGATCCTATGGGGTTCTGTTTCCATTTTGGTTCAACTCTCAAAGTCATATATTGCTACTGGAAAAAGCATAGCTTTGACTATACAGAATATACATATATTCTGCTTTTGAGCATGCTGTCCAGATATGCCAGGGCTTTCCTTCTAAGGAGCAAGCATCTTTTAATTTCATGGCTACAGTTGCTGTCTACAAGTGATTTTTGAGTCCAAGAATATAAAATCTGACTTTGTTTCCATTTCTTCTCTATTTGCCCTTGCTGATTATAATTTTTATTGCGTTGTAGTCAAGAAATGGTATGTTTTAACATTTCTGCTTTTCTCAATCTGTTTATGAGGTTTTATGCCCTAGTAGATAGTCAGTTTTTACAAAGAAATGTAAGCTGTCAAAGAAGAAACAATTGCATATTTATCACACCTATGATAAAGTAAGAAAAAAAACAGGGAAATATGATTTAGAGAAACCACTTACACCCATACATACTTACTCCAAGAAGAGGAATGTATCTGAGATAAAAGATTGCATTATTTTACCAGTCAATCTTCAGCTCAACAAAAATTCCTGACTGATTCCGTAGTTTAAAAGACCTATCTGCACTCTCTCAGAGAACCCAGGGAGACAAAAACTTTATATATATGTGTGTGTGTGTGTGTGTGTGTGTGTGTGTGTGTGTGTGTGTGTGTGTGTGTGTGTGTGCTGTTTTGATGTAAACGGTTAACTACTGCAAAAAATACAATTATTTAAGAGACAAGCTACACGTAAAGCTTCCTATGATTGTCCTGTACCTCCATGATCACAATTCCTCAGCATCCCAGTAATTAAAAAAAAAAATCCCATGAGTAGAGTGGAGGTGACAAAAAAAGGAAGGGAAGAAAGAGGAAGTCCAGTCTGTTAATTCTCACTTCTCTCTCCTTCCCTTCAGTACTAATCAGAGCAAAAATATTTCTGACTGTTAAATTAATATGTGACACCAAGACTTATGCAGCTATATTCAGCTTTTCCTTCTGTATCAGCAGAAACACATGTGCAGCCCTGAACTGGAAAAGCCAAATGAATTTCTTTTCTATATAACATCATACTTGCTGGCATACCCAAGCTTCTGAATTTTAATTGTTGGTATCTTTAAAAATGAGGCATATTAAGACACTCTTGTGGATGAAAATCAATTTCTTGTGTTAGATTTAAAAAAATCAATTGTATTTGAATTGTCTAGAAAGTTTGGCTAATAAGGTGAAGAGTATTTTTTTTAACAAACTGCTAATGAGCAAATCTCCTTCAGATATGAATAAATATAATTTTTGAAAACTTGGGTCTTCGTTATTTTTCTGCCTTTCTTAACTATTAGAGCAGCTAGGTGGCACAGTGGATAGAGTGCCAGGACTGATGTCAGGAAGACTCATCTTCTTGAGTTCAAACCTGGCCTCAGACACTTAGAAGCCATGTGATCCTCAGCAAGTCACTCAACCCTGTTTGCCTCAGTTCTCCATCTACAAAACGAACTGCAAAAGGAAATGGCAAACCATCTCAGCATCTTTGCCAAGAAAACCCCAAATGGGGTCATGAAGAGTCAGACACAACTGAAATGACTTAACAACCACAGCCTTAGTATTACCTTAATTCAAAAGCCAAGAGAGAGCTTTACTTTGCCCCTGATTTCTCAATTTCCATTTTTTTTTTGGAAACTTACTGCTTACTGCCAATTCCAAGAATTGGGTAAATTTTTCCAGGTTGCTAAACCTGACTTTTTGGTTTGTTTATTTTTTAAAGAAAGTCACTGGACTTGAAATCAGGATAGCTAGGTTTGACAACTTCAAAACTTAGTAACTGCTTGACCAGGAGCAAGTTATATTTAACATATATAAGTCTCATGTCTCTCATCTTTGGAGTCAGGGTTAGGATTAGGGTTAAGGTTAATAAAACTTCTACCAAGAGGATGAACACCCTCTCCTAAATTCTAGCTATCTCCCAGACACATGAACAATCTGGAACCAGGAGTTCTGGGAAATAGTTTAAATTTGCTTAATTCCCCATGATTGTGCCCCCTGTGAGGGGGGCAAAAGCAAGGAAACAACAATTTCCATAGGATGGTTAACATATATCCTGTGGGACTGACAATTAGTACCACAGGAAGAAGCTTTGGAGATATGGGGGCCCTTGATGGAAGAGTTTGGGAAGGAGAAAAAGGGAAACCATCCAAAAATGTTCATGGCGGACAACAAGCACTAGCCTTTGGGATCCCCTGGCATTTGGGGAGCATGCAATGTCTTCATGGGTTTCCCCAGCACTTGAGCAGTGGCACAATTTTTTTTTAATTTTTTATTTGAGTCATGGAACTCAGGAACGAGTGTTTTTGAAGCCTATGCGGCTTAGCCAACTTGTCTTTGGCAGGGACCTCTGACACTTCTTAGTCCATCACAGAGCAGGCTGCCAAACTCAGCAGCCAGCCCTACAGCAAGGAACAGAGCCACTACTATTGCTTCTCGAAAAGCTCTCTCCAACCTTAAGTGCAACACTATTCTGCCCCAGAAGTCTCCCTGTATGTACTCAAGCCAAAGCTCTGAGGCTCTGGGCATCTAAGGGATGGAGAGGGAAAGATAGATAGGGAGAAAGGTTTGTAAACACTAGTTTCATAAAAGCACAGTCAGGAAAATAAACAGACCTAGATTGATATGTCCTTAGTTGCCCCCTCCCTTTTTATAAAAATAAAAAAACAATACTTTCCCAATTCTTTGCTATTCTCTCTCTTTCATATACACTTGAGAAATGATCTCTCTTATACTCTCACAATTTTGATGCCCCCAGTTGGTTTACTTTGGCTGTTCCACCAATATTTTTTTCAGTGCCAACCAAACTTTGTAAGGTATGGGGGTGGTTAAGGTTATAATTTTCAACAAGAACTGACAATTAGGCAGTATTTTAAGGTTTACAAAGTGGTTTACATAAATTATCTCATTTGATTCTTACATCAACCCTGCAAGGTAGGTGGAATAGGTTGCATTATGCTCAATTTTTACAAATAAGAAAATTGAAGCTGAAAGACTTGCCCATAGCTATAATAACTTTTAGAGTTAGGATTCAGAACCATGCAATCAGGTCTTTCCTAACTCTAAGTACAATACTCGTTCCACTTTACAATACTGTCACATGTATTTAAAATTTAGTAGAAGGAAGAAATGAATTCAGCAAAAGGAGACAGAAGGAGTGGTATAATATATAAAAGAAGAGCTAGGAGAATATATAGCATATTAAAGAATTCAAGAACAGACGGTTTCTAAGGGAGAGTAGATGTTCAACTGGAGAACAAGTGGGTTCACTTCTTTCTTATCCTCCCCCTGATGGAGAGATGAGAATTAAAATGTTCAAAAAATAGGCATAGAAAGAAAGAGACCAAAGTCTGAATAATCTACAAATAAGCTAAAACCGTAAAATCAAAAAGGTAGTTTGGTGAAGCACAAATGTCCTTGGGCTTCTACTCTCAGCACTGGTACTATCTATATATAAACAGGTCTAACACTTATGTGACTTGTTTCTGTCATGGAACTTCAAAATGAAGGGCATGTGTGGGGTGTCTTAATTCACAACTCTCATTTAGACAGTGTGGGCATCCACTCATTGTTTGAGCTGTTTCACTCACCCCAACAGTTGTCTTCACCATGGTAGGTCTAGTTTCCAGAGAAGGACCTTTACCACGTACACTCATGCTCTCTCAAAAGGTCCTAGGGTTAACTCCTCACTTGTTTCTAGCTGAGCAAATCTTTTCTTCTACTACCAAACTAGAAAAGGTACTGAGAAAGTGTTGCATTATTAATTTGGTTAGCAATACCTTTAAGCCCAATAACTGCAAGGCTCATCAGACTGGCTCTCTTGCCTAGCTAGCCATTTACTGATCAGATTCTTTATCATTCAATCAGTTTAAATCAAACAGATAAAACAGCTGAAACATCTGTATTGCTCTTTCATTTTTCCACCTAAAACCCAGCATAGTAACAGTGAGCAAATACATTTCTAAGAGTTCATATCTACCAAACTCTGTGAAGCACTCAAAGAACAATAGATAACTTAAAGTCTTCTGCCAACTACCTGCTCTGACTGCCACTCCTTCACACATGAAATCAACAGTCCTTTTATAATCATCTCAATCATCAGTTATATTTCATCTGATTTTTCTACCTCACAATTCTCAGGGCAGTTTTTATCACCAAAGCAATATTCACAGCACCTATGGTGACTGTGAATATGCTGGCGTAGTTTTGAATTGCAAAGTCTAATAGACTCTCTGTACAGAAGGCATAAGAAAAACATTTACTCAGACACCAGAAAGCCAAATCTGTCATAGTAACCAAAAAGTCAATACACATTAGCACTGAAGGGGACAAAGTCATTCCCACTCTTCTTCTCCTCTACTGCAGTCTTCCCAGAAACAAATACTCAAAAGACTAGCTGTGCCTACCTGTGTCCTCTCTCCTCCTCTCATCAACTTGCTTCCAGTTCTGCTCCGCTCTTCCTGTTCTACCCATTCAGCAAGCTCCTCCCAGCACATGCGACTTAGGCTTCCACGTGATTTAAGCAGGTCACATGGGTCTATTAATGAATGGGAAAGATCTTCCCATTTAAATTACCATTACACAGTTACATGCAAATGAGCTTTGGAAACACTGTGCTGAAGCTTGTCATTTTGTAGTCTTAAAAGAGGTTCTTGAAAAACCGTCTACACCAATAGCAACTGTGTTCTCTAAATTCAAATGTATCTATTTTTAATAAATAAATTTTATTTTTTCTGCTTTTCTAAACTACTAAACCATTCACATATACGAAATATATACATATATAAAACATATACATCCTTTGTAAGGTGATTATGCACAAAATCATTTTCCATCACTTTTGCAACTAAATTATTCAGAGCTTATCTGAAAATTGTTTCTTTACAAAGAGATTTTAGTAGTTTTTTTTAAACTAAAGATCTTTTCTTTATTCTTCACATCTGGAAGAGGCAATAATTTACATCCTTTAAAAGTTGATTTAATTCTTTTTTATATATATAAAACTCTTTTTCTGTCCCTCTGGGCACCAAATTGCAACAGAAGAAAGGGTAGTACCTTAAAGGGTTTAAATGAAAAACTGTAACCAGTTTAAGACTGACCATCTCTACCAATTAGCATAGGATGATTAATCTCAAGGAAACTGGCTGATAGGGACAAAGGGTCATAAGTCAGAACCAATTTCAGTACATAGAATTGTAGCCTAAAAAGTAAAAATCCTAAAAAATTTCATTAAAGCTCCTGGATTCAACAAAGTTTTATCTTTTCCCAATATCGAAAATTTTTTCTCATTACAAAAGTCAATTAACACTAGCTTGAGCACCACTAACTGTTAGCAAAGTCACCTAATCTCTGAGTTTCTTTCTTCATTTTTAAATTAGCAAGTGGTTAGATTACATGACGTCTAAGATTTTCCCCAACTCTAAGATACTATAAGTCTAGTTTTAAAGAACAAAAAGATGAAGAACACATATTTCCTGTTTGACATTTTGCCAGCAACCTGGTATCATTTACAAACCTCAGGGAAAGAAAAATCTTTTGCTGTTGAAAAAGTGGACTTTAATCAAGAATTTATGAAGCACATTTCCTAGGAAATGAGTGGAAATATTTGCTAAGATGAAGTCTGGGAATCTCAACTCTTTCAAAGCCTCAATATTTGAGACCAAGGCATTTATCCAATACTGAAAAGCACATATGGCTTTGTTATGTGGCAGAGTTCCAAGCACATGTAATTCTATACCATCCACTTCCTATATCCCAGAGACTGGAAGCCTTGAGGTTAGTTCAAGGTTAAACTCCATGCATAGATGGAACTCTCCTTAGAATGATGTTAAAATGACAGAACTAAAAGTAAGTTCTGGGCATTTTGCTCAGAAAAAAAAGTCTCAAACCACAACATCCTCCCTAAAGAGTAAATTACAAAAACGATTTTATACTTTTGCTTATTAATATAATAGGTCAAAATGTTATCCTGAATACGTCAATGATGCAATCCAAACTTCATTCTCAGCATTAACATACAATAACAGTGTAATTTACTATTACATATTACATTTGGCTACATATTTCATTAAATTTTAAACTTCCAAAATTTACTACAGACTAGAATAAGTTCAGTCAGTATGGTACCCCAACATATGACCCAAAATACCATCAATTAGGTTAGGTCAGAAGATCAAACTTACAGAATTAGAAAGGACCATAAGCTTTGAAAAAAAAAATCACTTTTTTTTTAATGAAATGAGAGGGATTGGCCAATAAAGACCAAGTCTTTAAGGTATGCAAAATAAGTGCTTCCTGCTGCCAATTCACAGGGAGAGTTGTTGAACCAGTTCCAGAATTTCCAGAAATTCATGAGTACAGTTCAAAGCATACAAGTAGGTGATCTGTTTCCTATTGACCTATAGAGTGGTGATGAAAGGCCTTTTTAATTGACTCCTGAGTCAAAATTGTGTTTATATGTGTGTGTGTGTATACACATATGCATAAATACGTGTGTGCATGTGTATATACACATATAAAAGGTTTGGGAGGACAATCTCTCACTTTCCTATAAGAAAAGAAAAATTCTGTGGACCTTCAAGTAAAAGGAAGTTGCGGTAAGTAGTAGTAAGTAGTAGCAGGGACGGCCTCTCATGACTACTTTATGTCCCTATGCAGCAGTCATGTAGCCATGAATACATCACATTTCTGTTTCTTTTGTCTCATTTTGTTGATTCTTTCTTGGTCAAAGATGACTGAATCAGAAATGGAACAGATGAGGTTATGATCTTGTGACCTTGTGAGATTCAAAAGCCATCAAAGGTCCCCTCAACAACTGGAAGCAGTAGCAATAACAACTCAGTCTAGTGAGGGACCACACCTAAGTCCACGATATCACCCAATGTAACAATGAATCGTCTCAGCAGTCAAGATACTACAAGGAAGGGACTTCTCCATTGTCTGTTTCACATTCAAAAGTGAATTTGATGAGACTCCGCAAAGGGAAAAAAAACAGCCTACACTGTCAAGAAGTACCTGCTATTCTGGAGGAATGAAGAGTGGGATTTTGTAGCAAAAACTTTAAACTTGAGTATTTTCCGCAAGGACCAAGTGGATATATACAAGACAGAAGGAAACCTGGGTTAGAGAGAATATTGCTATGCTTTGGTCTCTGCTCTCTCTATCTTTCCCTTTATAAAGCCAGTTGATGGTCAGTGGTTAATTGATATTAAGGATATGTTCACAGGTTAAATGACATTGGGAGATAGAACAAATCAAAAGGGAGCTAGTGAATAATATCATTATAAACTCCAAATAACCAAGGCTACCCCCTAGAAAGCTAAGGTGACCACTACTAGGCATCTTCTAATGAATCATTAGAATCACTGAAGTCTGGGAAAGTGAGACCCAGAACCTTCACTTTATGTAGATTTGATTTTACTTATTGTATAAAACCATGCATTTATACATACTTAAATATCAAAAAAACAAACGTTAATGTTAAAAATATTTCAAATGCCAGTAACGAAAAAGTTTCTGTTGGAAAATTTTTTTATTTTTTTACATAATCAAAATTTCTCCCTCCCTTTCATCCCATCCAAAGAGACATTAAAAAAATAATCTTTAGCGGGGGAAAAAGATATCAGTAAAAGTGATCAATACACTGCAAAAAGTCTGAAAATATGTGCAATGTACCATACCCACAGATCTCTCTCCTCGGTAGAGGAATAGAGAAGGAGTGTTTTCTCAGTTCTCTTTTGAGCCATGCTTACACTTTGTAATTTTGAAACATTCACGTGGGTTGTTTGTGATTCTTCTTCCCATTTATATTGTTTGAGTCATGTATATTGTTTTGTTGGTTCTACTTATTCATTCTCCTTCAGATCATGAAAATCTTTCCGTGGTCTGCCTGCCCCAAGTTTCTCCCTACTCTATTCTAACCTCGATTGACCTACCAAACTGATTTTCCTCAATGCAGGTCTGATCACGTCTTCTCCCTATTCAATAAACTCCAGTTTAATAAGCTCCCATTGCATTTAGGAGCAAAATACAAAATGCACTAGCAAAGTCCTTCATAACCTAGCCTTCTCTTACCTTTACAATCTTCTTACACCTTACTCCACAACATGAATTCTTTGATCCAGTACTACAGCCCTCCCGGCTATTCCAACATGACACTTCATCTCTCACCTCCAAGCATTTTCTCTGTCTCCCATGCAAGGAAAGTTCTCTCTCCTTTTGCTCTGACCTGCTTGGCGTCCATTATACCTCAATTAAAAGCCCATCTTCTACAGAAAACTTCTCCAACCCCCTCTTAATTCCAGGGTCTTCCCTCTATTAATTATTTCTTATTTATCCTGAATAAAACTTATTTTGCATATATTTGTTTGCATGTTGTTTCCCCCCTTTAGACTGTGAGCTTTTTGAAGGCTAAAAATGTCTCTTCTCCTCTTTTTGTAGCCCCAGAGCTTAGCTTATTGCCTGTTAAATAGTACTCATTTAATAAATGTTTACCGAGTACTGACTGTCATAACATTCCCTTCTTACATCACAATAATATGCCATTACATTCATGTATCAATCTCGTTTAACCACTTCCCAATGACGGACACCTACTTTGCTCCCAATACTTCACTACAACAAAAAGTACTGCTATAAATATTTTGGTGTGTATAAGAACTTTTTTTCTTAACAATGAATTCCTTGGGGGATAGATAAGTCCAGTTTTGGAATATCTATATCAGAGCACCAGTCAACAATTCTAAGCTTCCCCCTCCATGCCTTTGACTCTTAGAAGTAGTTACTAGGGTGTTAACCCAATCAGTCATATCACCATAGCCCAGCGGGTCAACATTTCAGGATCCCCGCTAGACCTTCACAAATAATATTACTTTAGAGCACATGAATTTCTGCCATATACTGTATTAGTGAGTACTCTCCTCAGTAGCCATGGCCTACCCTTAACCCCACCCCACTCCCAGGATTTGGATAATAGGCTGGACTTTAAGGATGTGGTTTTTGTCATTATTTACTTCCATGAAGTAACCACCAAAGGAAATAAAAATAATGATATCACCACAATAATAATTATATTTGTGTAGCACTTTAAGGTTGGCAACCATGTGTGGTAAGTACTACAGATACTATGTTCACTTTACAAATGAAAAAACAGACAGCAAGTGACCTTGCATCATCACATGGGTAACTATTTATCCAGCAACTGTCAGGTACTCCAAATTCAGCTATACCACAATGCCTCTACAATATGTGTCAGGATTGGAACTAAGCTCTTACTGTAGTCAGCATTTCCAGCTCTAGAATCCATTGTGTCTAACTTTTCTAGAGCAACATTTTACCATCATTACGATGACTGCAGCTATTACTTCTACTACTGAATCTTGCGTAGCATTTTAGCTTTTTGCAAACTGCTTTAAGTACATGAGTTTATTTGATCCTTAAAACTATGTAAAGTTAGTTAGAGATTCTTTTCAACAAATTATGGAACAAAAGGGGAAAGGAAGAAGTACTGACTAAACTTGGAAAGAGAAATCATCTTTTAAAAGCAATATTCACATATTCATGTTAACTTTACCCAAATATAGAAAATATTTTTCTAGCAGAAAAAAATCTTATTCAATACATTATTTGTTTTTTAATTAAAAATTAGATTTAGATCAAGAGATCATTTTAACCTAAATGACAGAAAAAAGAAATTAACTGTAAATTATATTAGTCTGTTGTTCAAGAAAGACATACATCTAGTTGCTTTCTCCTTCAAAATGTGTTCATTGTTTATGAAACCATAAATAGGTTTTTGACTCAACTGGAAGGAACTCCCTGCTGTGTATCCTTTTTTATTCAAAAAGAAACCCTTTTACTCTTAGAACTCCTTATAGCTTTTGAAAGCTATTTGCTAGAGATCAGAGCTGATGCATCATCATCACTTAAAATGATGTAGTAAACACAATTCCCTTAGCTGCCTTCCTGTTGACTTGCACTAGGGATGATCCATCCCATATGAAAAATGAAAACTTACATATGGTCCAGCTGGTCCTTTAAGAAAAAAAAAATGAAGTCTAATTCTAAACTTGGATGAGAGGATAAGAATGACCTCTCTATTTTCTCTTTATGCCAATTCAGCAATCTCCACTCCCTATCAAACTGCTTATCACAAACCATTAAAAGCCAAACACATAAACATTGCATGATCAATAGCAGCATTCTGTATATTCTAGCTTATACTTTCCCAAATGCAGAAAGGGAAAAACAAAGAGTCAGAGAGAAACAAATCTTGTCTTCTGCTCCAAAAGATATGTACTAAGAAAAAACCTGAAGTCCAAAATGAAGATTAACATATTCTGGACATATTGTACTTCTAAGGAAAATGAATTCTGAGGCATAAAGTTGCCACTCAAGTACTCCCAGAAGCCAACTATGGGTGCGGGAACTAGTCTCAAAACTAGTCTCACTGACCAGTCTCAAAATGTCACAGAAACATAAGTGGGAAAACAGTGAGAACCAAACCCTACAGTTACTTACATAGGCTTAAATTTATTTCAAAAAGGGCAACAAAAGGGTGAAATTATCAACTAAACATCAGATAAACGGCGGCCCACATATCCTAAGAAAGTTGTACTCTTCTATATAGACAAATTAGATTCCCAAACTTTCTATTGATGGAAAAGATAAGCCCAGATTTTCATTTTATGAGTTTAGTAGAAAATACCACCTTTAAATAAAAAAATTGCACCCTTTAGAATGGCACAATCAGTTCTATCATATTTTTTTTCAATTTTCATTCAATTTTTTTAAACTTAAAGTTCAAAAATAGACACATTACTTAAAAGGTGGAGGGAGCAAATCACTTTATTTTGGTAAATCACTTTCTTTTTGCACACATGTGACAATTTTCAAAATATGCTGAATCCTTTTAAAAGACCAATCTAGTCTACAGTCTACAATATACACCTGTCTACAATGGTCATGGGAAAAACAGGAGTTCAAGGATCAAAGTCCTCATGCTTAACCATCTCTCTGAAAAACGAACCTCCCAGAGCTCCCAGTCTTGAAGAAAACTGCCTGAAAAACAAACATCTATACAGGAGCCTCTACTGCGCATACTCTAATATGTAACCTATACATTTTTTAGTATTAAGATAAGAAAAATATTCTGTGCTGTTTGTATTTATATTCACATACATTTATTTATATTCACATATGTAAATAAGCATGTATATATGTACATAGCGTGTATATAAATATAAAGACTACTTACATACAAATATGTATGTATAAACGTTGTACACATATGTTATCTTTTATGTTGTATCTCCATTACTTGAAAAGTTATTCATCCTAATGTACCACTCATCCATATTAACTAAAAAATAAAATATAAACATCCAGTCCTCAAATTCACTTCTCTGGCTTCAGTCTATTTTTCTTTCCTTATCTCACACTATCACTTTACTTGAATCTCAACGAGCACTTCCTGAGAACTGAGCACTAGCTCTCTCTCTGTCTGAGAATGTTCTCCCTTTCTGCCTTTATCACTTGGAATGCTGGTTTCCTTCAAGATTCTGATCAAGTGCCACTTTCTACATGAAGCGTTTCCTGATCTCCTACCTCCCCTTCATTTGTTAATACACTCCCTACCAAAACTACTTTGTATATACTATTTTGTATATCCTGTGTACATAATTATACATGTACGTTCTCTCCAGAACATAAATTCTTTGAAGTCAAACTCACTTTCTTTTGCCTTTGCATTCTTCGTACTTTAGTAAGCACTTAATAAATGTCTATTTGCTATACAGTAACAGAATCTCCAAAGTGGAAGGGAAGTTGGAAGTCTTCCAAGCAAAATTCTTAATTCATTTATTCTCTATACAACATCTATGATACACTGTCAATCAGCCTAGGCTTTAACAACTAAAGGGATGGGAAACTCTAAATCTACCTAATAATTATGTGACTGAGAATGCATGCTACTTTCTACTTATTTTGAATTAACAGAAAGAAATTCAGCATTTCACCAGGCATCTGACCTAACTCATACCTGAAAAAAAAAAAAACTCCCATTACATACAGCAGACCCAGGTAATTAAGTAGTTCATTTCTAGACTGTCCTCTTCCCTTGAGTCCCTTATCCCCTTAAACTATCACTGATCCCACCACCTTCTGCCTTCCATCTTCCTCACAGTCTGTTAAACAAAGCAGAGGAAAATAACAAAACTGTGTTTTCTGGTTCCACTACAAATTTATGTTAAATAATCTCACCTCAGTCTTCACTGCAGAAATGCAATTCTTTTAAAGTTCTCTAATTGATTCGGTATCCTACTCACTACAGCAGCTTTTCCAAAATTTTTCATCCCCCCTCACACTTTGATGATTCCCACTCCCTTAGCTGAGCATCATCCTTATATTTCACTTGAAAAACTGAGACCATTTGCCAAAAACTCCCTCTTCTCCTCTCCTTCTCATCTCCCATAACTCAGATGCCGTCGGACACAGTCTCCTTCTTTCCTATCTCACATGAAAAAATGTCCCTTCTTGCCAAGGAAAATTCCTCTAAATGTACAAATGATCCCTTTCCTTTCTATACTTTCCAGAAAATTGACCACTCCCCTCTCCAGTCCATCCCCCATTCAACTGTCAAACTAATCTGCCTAAAGCACAGATCTGATCACGTTATTGATAAACTCCTGTGGTTTCCTGTTACCTCCAGGATCAAATAGAAAGTTTCTCTTTTTTGAAGTCCCTCATAACCTGTCTTTCCCCTGCTTTTTCAATATTCTTACATCTTACTTCCCTCCACATACTCTACAATCCCTGTTCCTCACATGACAGTTTATAACTCAATTGCTTACATTTTCATGTTCTGCCCCCATGCCTAAAACATTCCCCCTTTTCACTTCTACATCCCGGTTTCTCAGTCTTCCTTATGGTCTTAATTAAAGCCCCACCTTCTACAAGAAGCCCTTCCCATCCCCTTTTCACTTTTCTATGTATCGCCACACTTAGCACAGTACTTGGCACACAGTAAGCATTTAATAATTTTTTAAATATGATTTGCCTGAAGACCACCAAGAAGAGGGAATGCATCACCTCTCCAGGTAGGCGTCATTCTACTTTTGAACAGCAATAACTATTAGGAAGTTCTTCATAACATCAATCCTGAATTTGCCTCTCTGCAACTGCCACCTATTGTGTGTAATTCTGCCCTAGAACAAAACAGTCCAAGTTCAACTCTTCTTTCACACAGCCTTTCAAATACTTGAAGAACACTAACATGGGTCTTCTCTTTTTCTCCTCCAATCTATAACTTTCCATTTCCTTCTACCAATTCTTTACAGCATGGATCCTTCCCTACTCAAGCTGGACTCCTCTTGGCTCTCTCCAATTTACCAAAGCCCTTACTAAAATGTGGTGTCCAGAAATAAACACCATACTCCACATGAGACGTATCAAAGACAGTCTGGACTAGCGCTATGACTACCACCTCAAAATTCCAAATTATTTTTAGCCTAGACCTGTGATTTTATAAGTGTAGAGAACTCCTTTTAATTAAACTCTTTCTACCAAGGCAGACCCACACCATTCTTAACTTACTGCTTACAGTCATAAAGAAGCTTTAGTCAAAGTTTTTCAAAAGGTGTGCAGCAGCCTATACGTCAAATGCGCAATTTTCACATGGGGAATTCTCCAAATATCTTGTAGTATATAATGATTTTGCGCAGAATAGAATATGGTGCTATGTGCAAAAAAAGTTTCAAAACCACTAGATTCGGTGATTTGACCACATGGGTCACATAACCAGTATGTGTCAGTGGTAGGACATTCATCTCTCTAAACTCACATTAGACCTGTTGGGCACTAAAGCCCCCCAAATCTTTTTCGGACAAATGGATGTTAACCATTTCTCCTCCATCTTGTACTTGTGAAGTTCCTTAGGCCGAATTCTAAGACTTTACAACTATCCCTACTGGATTTCATCTTATAAGATTCAGTCCAACTTTCTAGCCCATGTCAAGATCTTTTTGGATTCATTCCAAAAATTCATTCAGCAGAGTAGAGATCTCCCCTAGTTTTAAGCCATCTGCAAATGTATGTGTTTTAGCTGGAATCACTTGGGGCTAATAGTGTTGTCTTCAAAGTGAATTTTGTTGCCTTTAAGTGTTGTTCTTCTTCACATTGCAGAGATGATGGACAATTTCTATCTTTCTTCATTCCGCATTCGGTCATGTCAGTCTTCTCATATTTCCCTGAAATCTTCAAATTCATTATTCTTTGTATTATAATATTCTATTACATTAATATATCATAATTTATTCAGTTGTTCCTAAATCAATGGGCATAGTTTCTTTGTTTCCATCTTTTCTGTTACTATAGACATAAATAATTTTTGTATAGTATTGAGTCTTTTCTTGCTTTTAGAAAGTATTAGTATCCTACTTTAAAGGATATGAACAGTTTAGAAGCTTTTTTTAAAGAACTGGATATTGTAAGAAAACTTCTCCTTATGCTAAGTAAAAATCTACTTTCCAGTGTCTTCCACCATCTAATCCTTCTTTTCCTCTCAGTAGCTGAAAAGTGCCAAGTCTAATGTTTCTTCCAAACAATACCCTTCAAGTAAACGAGGTCAATTCTCATTTCTCCCCCAAAGTCTTCTAGCATCCCATCTAATCCCATCTAACCGCTCCCTTGTGTCTTCAACCCAATATACCTAAAGTGTGAGTCAAACTTCCCTCATTTGGATACCTTTCATCAGGACATTGCAGTTTAAGAACATTCCTAAAATGCTGCACCCAGAAAAGAATGAAATCCTCCAGATATGGGCTAATTCACAATAAAAATAGAATGACACAGTTACCACTTGTTTTAGACACTTATTTTCTACTAACGCAGCATAAAAGCACATCAGCATTTAGAGCTTCCTCATCATACTTAAGTCTACCACATTTCCTAGTCGTAAGGTAACATCATGTCTCAGGGAACTGAAGCAATTAGAAGGAAGGATTTTAAAAAGTAGTGTGCTGGGAAATATTTAGCAAGTTGTCCTCCAAAAAAAAATGTACATATCAACTTTTATATTTGATTTGTGTTATTAACATATTTTCCAGCAGCTTCAGTCTTAAGCAATCAACAAAACAGTAAGTCAAGCTTGGATTTGTAGAGTTTGCTGATTTCCCAGGTATAAATGCTCACATCGGAAATTTAACAACGGGCTCTCACAAGCCTGAATGAATTGTCTCTAGGTTTTTTTCTAGGTGATTTTAAGTCACCTTCTCAAGGGTCCTTTAATCTTTGCATTCACTCGCAGCTTCCATATGCAAAGGAAGTTTAAATAGATGCTACTGAATAGAAGCTAGTATCAGGAATTCAAAATCCTATTCAAAAATTTGCTTTAAGTACATTATTAAGTTTTGAGATAAAGCAAACAGACAATCCATTTCTCCCAACACCTGAAGAAGGAGATTAAGTGACTTGCTCAAGGTCTTGCTCAGTTGCAGCCAACTCTTTGTGACTCCATTTGGGTTTTCCTGGTAAAGATACTGGAATGGTTTGCAATTTCCTTCTCCAGCTCATTTTACAGATGAGGAACCAGGGCAAACAGGGTTAAGTGATTTATCCAGGGTCACACCGCTAGTAAATGTCTGAGGCCAGATTTGAACTCAAAGAAGATGAATCTTTCTGACTCCAGATGTGGCACTCTATGCAACGACCCAACTAACTGCCTCATTTGCTCAAAGTCCCATAGCTCCTAAGTGGCAGGGCCAGGACTCACGCACACTTGTGACTTCCATTCCAGTACAATGCTCTTTGCAACATACTAGGCTATTATTATTCTTTATAAAACAATAGCTAAAGAAAAGCAGAATAGTGTAGCTAGAGGGAGAGCAGCTGGGATCAGGAACAGTACTGTATGGAAGGTAGTAATTGAATTTGGTCTTAAAGAAAGTGAGAGAATCTTATGTAGAGCTAAGGATGAGTACATTTCAGACTCAGCAATGGCGAGGGCAAAGGGTTGGGGGCAGAGAGCGCAGGAAGGATATGATGAGTCTAGAAAGATATGTTGGAGTCACTGTGAGGGACTTTAAAAAATCTGACAAGGTAGTTTATATTTTATCCTAGAGAAAGTGAGAAGTCACTGAAGGTTTACTGACTAGAGAAATGACCAAGTCAGAACTGCACCTAAGGAAAGTCACCATGTCACCTCATAGAAGACAGACTAGAGAATGATATTTATTTTCCATTTATGCCTCATATAAATCTATATATATGTACATGTCTTCATCAACAGAATGTAAGTTCCTTGAAAATACGGGTTATTTTCCCTAACTCCTTTTATTTGGCTTTCTATTCTACGCATAACAGATGCCTAAAAAATGCTTATTTTTAAATTTTAATTTAATTCCACCTTCTCTCTCTCACCCCAATACTCAATCTTGTCCAAAAAACTAAAATACAGTAGAACCTTGCTTTATGAATAACCTGATTTACGTATGCTTCACTGGATGAGGAAAAATTTTTCACAAATTTGTCTTGCGGAATGAACAAAAATTCTCAGTACAAACATCATGTTTGGACTTGAATGGCTCGCAAAAGTATGATGTTCAACCAGGGTGGTGGTCTTTTTTCATAAGATTCATGCTGTCTGGGGTGGGGGATGGAAGGGGAGAAAATATAAAACTTATGGAAGTAATTGCTGAAAACTGAAAACAAATTAATTTTTAAAAAAACATCAAAAACAAGTTCATTAGATAGATTGCTAGTCAGAAGTGAACATAAAGAAAAAAAATCAGTGAGTCAAAACTTGAAAGTGATTCTAAAGAATGAAAATGAAAAATAAGCAAAGGCAGTAGTGAGAGTAGCATAAGAGGGGAACACTCCTAACACTGAGATTCTGGGTGTTCTCATGGTAGGAGATTCTCCTTCCAAGCAATAACCCTTTCTCCTCTTCCCCTCTGTGGTCTCCCTCATGCCAGCCACAACTTCACAACTCTTTTCAAAGGTAAAGTGCACATTAATTTATTGTTTTTCAGTTTATATTGTGTACTAATCATTGCTATTGCATTCCAGGCACATTAGGGACAAAAAAATTTCTTTAAAATTATAACTAATTATTTTTACATGAATATTCTTGGGGACATGGTACCAATCATCCAACTTTACATTATTTTCTATGGGAAAATTCTCTTTGCAATTCAAACAAATCGCATGACGAACAGAATATTGGAAGAAATTAAATTAGTAAACCGAGGTTCTACTATACTCAGTCTGCACCCTCAGTCCATTATCTCTCTATGAGGAGGTGAGTAAAGTTGTTTGTCTTTACTATACTATTATTATATACATTAATCTGCTCATTCCACTTTGCATCAATTTATATATGTCTTCCCAAGTTTCTCTGATGCTATTCTCTTCATCATTTCATAGAGTATGATACTATTCCATCATATTTACATACCATAACTTGTGTTACTCACCAAATGATGGACACCCAATTCTTGCCACTACAAGGCCAATTCTTTGTCACCACAAAAAGAGCTGCTGTAAACATTTTTGTACAAATGGGTAATTTCCTTTCTTTGATCTCTCTGGGGTACAGACCTAGTAGTTATAAGACTGGGCCAGAGATTATACTGACTTTTTTGGACTTAGTTTCAAATTGCTTTCTAAAATCACTACACTAGTTCACAGTTCCACCCAGTAGAATAATTCATATTACTGTAATAATTAGTAATTTGGAGCATTTTTTCATGTGACTATTTGGATTTTTTCTTCTGAAAACTGGTCATATCCTTTAACCATTTATTAATTAGGGAATGGCTGTTATTCTTATAAATTTGAATCAGCTCCCTATATATCTAGAAATGAGATCTATTTCAAAAAAAATTATCCTAAAGTTTCCCCTCCCCCATTTTCCTACTTATTTTCTAAGTTTAGCTATATTGGTACTGTTGGTTAATAAATGCTTGTTAACTGATCTACAAATCCTCCTTAGTCAATCAATCTATGTGACGAAAGCTATAGGCTGTTGGGTTTTTTTTAACATTTCATGACCACAAGACCAGTCTCCTTTTCAAGTAGCATGTGTCCTTGATGATTGATATAATACAATCTTTAAGATTTGCAAAGCAATTTATATTAATATATATTTTTTAACATTTGATATCTTTTATGCCACTTGGAAAATGCTCCCAAATTTACATGACTAGGAAAAGCAACCTTGTTCTAATAGGGTGAGTCTAATAGGGTCTACTAGGGTAGTCAAAAGATGAGTTATGACCCTGTTTTGGTAATACATTCTATCGATCTAAATCAATACATTTGTTGTACATACCACCCAGAACCGTGGCCTTTGCTGTCTAACTGTGAGCATTGTTCAAAGTCCAGTTCTTTACTATCATCTTTACACTTTCCTGTCTAATTGTGAGCATTGTTCAAGGTCCAGTTCTTTACTATCATCTTTATACTTTCGTGGCTTCAATTATCAGCTCCTTACAGATGATACCCAAATAACCAGTGTTCCATTAAGTACCCCTCCAGACACCAGGTAAAATCGAGGAGGGCTTCCAGACGAATTGGATGGACCTTCTAGGTCAAACTTTTGAGAGTACCTAAATAAGTCTAATCAATCAGACAGACATAATAGGGTTGCTTCTAGAGTCAATGATTTCCTTCAATATCTCCCTTTTCTCCCCCAACTTCATCCTCCCTTTGCTCTAACCTCTGAATCCATACACTCAAAGTCTCTCTCCAGCTAATTCCTTTTTGTACAAATGGCTCAGGGTGTGACCCAGCCTTTCACACAAAAGCTTTAACGGATTCAAACAAACAAATGGGAGCTCTTAGGAATCCCATTGGACTATGATACTCTAGTCAAGGTGCATGCTTCAGAACAGAGAAGTGATCTCAGAATAGCTCTGAAAAGCAAGTAGAGTGCTACTATTATTTTATTTTATCTTTAAGTTTTCTGTCTTCTCTACTTTGCCTCCATTATTATATTCAGAGATCATGGGCAATACATTTGCCATCACTAGGAAATTCCTAAATAATTAATAGGCAGCAGACCAGCTCAAATGGTTTAGGATGAGACAACAGATGTCAGCCATTTATTTCACCTGGTGCATAATTTTAAAGGGCCTTTTTGGCATATAGATTCTGCTTTTAAACACTTAGCATATTCTCCTTTCAAGACCAAACACTTACGTTTAGAAGGTGTTTATGAATGTTTTTCTCACATTTCAGAAGCACACATATGCCTATAATCTTTTATTCTGTGAATCTTTTTCCTCTATCTTTAGCATGCGTTTGGTTAGAAAACTATTGTCTAGGGAAGAGATTCTCAAATTTTTTGGTCTCTGGGACCCTTTACACTTTAAAAAATTGAGGACCTCAAAGAGCTTTTGTTCATGTTGGTTATATCCACTGACATTGACTGTACTATAAATAATGTATGATAAATTTTGAAATATTTATTAATTTAAAATAACAAAAACATACCATACATTAACATTAGAACCATTTTTCATGAAAAATAACCTTTCCCGGTGGGGGATGCAGCCAAGATAGCGGAGTCAAAAGACTCACGTATCCTAGCTCCAAACCCACAGCCCATATATTTCCTGCAAGGTGCACAGAAACACCCCACAAATTCTGGATCACTGCAAGGTGCACAGAAACACAGTGGAAGACATTTCCGTTCCAGAGAGCCCTGGAGAGCCATCCCCAGGGTCCGTCGCACCTCGGAAAGCAGAGCCCACCCTGTGCTGACCTGGCCGCAGCCCCACAGGAGCAGATCCGAGCAGGAAGGTCCCTCCACCCACAGACACTACAGGTCAGTGAGAGAGACTTCTGGGCTGGCTGAGAGGGGAGTGGGGTGTCTCCGTGACTCAGGCCCACGTGGGAGGCAGCGGCAGAGGGAGCAGCAGAGGCAGCGGCAGAGGCAGTGGTGGCAGCCCAGGACTCTCAGAGCAGGCAGGAGCTCCATTACCCAAGGTCTCTGCATAAACCCCCTGAGGCGGCCCTGCCCCCACCCAAGCACCAGAACTTAAGCTCACATTGAATAGCAGCCGCTGCAACCGTGGATAGCCCTGAGACTGGGAAGCAGCTTTTAAATCTCAGACCCCAAGCACTAGTTGGGCAGATCTAGGCAGGGGTAGAGAGGAATCTCAGAAGTCAAGTAACTGGCTGGGAAAATGCCCAGAAAAAGGAAGCAAAATAAGACCATAAACAGCTATTTTCTTGGGGAAGAGATGTTCCTTCCTCCCTTCATTTCTGATGAAGAAGTACAATGCTTGCCATCGGGGAAAGATGTGGAGGTCAGGGCCTCGCTATCCAAGACATCCGAGGTGGATGTCCTGTGGGCTCAGGCCATGGAAGAGCTCAAAAAGGATTTTGAAAATCAAGTTAAACAGGTGGAGGAAAAACTGGGAAGAGAAATGAGAGAGATGCAAGAAAAGCATGAAAAGCGGGTCAATACCTTGGTATAGGAGACTCAAAAAAATGCTGAAGAAAATAACACCTTTAAAAATAGGCTCACTCAATTGGCAAAAGAGGTTCAAAAAGCCAATGAGGAGAAGAATGCTTTCAAAAGCAAAATTAGCCAAATGGAAAAAGAGGTTCAAAACCGCACTGAAGAAAATAGTTCTCTCAAGATTAGAATGGAACAGATGGAGTCTAATGACTTTCTGAGAAACCAAGAAATCATAAAACAAAACCAAAAGAATGAAAAAATGGAAGAGAATGTGAAATATCTCATTGGAAAAACAACTGACCTGGAAAATAGATCCAGGAGAGATAATTTAAAAATTATGGGACTACCTGAAAGCCATGATCAAAAAAGAGCCTAGACATCATCTTTCATGAAATTATCAAGGAAAACTGTCCTGAGATTCTAGAACCAGAGGGCAAAATAAGTATTGAAGGAATCCATCAATCACCGCCTGAAAGAGATCCAAAAAGAGAAACTCCTAGGAACATTGTGGCCAAATTCCAGAATTCCCAGGTCAAGGAGAAAATATTGCAAGCAGCTAGAAAGAAACAATTCCAGTACTGTGGAAATACAATCAGGATAACTCAAGATCTAGCAGCTTCTACATTAAGGGATCGAAGGGCGTGGAATAGGATATTCCAAAAGTCAAAGGAACTAGGACTCAAACCAAGAATCACCTACCCAGAAAAACTGAGTATAATACTTCAGGGGAAAAAATGGTCTTTCAATGAAACAGAGGACTTTCCAGCATTCTTGATGAAAAGACCAGAGCTGAAAAGAAAATTTGACTTTCAAACACAAGAATGAGAAGAAGCATGAAAAAGTAAACAGCAAAGAGAAGTCATAAGGGACTTACCAAAGGAGAACTGTTTACATTCCTACATGGAAAGACAATATTTGTAACTCTTAAAACATTTCAGTATCTGGGTTGTTGGTGGGACCACACACACACATACACACAGAGAGCACAGAGTGAATTGAATAGGATGGGACCATAAAAGAAATTAAGGTAAACGGTGAGAGAGAAATGTAGTGGGAGGAGAGAGGGTGAAATGGAATGGGCTAAATATCTCATTCAAGAGGCAAGCAGTTTTTAGTGGAGGGAAAAAGAGGAGAGCTGAGAAAACAACATGAAGTTTACCCTCATCATATTTGACTAAAGGAAGGAATAAAATGCACACTCATTTTGGTATGAAAACCTATCTTACAATACAGGAAAGTGGGGGAGGAGATAAGCAAGGTGGGGGGGATGATGGAAGGGAGGGCAATGGGAGGAGGGAGCAATTTGAAGTCAACACTTGGGGAGGGACAGGATCAAAAGACAGAAGAGAAACAATAGGGGGCAGGATAGGATGGAGGGTAATTCAGTTAGTCTTACAAAACATGACTATTATCGAAGTCATTTGCAAAACTACATAGATATGACCTATATTGAATTGCCTGCCTTCCCAAAGGGAATGGGTGGGGAGGGAGGGATGGGGAGAATTTGGAACTCAAAGTTTTAGGAACAACTGGTTAGTATTGTTCTTGCTACTAGGAAACAAGAAATACAGGTAATGGGGAACAGAAAGTCATCTGGCCCTACAGGACAAAAGAGAAGATGGGGACAAGAGAAGGGAGGGATGACAGAAGAGAGGGCAGATTGGAGATAGGGAAAATTAGATTGCTCGGTGTATTGGGGTGGGGGGAGGGGATAAAAGGGGAGAAAATTTGGAATCCAAAATTTTGTGAAAATGAATGTAAACAGTTAAATAAATTTTTATTAAAATTAAAAAAATAAAGAAAAGAAAAAGAAAAATAACCTTTCCCAAGACAAAAATTTTAGTGAAAAGAATGGCAATGTTCAATGTTTGTAAATCTCATTTAGTAAAAGACTATTGGATTCTTGCTTCTCTTTTTATATCCAATCTGTTGTTATAGGTTTCTTAGCTGAAGAATATGAAGAAAATTTGACTTCACACAGATATGTTGCAGGAAAATGGAGGACTATTTTAATAGTCTTTTCTGAAAATTATGGATATTCTTCTTTGATACTTCACCAAAACTCAACAAGTGGTAATTTCTTAAAGGTTAGTTGCAATGTGGAATCAAAATTATATAGATGAACTTTTCATACTCTGTTACAGTAAAATCCATTGGTCTCTCTTGAGCTTTGAATGGATCATTTACCCATGTGTGATTTTGTAACATCATGCAATGAATGGTCCTTTGGAAAGATGACACACTTTATTATTTAATATTTTTTAAAAAACACATTCATTAGCATCAATTTGTGATTTTTTTCCACTTATTTTTCTCTTCAAAAAAAAAAAATTTAAGTGTTGGGAAACTGTCAAGTTCATGATGGTTAATACAAGTTCTCCAAAAATCTAATTTCCACTTCAAAGCTCAAAGTTTATCACTGGCAACAAATACTGTCAGTTATTTTCCTTGAAGCAACAAATTCACTTAGTTCATTTTCGAGAAAGTATCTCCCAAAATCCAAGGTCTGAATAATCTTAGTTTGTCAGTCCTACTTTCAAGTAAAAATGGTGTTTCATGAAAAGCTCACAAACCCCAAGTGCTTTTCCTTTGGAATGCAACAGAAGAGCTTTATGCTCACTCTCCAATTCATTACACAGAATGATGTGTGAAGGAAAGTTAATAATTTTGATTGACTCATCAAGGACATTAAGTGAAATTGGCTTTTTTTTCTTTTCTTATTGTGAGTATAGGGTGGTAGAGAATGCAATGGCTACTAGGGATGTCCCTACATCACTGCTTAAGGCACCATCAGTTTTACCCATGAACATCTTTGAATCACCAGCACACATGCATATCAACCCTGTTGTCCCAGGACAAAACACAAAATTCAAAAAGATTATTCATTACTTTGAATACTGTAGCACCATTTGTGTTTGCTGCCAAGCATTCCCATAAGGAAGGGAAAACAGCTAAGTCTACAAATTTCTCCATATCTAAAGCAGAAGTACAATTCTTTAAGTCTGAAGCTAAATTTTTAATTCACAGGTCATGAAGCCTCTGGAAAACTCTACTGTCCTAAGAAGTGCTCTAGAATTTAGAATGATGATGACAGGTTCTCTTAAATATCCATTGAAAAGCCAGCTATCAAGTTAAAAAAATAACAGCTCTAACATTTGGCATGGTAATTGTGAGAATTCTCGTTAGAGCTTTTGTTCTAATTACTAAATTATTTTATTGGAGGATCTGACACAGGGAAATAGTCCTGGCTTAGATTCTAAGCTCGTTCCCTTGTTTAGGACCTCAGGTAACACCTTACAATGTATCAAGTTCTTCATATGCAAAACGCATGACAGGGTGTTTAATTTCCAGGATCCCCTGACATTTCAGTTGGGCAATTTCTCCAACCTACTTTTCTATTAATTCACATAGCAAAATTTAGGCACTTTAATAATACTATTTCTTAATTATATGATACAGCGACAGAAGCTCTAGAAAAAAGTGACAAGCACTCCATTCAGAAAAAGCTGAGTCTTACCATCCTCTAACTATCCTACTGTCAAGAGTACTGTTCTTGAGTAGGTTTCCAGGCCAATATCAAGGAAAACAGAAGCATCAAAACAAACAGAAGGAACCTCAGAAGTCAAGTTATCATCCATGATAGGAACACTGAGCTATCAGGGTAATTTTCTGAATAAATTACTTTTAGAGCACAAGTTGGCTACCATGTATGAAATTCCTTGCTTTTCAATTCGTTGAATTCAATTCAATTTAGTGTTTACAGTTTCTAAGTGAAAAGCCATGGGAACATAAAGATAAAAAAAGATAAATCTAACTCAGTTCCTTCCTTCAAAAAAGGGATGCTCAGAGTTGTCATGTCTCCTCAGTCACAGGTAGCCACAAGTCGTTTCCTTCAAATTCACAAACAATAGATGAAATTCACTAGCTGTCACCTTCTAAAAGAGTTAAAATTCTGTTGATTCTTAGCACTATGGTAAGTACTATGAAAACCATACAGATTTGATTTCGGCTTCAAGTTTATAATGTAAAGTTGTATTTATAAAACTCAATTAGAAGTCATACAATGTTAGAGCTAAAAGTGAACTTGAAAGATAATCTAGTCAAACTTCTTGATTTTACAGATGAGGAAACTGAGGCCAAGAGCGGTAGAGTCACTGACTCAAAGTCTTAAACCAGTCAAATTCTTGAGGAATTCTCAGAGAGGAAGAAAAGTTATAACAACAATATTCAAGAAATCATTCTCAAAGCCTTAAATGATGTACTTGGCAGTGAGAACAGAAATGAATAAAAACACAGGTTTTAAGTTACAAACTGCATAACCCTGCATTTCTGATAAGATTAGTTATTTGACCCTGACTGTTACAATGAGTAACATCTGTAACCTCCTTTAAGTAATTTTATTACTTTGCATAATGTGCAAAAATCTTCCTACCAAGCAAGAATCTTAAGATTAAGTGTCTCACTAAAATAGTAGCCAAAGGCCTTGAAGGAAACAGAAGTTCTCCTATTCCAGAGTGTTAAATGCTAATAGGTAAATGTAGACCTGTAATTAGAAACATTCACTACTTACTCACTTTCACATAACTGTAAGAGACCACTGATAATTTCAAAACCCCAATTCCTGAAATCAAATTAAATTCTTATCATTCCAAATTAAGAAATATTCCTTTACCATACCCCAAGCCCTGCACCCCTCCCCAAATAACAACTCATTTTTGCCTTAGCAAAGAGATACCTGAATTCAATTTTGTGAGTTCCCATAATTATATAAATGAATATATTAATATGTGTAGAATACAACAAGAAACCAAATATATAATGATACTATGTCTATTCATATGGGCACAATTACATTTAATTCAGTCCTGTCTCATCTCCTCCCAAATCCTCAAAAACCAGAACTTATTTCTTATTTGGAAATAGATCTTAATAAAAATCAATGGTAATTCTCTTCTAATGAATAGTAATAATTTTAATCTTGGTCAATCAAATAAATATCTGAGGTCAAAAATATATTTAATGTAATATTCAGTAGTGTTACTATTATCGAAGTCATTTGCAAAACTACACAGATATGGCCTATATTGAATTGCCTGCCTTCCCAGAGGGAATGGGTGGGGAGGGAGGGATGGGGAGAATTTGGAACTCAAAGTTTTAGGAACAACTGGTTAGTATTGTTGTTGCCACTAGGAAATAAGAAATACAGTCAATGGGGAATAGAAAGTCATCTGGCCCTACAGGAGAAAAGAGAAGATGGGGACAAGAGAAGGGAGGGATGACAGAAGAGAGGGCAGATTAGAGATAGGGAAAATTAGATTGCTCGGTGTATTGGGGTAGGGGGAGGGGATAAAAGGGAAGAAAATTTGGAACCCAAAATTTTGTGAAAATGAATGTAAAAAGTTAAATAAATAAATTAATAAAAAAAATATTCAGTAGTGTTATAGGCAATTAAATATCAGAAGGGCAATTAGTCTTCCACATCCTTAAACAAGTGAGATATTTTTATTATATTAAAAATAATACTCTTGCTACCCATGATGGAAAAATGCTATTTACCTGCAGCAAACTGATGAACTCTGAATGCATACTGAAGGATATTTCTTTTAATTTTCTTTATTTTTCTTCCTTTTTTATAACTTGGTTAATATATAGCCTTTCTTCCCTTAAATTCTCTAAAAGTGCCTAATAAGAAGGAATACTTTTCTGAGGCATATTATGTACTTGATTTTACATGTATTGAAATACTGCAAGAAAAAATGCTTATTAGTTCAGTTTTGTAATTATAATTTCAAACACAATTTGGCTCTTTAGGAACAATATCCTTGCTGTGGTAGAGAGCTCTTGCTCTCTAGGTAATTTAGGTAAGGATTCTAATTTTGTTGTTTAAAGGTACAAACTCAAACTTAAGAATAGTTCTACTTTATCACTTCATAATAGCTCACACTTATTTCATGATTTATAAAGTATTTTTCTCTCAACCATTCCATTGTGCAGAAAGCACAAATATTATACCCATTTTACAATCAAGGAACCCAAGATTTAGAGTGATTAAGAGCCTACCTAGTGTCACAATAGATGTTAAATTCCAGATTCCAACCTAAATTTCCTGACTTTAAGTATAGCACTCCTTTTCTAATTAGCACTGAAGAGTTTCACAAACTCAAGATGAGTTTTTTCTATTGTATCTGTTTCCAGACCTGCAATTTTATAAATAAATTTATAAATATTATACATTTGCTATACAACTTCCATTTTGGACACTTCTACACTTTAACAACTTTTCATAACTCAGAGAGAGCTGCCTGGGGCACTGAAAGGTTAAGTGACCTGCTCTGCATCACGCAATCTGAACTCGAACTCAAGTCTCCCTAACTCTAAAGCTAGTTTTATCTACTACACCATTTTGTCTTTCTCAAACAATCAGAAAATAAGAAAAATACTCCAAACAACTTTTACACAGCCTATGCATTGTAAATTGAGCAGGACTCCTCAATGGGTGAAACAGTATAAAATTCATATGCTGAACTAGAGAATTTATCTTTGGTATATCTTTTGCTCCTTTTTTCCTCCACTCCCCCAAATTCCAATTAAAAGTCAGCCTTACCAAAGCAGAAAATTGGAGTAGAGAGTCTATGGAATACCACTCCCTCTCTAAAAGACCTCTTGATCTCCTAGAGGCCTTTCTGACCACAGGCATCTTTGCCCAGCTGCTTTCTGTAACAGACAAGCAGGGCCAGGTCTGGGCAAAATTTCAAAGCATGCTAAATCTGTCCATGGTACCCTCTTCCCCTCCCTTTCTGCACCACTTTCCTACCTTTTGGAACTCTGCATCATCTGCTGAATATACTCTTATTTCTTAAAATTCTCCTACATCGGGCCACCCTCTGACATTCATTTATTCCATATTTACTGTGACCCTCTACTTAACAGAAAAATAAACCAGTACCCTCTGAGTCATTTGTCTAGAATTACCACTCCTCTCCCACCATCATCCCCTGCTGTTTTGAGCAAGATTTTAAGAGAAAAATGACATAAAAATGAATTTACAGCACTTTTCAGGCATATGTATATGCACTTTAAAACAGACTACTTAAATCAAATGAATTTTTAATTCCTGAAACTTGAGGCCTGGGGGTACAGTGAAAAGAGAACTCATGAGTCATATACACTTTCCAATAATCCCTTAAAACTATATAACATACTAAAATCCTCCCCGGAGTCATTTTTCAAGACACTGCCTTGCCCACGCAATTCCATTCCTCATTGATAATCTCAGAAATTCTTTTACTGCCCAATTCACCAGTTAGTTCTCCAAAAAGAAAAAAATATTTACCTTATCCAGTCAGTCCCAGGCCATCTTTTGGAGCTCATCTAGAGGAAAAAGACCAAACCTGGAGGCCTAATCCTCCAATGAGTTGACCCGACTAATTATATTGTTAGGAACCTGGATTGAGATTAGGGTGTTGATCTATTTGGCTGACGTGTACCTAATTCGCTAATTACTCAGTTAACGCAAATACCACTACCTGACATTTGTACAGCACTTTACAGTTTATAAAACACTTCATAAGACTACAATAGCCCTGTGAAATATTAAAAGATGAGGTATTCCGAGTACATTGGTAAAATAAGGAAACTGGACTAGATGATTTCCACAAGTCTATGCTCTATAAATCTATAAATTAATCAAGAAGAGCCTTTGTGAACACTGTGCTAATAACATTTTTGCTCTCAGAACACAGGGATGGCAGGTAGTTCAATCAAAAGTCCTTTATCCTAATTTCCTTCGTCCATTTCCTTCACCTTGATTCCAACCTAAGGAATGTTAGAATTTGAGAATACCTAGAAACTTTAGAGATCAGAGAGACTGGAGATATCATAATGAATGAAACAAACAAACATTCATCATGATCCATCTGTCAGAACATTCACATTCTGTCTTTCGGTTTTCCCCATTAAAAAGGAAATACTTGCTTTAAAGCAACCAACATTTATTAAGTAATTTACTATGTCCTGGGCGCTGTGCCAAGTACTGGACATACAAAATTCCAAAAGACAATCCTTGTCCTCAAGGAATTTACAATCAGATGGTGAGTAACATGCAAACAAATATATACAAAGCAAGATATATACAGATTAAATAGTAAATAAATAATAGAAGGAAGGCACTAAAATTAAGAGGGACTGGGGAAGACTTCCCGTAGACGGTAGGACTTTAACTAGCACTTAAAGGAAACCTTTCCAAACAAAAGTTCAAGGACTGTTAACCTTCAGATATAAAATCTCCTAAGTTTTGGGCACCAAAGGCATATATTCTTTGTCACCGATAGAAATCATAAATATCTTCATATCACATTACATTGTAAAGATATCTCATAGTATCGGATATCTTGAAATGCCATTTATTTAATTTATTTACAAATTAAATAAACTTATAAAATACATAAATTTATTTAATTTATTTAATTAAACATTACTTTTAAATTACTGTTGTTATTAGAGCCACCCACAGATCACAGATGAGAGTGATTACAGTGTATCCATTTACAGATACTCCCAGTGATTAGATACCCAATTCAACTAATAGAAAATGCTCCAGCATGGTAGCACCTAGAAGTCTTTTAACCAAGAAAAGGTGACATACAAGTGGTGGTTGATCAACATATGTAAGGAGGTGAATAATTTTCACTGTTTATGTTTTGCAAAGTTGGGCAGTTCAAATGATAATACTTAACTTACCAGAAGAGAGCCTTTTGTTAAGCAGACTGCAGTATTCAACAAATGTAAACTACATAACTTCAAACATGTCTGACATTTGAGATACGTGTTGAAGTCTATTTAAAGTAACTTCTTAATACTGCTAACAATGCACAGTGATACGGATCAATGTTTTGTAAATTTTGTGAATAGCAAGGTTTTTTGTTTTTTCTTTTCACAGTCTCTTTTTGTATACTGATTTATTAAGTAAAGAAATGCGTAAGAATATTTCATACAAGTGGTGTTTGAATATTGATATTCCATGAAAATATCTTCTCAATAAAATTTTGAACTAAATAAAAAATATGAACTATTGTTTCTAGGAAGTGACCACATATACAATGATAACCAAATGCCAGGAACGATACTATCGCTATGATCAAACACATATCCAAGAGTTAAAAACCATTACGTGTTAAAATTTTGGGTAAATTGTAAAATTTGCCTTATTTTACTTGTCATATAAATTTATTAACTATCTTTAACCTTATGTAACATACAAATTTTTAATTTCTGTGCAGATTTAGCAAAGAAATCATTTCAACATATAAAATCGTTTCAAAATATTAATTGAATCACATGTTTTAGTTTTGCTTTATTTTTTACAGTAACAATTTAGGTGAATTGTCAAAAAATAAAATGAAAATGGTTTAGGCGGTTATATTTTTATTTTATGAACACTTTGAGACACAAAAGTTCTTAGTGCAGAAAAAATTCAAGTGAATGGAAATACAAAGCCCACAAAAGTGAAAGGCTGCCTTGCATGTGTCTCAAAAATATATTTAAAGATTCCATTTCTCCATGTAAGACTGCATACCGTCTTGGGGAGTGAGGCGGGAGAGAGGAGGAGAAAATCTAAAATTCATGAAAGTGATTGTTGAAAACTGAAAACAAATAAATTATGAAAAAAAATTCAGGTTTTCTTCCAGTGAAAAAAGTCTCCTGTATGCATGCTATAAAGTGGTTTACAACCAAATGAAAGAAGGAAGATAAAGTGGTTTACAACCAAATGAAAGAAGGAAGTAGCACACAACCAGATAGACCTGAGTAAAGCCATGTGCCCTGAACACTTGTGGATTGGAACAAATTAGATTTGGTTCCATTGTCAAAGAAGGTAATAGTAAAATTTTTTCTTTTCACACTGAAGCAGGTCTTGGAGGAATTGGCAGCCTCATCATTTTCCTTCAACATGCAATTGGATAGTCAGCTTCTTGTATTTGTATAATATGTGCATGTTGATGCCAAAGAAAACTTCTTATTTTAAGTCTCATTTAGAAAAAACAAAGATTATCAACATTTTAGAAACTTTAAAAAAATAAAATTTCCATATAAAGAAAGACTTCATACTCTTTGTTCAGCTAGAGCTCCTTGATACTTTGTTAATATAACAGGTTTTGATGTTTAAGTGAAAAAGGAAGCTCCTCAAAACAATTTTGGGGAAATTTTATATATATTAGCTTTCATCAATAAAAGAGAAAAAAGAACATTAGTGAATCGGGCATGCAACTAAAAAAAAAAAAAATAAAACCTGATAAAACAATTAAACAACCTCAACAACAAAGCAGAAATTCCAAAATCAAAAAAGTGTTACCTTAATTTGTTAAAAATTAAAAGCAAAAAAAATCCCCAATTCTTAAATTATTAACATAAATTGATTTCCTGGAAAAAATAATATAATAGTTTGATAAAAAAAAAAGGAGGAAACATTATTCATGTCAAAAATGAAAAAGAACTTACAATATGAATAAAGAAAATTATCAAAAAATATTTTGCTACATTATATGCTAACAAACTAATCATCTAGAAGAATGGATATTTGCAAAAATCTAAAAGATCTGTTAACAAAAGAAATTGAGTATTTAATTCAATATTAGAAAAATAAATTGAACAAGTCATAAATTAACTCCCAAGGAAAAGCAAAAACTCCAGGACTAGAAGCATTTGCAAAAGAATTATATTAACTATTCAAAGAACGATTCATTCTAATATTACATGATTTATATATCTATATCTATACATATTTATATATCACAGGAAAAGATGGGCTCCCTTTGAATCACTTAAAATGATATAAATATGATATTAAAAGCTAAACCACAGTGAGATAAAGCAGAGAAAGAAAATTACAAACTTTTACTCCTATGCACACTGACACGAAAATTTTAAAACAATATAATACAGTAAATGATCTTGTATCACTCTGCATTCCATTAGTGATATTATGAAGTTATTTTAAATACATTTCAACAGGTATCTCCAATGTCAGATATGTTTGAAGTTACTGGTCGACGCTTGTATGCTCCTACCAACCGGCCAAACTAACGAACAGGCTAAAACAACATATTATAAGGTAATATACTACAACCAGGTTAGGTGTTTACTGGAAATGTAGGACGGATTCAACATAAAAAAGACTATATCCATAAGTAATAAAAATCACATGATTATAACATTAGATGTAGAAAAAAGCTTTTTGACAAAATCTAACACTCATTCCTGTCAACATTGGAAAGCTTAAGGAAAATGGATTGTGCCTTAATGTAACAAATAAATCCATTTAAAACTAAGATTAAACATGGCATGTAATAGAAAAAGAGTTCAAGACCTTTCCAATAAGATTTGGAGTAAATTAAGGATGCCCATCAATATCGTTACTACTTAACATAGTCCTTGAAATGCTAGCTATAGCAGTGAAAAAGAAAGAGAGCCCAAGAGACTAACCATAGGCAAAGAGGAAACAAAATGATCACTTTTTGCAAATGATATGATTATAGACTCAGAACACCCTAAAGAGTCAACCTAAAAATTAACTGAAATAGCTAATAACTTTAGCAACACTGAAGGATATAAAGCAAATCCATATAAAATCATATGCATTCCTGCACATCACCCCAAAACTAGCAGGATAGCTAAAAAGAGAAATTGCATTCAAGCTAATTATATAATGCATAAAAATATCTAAAAGTGTCTTTATCAGGATATATCTAGGAATGATATGAATCCTAATACAAAAATCTCCTTGAAGAAGTAAAGACAGACTCAAATAGTTGGACAACTACTAGTTGCTCAAGAGTAGACTAAGACAACATAATGGGGTAATCATCTATAAGTAAATTGTGGTATATGAGCATTATTATTTTATGTTATTATTAAATAATATAATTATTATATTATTATATATTATATAACATTATTATTTTATCATATGAAATAATGGAATGGACAGTTTCAGAGGAAACTGAGTAAAAGGAGCTACTTAAAGTATTTTTATTTATTTCATTTAAAAGTAAATATTTTACTTCATTTACACAACACCACCAACTTTATAGAGAAAAACAACTTTGAAAAACATTGAAATTTTGATTAATGCAATAATAAACTAAGAATCCAAAGATGAATCACACAACCCGTCTCCTGCCAGAGAAGTGATGGGACAGGAATGAGACAAGCATTTTTGGACATGGCCAATGTAGGGATTTGTTTTGCTGGACTGTGTCCTTACTGTGACGGTAATCTTTTTTTTTTTTTTTTTTGGTAAATCATTGTTTTAATAAAGAGATACTACTAGATAACAGATCTTTTTAAAAATAAAACTAAGCAATTTAAAATTTTTTTTAAATTAGCTCCTCCCCTTCATTTTAACTCCTTACTTTTTTTACACAAACATGCACCATCAACAGACTCTTCTAACAACTTAAAAGAAGTTTTGTCACCAGCCATAAAATCATCTTTACCAAAAGCAGATCTCTGAATCACTACATTTTAAAAGATTTGGTCAAGAAATGGGAAGAGAGTATGAAGAACTTCTCTAATACACTTTCAAGAGGACAAGTTTTAAAGCACTTGTTTGAACTACAGGCAGAAACTTCTGCATTTTTCTGGAAGAAAAGGAAAAGCCACTCTTGGAACACTTTGCAAGAAGTAATTTTATACACATCTTGGTTAGTAGATATTGTAAATTATATGAATAAGATGTCTTTCAACTTAACGTCCTGAAGTCAATGTTATGGAAGCTACTGAAAATATAAAGGATTTCTTGGCTAACCTTCTTATATGTAAGGAGAGGTCAATATTCTTGCAAACTTTCAAATGCTGCAGGAAGATAGAATTAAACTACAAAGTTCTCTGTCAATTTTTTAAAAAAAGAGAAATCTGCAAACATCTGGAAATACTTCAGAACTATTTCAAAAGTTATTTCTATCTTGATGGCTTTAAAACTGAATCATGGATTCATAATAATTTGCTTCCTAGACATAAAACTATATGAAAGATACTCATCTATCCAAAGGTGAACTATCCTAAGACAAAATATTAAATTCTATGTATTTTATTTTATGAAGTTAAAAACATTATTATGGGAAGGGTTCCATGGGCCTCACCAGACTGCAAAAGGTGAAACAAAAAAAAGGTTAACACCTACAGAACAAGGTAATCTTAAAGGCATTTTGCAAGTTCTACATTCCATGAATCTATGTAGAATTAAAGGCTTGCCTGAAGTGACAATTACTTAATGGCAGGGTTGGAAATATGAAAATTAGGTCTAATTCTGAATCACCTATACATAAGTATTTTCCATGAACACAGATTATCAAAAGAAATCAATAAATTTTATTTGTCTTGGCCTGTGACCATGACATTTATTTGTAGTTTCTCATTTTCTCATTAAACAGAGGGTATCTGAATAAGCCACCTATAACAAAGCTATAAAATGTAACTTAATAATATATTACAATAAATACATGACATCCTAAAATAAATAATCTCTTTGACAATACATTTTGGAATTTTGCCTGAAATTTCAACGAAACCCAATGTCCTATAGTTTGAAGAATCTACTTTTTATTTCCCTCTTTTTGAAAATCAGCACATTTCTAATGTATTGCCCTATTTCTTTTTTTTTAAGATTGAAATATTTTTTTTTGATAAACCATTTACCATGGGTTTGCCATATTTACCAGCCAGCCTGCAATTACAATTTAAGTGAAAAACTCAACTTTACCAAGGTGAAATAGTACTAGGAAAAGGAAAAGAGTCCCCCTGTATCCTTGGTTAGGTTTCAATTTGGGGCTTCTGCAGACACGTGTGGAGATTTTCTTTGAAGCATTTTCTGTTTCTTCTTCTGCAAATTTTTCTTCTTGGTTTCACCACATAAGTACTTCTCAAGCCTCAGTCTGCCAAATGTTCCACATAAGGCATTACACAGAATGTTTTCCTGTTGTTATCTTTTGCTTAGGTACCAAGGTGTTGGTCGTTGCTTGTACTTGTGCCAGATGATACATCCAAAAATGTCTTTTCTCCAACCGCCTGGTCTTGGTCTTTCTTGACCTGTCTGAAGAAGTCTCAAAGCATCATCTCTTTCCTGAATAACTTAATCCAAAGCATCTATGGACTCTGGCTGTGTAACCACTCCAGACTCGGCACTGGCAATATCTCTCTTTTCGCCTCTTGCTCTAAGGTGAGAAGCATATTTCTTTCTGTCAGTAGGACATATCAAAGTTTAAGAAAATCTTCATTCCACTTGTACCTTAACTGTTCACAGGTCCATAAAGCTTCAGATTAGACTGTTTCTTCTCCCCAATTTTTTGGGTCCTCAAAAAATTCTTCTAGTCCTTTCCTTGACAAAATGGTATGAATTAATTTATACTAGTGGATGGGTGTGATACTGGTTGTATTCTTGTTTAACAAACCCAGGCTGGCCATGGGGATTGGCAAGGCCTTCAATGTTCCCAATTCCTTCAGGGTGGCCACCAAGCCCTGACCCTGCGGCCATGGTCACCTATACTGCCCTATTTCTAATGCGATGCTTTCATTTCTGTTGCCTATGTTGTTTCATTTGTTTGTTCATTTGATAATGACAGTCAACATTACAAACGTACACTTTTGTCCTCTTACCTGGAAGTTTCCCATTTTCTTTCCTTTTTCAAAGAACTCCCTCTACTTCCCTTTCTCTTCATTTCAACACCTCTTGATGTTATCCTTCAGGCTCCCTAGTCTCTTACAAAATGATTCTAGTTTTAAAAGGTAATATTGATCCCATACCCTTCAGCCTTCACCACTGCACTGCAAACTCAATCTTCCAACGACTAATCTTTAACTTCTCTCTATCTACTGGTTCCTTCTCTTTTGCCTTGAAACACACTCAAGTTGACTCCATCTTTAAAAAAGCTTAACTAGATCATAGCATTCCTTCAAGCCGTCATCTCCTATCTCTCCTCCCTTTCTCAGCCTAATTCCTTGGAAAAAGTTGTCTATATATCATATACTTTGATGCCTCTATCACTCAACTCTTTGCATTGTGATTTCCAAATTTACCAATTATCTCAATTATCTTTTACTGAAAATTCTTCCAGACTGATCTGCTACATGGAACACCACTCATCCACCCTCAAACCTCTGTCATACTTCCATTCTCCTACTTGTCTAACCAGTCTTCTCAGTCTCTTTCTAGCTACTCATCACTAATTGTAGGTATTCCCTAAGGCTCTTTCCTGGGCTCTCTTCCATCTCTATACTTTTTGGTGATGCCACTTACCCCTGTGAGCTTAATTACCATCCCTATCCTGACGCCAGCAGGCACACACGCATGCTGTGTATGTATGTGTGCATCTCCCGCTGCTGTCTCTTCCCTGAATTTCAATCTTGCATCACCAAATGCTTACTGAACATTTCAAACTGGAAGTCCTAGGGAAATTTCAAACTCAACAAGTCTAACACAGAACTCATTTTCTTTCCCCTCAAATCCTTCCTCCTTACTAACTTTCCTATTGATGTCAAAGACACCACAATTTTTCCATTCTGTCTGATTTATAATTGTGGCGTTAACCTGCAGTCCTCACTATTTCTCTCTCCACAAAGCTAATGGGTAGAAGAATATCTATACAGAAAATGTTTATTGTTGTCTTTATTCCTATGGAATTTCATTACATGGCTTTATTTTGAACTAATTGTGACCTCTGACTAAATAATTCAGGTAAATATATTGACCGATGCCCAAGAACTTGGTTTTGAGTACATATTGACTGACTGGTATGGAAGACCTACTCTCCAAGTTGGAGTATATCCCTCCTGTGCTATCTTTGAGGTTTTAGTACTGCAGGATGCAATTCATCCAAGTCTGATGACTTGAACTCATTGCTCTACAATTACCTAACAACTTGTTCTCATTCCCAATCAAATGGGAAGATCATTGTTCTTGGTAGGAAAAGAACAATTAAGTAGTTCTACTTTTTACCCTTTATCAATTCTTATTGCCTCATTTATCCCATAGATAGAAGTCCTATCTCTACGTGGACCTTTCTTGCCCCAAACATAATTTAAAAATAAGTAAAACTTTTTCATAATCCTAAGTATTCACAGGATGTTGGCCATTTATGCCACTGTTACATGTAGGGAAGTATCAGGAGGCGGCAGTAATATTAAGTAAGACAAAAAATGCAGAGTTCTTTAGACAAACGCCCCTTTTCTTTGGCCTCAGAATCTGATTTTGTGTTCTATGGAGCATCCTATCTTGCTTGGGCTGACTTTTTTCATGAGATTTCAGCCCATGGGATTCTTCTCTTTCTTTAAATTCTTCAGTCTTTTCTTCCTAAGTCTAATTCATCTTGCCAGACTGCATCTAACATTCTCTTTTCATCACTAACTTAGCAGGTGGATGAGTCTCTTTCAAAAATTCTCATCATTTTTTATTTAACAATCAGGTCCTCATTAGTCAGAATCAAGTTCACAATAGTAAATCATTGCTTCTTGTGCCTTTTGAAAAACAAGTAATAATAAAGACAATTCAAGAAATTATTAGCTACTCTGCTTTGAGGAGAGAGTTCCAGCAGTAGTTCGCACAGGTAGAGTCACTATCACGATTACACTACTTCTCTTTGCAGGCTTTGTAATTGGTTTCTAGAACTCATCAACCATTTCCTCCTTCTGGCTGAGAGAACTGCAGCATTCTCCCACCACAAAATCTCTTGTTTTTCCTTCCCTTTTTCTTCCTCCAAATGCTCATCACCATACTTCTCCCTCCCTACCTCCCGCCATGACACCACCTCCTTTCCAGGCCAATTCATTTCATGAGATTTTATCAGAGAAATACATTTTCTTCTTACACAAGATGAATCTTATTTCCCTGTAAAAGAAAACATAATCACATAGGATTTCCTCTCTTTGCTACTCATTCTGATTTTATTTTTTCACACCAAAGACAAACTTTAGCTATGTATAAGGTTGCAAGGCTCAGACTATTTCACATAGACAATAAAATATTAGGCTGATGTTGCAACCACTACACCCGAACAGAAATCTGTCATAGTTTCAATGGCCACTCCCTTATAATACCAGAAAATATGGTATTGGAATACGGAAGACAACCATGTGAGTAATCCTGTTGTTTTATTTTAATTTCACAGCTATCTTTCTACACCAAGTTAACATTCCAAACCACTTCAGTGTTATTCATGGCATAAGACTGTGTGTTGAAATTCCTTTAATTAAATATACCCAATACAGAGGTTTCATGTTTTTCTAGTTTCAAAGATTTTGATGCACATTTTCTGTTACTGTACATCTGTCTTCAGCCCAATATTTCATTTGTACATCACATTCACTCTACAAATCATTTTGTAGAATGTGCTGTCTCTCCAATCACGGAAAAAAGTAGCTTATCTGATAATATAATTAACCACATTAAATGAGTTTTATTGCTCATTTACAAATTAACAAACTTTACCCTGTACCTTTCTCTGTCTCCTCATAGATAATCAATAGCAACCAATTCTTGATTTTTCTAAAACAATTCTCTTTTCAGGTTTCTAACTATTGATTTTTATAATTATCATAAAATTATACTAATAATTTATATAAATTCAGAGCTTTAGAATAATTTATTTACGCCTCATGAAAATATGTGCCTTTTAAAATATTCCTTCTTCAATTTATTACCAACTACTAGAAAAAGATGAAGGTCTTATAGTTTTAATAAATATAAATTTGACCTCATATCTCTCTATATGGACCCTCTTCATTTCAAATTATTCATATGAGACATAGAAGTTATTGAGCTCCTGAAGAAAACAGAAACTCATTCCTGGTGACTGGTGAGAATCCTCACCCAGTTTGGCACATTATAAATGCTCTGTACTGTGGTCCCTTCCATTGATACAAATGATTATAAATTACATTAAATATCAAGTTTTCTGAAGGCAGTCCATGTCTTCTCCAAACTGATTATTTATTCCCAAACTGATAACTCTAAAACAGGGTCTCATCACATCACTTGGCTGTTCAAAAAGCTCTTCACAATCTGGCTTCAGTATATTTTTTCAGGCTTATTATACTCTCATGAAATTTACATTCAGGACAACCTGGAATCTTTGCTGTTTTCTATACATAATATTGTATCTCCTGCCTTCATGCCTTCTTAAATATCTGACCTCATCAATCAATGTAAACAGCTTTCCCCAAAGTTAATAACAGTCTCCTATTTGTCAAACCTAATAGCCTTTTCTCAATTCTCTTTTTTTTCTAGCTCATTCAATTTTAATTCTTTTTTAAGAAATATTTATTTATTTTTAGCTTTCAACAGACACTTCCACAAGATTTTGAGGTCCAAATTTTCTCCCTATCTCTCCCCTTCGCCTACCCCAAGACAGAGTGCATTCAAATTACCACTTCCCCCAATCTGCCCTCCACGATTCTATCACATCCCTCCCTTCTTACCCCCATCCCCTCTATTTTCTTGTAGGGCAAGATAGATTTCTATACCCCATTGCCTGTATATCTTATTTACCTGTTGCATGTAAAAACTTAACATTTGTTTTTAAAACTTTGAGTTCCAACTATTTTCCCTTCCTCTCTACCTACTCATCCCCAAAGGGAAGGCAAGCAATTCAATACAGGTTATACACATGTAGTTATGCAAAACACTTCCATAACAGTCATATTGTGAAAGACTAACTATATTTCCCTCCATCCTATCCTACTCCCCCAATTTATTCTATTCTCTTTTGACCCTATCCCTCCTCAAAATTGTTTACTTCTAATTACCCTCCCTTCCATCATCCCCCCACATCTCGCTTATCCTCTTTCCCCTCACTTTACTGTAGTGTAAGATAGATTTTCATACCAAATTGAGTGTGCATGTTATTCCCTCCTTAAGCTATATGTGATTAGACTAAGGTTCACTCTTTCCCTCTCACCTCCCTCCTCTACCCCTTCATTAAAACAGCTTTATCTTGCCCCTTTTATGAGATAATTTGCCCCATTCTATTTCTCCCTTTCTCCTCTCCTAACCCCTGAATTTTTTTTCAGATATCATCCCTACTTATTCAACTCACCCTGTGCCTTCAGTCTGTATGTATATAATCCTTCCAACTACCCTAATACTAAGAAAAGTCTGAAGAGTTAAAAATATTATCTTTCCGTGTAGGAATGTAAACAGTTCAACTTTAGAAAGTCCCTTATTATTTCTCTTTTCTGTTTACCTTTTCATGCTTCTCTTGATTCGTGTATTTGAAAGTCTATTTTCTTTTCAGATCTGGTCTTTTCACCAAGAATGCTTGAAAGTCCTCTATTTCATTGAAAGATCATTTTTTCCCCTGAAGTATTATACTCAGTTTTGCTAGGTAGGTGATTCTTGGTTTTAATCCTAGTTCCTTTGAACTTTGGAATATTATATTCCAAGCCCTGCATTCCCTTAATGTAGAAGCTGATAGATCTTGTGTTATCCTGACTGTATTTCCACAATACTCAAATTGTTTCTTTCTGGCTGTTTGCAATATTTTCTCCTTGACCTTGGAACTCTATAATTTGACTACAATATTCCTAGGAGTTTTCCTAGGGAATCCCCTTTAGGAACCTCTTTCAGGAGGAGATCAGTAGATTCTTTCTGTATCTAATTTACCCTGTGGTTCTAGAATATCAGGGCAGTTTCCCTTGATAGTTTCTTGAAAGATGATGTCTAGGTTCTTTTTTTGATCATGGTTTTCAAGTAGTTCAATAATTTTAAAATTGTCTCTCCTTCATCTGTTTTTCAGGTCAGTTGTTTTTCACAAAGTCTGCTCTCTTTTCATTCCTTTGGCTTTGTTTTATAATTTCTTGGTATTTCAGAAAGTCATTAGCTTCCATCTGCTCTATTCTAAGCTTTAAGGAGTTATTTTCTTCAGTGAGATTTTGGACTTCCTTTTCCATCTGACCAATTCTGCTTTTTAGGGTATTCTCCTCATTGGTTTTTTGGATCTCTTTTGCCATTTGGGCTGGTTCTTATTAAAGTGTTATTTTCTTCAGCATTTTTTTGGTTCTCCTTCAGCAAGCAGTTGACTTGTTTTTCAATATTTTTTTCTGGCATCACTCTCTTTTCTCTTCCCAAGTTTTACTCTCCTTTTCTTACTTGATTTTCAAAATCCTTTCTGAGTTCTTCCATGGCCTGAGACCAATTCATATTTTTCTTGGAAGCTTTGGATGGAAAAACTTTGACCTTGTTTTCTTTTGTTTGTCACTGTCTTCCTTGTCACCAAAGTCAGATTCTATAGTTTGATTCTTTTTCCAGTTTTTGCTCATTTCCCCAGCTATTTACTTGACTTTTGAGTTCTTTGTCAAGCTAGTTCTCTGCTTCCAGTGGGGGTGTGGGTAGACTGTCAGTCTCTTAATCCCCCCACAATCTGTGGCCGTAGAGTTCCAGACATAGTCACTGTTGCTGGCTGCTGCTGCCACTACTAGTGCTGTTACAGGGTCCTCCTCAGTGGGCTCCTCCACCCCTCCACTGCCCTGGGGATGGAGCCTGACCATTCTACTGTCTCACACAGGTCTCACAGTTTTTTTCCACTGACCTTCCAATTTGTCCTTGCTGTTTTGGGGTCATGAAACCTGGAAACTGCCACAGGTGCCTGAGATTCAGTACCCCAAGGCCTGCTCAGGTCCAGTCTGTGCTTGCCTATGCTGGTGCCCAGGTTGGACTGTGCTTTGCTCCCAGTACAGCAGGATAAACACTTCCCCATGACCTTCCAGGCTGTCTTGGGCTGGAGATTTGCTTCACTCCATCATTCTGTGGATTCTGCAACTCCAGAATTTATTTAGAGTAATTTTTTACAGATATTTGGCTGAGTTTGTGGGGGGAGCAAGAGCAAGTCCATGTTGTTACTCTACCATCTTGGTTCCACCCTCTCAATTCTCATCTTTCTGGACTTCTCTGCAGCCTTTGACACTTTTTTCCTGAAACTCTCTTCTCTCTAAGGTTTTGGGAAACTATCATCTCATGGTTCTCCTCCTACCGTCCGAGGCTCTCTTCTATTCTCCCTAAAACTATTTCACTTAGTGATCTCAAAAGCTCTCATTGATTCAATTATCACCTCTATCCTGCTAATTCTCAAGTCTACTTGACCAACCCTAATCCCTCAGCTACTCTCAGTCTCACATATACATGCTGAAATGGATAAGCAGAGACACCATAAACTCAACATGCCCATAACTGAAATTACTATTTTCCCTTCTCTCAAACCCTCCCCTCTTCCTAATTTCTCTAGCACTGGTGAATTTACCATCACCCTTCCTAGGCTGGGAACCTTGATATCATCCTTGACACCTCATTCTCTCATCCCCTCCATACTGAATCTATTGTTAAGTCCTATCAATTTTACCTTATTAATATCTCTCTTTTATTTCCCAGTCTATTTTCTGACATTTTCACCATCTTAGTGAAGGCCTTCAGCACCTTATATCAGGACTATTGCAATAGTTTGCTGGTTGGTCTATCTGCCACAAGTCTCTTCCTACTTGAGTCCATCCTCTACTCAAGTATTAAAAGGACCCTCTTAAAGTCTAGGTCTGACCATGTAATCTGCCGCACTCAAAAAACTCCAGGGGCTTCTTATCACCTCTAGGTTCAAATATAAAATATTCTGTTTGAAGTTCAAAACTTTTCATAACTTACCTCCCCTCTCTTTCCAATCTTCTCACACCTTACAAAACTCCCTCCTCCCCTATATCCTGCCATCTACTGACACCAGGCTCTTCGCTATTTCTCAGACATAATACTCCATATCCCACCTCTATGCATTTTTATGGGCCATCCCCATGCCTGGAATGATCTTCCCTCATTTCCTTCTCTTTGCTTCCTTAAGTCTCAACTAAAACCCTACCTTCTATAGGAAGCCTTTTCTGAATCCCCTTAATTCAGTGTCTTCCCTCTGTTAATTTTTTCCAGTTTATCCTGTACAAATTTTGTGCTAGCATCATACCTCCACCATTAGGCTGTAAGCTCTTTGAGAACAGGGATTTTTATCTTTCTTTGTATCTAGCACTTAGCACAGTGCCTAGCACAGAGAAGACATTTAATAAATGTTTATTGACTGACTGATAGAAGCTCTCCCCCATATCTTGAATGTGTTCCCTCTTCAAAGGATCCCAAGTTTCCTTCAAAGCTCAGTCAAATGCTACCCTATAGAGGAAGTCTATCCTTGTCATATTCCTAGCCTCCTCTCCACCAAAATTATATTTTATATATTTTGTGTTTATTTTTATGTTCATATTATTTCCTCCCACTTCCAATATATAAATTCCTTGCAGGCAGGGACTATTCTACTTTTGTGCCTGGCACATAATAGATGCTTACCAAATACCTGTTAAATGACTAAACTCGTCTATCATTAAAATAGCTCTTTAACCTACGATGGAAAGAAGAGATTGATCAGGTACACACACACACACACACACACACACACACAAAGCAATAGAATCTGTGGTTCACTAGCCCTTTAATTACAGATGGAAAATTAAGGAGTATCTGAGGATCCAGAGGACACTAATAACCAAAAGACAAAACTAGGACCACCATACAATCCTTTTCATTCAATCAGAACTGAAGGCTATTCTGACCCAAATTTCGGGTGGTGGGTGAACTATATGAGCTTCAGATTTTACTCTAAGATTCTATGAGTTCTATAACCTGAAAGTCTAGAAGACAGTAGGATAAAAAGTGACTTCAAGAGGGCGCTATTAAAGCTACCTTGCCCAATTTCTAACTATCTCCACTTTTCATTATCAAAAACATCTATTCAACAGGTCTAGGAGTTTCCAATATATTTGTATTACTAACAAATATTTAAGTAGCACTTTAAAGTTTACAAAGCACTCGGCAAACTTACTTGCTTCCTACAACAGCCCTGTGAGTGTAGTCCTCTTATCTCCATTTTACAGATGAGAAAACAGGCTGCCCAAGGTTGAGCAACTTGGCCAGGGCTACACAACTAATGTCTGAGGTAGAACTTGCATTCAGGTACCAGAACCTCCTGATTCAAAGTCTAGAACTCCATAAACTCTGCTAACCTATGTACAAACCACAGGATTTTGTCACAACTCAAACAACATATTCATAATACATATAAGCAAGAAGGTTGTTCACTGGGGGATGTTTAATGTTACATTATGTTACAACTTGTGGTATTAATGTGGGATAGTCACTGAAGACCCCTTTCATTCTATGTAATTCCATGATTCCAGATCACTGAAGGACTGAAGTGAGGGGGAAAATTACTACCCTTTAATTAGTAAAGGTAAGTTTTAGATAGTATTTCTATCTGTTTTGCTTAATGCAACAAAAAAGGGGCGAATTCAAAGTAGAAGACTATATTGGTACAATCTGGGAGAAAAGCTTAGAGAAAAAACTGATAAAATCTGATAAAGGGGACTTCGAACCAATTTATCTAGGCAGTATCTTTAAGGGAAGAGGAAAAAAGGGAAAATAAAATTAAATATTTTGAAGCATGGTAAAAATCTTTACATATGATAGCCTGGTTATATGGTATAGAAGAAAAAGTATTAAACTGGGTTTGAGTCATGACTAACCTCTACTATTCTAATTCTGCCTAAGGAAAAATCACTCATCTCAACAAAGCACTTAAGACAGTGTCCTCATCTGAATCTTGTCAGGTTGTATGTGAAGTGCTTTTGAAAGGTGAGGTGTACTACATAAATGTGAACAATGAATAATAACTAGTGGGCTGTCACTGCCCTATTTATTGCTCTTACTTAAAAGTTGTTCCTGACCTATCATACTATGTTTCCTGGAAGAGCCAAGAGACGTACCTGTAGTATTTAGGAAAGAAAAAACTAAACACAAATTTTATCAAGATCAATGATGACAATAGTTGCCCATAAAACCAACAGAGAAGAATTACCGAAAGAACAGGTAGAAAATTTTTCACCTTATAAGATTTTCAAGACTACAATGCCACCATCAATTAAACAATATTTCTTCTTGATGAATAGGATGAAAAATTATAAAATGGCATATTCAAAGTTTTGAACACGTCTCCTTAATAAACGTTTAGTTATTGAATAACTAAGGTACCTAAAACATTGAAAAATTCTCTTGATGAATTCATTCTTTGACACCATCCCTTAATAAACTGGAAAAGATAGTACAAGTAGTCAAATGACTAGTTAAGATTTTGGTAAAATTTCTGTGGGCAAGGATTATCATTTTGCTTTAAAAGTGCAGATTTTATCTTAAGATCATTAGTGATCATGGATAAATGAAAAAATATGGAACAGTCTATTACAGTGGAAGAGGACAGCTTTGATGTTAGAAAGCCTAGAGTTCTGTGACTTAGTGGATGACCTTGAAGAAGTCAGTTAATTTCCTTGTGTCTCAGTGTCCCTATCTATAAATTGGATAAACAGGTATTCCTATCTCCCTTACGGGTATGTTGTGGCCAAAAATCACTTTGAAAACTGAAGATGCTATATAAACTTATGCTTATGTTCACAAGCATAATTTGAATCTACTGTCTACATTTCACAAGAAACCAAATTTCAGAGAATGCTCATGGATAAATGCATATAATTAAGGCACAAAACTAACAAGTGAGTAGGGGCCCCTTAACTTTACATCTTTTTTTTTTCCAATTAAATTATTTTAGGTTTTCAACATACACTTTAATAAGGTTTTGAGTTCCAAAATACTTCCCCCCATCTCCAACACAGCGCACTATCTGATATAAGCTGTACATGTACATTTTCACATTAGTCATGTTGTGAAAGAATAAAAACAAAAGGGAAAAAATGAGAAAGAAAAACAACCAAAAAATGAGAAAACAGTATGCTTCAATCTGTATCCAGACTTCACAGTTCTTTCTCTGGATTTCACTGTACATCTTTAAGTGGAAAATATATGGTCTCATCTTGAGAATATTATCAAGGGATTCCTGTTCTGATGGAACACTTCAGGCATCTCTTCCAACTCCAAGGTCCTATGAATCTATGAGATGAATATTCTTCATCACCTAAGTGTAAATAGCACTAAGAAAAATGCCGCTTTTCCCTATGAATGTGTTTGGTGTTTGCTCATACTTTACTTCAATATTGTAGAAAGTTGAGAAGAATTCATGCGGGTGTTTTTTCTACAAAAGTAACAAGTGCTTCACACCTTAGTGAATGACTTTCATGAGTTGCTTATACAAAACTAACTAAATATTAAGTTAAAAATCAGCACAAGAGATGCACTTATCTAGGATATTTTCTGGATACCCATCTTGCACTTCTCATCCCGGCCTTCTAACTTCTCCATGTTTCAGGAAGTTCGTGATTAGGAATACTCCATCACCCTGTAAGATCTCATCATCCATAGGATTCCCCCTCATACTACCCTCTGTCCTAACTGGAGGTCAGATCGCTTCATTTCTCAGCAGCTGCAGTCGTCAAATACCCTCCCTCAAGCCCACCACGTTTCAGCTTCCTTCGATGTTTTTCTTCCTCCATTCACCTAGAAGCTCCCCGAAGAACTGTCTTTCTTTTCTTACATTTGTACCCCCAGAACTTAGCACAGGGCCTGGCACATAGCAGGTATTTAATAAGTCTTTACCGACTCACATATTCTCATTTATACAGTATTTTTAAGTTTCACAAATCACTCCCTTAATAATAACCACATTACTTAACAGAGCTCTCTATATCACTTTATACCTCTCTATGACTGAGGCAAATTGGCCTCCTTGCTTTTCCTCATAGATAGCGTACCATGTCCTGTCTTCATTTCTGCTTCTTGAAATACCTAGCTTCCTTCAAAGCTCTGATTAAATGCCATTTCTTATATGAAGCCTTTTTTTTGTACTTCCCCTCTCTCCTTATTGCTAGTACCTCTCCCTTCCCTGCTCAAAATTAATTTAAAAATACTTTTATACATATGTATGTGTGTATGTGTATATATGTGTGTATGTATATATATACATACTTATATGTATACGTGTGTGTATATATATACATATATACACACACATATATATAGACACACACACATACATAGTTTGTTTTCCTGATGGGCTGTTTTATTTTTTTACTTTGTTTTCTCAGCGTCTGGATCATAATAGAGACGTAATAAGTGCTTGTTAACTGATTTTTATACATCAAATAGTAAGACACAGAGAAGTTGGTTAGCTCACAGCCATAACATATTAGAACCAGGTTTAAACTGCTCATCTTCTAAAATGAAGGCTACATATACCACATCTCACCTAAGAGATTGACTAACATGACAAAACAGGAAAATGATAAATGTTGGAGAAGATGTGGGAGAGTTGGAACACCAACATTGTTGGTGGAGCTGTGAACTGACCCAACCATTCTGGAGAGCAATTTGGAACTATGCCCAAAGGGCTACAAAAATGTGCATACCCTTTGACCCAGCAATATGGCTTCTAGGGTTATATCCCTATGACCCAAAGAGATCATCAAAATAGGAAAAGGACCCACATGTACAAAAGTATTTATAGAAGGTTTTTTTGTGGTGACCAAGAACTGGAAATTGAGGGAATGCCCATCAACTGGCGAACGGCTGAACAAGTTGTGGTATATGAATGTAATGGAGTACTGTTGTGCTATAAGAAATGACGAACAGGACGGCTTCAAAAAAACTTGGAAAGACACATGAAATAATATGGAATGAAATTTTAGTATAGGTACTTATAGCATATATACCAAACATTCTGTGTTTTTTTTTCTTAAAATAAAATATTTATCTCCATACATACTGGACTCGTTACCGTGGGTTACTGTTTGAATCAATCCTTTTTGTTGTTTTAAGAATGCAACCCATTTGAAGTCCGATACTATGTCCTATTGAGTATTATTAGCAAGTGTCCAGCACTATTGACAAGAGTCTAATTCTTTCATTTACATCCAGTCTCTCTTCTGATGTCTCAGTGCTACAGAAATGCTTTGGGAGGCACTTGAACAATTAAATTTGACAAGTCCCAACACCAATCAGGCAAGGCTAACTTACAGTACCCAGACTGACATCGGTGGTCATTGAAACTTCCAGACAAGTCAAGCCAGACGTGGCTTCATAGTTATCAATACTTTTAATTCCATCAAGTTGGAGTGGCAGAGCTATGACTCTCACTTTGACACCCAGCGTGTAAATAGATGAATGTTTGAGGATGTGTTCCTATGCCACAGAAGAATTTTCAAAATTAGCCCACAAGCACACAAAAAGCACTAACTTTACACCAGGTATTATTATAAATGCTGGAGAAATACAAAAAGGCAAAAATATATCCCTGTCCTCAAGGAGATCACATTCTAATGGGAAAGACAATATTTAAATAACTACATAAACAAGATATACAGAGTGGATAGAAGGTAACCTCAAAGGGAAGGAACTGGGGAGGACGGTGCCAGGAAAGGCCCCCTGCAGAAGGTGGAATATGAGCTGAGTCTTGAAGGAAGCAAAGAGATGGAGGTGAGAAAGGAAGCATGTGGGGGAAGGTCAGTGAAAAAGCACAGCTCTGAGAGATGGGAGTGCTAACTATGAAGAAGTACAGAATGTACTAGCCTAGAAGGCATGGAGGAGAATGAAGGATAACATGACTGGAAAGGTCCAAGTTGTGAAGGTCTTTAAATGCCAGCGCAGAATTTTACATTTGATTTTTAAAATTTTTTAAATTTTTCCCTTTTTTTATTTATTAAATTCTTTTTTTTATATATTTATGTAGTATGAATAGAACTAGGAAAACACTGTATACAGTAACAGCAATTTTAGATGATCTACTGTGAATGATTTGACTGTTCTCAACAGTACAATGATCCAAGACAGTTCTGCAGGACTTGTGATAAAAAATTATATCCATCTCCAGAGAAAGGACTGGTAGATTAATACATATTTACAGAATAAAAGGAGCATTTCCATAACACAGTACAATAAAAAAAAGATGATTGTAGATGAACTGCAAATCTACTAAACACAATTTGCTATTCCTTTCAAATATACAACAAAATTATCATGAAAATTTATTTTTTCTTCTTTTTTTCTTTATTTGATTCTGAAAATGATATGGAGTCACTGAAGTTTACTGAGCTAAGGTGGGACCTTTAGGAAAACCACATTGATGGTTAAATAGAAAATAAATTTCAGGGGGAAAGATGCAGAAAAACTAATTAGAAGACTACTGTAGTAATACAGGAGAGAGGTAATGAAGGTCCATACCAGAGTTCTGCTTGTGCCAGAATTCTGAGAACCCTGGGATATAGGTTTGTTTGTTTTTTATAATTCATTATTTTATTTTTCCCCAGTTACAAGTAAAAACAATTTTTGATTCATTTTTAAAAATTTTTGAGTTCCAAATTCTCTTTCTTCCTCCTCACCCCACCCACATTAGGAACATAAACAATGTGATAGGTTATACATGTGCAGTCATGTTAAACATATTTCCATGTTAGTTATGTTGTTAAAAAAAACAGACAAAAAAAGAAAGAAAGAAAAAGCGTGCTTCAATCTGCATTCAGAATCCGCCAGTCCTTTCTCCGGAGATGGATATAATTTTTTATCACAAGTCCTTCAGAACTGTCTTGGATCACTGCACTGCTGAGAACAGTCAAATCATTCACAGTAGATCATCATCTAATATCGCTGTTACTGTATACAGTGTTTTCCTAGTTCTACTCATTTCACTTCACATCAGTTCACAGAGGTCTTTCAGGTTTTTCTGAGAGTATCCTGCTTGTCATTTTTTATAACACATAACATCCCATCACAATGATATACTACAATTGATGCATCCCAATATACACTAAATTGATGGGGATCCCTTCAATTTCTAATTCCTTGCCACTACAAAAAGAGCTGCTACAAATATTTTTGAATCAGTAGGTCCTTTCCCTTTTAAGGTTTTTTGGGTTGTTTTTTTTTTTTAATATCTTTGGGATACAGACCTAGTAATGGAATTGCTTGGTCAAAGCATGCTTTACAGCTCTTTGGGCATAGTTCCAATTTCTCTCCCAGAAAGGTTGAATCAGTTCATAACGACACCAACACTGCATTAGTGTCTCAATTTCCCCACATTGCCTCCAATATTTGTCATTTATCTCCTCTCATATTAGTCAATCTGATAGGTGTAGGGTGGTGGCTCAGAGTTTTTTTTAATTTGCATTTTTCTATTCAATAGTGATTTGGAGCATTTTTTCATATAACTATAAACAGCTTTGATTATTTATATGAAAATTGTTATTTATATCCTTTGACCATTTATCAATTAAAGAATAGCTTTTTTTCTATAAATTTCACTCAGTTCTCTATATATTTGAGAAATTAGATCTTTTTCAAAGAAACCACTCTTTCTCTCTCCTTTCACCCTGTCCATTCTCAAAAGTTTTGCTTCTGACTTTCATCTCATCCAACCTGTCCTCCCTTCTCCCACCCCCTCCCCACTTCTCTTATCCCCTTTCCCCTTCTACTAGACTTCTGTAACACCTGAATGTGTATGCAATTCCCTAATTCCCTCTTTGAACCAATTCCAATGAGCATTAAGTTTTGGGAGAGGTCAGGTGAGCCCCTGCCTTTTTATCTGCCATCTTGGCTCAGCCCTGATTTTTTTTTTTTTTAAAAAGCAATTTCTCTACAGAGTTTGCTGTACCGGTTACTAAAAAGAGAAGAGGTCTTAATCAAAGAAGGAGAGAAAAATGAAGAAAAACCACATACACTTGAAGAAACCTGAGGTATCTAATGGGAGAAAGCCTAAGAAAAAATGGAAATGCATATTTTTAGGCTGGTACACATAATTGCAAGTTTAAGTATATACAAAGTGAAAGTTAAAATCCCTTTTTTTTTTTAACAACTAGGATAAATTGATTTTGGACTGAGGTTTTTCAAGGCAGCACAATCTTTTACAAAATACTTAAAAGCAACTTAAATTACATTAACAATGAATGACTTTCCCTGGAGAATAAATCTACTGATGCAGACTCCAAAAATAAAATAAAATAAAATGAAAGTGGGTAGATGTTTGAGGGACAAACCCCAAGGAATTCAGATTGGTTGAATAAAAATGAACAGTGACTTGATGCCAAAAAAAAAAATATTAGAAAAATCTAGAAGATGGCAGTGCTGTATACCTTTGCTTTGGGATCAGGTTAGCTGTAGCTCTTACTCTTGCACGGTGTTAAGCACATCAAATTGGTTGTTTGTTCTTTGTATCTTTTCAAAAAAAGCTGTAAATTACTGATACTAGTGAGGCAAAGATTAAGAACTTATATGAAGAATTTTGCTGAGACAGCACGCAAATTTATGTTCAGGGATCAAAGTGTACAGGGATTCTGGTGAAAAGTCTCAACTCAACACATGGCTCATCCCACCACCAAATCCTGCCCAAACCAAATTCTTGTAATTGGGAAATACTTAACAAATACAGAAAAATACAATAAAACATAGACGATATTACAGTTTAGAACTAAGTCCCTATGAGGCCTTGAGGGATCCTTATGTAGTATCCAGTGAACCGTCCCCATTTCTACTTGAGTTTGACACCACTCAGTAGATAATGATGGCTTACCCAAAAGTCCCAGTTTAGAAAACCTCTTACAATTGTTACTATTTAAGTTTAAAGCCCAGAAATTAGATGGCACAGAAAAGCTTGTGATATTCAGAGATATTGCCAGCAAGGTTGGGGAGCCTAGTGAGTATTCTATCGTACAATATTGTCATTGACATGATTTAATAAAGAAAAATTTCAAAAGGATTTGACAAGGCTGAAAAGGGGAAAAGGGTTTAGAGTCCTACTATGGATTTAAATGTGTGCCTTGTTTTTTTCTACCACCTTTGGTTATTTTTACAATATTAATAACTTCCTGTTTGTAAATTTAGCACACTACTTTGTCCCCAAGTCTTCATCTACAAAATTCTGATGTCACTCTCCATTTCTTTTTCTCCCTCTTACCTAAATGAATATTGTGAATAAGTGAGTATTTTAGCCTAAGTAATTAATGTAACTGTCTATAAATGTAAGATGCAATTCTATTTTCTCCTCTCTCCTCCCCCACCAAAATAACAGAATGCAGTACAACAGAATGGCCTTTAAATCAAAGCATCATGCTACATGGCCAATTGCAGTAAGTGGTTATGCATGAGAACATTAAACCTTCTCAGGTTTCCCTTTCTGATGTTCCTCCTCTTCCCCTCCAGTTCTTTCAAATCACCAACCCCCATCCTGCTATCCCCTGGAAGGCTATATCTCTTCATTTTCCATCAATGTGACTAGTTTGGAAATCTACTTAGTTGCCTTTGGATTACCTCTATATTTGCCACATTTTCTATTCCTTCCAGCAGACTACAGCTGTGCATAAATCGAGCAAAGGATTAAAAAATGTGCTGTATACCAGCCTCATTTTAAAAACCTAGTAATAAAGATGCCCTAACCTCAAATGGACATTTAAAACCCTATCACCACTTTTCACCATTCAAAAACACTACAAGATGTGCCCAAGGCATTACTATAGCCATTTTAAAAAAAAAGCAAATTAGAGCAGTGTACTACTCTAATATTTGCATAACGTTTTGTGTGACTTAATTTAAAATCTATTTAAAGACAACTGGCCAAAGCCTCTGTTAGCTTGGGAGTTTCCAATATGTTTTCAAGGGTAAAACTGATGGAATCCCAGTCCTACCATGCAGCCAGGAAATCAACTTCTAAATGGCTTTCACCGTCCTTCCCCTCCCATCCCCCAACAAGGATAAACTCATCTAAACAGAAGCACGACTCCCTCGGCTGAACTTAATCCGAATTTTACATGGATTGAGCCAAAGCTGTTGGTTTAATACCATTATTTGCTTTTCTACCCTGTCTTTCTATCAAATTGTAGTTACCATCCGCGTGATCTCGGCTGGGATCCCTCTTGTGTGTTTTACCTACTACAGCAAGGAATGTGGGGGGTGGGGAGGAAGGGGAGGGGAATCCTTACTAAAGCGAGGAAAAGCTTTTTCTTTTTCTTAGCCCTGACTGCCAACTCAAAGTGCAAGTAAGTTTCAGGTCATTTCCTGAGCAGCCCCGCAAGTTAAAACAAGATACAAAATATCCATTAATCTTTCCTGGCCAGGACTGCAGCCTGGAAAGCCCGACGTAGGGGCTGGAGTGGGATGGACTGAAAGGAAAGAGAAAGAATTTCAAAAAACCCCGAACGCATGACAAATAGGAAGGCACAGACCTGGCGATTGCTTACCTCGCTCAGCTCCGCAGAGGCGTCCTTCCCGTATTTCAAGACAACTCCAGAATTCATGGTTGTACTTTCGGGGCTTGATTATTGCGCCAGGGTTTAATACACGGAAAGTTGTGTCTCTGGCTCAGCATTCACTCCCTCTCCTCGCTTTTTCTTTTTTGCACATTTTGCTCTAGACAGCCATTTTCACTCAGGAATTTGTAAACCCGAAATCATGATGCAAACGCTCGGAAAACAGCCAGGTTGTTTCTCGTCTCACCAGCGATCCATCGCTGCCAAAGCTTCGCTAACGCAGCAGAGCACCCGGTGGCCCCGATCGCAGCCCACAAGGGAGCGATCGCTTGGCATTGCCACACTGCCGAGAGTCCACGCGAAAGATCCGCCCCAGCAGTGCCTCGTCCGCAGGCCTCCTGGGCTGGGGGGAAGGCACCTACCCGGGGAGCTCGGCCCCGGAGAAGCGATCCGCCGGAGGGGCCCGTGGAACAGAACGCTCGGGAGACACACAGAGCTCTCTGCCGCACTACACGCTAAAGTTTCCCCCCTTCTCCAGCCTGGAGTTGTAAGTGGTTTCTGATTGAACACAGCTGTCTTGCTGCTGGCTAAAGGGTGAGCAGAAGGGGCGGGACCTGAAGAGAAAAGGAGGGAGGAGGACAGGGAGAGCATTTTGGAACTGCAGGCATCTTTCCAGTTCTTTGTAATCCTAATTACAGTACGGAAAACTATCCTGGTAAAAAACAAACAGGAAAAGCCACTTAAACAGCCAAGGAAGAAAGGTGGGCTTGGGGTTTGGAGAGGAAAGGGAAAGGGTATAGGCTTCACGAAGTCAGGAAAAGTCCTTCTCTCTAAGGTATTGACAGATAGAAAAACTTAAGACTGTCATGAGCTACATTAAGGTTTTACAGTGGCTTGAGGCAGATTTTTTCTAGATCAACCAAAAAGAAATATTAAGCAAGAATCGTAAGGAATTAAAAGAGCGTTGACAAACTAGAAAACCCTTCCAAAGGGAGATGACCAAGGGAGTGAGGACTGTATTAGTGGAAGACTAGTTTGAAGAAATTGATGATATTTAGCCTAGAAAAGAGATTTGGTGGAGGAGGTTATAACAGCTGTCTTCCAAGACTTGAAGTGCTGTCATCTGATGAGCCTCTCTGGCCCCAGAAGAGCAACAGGTGAAAGTTGCAGAGAGGCAGATTTAAAACTTGTGGCAGGAAAAAATATTCTTAACACAATCCGAAAAAAGAGTGAATTTGTGGGTAATTAGTAAGTTCCCCTCATTAAAGGTCTTTGAGGAAAAAAAACTAGATGCTTGTAAAATATATTGTAAAAGGGATTCCTATTGAAGTATGGGTTCAAATTTATAATTTTGTGACTGTCCATCCAGGGTGTGTATTTACTTTCCCTCTTTGTTCCATAGATGGAACACATTTTCTATATTTAGGAAAGAAAGCTGTTTTCTAATATCTAAAGATATATGGAAGAGGGGTTGAATTTATCTCTGTGGCTCCAAAGCATAGGACTACAGTCAATGGTTTGGACATTGCAAAGCAACAGACATGAGATCAATATAAGGAAGATGAGTGTGGATCAAAACTAAGAAAGCATTTTTTTTTAAACTTGATTTTATTGCTATCATTTGCTGACATTACCTCTATTTCTCAGGGAGACCGACGCAGTGCTGCAGATATGGAATCAGACAGAATAATACATTAATACAATCAGGGAGTTCTAGGAAGACGTATAGATCATAGGAGCATAGAGGAGCATAGCCGGAGGAGACCTCAGATAACATCTATATCCATCCCCTCATTTTTCAAAAAAAAGAAATTGAGGCCCAAGCAAGTCAAGCGTCTTGTCTAATGAAACTCAGGCTTTCTGCTTCTTTCCAGATATATCAGATTTTTTTGAAGGATTCATTTGGACATTTTTCAAATTTCAATTGTTAAGACAACTTCATTGTACCAAAATTTTTAAAAGCATAAAATATGTTCTGCTTTTCTTGTTATTCCAAAAGTTATCCATGGTTAAAAATAAAGGAAGCCCAAAGTTAATTTTATTTAAGCTGACAGAAGAAAATTAAAGTGAAAACTTTTATTTTTGCATATGAATTATTCAGGACACTTGTTTACACTTACCAAATTATCTGAATAATAACCAGATGTTCATTTTCTTTATCTTATGGGGACAAAACTTCCTCTGTTGCCTATTTACAGCAACACTCTTTCCTCTACTTTGATTAAAATCAAATAAGTTATTAGTCTTCCCCCAAATAAACAACTGCCTCTTCTTCCTCCTCCCAGAAAAAAAAAAGCACCTATCTCAACTGGAAATATGCAGTCTCAAGTGAGGGAGGGGAGGAAGTTTGTACACTTTGCCTTTTGATGAGCAGAAGCATTGCTACATTACACTTAAGCATTGCAACTTTGCTTACCCATATTGAGAGAATGCCTCCTTTCTTCCACCTTGAGAAAGACCAAGCTTGTAGCTACTCATAACCAAACCTATCACTCTTCACGCTCCAAGATTAGCCCTAGCCTAGGGTCTTTAAAGCTCGTACAAGTTTCTTTAGGCTCCATGAAATCAGTTCCCTTTGGTAGGTAAACAAGGGAGACTGAAAAATATCTAATGTAGAGTGAAATTACAAATGCTTAGAGGCAGAGAATGAGATGCCTCATTAATCAAGAGATCAGTTTCCTTTTAGAAAGAAGTCAGCTCTGGAGACAACCCTTCCTCTTCTGACTCTTCCAAGTAAAACAATAGGATATTCAAGGGTGGGGTTTCTCTACCTCTTAAACCTTTACTTCTAAAGTTGACTAACAATTTTGCTTCTGTTCTTGGGATGAAAGATCATTCCTAGCTTTGAAATGGGCAGGGAGGAGGAATCAAGGTGATAGAAGTGGTGTTAAGCTGTATAGCCATCCCATACACAAAACTTCTCCAAATAGTCCTAGAAAATGCATGACTGAACTCTGTTCATACACAGAGAAAGATCATACGGAGAAAGTCAGTGATCATTTGTCAAAGGTCTGTATAGAAGAGACAGACAGATCTCCAAACACTGGGGAGATGGTCAGACCATCTTAGCACTATGCATGCTGAGTGCTCCAGTGTCCAAGAATTTGTTTAGCCACCAGGGCAAGATGTCCCTAAACCATTCTGGGGCACCACAAAAGAAAGGGATTGATGTCAACTGGCAGCATTGTTACTTGCTACCTAGTTCTGGATCACAGGTCAAGGGGGACTAAGAAGATAGTCCATACCCACGGATGATCTTCCAGTTCCTGGTTATGGAGGGTTTGGGTAACGTACCAAGAAAAAGGAAATTCAAAAACCAGCATCCGCAATGTGGCTCAGACCCTGGAGCAGAATGGCATTTCGGTTACAGTGCCAAGTTTGCAAACAAATACTCAGTGCAGCAGTCAAAGATAAAAGGAAGCCACTGGCTGACAGAAGCAGAGTTCAGCAGCATTCTACCGTTGCTTAGATCCAAATCCAGGTCAGGAACTTGCAAAGTTTAGATAAGGGTGAGGGTGGGGTTAACAATCAAACTTTGCCCTGGATCATATCTGTTTGAGAAATACTGAAAGCTTGCAGGTCACTGAGATCCTGGAATAACATAATGCTCAATAAAGCAATAACTGAACAAGCCCTCTAGAAATGTGGCAGAGTCTAGTTCCAATATCAAGTCTGAAGTTAGGAAATAAGTGTGAAGTATGAACAAAAGAGCAAACAAACAAAATAACCCAGAAGAGATTGATTACAAAACATCTAAAATCAAAGTTTCAGGGGAAAAAAGCTTGGACACAAGTTCAACTAGAATTATTGGTAGAAATGAAACAAGTATTGCACAAGAGTTAAATTTTTTTTTAATAAATGAAATGAGAATTCTTAATGAAATTAGAAATGAAATGAGAGCTATAGAAGAGAGAAATGGAAATTAAATTAATGTCTTGGAATGAATTGAACAAATGAACAAATTGCCCCAGTTTAGAAACCAGTGACTCCTTTAAGACAACAAGAAATAATAAAACAAAATCAAAATTTGGAAAAATGAAGAAAAACTAAAGGCTCTCATAGCAAAAACATCTTACCTGGAAAACAGATTGCAGAGAAAAAAATGAAGAATCAATGGGCTCTCAATGCCATGACAAAAAAATAATAATCTAGACATCCTATTTCAAGAAATCTTAAAAGAAAACTGTCCACATCTCTTAGAATCAGAAAGCAAACAGATTTTCCCAGTCACCTTTGGGGAAAAAAACAAAACACAAAATGAAAGCACTTAGGATTATCATAACCAAAGTTCAGAACTTCCAGGGCAAAGAAAAAATATTGCAACTAGCCAGAAAGAAAGAATTTAATTGTCAAGGAAGTACAGTCAAGATCACAAATGATTTAGCAACCACCATTATAAAGGAGTAAAAAATGAAGTTTTGCTATAAGCAAAAAATAATTTAGCAAAAATTAGTTTAATGCTATTGAATAAAAAAAAATAGATTTTTAATGAGAGTACTTCCAATCATTCCTAATGAAAAGATCTGAAATGAATTGAAAATTCAGAATTCAAACATAGTAGTGAAGAGATAAACATGAACGAATAATGATAAAGAACTAAACCAGGATAAACTCCTCACATTCAAATATGGGCAGGTGATACATGTCTTCTCTGAAACCTATCATTATAAGGGATCATAGAGGGAGTCTAATTAGACAGGGCCTGGGAATGGTCCTGTTATGTCTTGATGATCTTAATAGAAGAATGGAAAGAGAAGAAAAAAGGAATACCCTGGAGAGATGGGTGGGAAAGGAAAGTTAAGGAAAATTATCTCATTAACAGTAGACATTTATATAAACAAGGAGGGTGTGGTAGAAGTAGTTGACAAGTGTCAACCTTATTCTCATCTGAACTGGTTAAAGGAAAGAACACACACATGCATACATACACACACATACATGTGCATAGGCACAAAAACATCACAAACTATATGATTACCTTAATAGATGTAGAAAAGATAACATTCATTTATAGTAATAAAAATATTTAGAGTGTGAGTGTCAAAAGCCTTTTTTTATATAATGAATTATATTTAAAAAGAGCCATCAAAAGCATGTATCATACACAGTGGGAATACAACTAGAAGCTTTTCCAAGAAATAGTAAATTAAAACAAACATGTCCAGCATCCCTAATATTATTTTGTCATAGTTTTATAAGTGCTAGTAATAACAATGAGACAAGAGGAGAAAATATACGCAAAAAAGAGATAAAAATAACCCTATTTTCTGCTGACCTGGTTTACATAGAAAATCTTAGGGAATGAATGAAGATATTAATGAGACAATAGTAGCTTCACAGAAGTTGCAGGATACAAAATAAGCCACAAAAATCAATGGCATTTCTAGATAATAATAAAATTCAAGAGTAAACAATAGAGAGGGAAATACCAGTACAAATAACTACAAAATACACAAACTATTTGGAGATCAATCAGCTAAAACAGACAAAATACTTACATATAGCCAACTACAAAATGTTCCATAAAGAACAACTTAAATAGCTGGAGGAACATTTAGTGCTCATGGCTGGGCCAATAAAATTAAAAAATAACAAAACTGCAAAAATTAGTTACAGTTTTAATGCTATACTAATTATCACATGGATACTTGGCAGAACTTGATAAAATAATAACAAAATTCATCTGGAGAAACAAAAGATTTAGACCATGCCTGCACAACATATGGCTACTTGTGGCCCACCAAAGGATTTTGGGTGGCCCACAAAAAATATAGACAATGCTAAAAAAAAGTAAAGATGTAATGAGGGCTTTGTCCATGCCCCACTTAACCCACCTTCCACTAGTCACTATTTCTGCCCATCACATACCTGGGCAGGTAACTAAGCACCTGCTTTCCTGTTTGTCACATGACCCACATCAGCTTCAATCTGTCTCTAGTGTGAGAGTGATTTCATGACAAAATCTTAAGTGTAATTAATTGATGTTAATTACTTAATTGATCATTAAGTAATAATGTTAATTATGTTATATATTTCTTATAATACATGATATATGACATATAGTTGATATAATACATTAATACATTGTATATATTATATTAATAATAAAATTAATTGACATTCATTTAATATTAATTGAAATTTCCCTTTTTAAAATATGGTTTATTTGCAAATTAGTTTAATCATTAATTATACTTTTATTTGGAAAGTGAGCCACTAAAAACCTATCTGCAGCACCAAGAAGTTTAGCCTGTTTTCATTCTGGCCCCGTCCTACTGTCAATTTGTGCAGTTCTGATTTAAACTATTAAGGGAAATAATTTTTTAAAAGTTTGGGATAAACAGGGACTATAATTTCCAGACTTCAAACTATATTATAAAGCAATAGTTATCAAAGCCATTTAGTATTGGTTAAGAGTGGAAAGAGAGGCAGAGAAGTAGATCAATGGATTAGACTGTCCAAGGGAGAATCAGAAGCAATCAACCTCAATAAGCCAGTATTCAGTTTTTCAGAAGACAAATTAATTAGGAAAGAACTTCCTCATTGTTTAAATAAAAAAACAGCTTATAATTTCAAACACAAGAATCAAGAGAAGCATGAAAAGGTAAACAGGAAAGAGAAATCATAAAAGACTTTCTAAAGCTAAACTGTTTACATTCCTACATGGAAAGATAGTATTTGTAACTCTTGAGACTTTTCTCAGTATTTGGGTAGGTGGAGGGATTATACACACACACACACACACACACACACACACACACACACACACACACATAGACAGAGAGTATAGATTGAGTTGAATCAGAAGGGATGATATCTATAAAAAAAAATAAAATTAAGGGGTGAGAGGAATATGTTGGGAGGAGAAAGGGACAAATGGAATGGGGCAAATTATCTCTCATAAAAGAGTTAAGAAAAATCTTTTTAAATGTAGGAGAAAAGGGAGGAGGTGAGAGGGGAAAGGGGAAGCTTACTCCCGTCACATTTGGCTTAAGGAGGGAATAACATTCTCACAAAATTTGGTGTGAAAATCTATCTTATACTACAGGAAAATAGGGGAGAAGGGGACAAGTTGGGTGAGGGGGATGATAGAAGGGAGGGCAAATGGAGGAAGGGAATAACTAGAAGCAAACACTTTTGGGAAGAGACAAGGTCAAATGAGAGAATAGAATAAAGGGGGGACAGGGTAGGATGGAGGGAAATATAGTTAGTCTTACACAGCATGACTATTAAGAAAATCTTTTGCAAAATGACACATATATAGCCTGTATTGAATTGTTTGCCTTCTCAGTGGGGATGGGTGGGGAGGGAGGAAGAGAGAGAAGTTGAAATTCAAAGTATTAGAAATGAATGTTGAGAATTGTTATTGCATATAACTGGAAAATAACAAATACAGGTAATGAAGTATAGAAATCTATCTTGCCCTACAAGAAAAGAGAGGTGATGGGGATAAGGGAAGGGTGGGGTGTGAAGGGAGGGCACATTAAGGGAAGGGGTAATCAGAATGCTGGGTGTTGTGGGGTGGGGGGAGGGGAGAGATGGGGAGAAAAATTGGAACTCAAAATTTGCGGAAATGAGTATCGCAATCTAAAAATAAATTTAAAAAATTTATGAGAAAGCTAGAGAACAGAAATTAGGTTCAGACCTTTTTTCACAATACATTCAACATGGATACATGAGTGTAATATTAAAGATCAAACTACATAAAAGAAAATAGAATTGAAACAGATGATATATGTTTCCCTGGTACTTGACTTGCTTCTTTTTGAATGCTTAAAGCTTTTCTTTTCCTTTAACATGAGAACTGTGAATCATGGCTATGACATTCCTAGGACTTTTCCTTTAAAAAAAATGACCCATTCAAGCCACTATCTTGGTAGGAACCCAAAAAAGGTGTTTATAAATAAATCTCAAATTTGGTACAGATTGTAAGGCATAGAGAAGTCTTCTAATATTTTATGGATGTCAGAAAAACTGCTACCCTAGTGCCCTGGAGCTTAAAAATTAGTAATTTTTATGATGACCTCATAACAGCTTTTTCTACTTTCCCTTACCTCCCCATTCCTTAAACTTATAACATTTTCCCCAATCTAGCTCCCTAACTTCCTTCATTCTCTCAACAGACGTTCCCCAGCTTTGTCCTCCTAGGTTTTATTGTGATTTGCTCATTTACCTTGATGTCAGACTGATATTTTCCCAGGCTAATTATCAGAAGATCAATTCATATATCCATGGGAGAGTTGAGGAATTTTTTTCTTGAATAATTATAGAAACTAGTCTCACTATAACTGAACCTGCCCTAGAACTAACTCAATTGAACCAACTCCACCAAGATAGTGGAGTAAAAGCAGCATTCTGTCTGAATGTTTTCCACATTACCCTTTAAACAAGTCTAAAATAATGCATCTAATTGAATTTTAAAGTGTCATAGTGCAAAAAAAAGGTCAGGGAGAGAGCTTTATTCCCAGCCCAGGAAAACCTAAGAGGTCAAAAGGAGAAGATTATGGCACAGGGGTTAGAGCTGGCCATTAGGGCAGCATGGTGGCAACATCAATTGTGGGCCTTTGAGGTGGTGACAGCAGCAGTAGCAGTACTAAGTGGAATAAATTCTTAGCCAGAAAAAGATTCTAGAGCACCCTGTTGCTAGCGTTGGGCATAGGATTGGATATCATTTGTCAATTCTGTTGCCTATAACCTAGTTTAGAATTACAGTTCCAGGAGGGAGAGGAATTCTTACAGTGGCAAGGAAACTGGGGACCTAGTTCTGGGTCACAATTCTGGGGAGGAGAGGAGATGTGGTCAACAGAGAGCAGGGGCCCTACCTGGGTAGGGACAAAAGCACACAGGGGGACAGCAGTAACCATGGCTACCTTACAAATCTACAGGACCCGAAAACTATCTGTTAAAGCAGCACAAAAAAGCCAGAAGCTTGGGACTATAACTCACCCCTTTCCAAGGTAAACAAAGCTCAACTCTAACACTAAGCTCAAAGTCAAGAAAAAATTGGTGAAAATGAGCAAATAACAAAAACAGAAACTGACCAAAAAAACCTTCTTAGATGATAGGGAAACTTAAACCGTAAACTCAGAAGAAAACAATGACATGAAAATATCTACAAGAAAAGCCTCCAAGAAAATTTCAGATTGAACAGTCCTAACAAGAATTCCTAGAAAAAGCTAAAGAAGCTTTAAAAACAAAAGCCAATATTTTTAAAATGCAATTAAAAACAGTAAAGGAAAAGCTGTGAAAAGAAATGAGAGAAATGTAAGAAAATTATGAAAGAAAAATTAGCAGTTTGCTAAAGGATACACAAAAATGAGTAAGGAACTCCTTATAAACAGAATTAGCAAAGTGATTTGAAAAGGGCATAATGTTTTACTGAAGAAAATAATTTTTAAAAAATAAAATTGTCCAAGTGGAAAAATAGATACAATGACTCATTGAAGGAAATAATTTCTTAAAAATTGGAATTGGTCATATGGAAGCTAATGACTCCATGACACATAAATAAACCAAAAAAAAAAAGGCAAAAGAATAAAATAAATACAAGAAAATGTGAAATATTTCATCAGAAAAACAATCAACCTGGAAATAGATCCAGGAGAGATAATTCAAGAATCACTGGACTAGCCAAAAGCCAAAAACCATCCCCTCCCCACCCCCCAAAAAGGAAGAGCAGTAACATCATATTTCAAGAAATCATCAGGGAAAATTGTGCCAACCTCTTAAGACCAAAGGGTAAAATAGAAATTTAAAGAATCGCCTGATGAGCTCCTGAAAGAGATCCTAATACAAAATCTTTTAACAATATTATGCCAAATTTCAGAGCTCCCAGGTGGAGGAGAAAATATTACAAATAACTAGAAAGAAGCAATTCAAATACCACAGAGCCACACTCAGGATCACAAGATTTTGCAACTTCCATGTTAAAAAAAATTTGAAGAGCTTGGAATATGATATTCCAGAAGGGAAAGGAGCTAGGATTACAACCAATGATGACTTACCCAGCAAAACTGAGTATAATCCTGCAGAGAGAAAATGGATATATAATGAAATTGAGAATATTCAAGCATTCCTGATGAAAAGACTGGAGCTAAATAGACAATTTGATGTTCAAACACAAGACTCAAGAGAAGTATAAAAAGGTAATGTGAAAGAGCAATAATAAAGAAGTCAATAAAGTTAAACAGAAGAAAAGAGGATAGAGGGAAATAAGCAGTAAATAATCATGACTATGAAAGTGAATGGGACAAACCTCCCTCTAAAACTGGAGACAGAAAAATTATTTAGAAACCAGAATCCTACAATATGCTGTTTATAGGATACTCACTTCAAATAGAAAGATACATACTATAGAATAAAAATAAGGGGCTGGAGCAGAATCTATAATGATGCAGTTGAAGTGAAAAAAAAAGGCAGCAGTGGCAATCATGATTTCAGACAAAGCAAAAGTAGACCTAATTAAAAGAAATAATCAGGGAAAGTACATTTTTACTAAAAGGTACCATAGACAATGAAGTAATATAATACTGAATGGATATGCACTAAATGGCATAGCATCCAAATTTTTAAAAGAAAAGCTAAATGAATTACAAGAAGAAAGACAGTCAAACCGTACTGGTAGAGAAACCTTAATATACTAAAATTTGTGGGATGCATCCAAAGCAGTACTTAGGGAAAAAATTGTATCTTTAAATGCTTACATGAATAAAAAAAAAGGAAATTAATTGGGTATGCAGTAACACAAAAACCCAGAAAAGTACAAATGTAAAATCCCTAACTAAACACCAAAATATGTCATGAATATCAAAGGAGAGATTAACAAAATTAAAAGTAAAAATCTATTGAACTAATAAATAAAACCAGTTTTAAAATAAAAATAAATAAAAGCTAGTTTTATGGGAGAGAAACCTAAGAAAATAGGCAAACCACTGGTTAACTTGATTTTTCAAAAGTAAGAAGAAAACCAAATTACCAGTAACAAAAATGAAAAAGATAAATTCACCAGCAATAAAGAGGAAACTAAAGCATTGGCTTTAATTGGCTATTAAAAATTGGCTATTTTGCCCAATTATAAAATAAAACTGACAGTCTAAGCAAAATAGATGAATATTAACAAAACTATAGCCTGCTCAGATTGAGAGAAGAGAAAATAGAATACTTAAATAACCCGTTCTTAGAAAAAGAAATAGAATGAGCCACGAATGTACTCTTCAAGGAAAAAAGTTTCCAGAAGCAGATGTATTTATAACCAAATTCTACCAAATATTTAAAGAACAGTTCATCTCAATACTATATAAACAACTGAGCAAATAAGTAAAGAAGACCTACCAAATTCTTTCTATGACACAAATATGGCTTTGAACCCCAACCAGGAAGAGCACAGAGGAAGAACCTGACAGACCAATTTCCTAATGAATATTATTGCAAAAACTTTAAATAAAGCAATGGGAAGGAAGCTATCAGGAATGCAGGTTTGGTTCAATATTAGAAAAGCCGTAACTATAATTGACCATATCAATAATAAAACAGTAAATATCATGTACTTCTATCAGTACATGCAGAAAAAGCCTTTATCAAAATACAGTAGCTGTTCTGATAAAAAAAAAGTGTAGAAATCAATGGAAATTTTTTCTTAAATGATGGTTGGTTGGGTTGTTGTCCTACGTTTTCAAAGAGGACCAAAATGACGTCACCATGATAAAGTGAAGTTTCAGTGTGTCCAACTGTGACTGATCAGACCAATATGAGCTCAGAATACTCTACTGCAGGTTGGGCGTAGATAGTCCATATGAATTTTTGGTGTGGATACTCCAAATTTGCACATCCTACATTGACTTTGTGCTGTTTCAATTCTGCTTTGCTTGTAGAGCACTGCACCCTTTCTGATGTGGGCACACGATGCTGAGCAGTCCTGTGCCAGCGTCTCCCATGTCGCACAGTCAATGTAAGTGTAGTAATGTAATTTAATGTAAGTAGTATCTATGTAATGTAATTAGTGTCTAAAGCTAACAGCTTTAATGAAGATAATATTCCCAATAAGATCCAAGGGGAAGCAACAGTTTTGTAACATTTTTATTCAATATCGTACTAGGAATAATAGGTGTTACGATATGACAAGAAAAAGAAATTAAAGGAATAAGAATAGGGAATGAGAAACAAAACCATCACTCTTTGCAGATGGTATAAGCAGAGAATTCTAGGTAATTAACTGAAAAGCTAGTTGAAACAATTAGCAACTTTAGCAAAGTTGCAGGATTTCAAATAAATTCACACAAATCTACACGTTACTAACAAAACCCAACAGGAAGAGATAGGGAAATTCTATTTAAAATGAAGGCAAACAGTATAAAATATTTGGGAGTCTCCCTACCAAGATACGTATGACAACTATAAGAACACAGTTTCAAAACACTTTTCACACAAAAATGGATCCAAACTACTGGAGAAATATTAATTGTTTACAGGTCAGTGTAACAGCAGTGCCCTTATGTATATATGCATGCATATTTCCAGGGTAAATTCGCAAAATATAAACTCTCTTCTTCAAAGACAAAACCAAGACATTTATTCAAACAGCAGAAAGCCAAATTCATCATAGTAACAAGGAAATCTATACATATTATCAATGCAAGGAGCATGGCCATCCCCAAACCTTCCTCCCTCCATCAGGCCTCCCCACAAACAAGCTCCCTTAGGCAAAATTACTCCCTCTCTCACTCTTGGTAGCAGCTGTGCTCTGCTCTGCCTGCACCCTCTCTCTCAGCTCCACCTCACTCTCTCTTCCTGCTGCACCCTGCCTGCTCCAACCATTCAGCAAGTTCCTCCCACCATGGGCTTCATGTGACTCAAGCTGTGACCCGGGCCAGGGCTCAAAACAGGTCACATGGGCCTGGTAAAGGGCAGGGAAGATCTTCAAATTCCCTTTACGTTACAGTCAGCTGAACCAATAAAATAACAAGGACAATTCTGTCTAAATTAATTTACTTATTCAATGCCATACCAATCAGATTATCAAAGAATTATTTTATAGAGCTAGAAAAAATAGTAAAATTCATCTGGAAAAACCAAAGGTCAAAGATATTAATGCAAACAGTGGGGAAAAGAACAATTTAAGGAAGGTAGCCCAATGGTCTCAGTTTTCAATCTATACTTCACTATGGTCACGATCAAAACGATCTGGTACTGCATAAGTGGTTGATCAGTGGAATGGATCAGATACAAAATATACAGACATAAACGACCTCAATAATCTAGTGTTTGATAAACCCAAAGATCTAAGCTATTGGGTCAAGCAGTTCAACAAAAACTTCTGGGAAAACTGGAAAACTGTCTGGCAGAAACTAGGTATAGACCAAGATCTCACACTGTATATCAAAATAGGGTCAAAATGGGTACATAATTTAAAGATGATAGCATAATCAAATTAGATGAGGATAGGGAAAAATATCTGTCAAGTAATTAGGCTATTAGATTGTTTTTGTTTTGTTTTTGTAATTTCAGGGCTGTGTGTATAGTCTGTAAAAGCTTATTGGAGTGAATTTCATAAAAACATATCTCTCATTTATGACTTCTTTCCTCAAATTTTAAATAAGTTCAAAGTGAAAACAGAAAAGCTGTAGATTTTGCTATAAAGTATCCTATTCCTGTTTACCTAATACACAGAATTCAATTTTTCAGACAACCTAAAATAATTTTAAAGATCAACAAGTTTCCTATCTTATTGAGGGTCCCAGTTATGGAGTGATGCCACGATCACACCATTCTTGACTAGCCTCTGGGCTGTTTGCTATCAGTCTTTGAGAACCAAATTTTTCAATAGTATTTTATTTTTTCCAATTACATATAAAAATTGTTTTCAGCATTCATTTTTGTAAGATTTTGAGTTCCCAATTTTTTTCTCTCTCCTTTCCTTTTCCTTCCCCTCCTCAAGAAAGTGAGCAATTTGATGTAAGTTATACATGTGTAATCATGTTAAATAAATTCCATATTAGTAATGGTGAGAAAGAAGAAATAGAATAAAAGGGGAAAAGCGCGCACATGTGCACGTGCACACACACACGTAAACCCAAAATAAAGTAAAAAATAGTATTTTTTGATCTTCATTCAGACTCCATAATTCTTTCTCTGAATGTGCATAGCATTTTCCACTGTAAGCTTTTTGGAATTATCTTGGATCATTGTACTACTGAGAAGGGCTAAGATGATCGTCACACAATGTTATTGTTACTGTGTACGGTGTTCTCCTGGTTCTGCTCACTTCACTCAATATCAGTTCGTGTAAGTCTTTCCAGGTTTTTCTGAAATCTGCCCACTCACCATTTCTTATAGTATTTCATTACATTCAAATATATCACAATTTGTTTAGCTGTTGCCCAACTAATGGGCATTCCCTCAATTTCCAATTCTTTGCTGCCACAAAAAGAGCTGCTATAAATATTTTTGTACATGTAGTTTCTTTTCCCTTTTTAATGATCTCTTTGGGATACAGACCTAGTAGTGGTATTGCTATATCCTAGGATATGCAGCCTTATAGTCTTTTGGGCACAGTTCCAAATTGTTCTCCAGAATTATTGGATCAGTTCACAACTCCACCAACCAGGCAGTAGTATTCTGATTTTTCCCACTCCTTCTCTAACATTTATCATTTTTCTTTCCTATTAGTTAATTCATATTAATCTGAAAGGTATAAAATGGTAGCTCAGAGTTGTTTTAATTTGCATTTCTCTAATCAGTAGTGATGTAGAGCACTTTTTTTCTATGACTATACATAGCTTTGATTTCTTCATCTGAAAACTGCCTGTTCATATCTTTTGCCCATTTATCAATTTAGGGATGGCTGGTAGTCTTATAAATTTAATTCCGTTCTGTATATATTTGAGAAATGAGACCTTTATCAGAAACACTGAGCACTAAATATTTTTTGCATTTATGCCATCCATTTAACATTAAGAACAACTTTATTTTTCCACAACATTCCTCAAAATATATCTTACTGTTCTGATGAAAAACAAAAATTTAAAAAATGGAAAACAGCCCATGTTAGAATCTAGAGGGCTAAAAATGCAAATGAAGAAGAAAATAAAATATTCTTATGGTCACCTTCAATATTCATCATCTTTCAGAGTAAAAAGAAGGGGAAAAAATATAAAATGGATTCACGAAAGAGATTCCCTAGAAACTGGACATGCTAAATTAATTCTAAATACCTGCTTGTTATTTCTAGAATTCTGGAAGAGGAGAAGATATTACCACTCTATTGCCTTCTACCAGCTAGAACACCCATCACTTGTTAATGCAATGGGCACATAAAATTATTCCAAGTTGAATGTGTTCAAGGGAATTTGGACTTCAGCTCCTCAGTTATCCAGGTAATCAAGAAGAGTTGTATGAGAACTGGCTGTATTAACTAAGAGACAGAGTAAGGAGCTTGATATACCAACAATCCTTGGCAGTGACCAAAAACAGGCTGAAAGCTCATACTAGATTTGAAGCAGACCTTGAGTCATTTGATGTTTTATGTGGACTTTCAAGACACATGCTTATCTTCAGAGACTCCCCTAATTATTGGTTATGGGACTCTAGGAAATATTCTGTTTTACATCTTCTTATCTTATTGTCCCTGCTTAAGCCTTGAACTATGCTCATCACCAAGAATACATTCTGATTCATGTATCAAAGAGCCACAGCTCCACCACCAGAAATTCCTCATTTCCTCCCTCACTTGGAGATGGGGATCACTGACTCATTGTTTTCTAAGCCCACCTTTCATCCCAAATTCCTTGCCTTTGTTTAAAAGATATATGTATGGGGGGAAGAGCCAAGATGGTGGAGTAGAAAGACTCACGTATGCTAGTTCCGAATCCACAGTCCATAAATTTCCTCTAAAAAGAACTTCCCACAAATTCTGGAGCAGAGCAATCCATGCAGAAACACAGTGGAGCAGATTTCCATTCCAGAGAGCCCTGGAAAGCCGTCCCCAGGGGTCTGTTGTGCACCAGACAGTGGAGACCACCACTGCGCTGCCCTGGTCGCGCAGCCCCAGAGGAGCAGATCCCAGCAGGCTTCAGGGACGGAATCTCCACTGGCCACGAAGGTCCCTCCACCCACAGGCGCTACAGGTCAGTGAGAGTGAATTCTGGGCTGGCTGAGAGAGGAGCGGGGTGTCTCCGTGACTCGGGCCCCCTCGTGAGGCAGCGGCAGAGGCAGCAGTGGCCCGGAACTCCCAGAGCAGACAGGAGCTCTGCTCCATTACTGAAGATCTCTGCATAAAGCCCCTGAGGGAACTGAGCCTGGGAGGCGGCCCTGCCCCCAACCCAGCACCAGAACTTAAACTCACATTGAATAGCAGCCACGCCCACAGCTGAAAGCCCTGAGGCTGGGGAACAGTATTTGAATCTCAGACCCCAAGCACTAGCTGGGCAGATCTAGGTGGGGGTGGAGAGGAATCTCAGAAGTCAAGTAACTGGCTGGGAAAATGCCCAGAAAAGGGAAGAAAAATAAGACCATAGAAAGCTACTTTCTTGGGGAGCAGATGTTCCCACCTTTCCTTTCTGATGACGAGGAACAATTCTTACCATCAGGGAAAGATGTGGAGGTTGGGGCCTCTATATCCCAGACATCCCAGGTGGATGTCCAGTGGGCTCAGGCCATGGAAAAGCTCAAAAAGGATTTTGAAAATCAAGTTAGACAGGTGGAGGAAAAACTGGGAAGAGAAATGAGAGAGATGCAACAAAAGCATGAAAAACGGGTCAATACCTTGGTAAAGGAGACCCAAAAAAATGCTGAAGAAAATGACACCTTGAAAAATAAGCTCACTCAATTGGCAAAAGAGATTCAAAAAGCCAATGAGGAGAAGAATGCTTTCAAAAGCAGAATTAGCCAAATGCAAAAAGAGGTTCAAAAGCTCACTGAAGAAAATAGTTCTCTCAAAATTAGAATGGAACAGATGGAGGCTAATGACTTTCTGAGAAACCAAGAAATCACAAAACAAAACCAAAAGAATGAAAAAAATGGAAGATAATGTGAAATATCTCATTGGAAAAACGACTGACCTGGAAAATATATCTAGGAGAGACAATTTAAAAATTATGGGACTACCTGAAAGCCATGATCAAAAAAAGAGCCTAGACATCATCTTCCATGAAATTATCAAGGAAAACTGCCCTGATATTCTACAACCAGAGGGCAAAATAAGTATTGAAAGAATCCATCGATCACCACCTGAAAGAGATCCAAAAAGAGAAACTCCTAGGAACATTGTGGCCAAATTCCAGAACTCCCAGCTCAAGGAAAAAATCTTGCAAGCAACTAGAAAGAAACAATTCCAGTACTGTGGAAATACAATCAGGATAACCCAAGATCTAGCAGCTTCTACATTAAGGGATCGAAGGGCATGGAATAGGATATTCCAGAAGTCAAAGGAACTAGGACTCAAACCAAGAATCACCTACCCAGCAAAACTGAGTATAATACTTCAGGGGAAAATATGGTCCTTCAATGAAACAGAGGACTTTCAAGCATTCTTGATGAAAAGACCAGAGATGAAAAGAAAATTTGACTTTCAAACACAAGAATGAGAAGAAGCATGAAAAAAGTAAACAGCAAAGAGAAGTCATGAGGGACTTACCAAAGGTGAACTGTTTACATTCCTACATGAAAAGACAATATTTGTAACTCTTAAAATGTTTCAGTATCTGGGTAGTTGATGGGACCACACACATGCGCACACACACACACATACACACATGCATGCACATACAGAGACAGAGAGCACAGAGTGAATTGAATAGGATGGGACCATATCTTAAAAGAAATTAAGGTAAATGGTGAGAGAGAAATGTAGTGGGAAGAGAGAAGGTGAAATAGAATGGGGTAAATTATATCTCATTCAAGAGGCAAGCAGGAGACTTTTTAGTGGAGGGAAAAAGAGGAGAGCTGAGAAAAAAACATGAAGTTTACCCTCATCACATTCGACTAAAGGAAGGAATAAAATGCATACTCATTTTGGTATGAAAACCTATCTTACAATACAGGAAAGTGGGGGAGAAGGAGATAAGCAGGGTGGGGGGGGATGATGGTAGGGAGGGCAATGGGAAGAGGGAGCAATTTGAAGTCAACACTCTTGGGGAGGGACAGGATCAAAAGAGAGAATAGAAACAATGGGGGGCAGGATAGGATGGAGGGAAATACAGTTAGTCTTACACAACAGGACTATCAGGGAAGTCATTTGCAAAACTACACAGATATGGCCCATACTGAATTGCCTGCCTTCCCAAAGGGAATGTGTGGGGAGGGTGGGATGGGAGAATTTGGAACTCAAAGTTTTAGGAACAACTGTTTAGTATTGTTCTTGCTACTAGGAAATAAAGAATACAGTTAATGGAGAATAGAAAGTCATCTGGCTCCTACAGCACAAAAGAGAAGATGGGGACAAGAAAAGGGAGGGATGATAGAAGAGAAGGCGGATTGGTGACAGGGAAAATTAGAATGCTCAGTGTACTGGGGTGGGGGGAGGGGATAAATGGGGAGAAAATTTGGAACCCCAAATTTTGTGAAAATGAATGTAAAAAGTTAAATAAATAAATTTATATTAAAAAAGATATATGTATGTGTATATATATATATATATATATATATATATATGTATAAATACATACATACATACACACACACATTCTCTCTCTTTCTCCCCCCCATCATTACTTGGTGAGCTATCAGCATAGGCGGGCAGTCACCATGTGCATATTTTACTTTCCTGCTTAATAAAAATCTTTCTTTAATTTCATCAACATTTTTTTTCCTCTGGTTTTCTTTCCTTTAGGAAAAAGGGGAATTTGGATCTCAAGAACTGACCTTTGCATTCTCTGGGTATGTTTCGCCCTTGGGGAGAGAGATCTATATTCTCTAAAGAAAGCATCTACCTTGGTTATAAATAGAATATTTTGTATAAATAAATAATGTGAGGAGTAGTAGGCACAGGTCTAAAGAAGAGGAAGAAGGGCAGGGGAAAGCAGTCTGACACAGAATAATTGCAACAAGAACAACCGAAAAGCGTGGATTGTAGAAGGGAATTCCAAGAGAAAAAATAAGAATCAGAAGTTGGCATTGAGGCTTGATAAAGAGAGGAGAGTAAACAAAAAAATTATTTTAATTTTAAACTCCTTTCAAAACAAATACATAATTTATAAATATCTGTGAGTCTAGCTACCAAAACACATTCAGCGATTATAAAAGACAACTACAAAATGCTTTTTTATAGAATTAAAGATAGATTTAAATAGTTGGAGAGATATTAAGTGGTCATAGTTAGGTCATACCAACATAATGAAAATGACAATTCTACCCAAATTCTTTATACAGTTATAGATGGGAATGAGTTTATCACCAGACAAGAGAAAGAGATCACATCAGATAAAATGGAGAATTTTGATTGCGTAAGATTGTAAAGCAATACAGTTAAAATCAAAAAGGAAATATTTCATGGGAATATATTTGCAGCAAATTTCTCCAATTAAGAAAATTTAGCACATACATTGAAGAGATATGGGAACTAATTCAAATATAAAAGCACAAGACTTATACCCTCTCCCAATCATAAAATTGTCAAAGGATATGAACAGGCAGTTCTCAGAAAATAAAAAAGTCAACTATAAAAAAATTCTTCAACCCACTAATAATAGAAATATGAATCAAAACACCTTTTAAGATATTCCTTATATCAATCATATTGACCATGATGTAAAAAAGATATACCAACAATTGTTCCGGAGTCTATAGGAGGGTAGCTGCATTAGTGCACTATTAGTGGATCTGTGAACCCTTCTTACTGTTTTGGAAAGCAGTTTAGAAATATCCTTCAAAAGTCAATAATCTATGTACATCCTTTCACACAGTATTACTACTATTAGGCACATACTCCAGAGAGATGTTTTAAAAAGAGGTAAAGGGTCTATATGCACCAATATATTTATAGCAGCACTTTTGATTACAATGGAGAAATGTTTTTTTTTAAAAAAGTAGGTAGGCATCAACTGGGGAATACTCAAAAAATTATCATATATGAATGTAGTATATAAATAGGGACTAGACCTGTAGTTTAACTGATATAGGAAACTCCCACATGCAGAAATATCCTCTAGTAATTCAGGTTAACACTGGCTTTGTAATTTATAATCTTAAAGCCTAGCATACTGAGAGGTTAATTGCTTGCTCCAGCATCACATAGCCCATATTTATTACACATAGGACTTGGACTCAATTCTTTCTGATTTCAAGATCAATTTTCTATACAGTAAAACATGTTGCCTTTTGTGGTACATTAATGTGAATGTTATTGTTCTATAAGAATTAAAGCGTTGGATTCTGAGAAACTAGGGAGAATTTTGATACTGATAGAGAATAAAATGAGCAGAATTAGTAGGAGAATTTATAAGACTAGATCATTTCTATTCTATAAATATGTATGTGTGTATGTATATGTGTGTGTAAATATGTATATATATTTATACATATGTGTGTGTATATATATGTATATGTATATGTATATATATATATATACACACACATATATATATATATATATATATATATATATATATATATATATATATATGTAATTTGCACAGATTTGTTAACTTGGTGTCTCCACCATTACATTTTGAGCTCCTTGAGGATGGGGACTACCTTTGACTCTTTTTATATCTCTAGCATTTAGTACATTACCTAGAACCTTTTTGGTGTTTAAAATGCATTAATTTTTTATTTATTTTTTTAAAGGGAAAAAACTGTGAAAGACTTCAGAGCTATGATTTACACAGTGACCAAAAATGACTCCGAAGACCTAATGATGACTCAAGCTTCTTACGTCTTGGCAGAGAAGTGAAGCAAGTCTAGAAGACTAGAAGCAAAGAGTAAAATATATAATTTCAGACTTGGACAGTGTGAATTTGTTAACCTAATGGGTAATTTGAAAATAAAAATTGAGGGTTTATTTTATTTTAAATATATGGAATAAAACACATTTCCTTAACAGAGAACAATAAAAAAAAGATGATTGCACATGGAATTGCAAATCTACTATGCACAACTTGCTATTCCTTTCAAATATACAAGAAATTATCATATGTTTCTTTTTTCCTCCCCCCTCTATTCTAGAGATGGCTACCATTAAACATAAATGTATATATGTAATATGTATATACATATATATTACATATGTAAAATTATTCTGTATATGTTTTTATTTATCAGTTCTTTCTCTGGATATAGGTAGAGTCTTTCTTCGTATTTCCTTTATAGGTAATTTGGGTATTTATATATTAAATATTTATAATAGTACAAATATAATATAATTTATAATATAATAATATATTAAATATTTATAATAGTCAAAATAAACTCTTCACTCAAAACCATTCTTAAAACAGTGTTGCTGTTACTGTACACAATGTTCTCCTGGTTCTGCTCATTTCACTCTTCGTTATTTCTTGCAAGTCTTCCCATGTTTTTCTAAAATCATTGAACTCATCATTCCCAATAGCACAGTAGTGTTCCAACATCATGTATCACAGCTTGTTCAGCCATTCTCCGATTGATGAACATCCCTGCAATTTCCAGTTCTTTGCCTCCACAAAGAGAACTGCTATAAACATTTTAGAATATATAGGTTCTTTTCTTTTTTCCCTAATTCTTTTTGGAAATAGACCAAATAGTGGTATAATTGGGTCAAAGTGTATAAGTAGTTTAATAACTTTGGGCATAATTCCAGATTGCCCTCCAAAATGGTTGGATCAATTCACAATTCTGCCAACAATAAATTACTACCCCAATTTTTCCCCATTCCCTGAAACATTTATCATTCCCTCCTTAGAGAAAATGTTAATCAGTTAATCTGATAGGTGTAAAATGATATCTCAAAGTTGTTTTAATTTGCATTTTTCTAATCAATAATGATTCAGAGCATTTTTTCATGTAGCTAAAAACTATTTTGATTTCTTCATTGGAAAACTGTTCATATCCTTTGACCATTTATCAGTTGGGAAATGACTTGTATTCTTATAGATTTGACAAAATTCTTTATATGTTTGAGATATGAGACCTTTATCTGAGAAACTGTCTATAAATTCCCCCATCCCCATTTTTCAGCTTTCTTTCTGATCTTGGCTACATTTGTTTTATTTGTACAAATGCTTTTTAATTCAACGTAATCAAAATTATCCATTTTATACCTAATTTATGTGGTAACAAACACCCTGGTACATCCAGCACAGGTTCTTAGATCTAATTTTCTAAAAGGAAAGCAACTTTTGAGGGGTCAACAATCTTCTTTAATCATATATACCAACAGAGAAAATACAAGCAGAGAAATAAAGACCAACAGACAGGGCTTTTGAATGTCTGACCATAAGCAATACATACATCACAGATCAACAGACAGATCCAACTGTCTGACCATTACATACATACATAGTTACCAGAGAGAGAAGCACTATCATCTGGGTTTTCAAAGCATGGGGCTCTTTAATGGCTACCTAGAATCTCATTTGGTACACAAACCTTCCAAACTGTAAGCCCCAAAGAAAACCTCACCTCACTGTATACACACACTTTTCAAAGGGGAAGGGCATGACCCTAGTGACCCAGTGCCTCATTAGCAATTAACAAAAGCTGTGGGCCTTCCCACAAAACAAGCCTCCCCTAATCAAGCTTCCTTTAATGGGCTCCACCTGAGGCCCATTCATGGGGGGGGGGGGCAAGATTTTAAACTTCCATTAACATCACACTTGTTTATTCATAAATTGTTCACTTATCCTTGAGTCTGATAAGTAATATGCTTCCAGTTCTTCTAATTTTCTTGTAAAATCTCTCTTCATATCTAGATCATGCATCCACTTTGACCTTATCTTCATAAATGGTATGAGATTTTGGTCTATGCCCAGTTTCTGCCACATAGCTTTCCAGTTTTCCCAACAATTTTATTTTATTTTTTTTTATCAAATAATGAATTCTTATTCCAAACTCTTAAGTCTTTACACTTGTCAAATACAAGGTTATTATGCTTATTTGCTGCCGTAAATTGTATGTCTACTTGTATTACACAGGCCATATGAATATGCCAGCCCAATTCTGAATCATAAAGTGTAACAGACTCTCCATATAGAAGACAGAAGAAAACCGTATATTCAGACACCAGAAAGCCAAATCCCAACCCCAAAAAGTCAAATCTTCTATAGTAACCAAGAAGTTAATACATATTAGCACTGCAGGAGGCATTTCCAAGCCTTCCTTCCCCACCCCTGCCCCAGGCCTTCCCACAAACAAACACATGAGCCTAGCTGTGCCTGCTTGCCTGTATCCTTCCCAATTCTGACTAGTGTGGCCAACTTCCTTTGAGGTCCGTGCCACCCTTCCTATTCCACCTGTTCAGCAAGCTCCTTCCACCACATGTGACTTAGGTCACATGGACTTATTAATGAATGGGAAAGATCTTCCCATTTAAATTATCTTTACACTACTTTATTCCATGGATCTACCTTTCTGTTTCTTAGCCAGAACCAGATAGTTTTGATAATTACTGTCTTAAATATTGTTTAAAATTTGCTACTACTAAACCTCCTTCCTTCACATTCTTTGTCGTTAGATCCTTTGATATTCTTGACTTTTTGTTCTTCCAAATAAATTTTATCTATATTATTATATAATATAATATATATTATTTAATAATTTAGTAAAAAAAATAAGTAATTGGGCTGGTGTTGAATATACAGAATAAAATTGTCATTTTTGTCATATTGACCCTGCATATCCATAAATAATTAATATTTCTCAAATTATTTTAGTCTGATTTTACTTCTATAAAATTAAAAAAAATAATTTGCTTATATAGTTCCTGGGTTTATTTTGGCAAGTGTATTCCCAGTTATTTTATACTATCTAGAGTTTTTTAAAATGGGGTATATTTTTTAACCTATATCTTCTTGCAGAGTTTTGTTGTTACATATGGGAATGCTGATGACTTATGTGGCTTTCCTTTATGTTCTGCTACTTTGCTAAAATTATTAATTATTCCAACCAACTTTTTAGTTGAAACTGGAATTTTCAATCTATATCACCATATCTGCAAAAAGAGATAGTTTTATTATCTCATTCCCTATTTTGATTCTTTCTATTTCTTTTTCTTCTCTTACTGCTATTGCTAGGATTTACAATACAATATTGAACAATATTGGTAATAATGGGCATCCTTGTTTCGCACCTCATCTTACTGGGGAGGCTTCTGGTTTACCCCCATTACAAATAACACTTGCTGATGGATTTAGATAAATGGTTTTTATCAATTTAAGGAAAAAATCCAATTACAGCAATACTTTCAAGGTTTTTTTTAATAAAAAATGAATGTTAAACTTTACCAAAAGCTTTTTCTTTGTGTATTGATACAATCATATGATTTTTTACACTTTTGTTATTGAGATAATCAATGATGTTTCTAGTTTTACTTATGTTAAGCCATCCCTGCATGTCTGGTATAAATCCTACTTGATGATAATCCATAGTTTTTGTAATATATTGTTGCAATTTTTTAGCTAGTAACATTCATTAATGAAATTGATCTATAATTTTCTTTTTCTGTTTTTACTCTTCCTAGTTTAGGTATAAGTATCATATTTGTTTAATAAAAGGAATTTGATAGGGTCCCTTCTCTTATTATTCCAAATAATTTATTTAGTATTGTAAATAATTGACCTTTGAATGTTTGATAGAATTCACTTGTAAATCCATCTCATCCTGGTGATTTTTCTCTTAGGAAGCCCATATATGACCTGTTGAAATTATTTTTCTAAAACAGGTCTAATTAAGTATTCTATTTCCCCTTCTACTAATCAAGGCAATTGATGTTTTTTGTAAATATTCTTCCATTTCACTTAAGTTGTTGTATTTATTGGCACATAATTGGGCAAAATAATTCCTTACCATTGCTGTAATTTCATCTTTGTTAGTGTTATACTCACCCTTTTCATTTTTGATACTAGTCATTTGACTTTCTTCTCTCTCTTTTTTAAATCAAATCAACCAATGGTTCATCTATTTCCTTTTTTTTTTCCATAAAACCAATTCCTAGTTTTTATTTGTTGATTCAATGGAATTTTTTTTACTTTCAATTTTATTAATCACACCTTTAATTTTTAGGATTTCCAATTTAGTGTTTATTTGGGGATTTAAATTTTTTTTTTTTAGTTTTTTAAATTGTATACTCAATTCATTATTCTGTTCTCTCTCTATTTTCTTGATATATGCACTTAGAGATATAAATTTTCCTTTAATCACTGCTTTTGCTGTATCTCTTCGATTTTGATATCATCATTCTCTTTAATAATTGATTTAATGATTGTTTCTATGATTTGTTCTTTAACCCACTCATTCTCTAAGATTAGGTTGTTTAATCTCCAATTAGTTTTTAATCTATGTGTCTTTGATGCCTAATTAAATATAATTTTTATTGCATTGTGATCTGAAAAGGATACTTTTAATATTTTGCTTTTCTCCTTTTAACTAGAAGATTTTTATGTACTAATATATGGTTAGTTTTTGCAAAGGTAACATGAACTGTGAGAAAAAGGTGTATTCTAGTTCTCTCTAGATATCTATCATATCAAGTTTATCTAAAATACTATTCACTTCCTTAACTTCTTTCTTATTTATTTTTGGTATCAATTGATTTCGTTCTTAGAAGGGAAGATTTAAGTTCCTTACTATTACAGTACTATTATCTATCTTCATCTCTAATCATTTAAATTTTCTTTAGAAATATTTAGATTGTATAATATTTCATACCTATAGGTCCAATATTGATATTGCTTCATTATCTATAGTACCTTTTCTCAAAATGTAGTTACCCTGTTATCCATAACTTTGTTTGGGATCATAATTGCTACCTCTGCCTTTTTTTGTGTCAATTGCTGTATAATGAATGTTACTCTCACCCTCTATTTTAACTCTGTGTATCTCTCATTCTTAAATGCACTCCTTGTAAACAAACAGCATATTTTGGATTCTTATTTTTAATCCATTATGCTGTGCAGTTCCATGTTATAGGTGAATTCATCCCACTCACATTCAAATTTATAATTACTATTTCTGAATTTCCTTCCATCTTATTTTTTACTCATTTCTTAACCTCTCTTTTTTACCTATCCTCATTACCTTATCTTTCCCCCTTACCTTCTTATTCCTTATTTTATCACTCTTCTAAAATTCCCTCCCTTATCTTCTCACCTCACCCTCTTAATCTTATTCTATAAACGCTTTTAGAAGTCCTTACCCCAATTTATCCCCCAATTTTTCTCTCAGAAGACTTCTAAACCTTTTCAAATGTTCATTTCCCCCCTCTTCAACCTGGATGAGAGTTAGGTTCTAATACTACATCCATCTGTATCCTTTGTGTTAATTCTTCCTTTCACACCCCATTTTATGGGATAATTTCTCCTTTTTATCTTTTCCTGTCCAATTTCAGGTTTTTTTGGAATCATCCCATCATACACAACTTAGTGAAAGCTTTCCTTCAAATGACATTAGTAATGATAACAGTTTTAAGAATGCTATCTTTCTAGTAATTACTAATATTAATGACATTTTCATATATTGTAAGTAAACTATTAGACCTTAATCATTGCCTTATATTTAGTCTTTAATGATTTCCTTATATTTCTTTGGGATCTTTTATATTGAATTTTCTATTGAGTTCTGGTCTTTTTGTTACAAATAACCTGAAAACCTTTCAGTTCCTCAAATGTCCATTTTTTTTTTCATTTAGGATTATAACTCACCTTTGATGGATGTTATTTTTAGATAAAACCCTCGCTTCTTTGCTCTTCAAAATATAATGTTCCAAGACATATAGTCTTTAGTGTAGAAACTGCTAGGTCTTTTGAAATTCTGATTGTTTTTCATCAATATTTAAATTGTTTTTTTATTCTTCTTGTTTGCAATATTTTCTCTTTAACTTGGGAATTCTGAAACTTGGCTATGGCTTTCCTGTAGGTTTTCTTCCTATGATTTATTTTATGTAGTGAGTGGTGGAGTCTTTCTATGTCTACTTTTTTTCTTATTCTAGAACTTCAAGGCAATTTTCCATAATAATTTCTTGTTATATTGTATCCAGATTCTTTTTTTTTACTTTCAGATTGACTGATAGTTCTTATATTGTCTCTCCCTGTGTTCTCCAGATTAGTTGTTTTTCTAGTGAGATATTTCAGATTCTCCTCTATTTTTTCCACTTTTAATATATTTTGGTGTCTTATTACTCCATTTTATTCCTCTTACCCATTTATAGTTTTCAAGGAGTTATTTTCTTCCTTAAGATTTTGTTTATCCTTTTCTAATTGATTATTTTCTTTTCATAATTTTTCTTTTACTGCTTTTATTTTTTCTAATTTTTCCTTGTTCTCTCTTATTTGATTTTTTGAATCCCTTTCCATTTTTTTCTTTACAATTTTATATCTCTCCTTTTACAGTTGCCAAATTTCAAAATGATACAGTTCATTACCAATATCTACACTGCTCTCAGGACACAAAAGGAAAAAGTAATTGTTTCTTGTTGAATACCCAAGAATTCCTCAGGTTACTATGGGTTTTTCATTTCAATTAAGAAAGCAGTATGTTTTAGGATGTGTAATTTAAACAACCAAGTAAATAAGGAGCCTTAATACCACTTAAGAGCTAAGTGGTATTATTTTTTAAATGAAAAAGTATTCAAGGTGAAAATTTGTACCCTAAGAAGTCTGGATTGCATTGTGTTAATTAGGTTAAAACTTCATTTCATAAAGTAATGAGATTTTCTTTCTGCACTGTAATCCTTCTTCAGGCTTTGTCACCCTCAAATGTTAAATGCACTTAAAATGCCTTGTCTTTGAGAAGCCTAATCTTTCTTTTAGTTTGCATTTCATCCCTTTACTAATCATTTAAGACTTAATGTAAGTAAGAAAGTCATCAATCTTCAAAATCATCAAGCTCATTTTCCCAAGTATTCAACATTCAATTATTTTACAAAATTCATCACTCTCACCCTCAACCTCCTTTTGACCCCTACAGACCTTTAAATAGCATGTACCATCAAGAAGTTAGCATAAAATTTCTGGATCAAGAGAAGAACCAATCCCTCTCAAATTCACAAATCCTGTGACTTGGGCTTACTATCTACATAGAAGGAGCTTTCTACCCTTTTTGCAACAGGGCAATAGAAAATACAAATTACTTTTGCAAAAGGATCCATTTACTATTTAAAAATTTTTGCATCAATATTCATTAGGGAAATTGGTCTATAATTTTCTTTCTCTGTTTTGATTCTTCCTGGTTTAGACATCAGCACCATATTTGTGTCGTAACAGGAATTTGACAGGGTTCTTACTTTGCTTGTTTTTCCAGATAATTTATATAGTATTAGAATTAATTGTTCTTCAAATGTTTGGTGGAATTCACTTGTAAATCCATCTGGTCCTGGAGATTTTTTCTTAGGGAGTTCTTTGATGACTTGTTCAAATTTCTTCTGCAAAATGGGATTATTTAAGTATTTTATTTCTTCTTTTGTTAAACTGGGCAATTTATGTTTTTGTAAATATTCATCTATTTCACTTAGATTGTCAGATTTATTGGCATACAGTTGGCCAAACTAGCTCCTAATTATTGTTTTAATTTCCTCTTCATTGGTAGCAAATTCACCCTTTTTATTTTTGAAATTGGAAATTTTGTTTTCTTTTTTTTTAAAAAAAAATCTAATTAACCAAACATTTATCTATTTTATTGTTTTTCTCACCAGAAAAACCTGCTCTTAGTTTGCTTTATGGGTTCAATAGTTTTCTTTCTTCAATTTTATTAATCTTGCCTTTGATTTTCAGAGTTTCTAATTTGGTGTTTAATTGGGGATTTTAAATTTCTTCTTTTTTATAGCTTTTTTAATCAATCTGCTCTTTGTACATTTTATTCATGCAAGCATTTAGAGATAAAAGATATCTTCTAAGAACTGCTTTGGTTGTATCCCATATATTTTGGTATGTTATCTCATTATGATCTTTCTTTTTGATGAAATTATGTTTCTATGATTTGTTATTTGACCCACTCATTCTTTAGGATTAGATTATTTTAATTTCCAATTAATTTTTAGTCTATCTTTCCATGGCCTTTTATTACACATAATTTTTATTGCATCATGATCTGAAAAGGATGCATTTAATATTTTTGCCCTTCTGCATTGGATTGTGAGGTGTTTATGCCCTAATACATGGTCAATTTTTGTATAGGGTCCATGTGCCACTGAGAAAAAGATATATTCCTTTCTATCCTCGTAATCTCAGAGGTTTCTCATAGTTTGCTTTTCTATTCACCTCCTTAACTTCTTCTTGTTATTTTGTGATTAGATTTATCTAGTTTTGAGAAGGGGAGGTTGAGTTTCCCCACTAATACAGTTTTACTATTTCTTCCTATAACTCACTTAACTTCTCTAAGAATATGGATGCTATACTGCTTCTTTCCCTCGTCCAATTTATACTTTTTTCTTGCCTTTTACTCCGTCCCTTCTCACTAATATTTCACTTCTGACTACCATCTCCCTCCACTTGCCCTCCCTTCTATCAGCCCCCCTTTTCTTTCCCCTTTCCCCTACTTCTGCCCTTTCATCTGTCAGTGCCTACCTCTTTCTTTTTTTCCCTTTTAAGATATCCAATTGAGTATGTATTTTATTCCCTCTTCAAGACAAATCCATTGAGAGCAAAATCCAAATAATGCTTATTCCCCCTTCTTTTTTTCTACTGTAATAGGTTTTTTGCACCTCTTCATATGATTTAATTTACCCTATTCTGCCTCTCCCTTTCCTCTTCTCCCAGTATATTCCTTCTTCTCACTCCTCATTTTTTTTATCATCTCATCAGAGTCAACTTACACCCACAACTTCTGTCTATGCATACTCCTAACTACCATTAGAGATAGATTTCTCAAGAGTTATAAGTACCATCTTCTTCAATAGTAATGTAAACAGTTTAATCTTATTGAATAATATGTTTTTTTCTTTCCTGTTTACCTTTTTATGCTTCTTTTGAATCTTGTATTTGAAGACTGAATTTTCTGTTCAGCTCTGGTCTTTTCATCAGAAAAGTTTGAAAGTATCCATTTCATTGAATGTCCTTCTTTTCCCCTGAAAGATTTTGCTGGACAGTTGTTTCTTGGTTGTTATCAAAGCTCCTTTACCTTCTTGAATATCATATTTCAAGGCATCTGATCCTTTAATGTAGAAGCATCTAAGTCCTATGTAATCCTGGGTGTTGCTCCTTGGTATTTGAATTGTTTCTTTCTGGCTGCTTACAGTATTTTCTCCTTGACCTGATGATTCTGAAATGTGGCTATAATATTCCTTTTAGTTTTCATTTTGACATCTATTTCAGGAGGTAATCAGTAGATTGTTTCAATAACTATTTTCCCCTCTGATTCTAGGATATCAGGGCAATTTTCCTTGATAATTTCTTGAAAAATGCTGTCCAGGCTCTTTTTTTTTTTTATCGTTGCTCTTAGGTATTCCAATAATTCTTAAATTATGTCTTATAATGGAAATGTTTTGCATGACTACACATTTCCAATCTATATCAAATTGCTCGCCCTCTCAGTCAGGGTGGGTGAGGAGGGAGGAAGAGAGAGAATTTGAAACTCAAAGTTTTTTGAAAAAATGAATGTTAAAAAATTGTTTTTACATTCAATTGGGAAAGAAGATACACAGGCAATGAGGTATAGAAATCTAGCATATCCTATGGGAAAATAGAAGGCAAAAAGAATAAGTGAAGAGGGGAGGTTGATAGAAGAGAAAGCAGATTGGGGGAAGGGGTAATCAGAATGCACACTGTCATGGGGTGGGGAAAGGGGAGAGATGGGGAGAAAATTTGGAACTCAAAATCTTGTGGAAATGAATATTGAAAGTTAAAATAAATAAATTGAAATGTGAAAAACTTTTAAAAATCATAAAAAAATAGAAATTGTCATAGCCACCTCAACTTTCAGCAACTACGATCATGATCAGTCAGCAGCTGTAAACAGTAAGGCAAGACCCTCGTTAGCATTTTTTAACTATAAAATATTTTAAAATTAAAAACAAAATCTCTCCTGGATCTATTTTCCAGATCAGTTATGAGGTATTTTATATTTTCTTCTATTTTTTTCATTCCCTTGATTTCATTTAACTGATTCTTGATGTCTCATATAGTTATTGGCTTCCACTTACCCAATTCTAATTTTTAAGGAATTGTTTTCTCCAGTTAGTTTTTGTAACGCTTGTTCCATTTGGCCAATTCTACTTTTAAAGGAGTTGTTTTCTTCATCAGATTTATTTTTCTATTTTGCCAGTTTTTAAGGAGTTATTTTCTTCAGTCAATTTTTGTACTTCCTTTACCAAGCTGTTGACTATTCATAATTCTCATACATAACTCTCATTTCTTTTTACAATTTTTCTTCTACCTCTCTTACTGGATTTTAAAAATCCTTTTTGAGTTCTTCCAAGAAGGCTTTTAAAGCTTGTGACTAATTCATATTCCCTTTTGAGGCTTCACATGTAGGCATTTTGACACGGTTGTCTTCTTCTGAGTCTGTGTTTTGATCCTCCTTGTCACCACAGTAGCTTTCTGTGCTTCTGGCTCTTTTTGGTTTTTTTGCTCATTTTAAAAAGTTGAGCTATGCTCCTGTGGTACAGGATGAACTGTACTAAGCTTCTTGTCCTGGGGGATAGGGGTCTGGTCACTAGCTTTCTGTGCCAAAGTCTCAAGTGCTTATGGCTTGTGCTGGGGTGGCTCAGCCTACTTGTGCCTGTTGTGTCATTGTTCCAGGAGTGGCAAATTCCTTTCTGTACTGGGGCTGAAGACCTTACAGCTGGTCTGCTGTGGCACTAGCCTACTGAGCCAGGACTGAGGGCCCTTGGTTGCTGATCTGTGCTTTGGTTAAGCTCCTGCTAGTTTGCCTGGATATTGTCTGTGCTGGACTGCATTCCCCTTTTACCTAAGTAAGACAGACCTTTCCTGAAATCCTTCTAAGTTATCTTAAGCAGGAAAATTGTGTCCCTCTCTCTTTTTGTGTGTTCTGTCATTCCAGAATTCATTTAGAGGCTTGATTTAATGTTGCTTCTGAGGGAAATTGGGGATAGCTCAGATATCTTTCTGGATTCTCTCCACCATCTTGGTTCCACCCAGTCCCTTAAGTGTAAATTCAACATCTCTAAAACTGAATTTACCCCCATCCCAAATCCATCTCACTTCCTAGCTTCCTTGTGTTGAGCATCCCATCATCCTCTAGGTCACCCAAGCTCACAAGCTAGGTTTCATCCTTGACCCCCTTGATCTCTCCCTTCCCCTTTCCCCATATCTATTCTGTCATGAAGCTTTGTTGATTTTATTTTTTAACATCTCTCATGTACGCTGCTTTCTCTCCTCTGACACTATCACCACTCTAGTATATGGCCTTATCACTTCACACCTGGACTATTGAATAACTTGCTGGCTTGTCTCCCTGCCTGAAGTCTTTTCCCTCTCCAATCCATTCTCCACACAGCTCTCAAACTGATCTTCCCAAAGCACAAGTCTGATCTCATAACCTCCCTATTCAATCAATTCTAGTGGATCTCTATTATTTCTAAGATTAAATACAAAATTCTCTTTCACATTCAAAGCCCTTTATAAACTGGCCTACTCCTACATTTCCATTCTACTTATACTTTAATCACCTATGTACTCTGCTATCCAGTGACACTGGCCTCTTTGCTGTTATTTCTTGATTACGACCCTCCATTTCTTGACTCAATGTAATTTCACTAGCTAACTCTCTATACTTAAAATTCTCTTCTTCATCATTGCCGCCTCCTGACTTCCCTCTACAAAAAGATTTTCCCTTAATACAAGTGCCTACCATCAGTTATTTACCTCCAAATATCTTGTTTGTAAATAATTGTTTGTATTTTGACTCACAGACTAATGGACTCTGAACTCCTTAAGAGCAGGGTCTGTCTTTTGCCATTCTTTGTATACCCATATTTAATGATGCCTGGCTCATGGTGGATGCTTAATAAGTGTTTGTTGACTGTTTATTAACAATAAAGCTCTTAAGGAAGGAGATATTCTAAGTGGTAGATCTGGGAATACCGGGGGTGGTGTTGGTGGAAAAGTCAATCAATCTGTAAACAAATGAAAGCATAGTTATAAGGAGTGTAGATCAAGTTTTCTTTATCTGACTTCATAGAATTCCATAATTCCAAAACCTTAGACTCATATCTAAGTACTGAGAGAAAAGCTACCCTACATACATGTATATCCTATTGGTATACAGTTCCTGTATCTCTCCTGGTCAGTAGATTTGCTTGAGGTGATTTGCTTGTTTTATGTCTTCCTCCCTCCCTTGCTTTTCTTTACTTGGAGGTTCTACCTTTAACAGTAATGCATCTCTTTCTCCCAGACAAACTCTGAAGAAGACTTTGATATGAAATGAAACATGTTCTTCAGGTGTCCAAAAATGCCTTTAAATTCATTGATTTTCCTTAGTTTTGCAAAATGTACAACAATGACATCTTATCATTAGTAGGTAATGACTGTTGGTGGAAATAATTAAAAATAAAGGCTTTAAAATCAGATTAAGGACTACAATTTATAGTCTTTGAGGGGTAATTGAGGGATTAAGTGACTTGTCCACTATCAAACAGCTTTATATGTTAGAGGTAGAACTTGAACCAAGTTCTTGGCTTTGAGCCCAATGTTCTGTCCATCATGTTGCCTCTAGGCATGAAAGAGATGATGCCAAAGCAAATTACTGAAAGGCATTTTAAGAACCACTTCAATGTTTGTGCCAAGAAAACTTCAGCCAGGGTCACAGAGAGTTGTTATGACTGAAATTGCTTATTGAAAACAACAAAAACTCTTTGTTTTAGTGTTGGCTGAAAATTTCCAAATGTGATTGGTCATCTTCAAGAATCTGAGTCACTAGTATTAACACATTTGATTTTTATTTCAAATGGAAATTTAAAAATCTAATTCAGAACAGGTATCAAGATTTTCAACATGGTGATGAAAGACTGAAGAGTCACTGACTTCCTCAGGAAAATGGTAAGAAAAAAAGAACCAAAACTTAGTATTCTCTATACCCTTTACTTGTTCCAAATACTTTTGCTTCTGAGAAAATTGTGTGGACTATATAATACTTAAAATATAAAACTCTTTGGGAGATGTCTTTATAAACTGGACTCTATTAATAAAATTCTACTTTTAGAAAACAGTGAATTCTTTGGAACAGGGCTATCTCATTGGCTGTTAAAACCACAGCTAGTTGGAACAATGGAGACATGAGGTCCCTATCCTTGAACACAATGAAGACATAGCTAGACCTAAAACCACAAAAAGCTATAAGATATGTATTTTAAAGATGAACAAGTAGCTTTTTTTTTATCCCTTTGCCACAGCTTCAATATAACACTAATATTGCTTTCTTACTTGCTTTCAAGGCAGTTCCTTACATATTCATAAGATGCAGCTCAAAACATTAAACAGAATTGTTGGATAGCACCTCCAATTTTCCAAAGTGAAATCATTATTTCAAAGGAAAAGAACTTTATGTAAATATAGGTTAGGATCAGTAACCATCTCTGCTTCATACTGAAGCAGCTCTAGATCAAGCAAAGATATTTTTGGGGAAAGAAAATAAAAAAGCAATGATGATTTTTACTAAATTTTCTAAGTATAGAGTTTCTATTCCTTTCTATTCCATTACCCAAAATGGAAATTAATATACTTTTCATGAAACACATTTTATGTTAATTTTTAGTGAAAATTCATTGTAAAAAGACTGAAGTAAGACCTTCAAGTTCAATTTAATTCAGCAAACATTTATTATGCCCCATTATATCCAAGTGATGAGTGCAGTGGATAGAGAGCTGGCCTTACAATCAGGAAGACCTGAGTTGAAGTCTCTCTCTGGCCCAAAGTCGTTTAACCTTTGGCAAATCTTTCTAGGCAACTCTCTGAGGTTACAAATGACATAGCAGATGCCAGTCTGGAGCTCCTTCACTAGAAATTCTTAGAACCAATGAAATCAGAACTCCACAAAAAGAAATGTACAGAATACTGTACATATGGATTGAAAGACCACAGGTAACAGATACAGCCTTTTAAAGATGGACTCAAATTTTCAAGGAATGGCTCTTGGAACCAACAGCATCCAGTTTTCTGTCTCCTATTAAACTGAAGGGAAGCTGTTAAAGAAAAAGATAAGTAATCTCTAAACCACAGTTCCCACTTCTAGATATTTGAAAAACTGCAGACTTGTTTTAAAAATACAATAATTGCATTAAATATAATTTTAGATAGTGTATTGATAATGCCTCTATTGTTAGTGTAATTTTTTATTTAATTTGAAGACCTTTCCCATCCATTAATAGGCCCATGTGACCTGCTTAAATCACATGGAAGCCTAAGTCACATGTGGTGGGAGGAACTTGCTGTATAGGTGGATCAGGAAGGGTGGAACACAAGGAGGCAAAGTAAAAGCAGAGCTCAAAGGGAGTTAGTCAGAGAGCAGTCAGAGCTAGGAATGATGCAGGCAAGCAGGTAGCTGGCTAGTGTGAGTGAAAGAGCTTGTTTGTGATTTGTTTAAGGGAGCTGGTTTGTGGGAAGCCTAGCAGGGGGAAGGCTTGAGAATGGTGTGGTCCTCTACATTGTTATTGTGTATAGATTTTGTTACTATGATGGATCTGGCTTTCTGGTGTTGGGATTTAGCTTTATGGTGTTCGAATAAATGTTTTGGTTCTGTATTCCATGTGGAAACTGCCTATGGCAGCCATGAATATCCTGGTGCAATTCTGAATCCTGAAATACAACAGATTTCAGGATTCAGAATTGCACCAGGATATTCATGGCTGCCATAGGCACTGTGAATATCGCATTGATGCTACAGATAACTTTCACCAAGTATTGTAACCAATTTCTCAATTAGGGGTCATGATTTTCATGACAAATCAGTAGATGATCTTTATTACTGAATGCATTTCAATGCCCAATAACTGGAGATTAAAGAGGTCAACAGTAGTTTTTTGTACTCATGAATGGCAAGGAGATATTAAAGTAAACTTTTGTTTAGTTATGTTTTTATAGCAAGAAATACTCTTGATTAAAATTTTGGAAACTATAATCATATACTATGTTCACATTTCTCTTGGTGGACTCTTTTGAGATAGATAAAACAAGTGCAGTTGCATCCAGAGCAAGATGTTTATTAAGAAGTAATGTTTGAATGGATGTGCTAAGTCTCCTAAAAATTATGTTAATTTGTTGATTGTACTCGTTCAGTACTCACTGTCACTGATAATGTTTTCATAAATGTACATAGAAATCCTTCTATGCCTTTGTAAATGGTCTTCGTAAATTGCTGTGGTCAGTGTTGGTTACCAACATTCTTGTAATAAGCCTCCCTCTCCAAACTTAGTTAAACTGGGTGACACAGTCAATCTCTACACCCATGTCCTGTATGACCATGTTAGAGGATGTTATCTAAAAGGCACAAAAGTGACTTTACTTAGGATCTAAGGGGAAAAAAAAAATCAACCCTATTTTTTTCTTTTTCAAATCTGTGTGATAAAGATGGTCATAAATATCTTTTTTTGAATAAACTATATAATACGTATATAGACATATACATACACACACACACACACACACACATTACAGTCTGTAGATTATCTATGTGTAGTCAGGTTAAGTACCGGGTTCACATGATGAAGCTAAAAATGCTTCCAACAAAGGCCTTTAGAAATAGAAGTGCCTAGGACTTACATGGATGATCCTGACAATTGACACTGGCACAGTCAATGTTTCATAGGGTTATTGTGATAAAGACTGAGAATACGACTTTAATAGGGATTTGCCAATTATAGCTAAAGGAACAAATGGTAAGGAAATATGTATCTGAAAGGATTCTAAATATCCTTTGTCAATATATTAAGAAATTCTATCTGCTTTGCTATCTTTGTTTCTTCACATCTTCTACCTATCTCCTTTGTCACTGGAAACAATCAGTTTTGTGTGCATTTTGTATATCAATCAAATAGTATGTTTAGATGATCAATAAATTTGACAGAGAGTTGGTTGAGGCAGTGTGGAGCAGGAAAAAATACTGAATGGGAAGGGGGTGCAAGAAGGGTGGAACAGGAATGGGAAGATGTAGATGGAAATAATATCTCTAATTTTGTCTCTTTGGGCCTTTATTTGTAAAATGAGAGGGTTGGACAATATATCATTTAAAGTCCTCTTTGATAAATCATTAGAACTGAATTCTGGAAAGGTTTGGTGAGAGTTGGGAGTTTTTAAGATATACTATATGTAGATAATCTACTTATTTTTAAATGACTTTTAATTTTTAAAATGACTTTTCAAGTGCTTTGTAGTTGACAAAGAGTTTTCTTCAGGGCAATTTTATGTAGTAGGTTCTATCATTATCACAATTCTATTAATCAAAAACTAAAGTTCAGAGAAATCAGGTGATTCATCTTAAAGTATAGAGCAAAGACAAACACAGGATATTTGACTTCAAGCTCAATGTTATTTCCCTTCGTCCCATAGCATACCAGAATAGATATCTGACTGAAGACCCCAGAACGGTAGAGCAATAATCAAGTTCATGAATTGGGGTTCAATGTACTATTTTATTACTAATGGTCGTAACGATAATAGTAGTAATATAATTAAAGTCATTAGAGTCCCTAAGTAAAAAAATAAAGTTTTTCCATCTTCAGAAGCATCTTCAAACCTTTAGATTTGAATTCTAAACATTTTAAAGTAGAATAATGTATTTTACTAATATCTGTGTGCATCCTACCTTAACTTATCCTTAAGTGAAATACTCAAAGATGCCAGGGTTCTCTTTAAGACTAGGTTGATACATGTGTAAGGAACTCTTATTTATTCCTAATTAAATCATACACACACACACACACACACACACACACACACACACAGCAACAACCACATAGTCCACAAAATAAAATAAGCTCCAATATTTAAGAACCGAATGTGTTCAATCTGCACTCCTGAAAGAGGATACTAAGTCCTGTTTGGACCACAGGACCTCCTGCACCTTAAGAATGCCCAAATCGAGATAGAAAATATTAGTCTCAGATTTACCCATTTTCTTGGAGTATCCTTTGTTGTAATAACAATAATTCATTATTTGATAAACTCACATGAGTTAAATTTCCAATGAGCATGAATTCTTTCTCTAATCTTTATGTTTAAAAATAAAACAACATACCAAAATGTTTTCTCCCTTATGGTCAAACATTAGACTTGGCTAAAACTGTAGAGTAGCTAACATCTATGATCATCTATTTTAAGGTTAAAATTCAAGTCTAACTTAAATAAATAAAAGATAATTCTTCCTTCTAAAAGGAAGGAAAGAAACATTTATTAAGTGCTTACCATGCGGGCACTGTGGTAAACAACTGAGATATAAATACAAGCAAAAAGAAAGACCATTCCTGTCTTTTTTTTTTCTCTTCTTGATCTGTTCCTGACTTTTTCTGTGCTGTACTTCAAAACTATGTCCCTTCTACTGCTAGCTTATCCTGGAACTTCCCTCAGATTCTTGAGCTCCCTTGACCTAGAATGAGAGACAAATATACAAGAAAATATCAGACTTATTAAGCACCAACTCTATATCGAGTGCTGTTATGCATTAGGAAGATACAAAGCAAGGTGCTTGCTCTCAAGAACCTTACACTGTATTGAGGTAACAAGGCATTGAGCTAGAGAGGTGTGATGTACAATGTTATACAACTGCATTAGGCAGTTTAAGAATAAAATATAAAGAGGGAAGGAAAGGAGGCAGAGAAAATTTAAAACTTACGAAAGTGAATGTTGAAAACTAAAAATAAATAAATTTAAAAATAAATAAATTTAAAAATTATATCTTGCAGAAAGATAACCATCACTGTTAATATTCATGAGTTTTGCTTCATTCCCAAGCTGGGAATATACACTCAAATATTTCTTTTTAAATAAATCATTTTATTAGAAGTAGCGACAATAAAATAAAATCAAATGTAAAGTGTGAGAGAGAAAATCATTGCCAACCAGGAGGATAAGAGAAGGCTTCTTAGGAGGCATCTGAGCTGGGTTTTAAAAGAAGTCTAGAGATTCAGTAGATGAAGAAAGGGAAATTAGACATTCCAGATATAGGTAAAAGGCTGAGCAAAAGCAGGGAAATGTAAGAGTTGAAAGTTTTGTTGAGTTGGATAAGTTCAGGGAGGAAGTAATATGACATAAGACTGCAAAGGAGTGGTATTAGGTACAAGGAGACCATGGATGCCAAGTAAAGGAGTTTGAATTTTATTTTCTAGGCAATAAGGAATCACTGAAGATTATTGAGCCATTGGAGAAATTTTGAATGCTGTGGATAAGTTCACTTACTTTGGAAGTATACTTGGAAAGATACACACATAAAATAGTTAGGTTAATGGATGTATTGCCATAGCTAGCTCACTGTTTGGAAGGCTCTGAAAGTGTGGGAAAGAAGAGGTATTAGGGCTGCCTTTCAAACTGAAGATCTACAGAGCTATTGTACTGATATTGTTTTATGCCCTGTATACCATCACCACGTCAGGAAATTGAACTGCTTCCATTTGAATTGTCTTAGGAAGATTCTGAAGATTCCCTGGCAAGATAAGGTTCTGGACACTGAGGACTTTTCTTGACCTAAATTGTCAAGCATTCAAACCTTCCTGCAACAGTATAAGTCTGATGGGCTGGTCACATTGTTCAAATGACAAATGTCCATTTACCCAAAAGATTATTTCAAAGAGAATTCACAGAAGATGGGTGCCCAATTGGAGGTCAGAAGAAGCAAAGCTCTCTGAAGAATTTTGGTTGTGAACATGGGAGACACTGGCACAGAACCATCCAGCAAGATGTCCCTGCTTTACACACTCAATGAGCAAAGTACAAATGGCTGTAACTCAAAAGAAACAATGAGATGCACAAATTTAGAAACACCTCCAATCCAAATGCTCATACAGACTGTTTGTTGCCAACCACTGGTAGAGCCTTGTTGGTCTGATCAGCCACAGCTGGACATACTGCACACTGAACCAACATAGAGATGTCATTTCGGTACTCTTCAAGTACAAAGGACCACAACCAACCAACCAGCACATCTGTATTGGAGAAATGCTAGAGGCCTTTCCAGTATATGTTTAGGGTAAAGCAAATATGAATGAATGGATAAGTGAGTGAAAAACACTTATTAAGTGCTGACAATGAGTTAAAAACAGTCTTAAGCATTAATGATACCAACAGAAAAAATCATGCAGCTTCCATTCTCAATGATTTTACCCTTGATTGAGGGAGACAACTAATATAAGAGGGTTCAGTGATAGGGTGGCTAGCGAGGACCTGTGGTCCATAAGATGCACTGACAGATCAGATGGGAAGTCCCCAAGAATCTGCAGCATATAGTCCCAGGGTAGATAGTAAGGCACGAAAGCTGTTAGGACACAGTGATAGTACATGTGGTAAAGCTTGGTAGTCCTCTATCTTAACGGAAGGGTTATTGTTGGTAAATTCAAGCTCATCCAAGCTGTGTGAGCAGCCATGTTTGCTCTGCAAGGCACGTGAGTAGATTTGAACAATTTAGCCCTCCATAACCTGAAAATAAAGAATAGGACTGAGTGACTGAGTTAACTGAGAATTCTGGTTAGAAAAATGATTATATTCTTATATTAATAACCAGTTTTACACATGGGACCCAAAGATCCTCTATTTGATTATTAAAAACCAATTATTAGTAGGTTAGTTATTAGTATTTTTTTTTCTCGTTTTACTTCCTCATTCAAAACTCAGCCCCTGTGAAGGACAGGGCTGGCAATGAAAAATTCTCAACCTTGGGTGAGATCCCACCAAATTGGGAGAGTTTATTGCTGTTTAAAGCGTAAGGAGAATCCAATTTAAGTGAATTCAGGCACATTGTTCAACAGCTTGAGTGGTTTGGGTGAAAATGGATTCCATTGTCCAAATAGCTGGAGACAGCTGAACCTCATCAAGCTACATCCTCAGCAGGAGGAGCTAAAGGATTTTTGCCTACCTCCTCATTAAGATGTCTATCTTCTCATTAATTATTAGTCAATCAGAGTTGATTTTCACCTTCAGGGACATCCCCTTTTCCACAGGTGTTTGAACATTTAATGACATCCATGGAGAGTCTTTGGTTATGAGAGAGATCCCTGATGTCAATTTAATGTTTGTTTGCTAGTCTAATAAATTGTCTATTAATTACCTAGAAATGATGTCTCTAAGTCTTTGCATTCATCTCACTGGCTTCCCTCCTATAGGACCAAGGAGGAAGGGATCATTGTTTACTCAGTAGTAGGAAAGAAAAGCATCATTGATTGGAAGGTTAGGGGAAGAAGAACCCCTATTATGGCTGTTTGTAACTGGCACACCCTGGAGGTTTGTGAGGGAAAAGGAAGGAGAAAGAAAAAAAAGGGAACTGATCCAGGCCTGGCCCCATAATGCCCCACATCATGGTGGCAAAAAGGGAGAGAAACTTATCAGCCTCCTGGCAAAGCTTCTCACTAGCCCAGCACTGTACCACCCCAGCCCCGCTGCTAGATAATCAAATAACTAGGGTAATTAGTAACTACCTTTAGCATGAAAAGTGATGGTGCCTCCTTTCTCAATGGTAGAAATTCCCTCGAGACAAAATAAAGTAGCGTTATAGTTAAACTCTATGTCACTGGAAAAGGAGAGCTACATGGAGCCCACAGATCATAGTTAATCCTTCCATGGAAAGGAATAGCATATGTGTGTAATGTATTAGTGCCTTCAGCAATAACAGATAACATCTGTTTATCAGTTTAGTTTTCCCTTTCTCTCTAGGCCTATCCCTGATCCAAGTCAGAAGAAGCTTGGGAAGTCCCCAAGAATCTGCAGCATATAGTCCCAGGGTAGATAGTAAGGCACAAAAGCTGTTAGGACACAGTGATAGTACATGTGGTAAAGCTTGGTAGTCCTCTATCTTAACGGAAGGGTTATTGTTGGTAAATTCAAGCTCATCCAAGCTGTGTGAGCAGCCATGTTTGCTCTGCAAGGCACGTGAGTAGATTTGAACAATTTAGCCCTCCATAACCTGAAAATAAAGAATAGGACTGAATGACTGAATTCCCTGTCCAACTCTATGTGACTCTGTGGACCATACCGTCCATGGGGTCTTTTGGCAAAGATGCTGGAGAGGTTTGCCATTTCCCTCTTGGATGGATTAAGGAATATAAGTTAAGTGACTTGCCCAGAGTTACATGGCTAGGAAATATCTGAGGCCGGATTTGAACTGAGGTCTTCCTGGCTCCAGACCCAGTGCTATTTTGGCTGGGTCATCTAGCTGCTTCGTAAAGTTTATTCCTCCCAAATTTGAAAATTTCATCATTACCTAGAGATGAGTCATTGGACAATATGTGCACTTAAGTGTATAAGAATAGATATAGGTGACACTCTAATACAAAGAAAGTGCATAAAGCTGATTGAGCTTTGAAAATTGAAACAATATGAGAATTGGAACTGTAAAGAAACGATATGCTTTATTAAAGTAATTCTGCCTTATTTTAAGTATCTTAACCCATAATTTCTCGAACGGAGGAAGCAAAACTCACCATATAAATTGGATAATTTTTCCTCCTTCCTGTGGGGAAAAAATTCCTCCAATTTCTTACTAATGATTCTGACATGATATCAAAACACAGTAATAGGTCATCCAATGACTAACGGCAACATTACCTAATTATAGGTAATGACAGAAAGGTGCTGTCAGGAAGCTAAAGTATTCATAAAACATTTCAGTTGCAAAATATGTTTCTATTGTGTGGAGAATTGTAAGCTTCCCTTTGTGGCTAAATGAAGAGAAGAAAATGTAAAAATAAAGAAGAGATTGTTTCCTTCTTGTGATTACTTTAAATCCTGAAAGTGTTTTATCCAATTTCATGGAAAACAAAGATGATCTTAGGTGAACTACCAAACCAAAGAGGTAAATGAATGCTGAACATTTCAGGTAAGTCATCAATGGAAATGATAAAATAAGGTAAAATTTACCTAATAGTAACACATTTAAATTTTCACCTTTTAGAAGCATTGGTTTCTAAAGGGAAAGAACCTGGGCTTTTAGTATTCCATGAGGTCTCTAATACAGTATTTTTCTACATATAATAAAGTCAAAATTGTTATTTTGGGGGATGATTATCTATGAAGCTAGCTAAATATTTAATGTAATATGCTAAAAAAAAAAAAAAGACCACAAGACTCCCTAAGAATATTATTTCTAAGGGGCATCTTTAAAAAACGATGCTCTATCTCTAAATAATTTGTCAGGTTTATAGTGTCAGGATCTCCATGCCAAGACCACCCCCTCTCTTTTTGCTTCTCTCTTTTTACTATTAGGAGACCCTCTGTTTTCCAGAGCTAAACTATGCCCTGAGCTTGGCATAACAATCCTTTGGACTTGCCCTCCAGATGAATTCTGCTGCAACTAAATCACAGGATTGATGGTCCTTGAGCTTGGGCAAGCACCGGCAGGCCTGGACATGAAACCCTGCTATTAATGGACTTTTTGTCACTAGGCAACCTTGCCTGAGTATTGCTGTTATGCTTTACTACTGTTGATACACCAGAGTTTGATTCCTTGTCTAATGAACATATATGTATATATGTACATATGTATGTATATATGTACATATATAGTATATATGTATATGTGCGTGTGTATACACACACACACACAGATATATGTAAAGTTTAGCCTCTCTGCCGTAGCAGAAGTTCCAGTACGTGTCTGGTGTCCCTCCTCCAACAGAATAAAGAAAACTTTTTGCTTATGACCACTATTAGCTTTTGGTTTCCTTATGTTTTCATTTTATTTTATTTCTTAGAGTCAATTGTAGCTGTGATAACCTGTTTGAGCTCTTTGATATTTTCAGAGCTAACAGCAGTTGCAAAACCTCTGCGACTCTTTGGCCATTTGTTTTCATAGTTGACAATAGATTTTTTTTCCTTTCCAGGGAGATTTTTAATTAATAAATGAGTATAATTCAAGGAACAAATGTGAGCAAGGTCAGTAAGTAGCTGAAGGAGAATTACTATTAAGACTTCTTGGTCAGATATGAATTATGCACAAGAGACAAAGCAATTGCAGCTGTCCCTATAGCCTTAAACACTGAAATTCCTAAAGAGGTAATAATCCTATGAACTAACAGCAGAGAAGGCTAATCACTAATCCCCAGTGTACTCATGGAGCACCCTCTCCTTCAAAAGCCTAACACTTCAGCTTCTAGAGAAATTACCCCCTCTCCCAAAAAACCGACCCAACCCTGAACACCACAATGCAAAAAATAATACAGGAAAACTCTCCAAAAGTTCTGAACAAAGAAAGCAGATTTCCAATCAAAAGAGCAGACTCTTTTCTACAGATTCTTCTAGGAGTTAAAAAAGTGTTGCAAATTCCAAGACACATGGTAGCTAAATTAAAGAATCCCAGTGAAAAACAACAAATTCTGCAAGTACCCAGATAAAACCTTCAACAACAAAATTTAAATAACCCGAGACCCTCCCCCTACCCCCTCCACCCTGCAGAATGGAATGAATAGTGTTCCAAAGAGCAAAGGAGTTCAGGATGACAAACCCTGCACACTTGAGGCTAACCATTAATGAGAAGAGATGGATGTTCAATAAAAAGAGGCATTCAAAGCATTTCGAAAAAGAAAACCAGATGTGAGCAGATTGTTTACTTTGTAAATATTCCAGAAACTGAAATACAAGAAATGTAAAGAAATCTATCATCCCAGGAAAGCAGAAATAGTAAAGATAAATTACGCAGGAGTAGGGGAGGAGGGAGAAACCCTAGTAAGATACACATGTATGAGATTAAAAACAATATCCAAATAACAACAGAAAGACCAACGACAGATTTCTTTCTAATACAAGGAGATGAGATGAATTAATGGGGTTGTGTGTGTTACATAATGGAAGGGCACAGAAAAAGTAGGCAGGGAGGAAGAAGACAGAGGGGACCTTAATCCAGATAATGATAAAAAATGAAGGGAGTTAAAAAATGTCGTATAATATCTCAGGCAGAAGAATACCTACTGGAGAATGGAAAATTTGGCAAAGGGAAACAAGAAGAAAGAATGGGGAAGGTCTTGATTCATTGTTATCAGGGGGTTTCCACTGAAAAGAATTCCAGGAGAAGGGGAAATTCTATAATTAGAGTTGGAGGACTTTACAGTGAATAAAATTTGGAAAGATTTAATGTTTAGCTAGATCACTAGAGAGTGTTTTGCCTGCATGGACTCTATCCTTTCTCAGAAGGAAAATCAGAGCTCTCATGTTTAATTGTCATTCAGAAGAGTGAGATGTCGTGGACAAACCGAGGAGATTTTATGCTAAAAGGAGGAAAATGTTCATGGGGAAAGCAGGGATAACAATGAACTGCACAATTAGTGACACCAAGATATTCTTGTTATGAGAATAATTCTATCTTTGCTATCTCCTTCAGGAATTGATGCTTTTAAGAGTGAGGCACAAGAGAATAAAAGATGGGGGGAATATATAAGTCAATAATAGAGAAATTGTTTACAAAAGAAAACTTAGAAGCTTTAATTCCATGAGGAATATGGAGCCTAAAGAAGGAATAAATAAGAATAAAGGCTATAAATCACAGAATAAATAGAAATACAATAGAAAGTGAAGAGAAATAATGAAGAGGATAAAGTAAGAGAATATTTACTTTTAGAAAAAGGCACAGGGACTGAATGGAATTGCTATGTATTACAATGCCAAAGCAAGCACTGGAATTGAGCTATCAGAAGAAACAAAAATTCACACATAAAGATAAACAATGAAACTACCTAATGCTGAGGGAGAAATCCAATATCAATATTATATTTTTTACTCTAAATGCCTTAGAACTCAAATTAATAAAGGAAAAATTAACTGAATTAGAAGACATAGAAAGTAGTAATACAGTGGCAGGTGATGTAAATGTCCCTCTCTCAGTTTTTGACAAATATGGGAGAAAGATAAACTGAAGGGAAAATAGGGAAACTGGGGCCAAAAGATTTGTAACATCTTCTAGATGGTGACTACCAAAGGATTTCTCAGCAGTGCATGGGACTTGGGCAAAACCTGACTGTATTAAGTCATAAAAACATCCCAAATTAATGGGAAAAGGCAGAAATAGTAAGCATATTCTCTCAGACAATGTCAAAAAAGCAATATTCAGCATGTAGCCAGAAAAAAGCAAGAAGAGAAATAAGCAGTAGCTGTGTGATTTTGACCCAAAGAGTAGAACAGGATTGCAGAAGCAGTCTTTAGTCTTACAATGAAATAACTATATAATGGAATAACTAGAGTAAGAACCCCAGTCTGTTCTGTTAAATCAAACCAGAAGAACTTTCCAGTGAACTGATAGTGGTTGTGTCTAGAAGGAGGTCACTGAAACTCCAAAAAGAGGCAAAGATATGTTGCTCAGATCCAAATCAGGTCAGGAAAATTGCAGAAGTCAGAATGTTGTGGTTTGGGGTGCTGGGAATCCCGAACTGCATGAGTATAGGGGTTCTGTCTTGCCCACTCATGCTTTCTTTCACTCAAGCAAGGTTTGTCACACCAATAGAAGTGGGCTAGATTCTAAATTAATATGTGTTATTGTAATGCCAATAGGAGTGGGAAAGATTCTTAATAAATCTGTACCCTTAATGGGAGTAAGATTGGTACTTATATATAAGAAAGGACGGTGAGAAGATCTGGATAGGATTAAGGAGTGGCAAGTAGCCTGGGCTGGGCCAGGTGCAGACAGCGAAAAGAGTTAAGTGGCTTGGCTTCGGTCAGAGAACCACAGGGAAAGGAACTTTAAAAGGATTATTGAGTATCTAGGCTGGGATGGACCAAGATGCCTCCAGCAAAATACCAGTGTGGGATAATTTAGGACAGACATAGTCTTTTCCTGTTAGAGGTCCAGCTCCCATCACTATGAAGACTAGGTAGCAGCAATCCCACTTTGCCCTGAATCAGACTACTTTGGGAAGGTTAAAGGCTTGCAGGTCCACAGTGTGAGGTATCCCTGAGATCCTGGATAAATCAAAATCCAATACCCACAAGAAACAAGCAGCAGCACCAGTGCAGATATTCTATCTAGAAGTATAAAGACTATAAAGAAATATAAAATCTGAAATAAAAAAAGGTCTAAAAGCATGAACAGACAAAAAAAAGTAATAGAGATGACAGGAAAGCTCAAGATACATATATAGAAGAGAATAACTCTAAAATACTTACAAGCAAAGCCTCAAAGAAAAATTCTGTTTGTACATAAATTCAAAGAATACTTCTGGAAGAGATGAAGAGCTAAAAATAAGAGTTTAAAATATTTTTATGAATTAAATGAGAATGCTAGATAAAAAATAGAAAATAAATGAAAGCTATGAAAAAAAGAATTATAGAATTAACAGCTTGGCACAAAAGTATAAAACCTTATTCAACCAATAGTCTCCCTGAAAATTAGAATGGAATAAATAGAAGATAATAACTCCATTAGACAAGAAATATGAAAACAAAGAAAAAAGAATGAATAAAATAGAAAAATATGTAAGATTCCTCATAGCAAAAACGACTGATCTGGAAAATAGCAGAGATAATTTGAGTATCACTGGACTGCCTGAAAGCCATGACCAAAAAAAAAAAAAAGGAATTTAGGCACCATATTTCAAGAATGATCAAAGAAAACTGCGCAGATCCCTATGAACCAGAAGTCAAAATAGAAATAAAAAGAACTGAACAAAATTTCAAAACAAAAATCTCCAGGAACTAATATCCAAAAAAAGGGCTCTAAGCAGTTATATAAATAATTCAAGCACCAAGTCACTATAATTGGGATCACACATGGTTTAGCAGCCACACTAAGAAGGAACAGAGAGTTTGGAATGCGATATTCCAGAAGGCAAAGTATCTATCTATCCATCTATCCGTCCATCTATCTATCTATCTATCTATCTATCTATCTATCTATCTATCTATCTATCTATGTACATAGATGTGTTTAAATATATATGTGCATACATACATATGTGCATACATATGTATGTATATGTGTATATACTCACTCAAATGGGGGAAAATGAACTTTTAAAAAAATAGAGAACTTTCAAGCATTTCCAATAAAACCTTGGATGTATAGACACTTCCAAGTTCATACATTAAATTTAAGGGAAACATAAAAAGACAAACATCTCTGAACAATCTTAAGAGACCAATTAAGAATAAATTGGTGAATAAGGGGAGATGATACATGTGTGCCCTCAGAATCCTATCATTATCTTTAGACAGAGGGCCTGGGAGTGGTTCTGTTTTTTTGTTTTTTGTTTTAAATTATTTTTGTTTGGTTAAATATTTCCCAATTAAATGTGAAAATGTCTAAATCATTTAAAAATTTTTTGAGTTCAAAATTCTCTCCCTCTCTACAATTACACATGTGAAGTCATGCAAGATGTTTCCATTTTAGTCATGTTGCAAAGGAAAACCCAAACAAAATAAAACAATAAAAATTAAGAAAATAAAAAAGTGTGCTGCAGTCTGCATTCAGAGTTCATCAGTTCCCTCTCTGGAGGTCAATAGCATTTTTAATCATGGGTCTTTTGGAAGTGTCTTGAATCATTGGCTGACTTTCACAGTTGATAATCCTTACAATGTGGCTGTTACTATACATGATCTGACTGCTCACCTCATTTTGCATCAGTTCATGTAAGTCTGTCCATGTTTTTCTGAATACATCCTGCTTGTTATTTCTTATAGCACAATAGTATTCCATCACAATCATATGCCTAACTCTTCGGGATATACACCTAGTAGTGGTATTACCAGGGCAAAGTGTATGTACAGTTTATAGCCATTTGAATATAGTTCCAAATTGTTTCCTGAAATACACCAGTGCACAACTCCTCCAACAGTGCATTAGTGTCCCAATTTTTCCACATTCTCTCCAACATTTGACATTTTTCTTTACTTTTGTGTTAGCCAATCTAATATATGTGAAGTGGTATCTTAGAGTTGTTTTAATTTGTATTTCTGTGATCAATAGTGATTTAAAATGTAATTATTGATAGATTTGATTTCTTTCCCTAAAAATTGCCTGTTCATATCCTTTGATAATTTATCAACAATGGAATGGCTCTTATTTTATAAATATGACTCAGTTCCCCCTATATTTGAGAGAAAAGGTCTTTATCAGAGAAACCTGCAGTAAACATGTTTTCCCAGTTTAAATAAAATCCTAATTTTGACTGCATTAGTTTTTTGTTTATGCAAAAGCCTTCTGATTTTATCTACTTAAAATTATCCATTTTATTTTCTGTAATTCTCTCTATCTCCTGTTTGGTCATAAACTTTTCCTTCATCTCATAGATCTAAAAGGTTCATTTTCCATGTTTCTCTAATTTACTTATGATATTATCCTTTATGTCTAAATCATTTATCCATTTTGACCTGATCATGGTGTCAGATGTTGGTCTCTACCTACTTTCTGCCAAATTGATTTCCAGTTTCTTAAGCAATTTTTTGTTAAATGTTGAATTTTTATCTCCAAATCATGGATCTTTGGGTTATGAAACACCAATTTATTATAGTCATTTGCTACTGTGTACCTAATCTATTCCATAGATCCATCACTCTACTTCTTTGCAAGTACTAGATTGTATTGATGATTACCATTTTATAATATTGTTTGAAATCTGGTACTACTAAATCACCTTCCTTCATATTTTTTAAAATCAATTTCCTTAATATTCCTAATGTTTTGCTTTTCCAGATGAATGTTGTTATTATTTTTTCTAGTTCTATAAAATAATTCTTTAGTAATTTGGTATGGCACTGAATAAGTAAATTAACTTAGATAGATTTCTATATTATATTATACTATATATTGTATTGTTATGTATTGTATTAATTATATTATATTTATTATATGCTTGACCTTTTCACGAGTAATAAATATTTCTTAGATTATTTAGATATGTCTATATTTGTGTGAAAAGTGTCTTGTAATTGTGTTCATATAATTGCTGGGTTTGTTTTGGCAGGCAGACTCCCAAATATTTTATATTGGAATTTCACTTTCAATCTCTTCCTGCTGAGTTTTCTTCATTATATATAGAAATATTGATGATTTATGTGGGTTTATCTTACATCTTGCAACTTTGCTGAAGTTGTTGTTTAAGCTGATATTTTAGTTGATTCTCTAGGGTTTTCTAAATTTATCGTCATATGATGTGCAAAGAGTGACAGTTCGCTTCCTTACTGCCCATTCTTAGTCCTTCAATTTCTTTTTCTTCTCCTATTGCTATAGCTAAGCATTTCTAGAACAATATCAAGTGTTGTTGAATTATTTCTCAGTTGTGCCCAATTCTTCATGATCCCACTGGAGTTTTCTTGGTAAAGATATCAGAGTGGTTTGCCATTTCCTTCTCTAGCTCACAAATGAAGAAACTGAGGCAAATAGGACTAAGTGAGATGAGCCTTCCTAAATTTAGACCTGGTTCTCTATACAATGTACCACCTATATGTCCCTATAAAATTGAATAACAGTAGTGATAATGGACATCTTTGCATCACCCCTGATCTTAATGGGAAAGCTTCTAGTTTATTCCCCCTAAAGATAATGCTTGTTCTTGGTTTTAATTGATAATATTATCATTTTAAGAAGGATTCCATTGATTTCTATGCTTTCTAGAGTTTTTTTTAATAAAAATGGGTGGTTTTCTCAAAGGCTTTCCCCACATCTATTATAAAAATAATATGATTTTTGTCATTTTTATTACTAACATTGTCAGTTATGTTTATAGTTTTCCTAATGTTGAACCAATCCTGAATTTTTGGTATAAATTCCAGTTGGTTTTAGCATGTGATTTTTGAGATATATTGCCATAATCGGCCTACTATTTTAATGAAAATTTTTGCACTAATATTCATTAGGGAAATTGGTCTATAGATTTTTTTTTCTTTTTTCTCTCCCCAGTTTAGGCACCAAAACTATATTTGTATCATTGTTATGGTAATTTAAATGGGGAGATCTTTCCCGTTCATCAATAGCCCCATATGACCTTCCTGGATCACATGGAGCCTGTGGTGGGAGAAGTTTGCTGAATGGATGGAACAGAAAGAATGGGAGCACAACTGAGAAGAAATTGATCAGAGAGTAGTCAGAACTGAGGGAGAGAGGAAGTAGGCAGCTGTCTGTGAGTTTTTTGTTTACGAGAAGGCTTTAGCAGGGAAAGGCTTGGGAATGGTGCTGTCCTCTGCATTGCAAGTTGTGCATAGTAGATTTGTTACTTTCATGTGCAGTCATCTTTTTTATTGTACTATTATGGATATGCTTGTTTTATTCTATAAATTACAAGTAAAATAAATTTTAAAAATCAAATTAACCAATGATTTATCTATTTTTGTTATTCTTTCCCTCATGAAACCAGCTCCTCATTTTGCTTATTAGTTACAATGAATTTTTTACTGTCATTTTTGTTAATCTTCCTTTTGACTTTTAGGATTTCTATTTTGGTGTTTCATTGAGGGTTTTGATTTTTTTTTTTATAATTCTTTTTTAGTTGTATGCCCAGTGCATTGACTTGCTTTTTCTTTTACTGATGTATGCATTTAGAGATTTCCCCCTAAGTTCTGCTTTGGCAGCATCCCATAAATTTTGGTATGTTGTCTCATTGTTATCTTTTTTTACTGAAATTATTGATTATTTCTATGATTTGTTCTTTGACCCACTCATTCTTTAAGATTAGATTATTTTGTTTCCAATTACTCATTTATGCTTCCAAAGTCCTTGTCTTCCAACAGCCCGGTGGAAGCTTCATAGCATGAATTTTAAATAAATCCAGGTGGCACAGATGTGAAACTTTCCTCAGCTTCAGTCAGTAGCTCATAAATGGGAGCAGAGGAGATGGGTGCTGGGAGTAATCCAAGGTTGAACTGAGAAGAGCGGCAGTAGGATAAAGGAACCAGAGGCTGATTCAAGAACAGAGGTAAAGGTTATATAGAAGTGGCTAACTACTGGATTCCCAATATAAATAGAGGAAAGTTTAATCAGAACAGTCTCCTCCTCCTCCTCCTCCTCCTTCTCCTCTTCCTCCTCCTCCTCAATAATGTGACTTGTGAATCCAAATGATATTGTAGATCATATTCTTTGAATTTGGTCTTTTTACTTTGTGTGCTTGCAATAGTTTCAACTGAATAATGGATTTCCTTTTCCAACTTGTTATGTAATTATCAATAAGAAGTATTATTTAATTTTTAAAAAAATTAGAAGCTATAAAACTTTAAAAAAATTTAATTCATTTTGTTTTTTTATTGGACCTCTGATTTCTTCACTAAAGAGAATTCCCAGTTTACCCATGCATTATAGCATATCTTTGCAAAAATTTCTAACTTTAGAGAATTTCCTGGAGCACCGAAAGCTTAAATGATTTGTTCATGGTTATACAACCAGAATGTGGCAAGAATGGGACTTGAACATGGGTCTTTTTGACTCTGAGGCTAGTTTTATATCTATACCATACTTCACTCTCTTATATTTACTTTAAATTTAATTTATATTGTGGAAAATATCAAACATTATCCAAAATCATTCCTAAGTTATTTTAACTGCTTAAAGGTTATAGATTTTTTTGAAAACCATTTTCTTTTTTCTACTAACAAAAACATAGGATGTTGAGAAATATAAAAGCTATTATGGTACTTTGGACTTCCACTCAAAAATTACTTAACTTAGAATTTACAACTTTACATTGAAACACTGCCAGCTGCATAACGAAACAACCTGTCTCATGAGCCTATCTGTCTCTGTTGGTTACAGATGATGCCCCCCATGGAGATTTAATGCAACTTTTACCCCTTTTGTACAAATTATATTAAGTAATCACTGAACTCCATTCAATGTCAGATGTACAAATCTGCCGTTTGTCCAGCTTTTATTGACTTTCACGTATATTTTGTTTTCACTGAAAAAGAGTTGACCTCTATACTGAAGCAATACTTCCATGTAAATGAAACGCCTAACTGAACTTAGTGAAACGGCAAGCTCGGAATTAGCTTTTTGTAAAATACTCAAAATTGTTATTGTTCTCACAATTCCCATTGAGCACAGTGCCTTGAACATCATAGACAAATATTTGTTGAATTAGTGAAAAAGTATAATTATGTAAAGGAAAACCCTGAAACATACAGAAGAGTAATTCTTTACATGACCTTATATCAGTGATACTGATTAAATTAGGGAGAAGTACAATACCTTGGGTGTCAGTGTATATGTAACCTATGGTGCCAAATTGCTAGTTCTGTTTAAGTAAATGACTTTTTTAAGTGTTTCAGTAGTTAAGTTATGAAGTAGAAGCACCATTTAGGAGTCTATCCTTTCATTGTTGCTGAGGATAAAGTTCTCAGTTGTACTAGCAGTTGTGGAGGCTTTCTCATCTGCAAAGCTAGTAACGAAATGATATTCAACCAAATGAAAATTATAATGCTTTAATAGGTCCCCTGTGGTCCATGATGCAAAATTATAACTGAAATATTCATAATAAAAATTAATAATCCAAAGATATATACTATGAAGAGAAAATGTACTTGATGTTGGTGGCTTCTAAATATCTTTCTCCAGCTGAGTTACCAAAATGTGGAGCTCATATATGCAATTTCTTCACAAAAACCTGCTGATTCATAGAATTTATTTCATACTACAAGAGGTCTTGTAGGATTGATTGGTTCTCTAAGTCAAGGCTCTGAAGTTCCTGTGTACCATATTCCCACCCTCTCTATTTGTTTATAACGCATTATATATGACTTTTGGAATTTTACTCAATAGGTAAGCAACGGATTCTCTCTATTTCCCTCTTGATTTCTGGTTTTTCAATATCTTAGATATCTGGGCTCTTTTTGTGGGGGCAAGGTGGGTCATGATTTTCAGATAGTCTCTTCAATCTGTTTTTTTCTGGTCAGTTGTTTCTTCTTTTTTTGAGTCTTTTTACTTTGTTTTCACATTTCTTGTTATCTTGATGAAGTCACTGTGTTCCATTTGATCCATTATAATTTTTAGAAAGACAGATAAAATTTTGTACCTCATGCCTCTTTTCAATTCATTCTTCCTTAAATTTCTTTTCCATTTTTTCTCTAAATTGTCATTTCATTTGTGAAGACATTAACTTTTTTTATCTCATCCTTTATCTCTTCCAGGCATTCTAGTTGAACTTTTGCACAAAGTGCATTTTTCTTTGATGTTTTCCTTGTAGATGTTTTAGAGTCATTTTCTTCTGGGTTTGTGTTTTGAGTATGGCTGTCAGTATATCTTTTTTATGGTAGGATTTTTTTTGTGTGTGTTTCCTCTCAGCTCTCTTCCTGATTTTGGACTTAATACTTGGGTCAGACTCTGGATAGAATGTCTGAGCTATGCTTATGTTATTTTGGGTTATGCTTCTGCTCTTTTCAGATATGGAGTATTATGATCCTAGGATCTCAGAAACAGCTCAGACATGGGACTCAGAAGCTCTCAGTACTTCCAAAATGTTATGATCCAAAGCAAAGTCTGAGCACTGCCCTTCTGGTCTGAGCTCTTTATTCCTGAAGAGTACTTGGGTCTGAAAAGCACACCTGTGGGCTTTCCCCTGGTTGGAGCTATAATGGACTTCTGGGCTTCTGGACTCAGCCACTATCAGCCAGATGAAGAGATCTGAAGGTTCAGAATGACAGAGCTACAGACTCCCCTTTGGTCTGTGACTCCTGCCCTGTTTCTTCTATAGCCAGTTTCAGAGTAATCTGGAGGATGAAACTGAAATCTCTGCTCCACTCTTCCTGGTGTTAGAGTCATATAACTATTGCTTGCTTCTGTACAATTTCTTTTTTTAGTACACAGTTTAGTAGCCTAAGTAGATGACTACTTATTGCCCCTTAATGACCCTACAAATCCTCTCTTTAGGATAGGTGACCTAGTTTTGTAGTGAATGACAGAGTTTCCACTTGGTAACTTTACATGCTCCCTCTACAAGGTCAAGCAATCCTTTTTAGGTGGGTCTGGAACCACTTCTTGCTCTGGTGATTAGCTGTGGGCAGGACCTGGTAGACTCTGAAGACCTGCTTTTGAAAAACAAGAAAATCAGTGCATCAGTGGACTTTCTACATTGGTCTACTATGTGGTTGGGAGAAGCCTCTTTTCACTGGCTCATTGACAGAAACACTGTCATCTTTAAATCTATCTTACAGAGCACAGTCTTTCTCTTTCCAGCATTTGCATCTGAGCATGTTTGGGCCATGATTGGCTCAGAATGAATGTAAATAGCAATGTTTCTGTTTTGGTCAGAAACTCTTAGAGTCTTCCCCTCCCAGATTGATTTTTTTTTTGTACTAGGTCCTGGAACAGGGTAGGCATTTAATAAATAATTGTCTCCATCTTTCCTTCCTTCCTTCCTTCCTTCCTTCCTTCCTTCCTTCCTTCCTTCCTTCCTTCCTTCCTTCCTTCCTTCCTTCCTTCCTTCCTTCCTAGTACAAAAAAAGACCATTCTCTGCCTCATTTCTTACCTAGTCTTAATCATTGAATGGGTGTTGCCTCAGTCTGAGACCTGTTAAAGACCTTAGTTTAAAAACACCAATGTCTCTTACAGTATCCAGGACCATCTCTAGTCTTTCTGAATTATATATTTTGTCTGTGTATATTTGTAGGGATACATATGCAGTGTTGTTTTGCCTATGTAGTTTATATGTGTCCATATAAACTATGTTATTTGTATAAGCTAGGATTGTCTAGAAGTGGTTCACTGGGAGACCAGAATAGATCCTCTTTTACCCTGTCAGGTTTGATTCCTGTCAGGAAAGGAAACAGGAGGTTGGAATGAGAGTCACTCTACTCTCCTCATGCAGAATGGGTACCTGGCCAGAATTATATCTCTTAATAAGTTATATTCTCTTAAATATTGTTAGTTTAGGGAAAATAATTTTTGGGTTCAGGCTATACTTCTGAATGTTATCCCTAAATGGGGATGTAGTATACCAAGCTATTTATCTAAGGTTTGACTCCCTTCCCACAAGATGCCCAGTTCTACAAGAACACATATAGCAAATATCAAATAAACCAATTGTGATGGTAATTTAAATGGAAAATCTTTCATATTCATTGATAGACCCATGTAACCTGCCTAAGTCACATGGAAGCCTGAGTTACATGAGTCACATGGAGCCTGTGGTGGTAGAAATTTGCTGAAAAGGTGGAACATGAAGAGACAGAGCTAGAGCAGAGCTGAGAGGAAGTTAGTCTTGAGAGCAGTCCGAGCTAGGAAGGATACAAGCAGCTGGCTAGTGTGAGTAAAAGCGATCATGATTTTGTTTAATGGAGCTGGTTTGTGGGAAGCCTAGCAGGGGGAAGACTTGGGGATGGTGTTGTCCTCTGCATTATTATTGTGTACAGATTTTTGTCACTGTGATGGATTCAGCTTTCTGGTGTCTGAATAAATATTTTGGTTCTGCCTTCCATGTGGAAAGTCTGTGGTATTAAGCAATTCAGAATTGCAGTGGGATGTTCATGGTTGTGGTAGGCACTATGAATATTGCATTGGTGCTACAACAATTTATCCAGATAGTTATTCTACTTTTGCAAAAACAGAAATCAGAGAAAGCATACGTTTTGCTGATGTTCAGTTATGAGGGAAATTATTTTTCTGTTATATTAATAATCAATTATTAGAGGATTAAGGCTTTTTCTCTTTGTTTCCTCGTTGTGGGACCAACCCCTGTAGGTCAGTCAGCCAGTTTTTGAAGAACAAGGTTGATAGATGAGATTGTTCTCATCCTCTGGGAACCAGCTCTTTAATCTGGGGTGGGACCTAACTCACCTAGGAGGGAGATCTTCTGTTTAGAATGTAAACAGATTCTAATTTAAGTGAATTCCAGACTCAAAGCTGGAAAAGCGTTAAGCCCACATCCTTCTATCTGCCATTATAGTTTAGGGTAACCCTATTCAAGAAGGAGACAACCAACTTGAGTGATCTGGGTAGGGATGGATTCCTCTGTCCAGATTGCTGGAGGTGGCTGAGTCTCATAATCAAGTCATGTTGTCAGCAGGAGGAGTGAATGACTTTTAGCCTGCCTCTCATTTAAATGCCCACCCCCTCATTATTTATTCACCAATCAGGGTTGATTTCTCCCATCCTGGGCATTTCCCCCTCCCTTCATTCCTCTTTTTTTGTGGCAATCAGGATGGAGTAACTTGTGCATGGTCACAAAGCTTGTGACCTGTGTCTTGTAGGATTTGAACGCAGGTCTTACTCCAGGGCCAGTGTTCTTTCCACTGCACCACCTAACTTCAGTCAAACTGAATGCTTGGACAGAAGTGGGAGGTTCTTTGGGGAGCATAAAATAAATGAGATACTGTAATTTTTCCTAGAATTTCCCTACATCAGGCTGTAAGGTAAAGATATTTCATTTCTTGAGAGACTTGAGGTAGACAATGATTTTTCCTAAGTTGATTTGGAGAGATTTTATAAAAAAATTTCCCAAATTGTATTTGAGTCCATTGTGTCAGATCCCAATGACAAATGGGTTAAAAACGTGGAGAAGATAAGGAAAAAAAAAAGATTTCAGCTACACTCTTTTAATATTTTAATTGATTTCAAGAAACCACATATCAAGAGAAGGGAAATTAGATGGGGAAGTAAATTTCATAATAACAATACTATAGATATGTAACAAGGCTTCCTTGGAGCATGCCCAGATTGCCTAACATGGAGGCACCTTGCCACCCTACATTCTCCTCCCAGATGGTAGAGATCATATACAGCTTACCCAAAATATGCATACCATGAACTGACCTGGGAAGGATACATGCCTCCCTGCCCTCATGAGTACAGGGGTGTTTGTCTTGTTTTACTTTGTCCTCAGTTTCTAGGCACAGGAAATAAGCCCTACTGGACATTAGAGCTCAAATCATGGCAAGTTTAAAATCAGTATTCCATGTGGGATGTGGTATCCAACCAGCCTGGCAGGGAAGCCATGAGATGGCAGGATGCCTGGAACTTGGGTCCAAGGGGAACTTTAGATTTGTAACTTGGAACTGAGCTCTACAGGAAAAGAGCTGAGCTAGGAACCTTGTACTCATCCCCTCCCAGATAATGAAGGGGTGATTTAACCCTTGATTACTCTCTTCAAATAAATATTCTTCTGTAAAAGCAAATCAGACTTGTGACACAGGCGACCTACACATGCAATCAAAGAGAGGGAACTGGAGCCAGTAGCAGAGCCTAGGTATGCCCCAATCCCCCTTAAAGGTCCCAGAGCAACCTGGAGGTAGTGTGTGAAATCTAGCATACCTACCCTTCAGATAGCAGGAGCCAGGGTAGGGGTGTATTACAAATATGTTACAAATAAATTACATTTAAATTACATACAATACAGAACTTTGAAACTTCAAAGTAGAGATTATAATGTGTTGTTAATTATATACCATTATGAAACTGTTTTTTGAGAAAATATCATGTGGGGTATATGTGTACAAATATTATTATTTTCACTTCTGCCAGGTAATTCCATGACTAAACAAGCTTGAAAAAAATAAAAGCTGACTAAGGACATGATGATTAAATTGTAGCCTAAAGCAGTTTGTGACTCAAATCATCAGAGGTGAATGTTGGAAAAACCAGCTTTGGTGATATGAAAAAATCAAGCAAACCTGTTTATGGCTTCCAGTTTTTTCTACTCTTAACATTACTTCTATTGTCTTTTTTGGACAGTCTTCCTTATAGAGTAAATCCTCATATATTATCCCCTGAAGGGCTGTAAAAATTTATCTAGATGGAGAAAAGAAGGAACATTTTGTTCTTGTTCATGAAAGGTATCTGATTAATCTGTTTTTTTGGTACTAAAGAAAATAAAAGTCTGATTATAGAGATGAGGGGATAACTACACACTAACCTCCATGCAAGTCAGGAGCCTGCCTTCCTGGAATGAAACAACTTAAGCTTTATTAAAGCCCAAATTGTCCCTTGAGCACACAAGGCCATCACACAACACACAATCAAAGAGTGCCATTCTCTCTGAAATAATAACTTCTACAAACCCTTTAAAAATACATTTGAATGCTTTAGGGCTCCTAACGTATCTAGGGGTTATAGTATTCTATAAATACTAAGCACACAGAACTGCTGCAAAGTGTATTCTCTTGGTTTTGTTCTACTCCATTGCTCTATGTCTAATCCTGGAAAATAAATGTGGTATGGATCCGGAGGCATTTGGCCTGCTGTGAATTCACTTTGTCCACCCTTCCCCTGTATCTAAGGTATTTTTACAAAAAGTTCACATTTATTGTGAACATTTGGAACTTTCCCTCAGAATATTTTAATAAAAATTGTTTTACAAATTCATTTTTATCACAGTATTAATATGGGAGAAGTAATGTATGTCAAGTAGTCACTGCATTTATGAAATATATCACTGGCAAAACCCCAAAATACCAAAAAATACCAAAGCAAGACATTAAATGATCAGAATCATGATATTTTCTAACTAAGCTGTATGTTAAATCAATACTGGTACCTTAATTTCATCTACAATAAATAATCAAGTAATTCCTCCCAAGTTTCAGCTAGTCTGCAAACTAACAGCATTATTCAGTCTGGACTTGAGACTTTTGGGCAAGCTCTGAGCAAGATGAAGAGACTCCTTCCTTAGGCTCTTGGCCCTGGAAAACCAAATAAAATTTTATTTTTCTAGTATCTTAAGACTAGCCAAGCATAGAAAAGCTGAAATGCAAATGAAAACTAATCATGCTTTCATCCTAATACATTGGAACTCATATAAACTCTTGCAATTTCTCCAAAAGAGAGAAAATGGAATAAAATAGTTTCTTGTATTCTGACATGGTAGACTGAATGTGAGGCTTTTGTTAAATTGATTTGTAGCACGCAGGGACATATTCTGTCAGCTGCCATCATTTGGAGTAGTATGTTCACACGTTCTCAGCCATTAACATCCTCAGAATTCTAAGGCTTGGGGAGAGCATTGGGTGTATCATTGTTTGTAGTAGATATGAATAGCTACGCTATTCTGTGTATGTTAATAACTGCAATTCATCATTCAGTCTACAAAGTTCATGCAAAATATTACGGCATCCCCAGGCAATCTCCAAGATTTTATAAGTGACAGACCAGTTGCTGATCCAGTAGAATTTCCTCAATGGGAAATGAAGTCACAGGTCCCTGATCCAAAACAAACCAAAACAAACAACAAAAAACCCCACAAAACAAGTAAACAAACACACAAAACCTAAAGAGTAGGAGACTGCATTCACACAATATGGTGTATGTAGGAGTTTTTTACAGGTAGCTAGATTTCACAGAATAGGATACTAGACCTGGAGTTAGGAAGGTATTCTCAGATACTTAGAAGTTGGGTATAACACTTAACCTCTGCTTACCTCAGTTTCTTCAACTGTAAAATGGGGGTAATAATAGTACTTTACTTGTCAAGGTTGTTTTGAGGATAGAAAGAGAAAATATTTGTAAAGCTTTTAGAATAGAGCCTGGCATGTAGTTGGTGCTATTAAAATGTTCATTCCCCCTTAACTCGTCCACCTTCTCCATGATCACATGACAAATGAAGAGATGTGTTTCTCATCATCAATTAACTGAACTACCTCTGTATCTGAGGTTCTTTTAGGGAGTATCCAGCGATAGATTCTACTAAAAGGATGACTACAAACAGCCTATCTGGAAGTTGGAAGCTTGGTAGCATGAACTAATGATTCTTTCAGATGGAAACAGTAAGCAAAAAAATTCCTCATTTTGGAGTTTGTTGGATCTGTAATCACTTCATGTCAAAAACCAGAACATTAGAATGGATAAATAGCAACCGTATTGCTGTTCTAATTTGAAACATGTCATAGCTTGCTTATGTAGAATTATTTGAATCTTGTCTCCTCTGTTAGACCGTGAAATCCTTGAGAGCAGGGACTCTCTTTTGCCTTGTTTTGCATTCTCAGTGCTTAGCACAGTGTCTAGCACATTATTAGTTCATTAATATTTATTAATGGCCGAATGACTGTCATATTCACCAATATTAGGAATCATTTTGCAAACTGATATTGCTTTCCATTCATTGAAACTCAGCATAATGTTGGAAATCAAATAGAAGATAAAAACATTTCAAAAGCCACTCCCCACCTTTTTTTTTTTTAAAAGGCTCATAGGTGGAGAGATTAAAAATTAGGGGACAATTCAGATGAATAAATCAAAGCAATTTATAGTCATTTGAAAAAATCTTCTAAATCACTTGATTAGAGAAATGCAAATTAAAACAATGCTGAGGTACCACTTTAGAACTCTCAGATTGACTAATGTGACAGAAAGGGAAAATGACAAATATTGATGTGGTTAAATTGTGACAGTAATGCACTCCTGGTAGAGTTGTGAATTCATGCAATCCATTCTGGAGAGCATTTTTTAAATTTTGTACTTTTTATTGTCTTTATGATTTGTTTATTTATTTTTAGTTTTCAACATTCACTTTCCATAAGTTTTACATTTTCTCCCCCTCCTTTTTCCTTCCCTCCCCAAGATGGCATGCAATCTGATATAGGCTTTACACATATATTCCTATTAAATACATTTTCATATTACTCATGTTGCATAGAAGAGTTATAACAACTAGGAGAAGCCATGAGAAACAAAACAAAACAAAATAAAACAAAAAAGAAAATAGGTTTTTTTGCTTTGCATTCTGCCTCCATAGTTCTTTCTCTGAATGTGGATGATATTTTCTATGATGAATTTTTTGAAATTGTTTTTGGTCTTTGCATAGCTGAGAAGGGATAAGTCTATCAAAATCAGTCATCATACTGTGACTGTTATTGTGCACAATGTTCTCCTGGTTCTGCCTACTTCACTGTGCATCAGTTTGTATAAGTCTTTCCAGGTTTTTCTGAAGTCCTCTTGTTCATTTCTTATAGCACAGTAGCATTCCATTACATTCATATACCACAACTTGTTCAGTCATTCTCCAATTGATGGGCATCCCCTCAATTTCCACTTCTTGGTCACCACAAAAAGAGGTACTATAAATACTTTTGTACATATGGGTCCTTTTCCCACTTTCATGAAATCTTTGAGAAACAGCCCTAGACCCATTGCTGGGTATGTGTGAACAAATAGTAATATATGACTGTGATGGAATACTACAGTTATCCCTTCTACATTGAGACTTTCCCCATTGCAATGTCAATATATTGCATGTTGGCATAAGAAATTAAATGGAACTCTTTTGGGAGTTTTGTGGAAGCCATAGATAGTACACAAAGCCCAGCAGATGACACAGAAAAAACTTAGACACTCAGAAATGCATAAAATATATGTATAGTATTGTGTGATATCAACCCAAATTTTACAGTAAGGTACTGTAACTACCCCATAAAAGAAAAAAAATTCAGACTTCTCCAGTGTGAAGCAAGGGACAAAAACTTTTATGCAGATTTTTCCAATCATGGGGACACATGTCCCTAACCCCGCAATGTGGAAGGATTAACTGTTGTGCCACAAAAATTGATGAGCAAGATATTTTTGGAAAAACCTGTTTAACTCATGATCTTTCCTTTAAACTTCTGACCATTGCCTTCCTTTTGCCCAGAGCTATGGAATGTTCTGACATTGATCTTCACCCTGATGTCCTCCACCATACTTTCCTCTTCTCAGGCTCATAGATTTTCTCACATCACTTTTTAATGATGAAAAGTATTACTTGATTTTGACATTGCTACGATAATTAAGAGATAGTGACAGTTAATGTTGTATTTGGTACTAACGATTTTCTCTCAGACCCTGTCGAAATTATGTAACTTCAGTCTGTATTGGACCACCATAGTTTCTACAGCTACATTTAGCAACACATGAATAGGAACAGGAGTGGAAGATGGTGAGTATAACCCAGGGTTGTTTTTGGCAAAGCATGCTCAACAACAGAACAATGGAACGTTTAATTTGAGAGCATAGATTAGAGATGTACTGGTTTGCAAAGGGTTACATGACCATCTACAGCAACAATAATAACTTTCCCACTAGGATAATTAAGTCAGGGGCTTTGAACATCAAATAAAAACTTGAAAGGATGGCTAGGAATTCAGTGTCATCTTTCTAAAACTCATGGAAGTATTTGAAACTAATAGTCCCCCTAGCCTCCTGGATATTCTCTTTTTTCTTATTTTTTTTGACACTGTTCTCCCTCAGTTCCCCTCCTACCTATCTGAAAGTTTCTTAGTTTCTTTTTCTTGATCCTTACCTATACTATTCCCACTAACTTTGATTGTTTCCTATGGATCTGTCCTGGAATTTTTCTCTTTCCTCTATATAATTTTACTTGGGGGACATTATAGGTTCTGTGAACATGACTCCACTAATCTTAACCATATACTTGAGTTTCCCTGTTGTCCAGATATTAAATAAACCAACAGTACTGCTTGACATACCAGTGATCCTTTGCAAGACTGTTGTTGAAACCACAAGTCTGAACCTGTTACCAGGCGCCATGCTGTTTTGCAACACTGGAAAGTCCCACCTTTTTCAACACCCTGGTTACACATATCTAGAAAAACTTTAAGGCTTCATGCTCTTGGGAACCGTTATCTAGAATAAACCAACATTGCAGTTTTTAGCTTTAAATATTCTGATGTAACCCTCCCCCCCTCCCCCCCCATTGAGCTCTCAGACTAGATTCTGGGTTGTTCCACTTGCAAGCTAACCTCTCTTGCATAATAAAGCTGACTTCTGTTTCAGATTCCCTGGCATTCTGACTTTGGGTTTTTGGGTTTTTTTGTTTTTCTTTTGGTCCATTGCTGGGGCTTGAACTGAGGATTCAGGGGTCCTGGACTCCTGGTCAACAGTCTATGGTGTCAGAAGTGGGATTGGACAGCAGAATAGATGGATGATGTTTGCCCCAACTGGTCAATAAGACCCATGGTCTATCTCAGAAAACATCCACCCTGGCCTGGTGACTTGGCTGTCCTTCCCTGCTCCAATCCTGAAACTCCAACCTTGGCTGACTCCCTTATCTGCTTTATCATTTAGATTTTGACCTGAGCTTTTGGGGGGATCTTGTTAGAGGGATCCCATTAGGTAAGAACACTCCCATTTCCTGACACTTTTTGGATTAAGATTTAAGAGGTGTCCTTTGAACATCACTGCTTTGTTTTGGGTTAAGGCTTTTCATCAGCCTGAGGGCAAGTGCAGATAACAATCCACTTCAGAACACTGAAGCTCAGAAAATGTCTTGCAAATATGGGAATGATTGCTGTAGTTTTTGTCCTAAATGGTTAGAATTAACAAAAGGAAATGCCTACCTATCTTGGTCTTGGTGGGGATCTCTTGATAGGGATAAACTCCAATTCCTCAGATCTAAATTACCTGAATCTGAGGCAAAAGCAAAATTTTTAGAATGGGACACTTTTAATAAATGATTAATGGCGACCACAGAAAGGGAACACAAATCTGAATTAGAGTCATTTATAGAACAGATTAAGAAGAGTTAGAAGTCCCAAGTGGAACGTCATATTTAGACTGAGTCCCTCTTAAAAGTTATTAGAAGTGAACCAAGCCCTCATGGATCCCCAAACACATCAAAATGACTCCCTTTATCCTGACCTCCCAAAACCAGAGCCTGAATTTTAAGGTCTATATTTACTGCACACCAAGAGGCTACTATTTACTTCTACAAACCACAGACTAGATCAGAACTAGAAGCTCTAGCCAGATTTCCCCAACCCCTGGGGAGAGCCTATAGACTTTGCCCATCCATTTCAGAAAATACTCTACTCATATAAACATGATTTTTCCAATCTTTTCTAGTTAACTCAAGTATTTGTTGGTCCCAGTGAAGCAGGGTATTGGTGTAGAGTTGTAGAATGAGAAAATCAGAAGAGGCTCTGCAAGTTGATCGGGAAAGTGAGGCTAAGAGCCAGGACCATTATCGCTTGGCCATGGAGGTGGGAAAGAAATTTCATGACTCAATACCTGTGACTTTTCCACACCCTGTGGATTTTTCCAAGGTTCAGAATACCAAACAACCATCTGATGAGTCGGCTTATGATTTTTCAATTTGTTTGTTCAAATTTTTGATGCTAACATTAGGCAAAAGACATAGTCAGAGTCAATTTCACTCACTGTTTGTCAATATCCTCCTGCTCTACATTTCTAAGCAAGTAAAACAGTCCTTGACTGACAGATAGTTGATACTGCAGTACTCTTAGACACTGCTTCAAAATTTTTATTAGTCATAAAAAAAGAAGCGGAAGATGATAAAAAGAAATTGAGGATAAAACTACAACAGCAAAATCGTGACCTTTTAACTTATTTATATGCAGGACACATATCCCAAATCAATGAAACATCAAGTCATCTGCGCCATGCCCACCTTCTGACTTAAAATCTGGGGTGAGTCCTTGTGGTAAAAAACTTGGTTGTTAGAAATATGAATGTAAATCTTTAGTGCATAAAATAAAAACCTTGCCTCTCCATGTGGATTCCAATCATCCAGGGATCCTCTTAATACTACGTTTTGAGGGGGCTCAGAGGGGGACATTCAGGGTCAGTCCCATTCCACTTACTCTCCAACCTTTCCAGAATGCCTATCTCCCCATATCTTTGCTATTATCGGTGTGTATTCACTTGGATGCTGGAGCAACCCTGTCTACCTTTAGCCCCATAAACACTCCATCTGATATTCCTTGGAGTTCCTTTTGAGGATAGCCAACCACCCTATGACTGTTCCTGTCTTGGATCCTTTGACCTTCTTCTTGGGAGGGATAACTAGTATGATCCCTTCCTACTGACTCCACGCTCCCCAGCTCATTTGCTTGGAAGGGACTTCTTAATTCGACTTCAAACTTACACCTCCTTCTCCTCAGAGTATAGAACTCTCTTAACATTTCAAGAACCAGTCAGTTATAGTGAGAGTGTTCCCCTGCTCCTATCTGTTTCCTCTCTGCTTCCTTCTCCCAATCCCATTTTGTCCTCCCTTCCATTGCCAATTTTGCTGATATAGGACACATCTATAATGCTCACAAAGCATAATCATGGTAAAAATTGACCTCTCTAAGCCCCTACCACCACTGAAACAATGTCCCCTGCATCCTGAGGTAATTGAAGGTGCTTGACCTCTTAATTGAGACCTACCTTTCCAAGGGCCATGTTGTCATCAGCACTGCTTGTAACACCCCCATCTCCTTTGTACAGAAGCTGGGGGTCAAGGATGGCTACTTATTTATGATTTATGGGCCATTAACACCATTGTTTTACTATGACACCCTTGTTCCCAATATCACAACCCTATTCAACCTAGGGAGGACTTGAAGGAGACCCCATTGAAAAGCTCCAGTGTGGTGATCTGGTATACAGAAGGCTCCTGCCTGAGGAACAGCCAGGGAGAAATGATATCTGGGTATGGAAAGTCCACCACCACTGAGATACACTACACAAGATTCCCTTTCTTTTCAATGAATGTAAGACTTCATTATGCTTACTCTGATAAAGCATACTATATTATCTATACCATACCATACCATACCTTACTGTACCATACCGTACCACATCATACCATACCTTACCATACTATACTATGCTATACACTCTTCAAGATAGAGCTATAGGAACAGGAACAAGGAAAGCCTTTGTGAATCTTCAATCCGGAAAAAAGTATGCTATGATAAATAGAAAATTAGATTTCATGTTTTGTATGAAGTCAACATGAGTTGTGTAAAGTGATGTACTTAAACAGGGATCTAAACTTTTTCTTTAAGTTACCACATACACTTTCATACCATCTCCTGTCTGCCAAATGGAAGATGATGAGTCTACGATAAAGAAGATAATTATAGAACATTAAACATATCTAGAGGATGACTTGAAAGAGAGCCCAGAAGTAGTGTAAAACTTTCATAATGTAAAGTCTGTTTACTGTTTATGCAGTAAATAAATTATTTAAATAGTGAACTACCTGAGTAATGGTTATTGTGATTATCGATCGTTATGGAATATGTGGACAGTTGTGGGATATATTGTCAATTAATTTGGCCTATACTAAAATTTCTTACTTGTCTCATATGCTACTGATGTTGACAAATGGTCAGGAAAACCTACCAGCAGACCACTTTCACATCTGTATGTTTTTCATTTGGTGTGAGAAAATGTTCTAGCTTTTTGTTAGCAAGGGTAGGAATAATATTTGTTTTGTGCTGAAAACTGTTATCAGAGTGAAGCTGTAGGGCTATGATACTGGCACCTTGTTGAAAGTATAGTTGCATTTTCACTTTTAATGAGGTGAGTGCTTCTTCATACTTTTCCTTCTGCCCCTAAGCCTTTACATTTCCGTCCCATTTTTAATAGATAGCTCCACCCAACATTCTCCATGTCTGGCATGTACTGGCAGGTGAACTAGACTAAGTCCTTAAGAGGACAAGATTTTCCATTTTTATCTTCCCTCTTCCCCCAACAAAAGGTTAAGTCTGGGAAAAATTGTTGTCAGAGAACAGTGCTGAGTATTTACTACTTTCAGGGAAAACTAAGCTGTCTGGTTGCCATGGTGATTACTGAGCTCTTACTGCATTTTAGATTGGTCTCTTGAATTTCCTGAGTTGATTTGAGTATGTCCTTTGAGTATGTCCTAATTAGTAAACTTGGTTTTAATTGGATTTTATAGTCCATGAATACTTATTATATTTTAATTTTGAATCTGAATCATAAGAGTAGCCTAATTTAGATTTAGTCTACAATGTGACATTTAGAATATCCTATGCATACCAGTGAGGAGGGAATTAGCAATTGGTCTTCTGGGAAAAGGACATCACAACAGACTAAAGTCCAGGAGACTTTCAACTTTGAATACAGATTGCATTTTAAACGTTGATGTAAAGACTGATTTGTGAGACATTTGGACTAACTTTAAAAAAATACCTTTCTAGGTTGGGATTTGGTTATGACATTTCTGGATGTTTTCCTTTTAGAGATTCCCTTAGCAGGTGATACGTTCATGGATTTGCTGTATTTTCATTTTCCCCTCTTGTGATATGCCTGAGACTGTTTTCTTTCATGATTTTTATTTGATGATAAAGCTGTTTTTTGGTCATTGCTTTCAGGTAGTTCAGTGATTCTTAAATTTTCTCTCCTTGATCTGTTTTCCAGGTTAGTTGTGTCTGAAGAGAGATAACTTACAAATTGCCAACATTTGCTGTATCATGGAGAAAACAAGGGAGTTCCAGAAAAAACAAAAACTACTTTTGCTTTATTGACTATACTAAAGATTTTGACTGTGTGGAGCACAACAAAATGTGGCAAGTCCTCAAAGAAATGGGAGCATCAGATCATTTTACTTGTCTCTTGAGGAACTTGTCTGCAGGTTAAGAAGCAAGATAGAACTGAATATGGAAAAATTTATTGGTTGAAGATTGGGAAAGGAATAAGACAAGGTTGGATATTTAACTTATATGTAGAATACATCATGCAAAATGCCAGGTGGGATGAATCAAAAACCAAAATCAAGGTTGCTGGTAGAAATATTAATCTTAAATATGCAGATCATACTGCTCTGATGGCAGAAATTTAAGAATTAGGAAGCCTCTTGATGAGGGTGAAAGAGGAGAGTGCAGAAGCTGGCTTGAAGCTTAACAAAAAAAACCCCTAAGATCCTGGAAACTACTTCCTTCATCTCCTGGCAAATGAAGGAGAAGAAATTGAAGCAGTGTCAGATGTTGTATTCTTAGGCTCAAAGACCACTGCAAACAGTGACTGCAACCATATAGACTTGTTTCTTATATAAGAAAGTTATCATAAAAAAGCCATACTAGAAAGCAGAGATATCACCTTACTGGCCAAGGTTTGCATAGTCAAGGCTATGGTTTTTCCAGCAGCAATGTGTGGCTGTGAGAGTTAGACTATAAGAGAATGCTGAGCACTATAGAATCTACACTTTTGAACTGTGGTGCTGGAGGAGACTTTTGAGAGTCCCTTGGTTAGCAAAGAGATCAAGTTCACTGAAGGTCAAACATTGAAACTGAAGCTTAAATATTTTGGCCACATAATGAGAAGACAAGACTGCAAAAGACTCTGGTGCTGAGAAAGATTGTATGTTTACCCTTCATTGCCGAAGAAGACCATGCCATCGGAGAAATGATGACACGACTTGCACTTGACTTTGTTTTGAATGAGGGAGAAGACAAAAGGAAAAGAGGACTACAGAGAATGAGATGGAAGCAATGAAGAAGAACTTGGACAGATTTCAGGAGATAATGAAGGACAGAAGGACCTGGTGTGCTATGTTCCATGGGGTCATGAAGAGACAAAAATGACTGAATAGCTGAACAACAGCCACAAAAACCACCACTTTAAATTTTATTCTATTTCCCTCCCCAACCTTTTGACTTTGCTTTAATACTTGTTATCTCATGGAATCGTTAACATAATGTTTGGCTCATTCTAATTGGCAGGGAGTATATAACTTGGGTTAGATGTATTTTTCGTGCTAAGCTATTCATTCTCATAACTCTCATTTCTTTTCTAATTCTTTCCTCTAGCATTCTCATTTTATTTACAGCATCATTTTAAAACTATTTTGGAAACTCTTGCTTAATTTCTTCTAGGAATTCTAATTGACATTGCGATCAAGTTGTGTTTTCCTTTGACGTTTTGCTTGTGGGTCTTTGGAGTTGTTCAAGCACATGTTTGTCTTGGAAATGCCTGGAACAGCTAGGTATCACAGTAGATAAAGTTCTGGCCCTGGAGTGGGGAAAATTTGAGCAGAAATCCAGCCTGAGATATTTAATAGCTATGTGACTCCTAGAAAGTCATTTAACCTATTTTCACTTTAGTTTCCTCACTTGTAAAGGGGAATAATTGTAGCATTTACCCCCCAGTGTTGTTAGGATGAAATGAAGAATGATTATAAAGTACTTAGCATAATGTCTAGTGGTTAGTAGATATTTAACACATTCTTGTTTCTTTTTTCTTATGAGTTTTTTATCTTTTTTTTTTTTACTCATCTTAAACTGGAATTTTGTGTTATGGTCGTGTTCTCTGCACTTCTAGAAAGGACTGTCCCAGTCTTGTATGGTTGTAGCCTGTCTTACATGCTCTAGGTATTGCACACTGTGTTATTCATGGATCACAAGGGTGGCTCAGGCCAGGGAATTATAAACTTTCCTCTGTGGTCTACTCAAGTGTGTGGTGGAATCATTGTCCTCTTGGACTTCTCAGGCTCCAGATCCTCATTTGTGTGAAGACAATATAGCTGCAGACTTGCTCCTCAGTGGAGCTCTAGTATTCAGTCTCTGTGAACTAACTTGAAATTTCTCAAGATTCGGAGTGTTGAACTAGTAAGAAATAGAAAGAGAAGGTACTTTGTGCAAGCCCTTTTGTAAACTGATTTATTATAATGTATTCCCTAAACAAAGTATGCATATGTTTAATGACTGCTTACGTATTATGCCCCAGTTCAAGTTGGGCAATGTTTCTTCTTCTTGTTCCTCTCCTCCTCCTCCTCCTTCTTCTTCTTGTTCTTGTTCTTCTCCTCCTCCTCTTCCTCCTTTTTCTTCTTCCTCAACCTCTTCTTCCTCCTTCTCCTTCCTCCTTTTTCTTCTTTTCTTCCTACTCCTTTTTTCACACCACATGTAGTCCCTTTCTGTACTACAGGAGTTATACCTTGTTGAGTGCTCTGTCTAAAGTAACATGGCTTTTGGTTGATTATATTTTTTAAAGATATCTTGTGTTTTGGAGGCTAGATTTAAAAAAAACCAAACAATTTTCTATTTATTATTTTCTTTTTGTTTCCCAAAAAGCTGGGACAATTTATTCTTTGTTCTGTGCAGTTTTCATTCATTTATGGTTTCTTAAAGTGTAGCTCTGAAAAAAACCCTACAACAACAGGCTTTTAAGAAGCCCATTATGATTCAAATGGAGCTATTTCACTATGCCTTTAAACCCAAATCATAATAGCTTTCATTGAATGGCCAATGATAGGCCCCAGCTCAAGTCTGTGTTGCTCATTGTTTGGGTTTTTATAGTTTAGAATGAGTGCAAAGACAATTGTTTACTGTTCTGGCCAGCAATTCTGAGGGTCTTCCCTCGTCAGATTGATACTTTTGTGATGATAACCTAGGCCATTTTTTATCCCAATTCTTACCTACTAGTCAATGAATGAACCTTGCCTCAGATAAACTGAGACCTGGGAAAGAGCTTAATATTGAAAGGCTACATGATGGTCCATCACAAGTCATCTTGACCCTTGTCTTGCCCCTGGTCTCTGATGACTGATGTCTTTGCCTCACTTAAACATTCACTTGCAACTCAAGATATCACCCTCCTGGTGTCATTGTTCCTCTTCAAGAATGAAGGACAAACCACAGCAAAGTATTATGACACAGCTATGAACTTGATGGCTTTAATATTCACTTAAGAAACAGTTGAACACTACTTCAAGATATAAACAGTGGAGTTTGCTTTGTAAGACAGAATTTTTGGGATTGCAATCTTGATTTAATCTGAACTTTACTCCAGGTAAAATGTTTTTGCTTCTGAGAGGAAGATGCTAATAGTGACCCACATGATATGTTGCATGCAGTAGGAGCATCTTTGTATTTTCAAATGTTAGGCCACCTGGTGAATGTAAGTTGCTGGGAAGGGTGAGAAGATGACCTTTTGAAAAAAAGGATCTTTTCTATTCAGTTTCCACATTGTGCTGTTTTCAATTTGAATCTCAAAGTTTCCCACCTTCTACAAATAATTTTTACAGCAAATGTCTCATAAAGGCTGCATTTCTTGAATATATAGAGAACTGAGTCAAACTTACTAGAATGCAAGTAATTCTCCAATTGATAAATGGTCAAAAGACATGAGCTGGCAATTTTCAGATGCAGAAACAAAAGCTATCTATAATTATATGGAAAAATGTGCCAAATTGATTTGAGAAATGCATTGACTCCATCAGTTCTTTCTCTGAGGATGGACAGCATTTTTCATCAGAAGTCCTTCAGAATTGCCTTGGTTTTTTGTATTGCTGAGAATAGCCAAGTCATTCACAGTTCCTCATGTGCCTTTGGGCACAGTTCCAAATTGTTCTCCAGAAAGGTTGGTTCAGTTCACAATTTTACCAAGAGTGCCGTAGTGTCCTAATTTTCCCATATTCCTTCCATTTTTCATTTTATTGTTCTTCCATATTAGCCGTTCTGAAGGTGTTGAGGTGGTATTTTTTGCATGGTTTTAATTTGCATTTCTCTAAGTAATATTGATTTAGAGCATTTTTTATATGACTATATTGATAGTTCTTATTCTGAAAACAGTATGTTTATATCCTTTGACCACTTATCAGTTGGGGATGACTTATATTTTTATAAATTTGACACAACTCTCCATACATTTGAGAAATGACCTTTTTCAGATAAAGTTGCTGCAAAACTCCTCCCTCCCCTTTCCCCCACCAATTTTCTTTGATAAATGCAAAGACCCAAGTTTTGGGGACCAGGACTCAGTTTGACCAAAAAAATACTGGGAAATCTAGAAAGCACTATGACAGAAATTAGGCACAGATCAACATCTCATACTATACACCAAGATAATTCAAAATGGGTACCTGATTTAGACATAAGGGGTGATATCACAAAATTGCCTTGATATCTTAGACCCAGAGGTTAAAATAGAAATTGAAAGAATCTACCAGTTATTTCCTGAAAGAGATCCTAAAATGAAAACTCCCAGGAATACTATAGATAAATTTCAGTGCTCCCAGATCAAAAAGAAAATACTTCAAGCAACCAGAAAGCGACAATTCAGTATTGGGGGAGACACAGTCAGGATGATACAAAATTTAGTAATTTCACATTAAGGGAATGAAGGGCTTGGAATATTATAGTTTAGAAGGCAAATGGGCTAGGGTTACAACCAAGATTAACCTACCCAACAAAATTAAGTGTAATCCTTCAGGGGCAAAATGGACATTTAATGAAATAGAGAACTTCCAAGGAGTCCTGATGGAAAGACCAGGGCTGAATAGAAAATTTAACATTCAAACACAAGACTCAAGACAGGCATAAAAAGGTAAACATGAAAGAATAATCATAAGGGACTCAACAAAATTAGACTGTTTACATTCCTCTATGGGAAAATGATACATGTAGTTCCTAAGAACATTATCATTATTAGGGCAGCTAAAAGGATGTTACATAACAGAGGTCATGGGTGTGAGTTGATTATGTTGGAATAATCTCCAAAAAAATGGAGTGAGAAAGAGGAGTGTAGTGGGAGTGGAGAGTATAGGAATGTAGGGGAAAGGGAAAGGTAGAATTTTCTCACATATAAGAGTCATGCAAGGAAGAGCTTTTACAATGGTGGGGAAAATGGGGGTATGGCAAGCTATGCTTGAAATTCACTGTCATTGGAACTGGTTCAAAAAAGGAAGAATATATTACACAGTCTGTTATGTATAGAAATGTAACTTGCCCAATAGGAAAATAGGAGGAGAAGAGGATAAGGGAGGATTATAAAGGGGAGAGTGAATTAAAGGAGGCAGTAGTTGGAAGCAAAACACTTTTGAGGAGGGACAGGATAAAAAGAGAGACAGAGACAGAAAGAGACAGAGAGAGAGACAGAGAGAGAGAGAGACAGAGAGAGAGAGAGAAAACAATAGATAATGAGATGCCAGGAAATATACGGTAACCATAACTGTAAATGTTAATGGGATAGATACTCACCCCAAAACAGAAGCAGATAGTAGAACGGATTAGAAATCAGAGTCAAGTATGTTGGTTACAAAAGACACACTTGAAAGAGAAAGACACACAGAGGTAAAATAAAGGACTAGAGCACGATTTAATATGCTTCAATTGAAGTAAAAAAGGCAGGGATAGCAATCCTGATAACAGACAAAGCAAAAGCAAAATTAGACCTAATTAAAAGGGAAACTGCATTGTGCTCCATGGTACCATAGACAATGAATATCAAAAATTTTTATAGTAAGATTCTCTGATATACACTTAATTTCTCAAATATATACTGAATAAAGAATTGAGTCAAATTTACAAAAAAATTAAAGGCATTTCCTAACTGACAAATCATCAAAAGATCTGAATAGGCAGTTTTCAGAAGACTAAACCAAAGCTATCCACAGTCACATGAAAAAATGTTCTGAATCACTATTGAATAGAGAAATACAAATTAAAGTAATTCTCAGGTGCCACTTTATACCTATAAGAAATTACAAATGCTGGTGAGGATAAGGAAAAAAGCTAAAGAACTGCTGGTGGAGTTGTGAACTGACCCAACCTTTCTGGAGAATAATTTGGAACTATGCCCAAAGGGCTATAGAACTATGTATACCCTTTGACCCAGAAATACTAGGTCTTTATCCCAAAGACATCAAAGAAAATAGCAAAGTATCCATAATACAAAAATATTTAAGCTGCTCTTTTTGTGGTGGTAAAGATGCAGCAATTGAGGGGATCTTTTTCAATTGGGGAATGGCTCAACAAGTTGTGCACATGATTGTGATGGAGTACAGTTGTGCTATGAGAAATGACAAGGGGAACAATTTCGGAAAAACATGGCAAGACCTATGTGAACTGAGAAACAAAGTGAGAACTGGGAGATCATTGTTCATAGTAACAGCAATGTTGTAATCATAATCAACTGTGAAAGACTTGGCCACTCTGATCAAAACAATGACTCAAGACATTTCCAAGGAACTTGATGAAAAAAATGATATCCACCTCCAAAGAGTTTTTACGGTACCATCAACCTTTTAGTCACCAAGGTTTACAGTGTTGGAGTCATCCTCAACTCATCACCCCCTCTCAACCCCCATATCCAACGTTTCCACAGACTGTTGACTTGTTGTTCCTAACATCTCTTATATCCCTCCCCTTCTCTTCTCTGCCACTGCCACTACCCTGGTGCAGGCCCTTATCACTTCATGCCTGGGCTATTGAAATAGCTTGTTGGTTGGTCTTCGTACCTCACGTTTTTCCCCACTGCAATCCATCTTTCATTCAGCTGTCAGACTGATCTTTGTCAAGGGCAGACTTGACCATGCCACCCCCACCCCCACTCAACAGACTCCAATGGCTCCTCATTAACTTGAAGATCAAATACAAAATATTCTTTTTGAATTTTAAAACCCTTCATTACCTTGTCTTTTCCTATATTTCTGGACTTCTTACCAAATTACCATGCTCCATGTTCTCTGGAATTCAATGACAGTTGTTACCTTTCTGTTCCTTGCACAATATACTCCATGTCCTGATTCTGGGAATTTTCAGTGACCATTTCACATTAATGGAACTCTCTTCCTTCTTTTCTCTACCTTATGGCTTCCCTGGATTCCTTCAAGTATTAACTGAAGTCTCACCTTTTGCACAGGTAGCTTTCCCAGTTACTCTTAACCTTTGCACTTTCCCTTTGAAATTACTACCAATTTATCTAGTATCTATAGTATCTTCTTTGCAAAGAGTTGTTTGCATGTTGTCTTCCCCTTATGCTATGAAATCCTTGAGAGCAGGAACTTTTCATTTTTATGTTGTGTCCTCAGTGTTTGACACAGTGCCTGGAACATAGTAAGTGCTTAATAAATATTTGATGGCTTTCCATTGTTTCATGGTCTGTTACACAGGTTAAGATATATGTGAAACAAAAATTTCATCCCAGGAATAGATAAGCAGTTACAGCTAGAAAGGCTTGATATCTGGCCATCAACTTTAGGATTATTTAGTTTCCAATTAATTTTAGTCTACTTTTCCATGGCCCTTTATTACCTATAATATTTATTGCATCATGATCTGGAAAGGATGCATTAAATATTTCTGCCTTTATTCATTAGATTTTGAGGTTTTTATGCCCTATTACCTGGTCAATTTTTGTGTAGGTGCCATGTACTGCTGAGAGAAAGGTTTTTCATTCAATTTTCTTCAGAGGTCTACCATATCTAACTTTTCTAAAATTCTATGCATCTCCTTAACTTCTTTCTTGTTTATTTTATTGCTAATTTATCTAGTTCAAAGAGAGGGAGGTTGAAGTCCCCCACTGGTATAGTTTTGTTGTCTATTTCTTCCTGTAACTCCTTTAACTTCTCCTCTAAGAATTTGGATGCTATACTACTTGGTTATATATGTTTAGTAATGACATTATTTCATGGTCTATGGTGCCTTTTAGCAGGATGTAGTTTATTTCCTTATCTCTTTTAATTAGAACTATTTTTGCTTTTGCTTTGTCTGAGATCAGAATTGCTACCCTTGATTTTTTTAACTTCAGCTGAAGCATAATATGTTTTACTCCAGCCTTTTACCTTTATCCTCTGCATATTCCTCTGTCTCAAATGTGTTTCTTGTAAACAACATATTGTAGGATTATGGTTTTTAATCCATCTGCTATCTGCTTTTGTTTTATGGGAGAGTTCATCCCATTCGCAGTTATGATTACTATCTGTATATTTCTCTCCATCCTATTCCCTGCACTACCCTGTTTATGCTTTTCTTTCTCCCTTCTTCTTTCCCTGCTCATTAGAGTTTTGCTTCTGATCACCACCTCCTTCAGTCTTCCCTTCCTTCTATCTGCCCTCCCTTTTATTTCCCTTTTTCTCTCCTACTACTTATAGGTCAAGTTAGATCTCTATACCTAACTGGGTATGATATTCCTTCCTTGAGCCAAATTTGATGAGAATAAAGTTGAAACAATGGTCATTTCCTTCCCTTCTTTCCCTTTGCTGTAATATGTCTTTGTGTCTCTTCATGTGATGTAATTTACCCCTTTCTGCCTCTTCCTTTCCCCTTCTCCCTCTAGAATCCCTTTTCACCACTTAATTAAGTTTCTTATCATTGTATCAAAGTCACCTTAAACCCATCCCCTCTGTCTGAATATATCCCTTTAAATGTTGTAATAAAGACACAGTTCTCAAGAATTGTAAACATCACCTTTCCATATAGGGATGTAAACAGTTTGCCCTTATTGAATAACGTCTCCCCCCCTTTCCTGTTTACCTTTTTATACCTCTTTTGAGTCTTGTATTTGAAGATCAAATTTTCCATTGAGCTCTGGACTTTTCATTAAGAAAGTCTAGAAGTCCCCTATTTCACTGAATGTCCATCTCCTCCCTTGAAAGATTATGGTTAATTTCACTGGGTAGTTGATCCTTGGTTGTAATCCAAACTCCTTTGCCTTGCGGAATATCATACTCCAAGTCCTCTAATCTTTTAATATAGAAACTGTGAGGTTCTGCATAATCCTGACTGTAGTTCTATGACATTTAGATTTTTCTTTCTGACGGCTTGCAGTATTTTCTCCTTGATCTAATAATTCTGGTATTTGGCTACAATATTCCTTGGCATTTTCAATTTGAGATCTCTTTTAGGAGGTGATGGGTGGGTTCTTTTGATGACTATTTTACTCTCTGGGTCTAGAACCTCAGGACAGTTTTCCTTGATAATTTCTTGGATGAAGGAATCCAGGCTCTTTTTTGATCATGGTTTTCAAGTGGATCAATAATTCTTAAATTATCTCTCCTGGATCTATTTTCCAAGTCAGTTGGTTTTCCAATGACACTTTTTTATGTTTTCTTCTATTTTTTCAGTTTTTTGGTTTTTTTTTTTTGATAATTTTTTGATTTCTCATAGTGTCCAATTCTAATTTTTAATACATTGTTTTGTTCAGTTAGTTTTTGTACTTCCTTCTATATTTGGTCAATTCTACTTTTTAAGGAGTTGTCTTCTTTGGTGTATTTTCCCTCCCTTTTGTCAATTGTATTTTTAAAGGAATTATTCAGTTTTTCTTCCTCCTCTTTATTTGATTTTTGAAATCCTTCTTGAGCTCTTCCAAGAAGGCTTTTTGGGCTGGAGACCAGCTCATATTCCCCTTTGAGGTTTTGGATGTGTGTATATTGATAATGTTGCCTCTCCTGAATTTGTGTTTTGATCTTCCTTGTCATCAAGATACTTCTCTTTGGTCATACTGTTTTTCTTTGTTGCTTTTTACTCATGTTGTTTGCCTTTTTTTGTGACTCTAAAAGTTGATCTTTGCTTCTGGGGCATAGGGGCACTGTCCCAGGCTTCTCATGTTGGAGGCTAGTATCCTGGTTATAGGTTTTGTTTGCTCGGGCCTCAGATACTGGCAGTTGGAAGTTGGTAGCTTACCTGGTGCTGAGCTGGAGCTGGTGATGATAGCTGATGTGTGTCTGGTATTGGTGCTGGATCTCCTGATGGTTTGTTGAGGTAGGGATTGCTACTGGTTTATTGGGATTGCTTCCATCCTGTACTGGTCTCTTTCAGCCACAGTAAGAGGGATCTTTCCCTTAATCCCCCTAGCCTCCTGAGTTAAAAGACTGCTACACATTGTCTTTCTGCTGGCTAAGATGTCTAGAAACCTCCACTGCTACCAGTGATTCAGTTCCCTGAGGTCTGGTCTACTTTGCTGAGTCCAAGTCTGCACTGGTGTAGCTTGAACTAGATTGCCCTTCCTATTGACTTTCTAGGTTGTCTTGGGCTGGAAATCTGCCTCACTTTGTCTCTTTATAGGTTGTAACACTCCAGAAATTGTTCAGTCACTTTTTAAAGGTATTTGCAGGGACTTGGGAGAAAACTCAGGAGAGTCTCTGCTTTCATTCTGTTATCTTATAAACATCAACTTTAAAAACAAAAATTAAATACAGGCTCTTTAGTTCTTATTCAAATGAATATTACTGAACGTTGATAATTAACACTTTCAAAAACAATGGCTGAACATTGTGCAAAATAAAGGATACAATACATATTTGGTTATAGAATGAAATCATATAACAACGATAAGCAAAGTAGTCTATGGGGAAAAATGACTGCAAGAGTACCTAGAAGAAATGAAGAAAAAGATTTTGAAAATGAAAGGCGCTCTGGAGAAAAAAAAATTGCATTGAAAATGAAAAGCTTAGAACAGAAAGTGTCAGGGATGGGACTTGAAACCACAAACAATAAGCAATTACATTAAATATAATTAAAATAATAAAACAATGTAATAGCAGTCATCAAAAAAGATTTATACCTCTGAAAACTTAAGATAAAAAAAATGATCAATGGAGGAAGAAGAAAATTAAAAAAAGATGATCAAGATTAGCAGGATATGAAGTCAAGTTTTCCTGACTCAAGCTCTGGTGATCTCTACACTGTGCCACTTCACATTATTAAGCAGGACAATGAGTGTCCTAGTCAATAAAGTCATTCAGTAATGTTGCTTAATTACCATGAAATAATTTTCAGTCACATTCATCTCTTCTTCCTGAATTTCTTAAGACACAAAGTTTACCTACGTTTTGATTCTGCTAATAAGTATTTTGTAGCTGCTTAACATTATTATTTTATAGCTATGCATATAACAATTCCCATTATACCTAAGCACAAAAGTGGCAATCTCTTCACAAATTTTATATACATTGTCCAAGATAGAGATAGATTTAATTTCTATTCTAGCAATTTTTTATCTTGTATTTTTTGACAAATACATATACTTCAAGTTTCAATTCCTACAATAATCTTTCTTCCGGTTAGTTTTTCCTACCTCCCTGTAGTTAAGATCATCAGTAATTAAGGACATGAACCTAGATATTATTAGATTGTATACTTAAGCTGACACTTTGTAATAATTATTAAAGACTGATAATTAATGTTTCTCTAATGATACAGTTGCATTTGTAAATAATACTTAAAAGAGATTTTCATTTTTTAAAAACAAGAGCCTCCCCAATTAATGCAGCTCTTGAAATGCAAGCAAATCATCTTTGCTGTGCAAACTATTAAAATAAAAAGTATCAGAAAAAAATTTACCTTGCATTCTTTAACAGAAGAATAAAGATGACCACTCTCATTGATTTTTTTTTTTTTGTCATTTCTAAATGTCTACAGGAGACAAAAAGGAAACCCAAGGAATAGTGAACTTAGAGGAGTTTGGTGCAAATCAAAATGTAGGATTATACCATATTTAGATTTTAAATAATATAATACTAAAAATACACTGCAAAATAAAATTCCTGAAAAAGTAAAATTGTATACTTTTACTTTAAAATAAAAGGAAGCCTTTGAGGGGTGAAGTTACCTCTAGAACAAGAGTCCTTAACCTTTTTTCACCCTGAATCCCTTTGATAGTCTGGTGAAGTCAGAATAATATTTTTTAATCCATAAAATAAAATATATAGGATTAAAAAGGATATTAATAATATTGAAATATAACTATTTTGTAGAATTTGTAGAAGTCCCTTGCTCAAGAATAATGTGCAAAAGGAAAGAACAGAGGTCATGAAACCTTAGAGATAAAGGACTGTCTTAAAGGATTATCTAGATCAAAATTTAGAAGATGACTCCAGTGGTGCATGGTAAAAAACAAAACAAAACTGAAAGACTTCAGAACTCTGATCTTTGTAGGGGATATGATGATTTCAGATATCTGACGGTGAAACTTGCTATCTGTCTCTTAGGAAAGAGATAATGGACCACAGGTACAGAAAGACTTACACATTTTCAACCACAGATAGAAAATAGGTTTTACTTAACTTTGCTGCACTGTTACAAGGGAGGATTCTATGGAATAGAGGAGTCATTGAAATGTGACTCATATATAAAGACAGAGAATTTAAAATAAAAAAAGAAGTCATCAAATTCAGTCCCTCATTTTAAAGATGAGAAGATTGAAGCACAAACACTTTATGATTGCTTTAAGATCACCCAGCAAGTTAGTGGCTGAACTATAACCCTAGGTCTCCTTATTCCCCCTTAGGTATTCTTTCAACTACAATGGATGGGCTACTTCAATCTAAAATACATGCAAAGGGACAAGCACCTATTTTATGTGCCAGGCATAATTGTTTCATTTGATTCTCACAACAACTCTTGGAAGCACCTGCTACTACTTTCCCCATTTTACAGTTGAGGAAACTGAAGCAAACAGAAGTTAAATGACTTGTCCAGGGTCACATATCTAAGTAGATGTCTGAGGAAAGATTTGAATTCAGATATTATTGTCTTCAGGCTCAGTACTCTATCCACTGCACCTCCCGCTGCCTCTAGAAATATTTAATGAAGAATTTTAGTTCTCTTTTCTATTGTCAGGACAATCTCAATGTACAAAAATTTTTCTGTTATGTTGCTGCACTCACTTGAAATGCCATACGACCACTTCTTTATCTCGATCTACATAATTACAGTTCTTTAGGGCCTAATTGAAGTCCTTCCTCTTCATGATGATTTTTCTAACTACTCCAGCCTTCAGTGAATTTCTTCTCTGTTCATCTACAATGCTGTACCATATGGTGTGTACCATAAAAACGACCACTTATTGAATACTCTCAATCAATCTCAATCAATAAGCATTACTAAGATAAGATTTACCAACTGATGGCTATGTGAAGCAAAGCAGAGGGTATAACCAAAGGCAATAAAATTATCTGATTCTCAGCATTTTAAATACTCAAATGGATCTATGATCTCTTCTATTTGAGGGATCCTTCCAATGATTCAGATCTCATGCCAATTCCATGTAAACTCTTTATAATATCCTTAGATAAATTTCCTCACGTGGGTCAATGCAATGTGCTGGAATTCTCTCTTCTGACAACTTAAAGGTAACAGTGGAACACTGGCTGTTCACTTTTGCTTTTGCCATATGTCTAATTCATCTCCTTATTTCTATTAGTACAAATATTAATAATACTTGGTGTTCCATTTTATATATTCCTGTTCTTCTTTGGAGCTCCTCATTGGCCATATGTTGCAATCTACCATACTCTCTTTGTGATATTCACTGGTATTCCATGACATGTGCCAAATGGCAAAAACCATAAAAAGAGTTGGTATTTTAAAAAAAAAAGCCTTTTGCTTTTAGAGGGAGCTTAAGGTTCTGCAATTTCCCAAAGTAATGCAGTTCACTCTCCTTCTGCTGTTCAGCTCTGAGCCTAACTCATCATCCACACAATTCTGATGGATTTAGGGATCAATATACAACTTATATAAAGAAGGGAAAAACAAAGGCAGGGAAAAAAATCTTGGACTTCAATGATACTGACCTATAAGTCTGCTCTCATCTAAATAAAACTCTTATGACTTATGAGCATTTTCAGTAACAAGAGTAATTAAGAATATGCAGACCTTCTCAAGCAATATTCAGAACTGGACCACATCTTTCCCATTTCATAATCTCCATTTTTGTTGAGTTATTGTCAATCATGTCAAGCTCTTCATGATGCTATTGGGGTTTTCTTGGCAGAGGTACTGGAATGGTTTGCCATTTTCTTCTCCAGCTCATTTTATAGATGAGGAAACTGAGGAAAATAGAGTTAAGTGACTTGTCCAGGGTCACATAGATAATAAGTGTCTGAAGCCAGATATGAACTCTCAAGATGGGAATCTTCCTAGCACTCTAAATATTGTGACATCTAGCTGTCCCAATCCCTATTTTACTTTCAATAAATTTTAGTATTAAAAATATTAATTTTATTTTATTATTTTTATTAAAATTAAAATTTTAATAAATATTTCACTTTTAATAAATTACTACCCAATATTAATAAGATTTTTTTCACAGGATTTTTATTTTATTTATACTATTTCATGCTTTGTATTCTTTATACCATTAATATTGGAATTTTCCAACTCTTGACATTTTATGTCTTCCACAGTTTAACTTCAAACTACTTTTCTAGATTAATTTTTTTCAGTATTTCCTATCATGTAACCTATACTCCTGCTAGATGATTTCCTTGCTGTTCCTTCTATACACTTGATTGCTTCCCACCTCTCTATCTTTATTCATGCTGTTCCTTTTGCCTGGAATGCCATTCATTCCCACCTATGTTTAATTTGTATTCATTCTTCAAGGCCAAGCTAACACGCCATACTCCCCATGAGGACTTTTCACTTTTCCAAGTCAGATTGGGAAAACTGTAAACTGTTTGAGAACTAGCATCATTTGCTATTTTTGTCTACTTATCCCTAATATAGTACCTTGAACGTAGTAGCCCTCAAAGCCTACTTGTTGAACCAAATCAAAGGAGATAGTGGTTTTATATTTATCTCCTCTTCCAGTTTTATATCTCTATGGTGTATAATTTAACTGTTGTTTTACAAGCGATAATAGTTAGGTTAGAGTTCTTAATCATTCTTTTTCTCTCCCCCCAAAATGCTTAGCATGATGTCTTATATATAATAAATAAATATTTATTTATTTCTTCCTTTAATTCTTTGTAAACTTCCTTTAACTCTTTATAAACTCTTTGAAGGGAGGGACTCTGTCTTATTATTTCTTTATTTCTGTATTACACTTAACTTCCTTTCCCCCCACTAATGTAACCATAACAATTAGTATTGCCACTATTAATAACCACAGTTTACATTATGCCCAAAGCAGTTGCTTCAGAGATTGAAGCAAAATTTTGCTGTCTAGTACCACCTTGTGGCCAACATGTTAACATGCACTTTAAAACCATTTAAATTATAAGATAAATAGGTATTTTTTTAATTTAATATTATTTAACTTTTTACATTCATTTTCACAAAATTTTGGGTTCCAAATTTTCTCCGCTTTTATCCCCTCCCCCACCCCAATACACCGAGCATTCTAATTTTCCCTATCACCAATCTGCCCTCTCTTCTATCCTCCCTCGCTTCTCTTGTCCCCATCTTCTCTTTTGTCCTGTAGGGCCAGATGATTTTCTGTTCCCCATTAACTGTATTTCTTATTCCTAGTAGCAACAACAGTACTAACCAGTTGTTCCTAAAACTTTGAGTTCCAAATTCTCCCCATCCCTCCCTCCCCACCCATTCCCTTTGGGAAGGCAGGCAATTCAACATAGGCCCTATCTGTGTAGTTTTGCAAGTGACTTCGATAATAGTCGTGTTGTGTAAGACTAACTGTATTTCCCTCCATCCTATACTGCCCCTCATTGTTTCTATTCTGTCTTTTGATCCTGTCCCTTCCCAAGAGTGTTGACTTCAAATTGCTCCCTCCTCCCACTGCCCTGCCTCCCATCATTCCCCCCACCTTGCTTATCTCCTTCTCCCCCACTTTCCTGTACTGTAAGATAGGTTTTCATACCAAAATGAGTGTGCATTTTATTCCTTCCTTTAGTCGAATGTGATGAGGGTAAACTTCTTGTTTTTTTCTCAGCTCTCCTCTTTTTTCCCTCCACTAAAAAGTCTCCTGCTTGCCTCTTGAATGAGATATAATTTACCCCATTCCATTTCACCCTCTTTCCTCCCACTACATTTCTCTCTCTCCATTTACCTTAATTTCTTTTAAAATATGGTCCCATCCTATTCAATTCACTCTGTGCTCTCTGTATGTATGTGTGTGTGTGTATGTGTGTGTGTAGTCCCACCAACTACCCAGATACTGAAAAATTTTAAGAGTTACAAATATTGTCTTTCCATGTAGGAATGTGACAGTTCACTTTTGGTAAGTCCCTTATGACTTCTCTTTGCTGTTTACTTTTTCATGCTTCTTCTCATTCTTGTGTTTGAAAGTCAAATTTTTCTTTTCAGTTCTGGTCTTTTCATCAAGAATGCTTGAAAGTCCTCTGTTTCATTGAAAGACCATATTTTCCCCTTGAAGTATTATACTCAGTTTAGCTGGGTAGGTGATTTTTGGTTTGAGTCCTAGTTCCTTTGACTTCTGGAATATCCTATTCCATGCCCTTCGATCCCTTAATGTAGAAGCTACTAAATCTTGAATTATCCTGATTGTATTTCCACAATACTGGAATTATTTCTTTCTAGGTGCTTGCAATATTTTCTCCTTGACCTGGGAATTCTGGAATTTGTCACAATGTTCCTAAGACTTTCTCTTTTTGGATCTCTTTCAGGTGGTGATCGATGGATTCCTTCAATACTTATTTTGCCCTGTGGTTCTAGAATATCAGGGCAGTTTTCCTTGATAATTTCATGAAAGATGATGTCTAGGCTCTTTTTTTGATCATGGCTTTCAGATAGTCCCATAATTTTTAAATTGTTCCTCCTGGATCTATTTTCCAGGTCAGTTGTTTTTCCCATGAGATATTTCACATTCTCTTCCATTTTTTCATTCTTTTGGTTTTGTTTTGATTTCTTGGTTTCTCAGAAAGTCATTAGCCTCCATCTGTTCCATTCTAATTTTGAGAGAACTATTTTCTTCAATGAGCTTTTGAACCTCTTTTTCCATTTGGCTCATTCTGCTTTTGAAAGCATTCTTCTCCTCATTGGCTTTTTGAACCTCTTTTGCCAATTGAGTGAGCCTATTTTTCAAGGTGTCATTTTCTTCAGCATTTTTTTGGGTCTCCTTTACCAAGGTATTGACCCGTTTTTCATGCTTTTCTTGCATCTCTCTCATTTCTTTTTTCTCCACCTGTCTAACTTGATTTTCAAAATACTATTTGAGCTCTTCCATGGCCTTAGCCCACCAGATATCCACTTTGGATGCCTGGGATACAGAGGCCCTGACCTCCACTTCTTTCCCTGATGGTAAGAATTGTTCCTCGTCATCAGAATTGAAAAGCGGGGAACATCTGTCCCCCAAAAAAGTAGCTTTCTATAGTCTTTTTTTTCTTCCCTTTTCTGGGCATTTTCCCAGCCAGTTACTTGACTTCTGAGATTCCTGTCCACCCCCACCTAGATCCGCCCAGCTAGTGCTTGGGGTCTGAGATTCAAATGGGCTTTCTGCAGTGGGTGTGGCTGCTATTCAGTGTGAGTTTATGTTCTGGTGCTTGTGGCAGGGGGAGCGGGGGAGGGGGGGGAAGGGCCGCTTTCCAGGCTCAGTTCCCTCAGGGCCTTTATGCAGAGACCTTCAGTAATGGAGCGGGTGGGGGCAGGGCCGTGTCCCAGGCTCAGTTGCCTCAAGGGGTTTATGCAGAGACCTTTGGTAATGGCCCTGAACTTCTGTATGCTGCTCTGGGAGTTCCGGGCCGCTGCCACTGCCTATGCCACTGCCTGTGCCTCTGTCTCTGCTGCGTCCCGAGGGGGCCTGAATCACGGAGACACCCCACTCCCCTCTCAGCCAGCCCAGACATCTCTCTCACTGACCTGTAGCGCCTGTGGGTGGAGGGACCTTCGAGCCTGCTGGAGGTTCCGTCCCTGAAGCCTGCTCGGATCTGCTCCTCTGGGGCCACATGGCCAGGGCAGCACAGGGGTGGACTTTAATGTCCGGAGCATGATGGACCCCTGGGGATGGCTCTCCAGGGCTCTCTGGGATGGAAATCTTTTCCACTGTGTTTCTGCGCACCTTGTAGTACTCCAGAATTTGTGGGGAGTTCTTTTTGCAGGAAATATATGGGCTGTGGGTTTGGAGCTAGCATAGGTGAGTCTTTCTATTCCACCATCTTGGCTCCTCCCCAATAAATAGGTATTCAGAAAGATTTCCTTGAGGACAAGGAAATGCTCTGAAAACTGATCTAGAATTCTGGGAATTGTAGTCTTAGACAATAAAGTTTTTTTTTTTTCCTGTACAAAGGGACTGATATTATTATCAGCTTTATTTCATATGCAATAATAGTGATAGAGAGGAAGGTCCTAACAAACATTTTTTTGTTTGCAAGTTCATAGACTAGACTCTGGGTGTTATATGTATGGATTCAGTAGTTATAGCCTCTGTAGTTTTGGAAAACACTGTGTTGGAGGTAGTTGGAATGCTCTGGTATCACTGAGTGCTCAGTAATGGCTTAGCTTTCTCACCTTCCCTCTCCCCTCACCCCATGCATGCCTGTAGCCAGCAAATACGAAGAGCACAATCTTCTCTATTTCTTTACTTTCTTTTTAAAATTTATGATTTGCTTGCTTTAGTCTCATCCTATAAGTTTTGGTGCGCTGTTTCATTGTTTTCATTTCCTTTGATTACATTTTCTCTTAAGTCTAAGATTTGTTCTTTGACTCACTAATTCTTTTGGATTGAATTGTCTACAATTAATTTTTAAACTTTTCTTCAAAAGTTTTTTTTTTAGTATAATATTGATTGCACATTGGTCCTCAAACGTTCTGTCATTTATTTACTTATTTATTGCATTTTCTCATAGGGTTATCTCAACACCTTGTCAATTTTTCTATAGATACAAGTCCCAGTTGAGAAATAAGTAAGCTCTTTTGTTTCTATTCAGTAATTTCTAGAGATATTTAACTATTCCAAGGTTCTATTTAGGTCATTAACTTCTTTCTGGTTTATATTTCACCTAAATTTGTCTATGTCTATACATCGAGTTCCCTCACTATTATGTGTGTGTGTGTGTGTGTGTTGATTTATTTATTTTTAGTTTTCAACATTCATTTCCACAAAATTTTGAGTCGCAAATTTTCTCCCCATCTCTTCCCTCCCCCATCCCATAACACCTTGCATTCTGATTACTCTGTCCCTCAATATGCCTTCCCTTCTATCACACCCTTCCCTTCTCTTATCCCCATCTTCTCTCCTTTCTTGTAGGGCAAGATAGATTTCTAACTCCATTACCTGGATTTTTTATTTCCTAGTTGTATGCAAAAACAATTCTAAACATTCATTCCTAATACTTTGAGGTCCAACTTTTCTCCCTTCTTCCCTCCCCATCCATCCCACTGAGAAGGCAAGCAATTCAATACAGTTATACATATGTAGTTATGCAAAAGCCTTCCATAATAGTCATGTTGTGTAAGACTAACTATATTTCCCTCCATTCTATCCTTCCCTCATTTATTCTGTTCTCTCTTTTGACCTTGTCCTTCCCCAAAAGTGTTTACTTCTAATTACTCCCTCCTCCCATTTTCCCTCCCTTCTATTGTCCCCCTCACCTCACTTGTCCCTTTCTCCCCTACTTTCCTGTAGTGTAAAAAAGATTTTCATACCAAATTGAGTGAGCATGTTATTCCCTCCTTAAGTCAAATGTAAAGAGAGTAAGCTTCCCTTTTCCCTCTCACCTCCTCCCTTTTCTACTCCATTGACAAAGTTTTTTCTTGCCTCTTTTATAAGTGATAATTTGCCCCATTCCATTTCTCCCTTGCTCCTCCCCTTATATTCCTCTCTCACCACTTAATTTTATTTTTTTAGATATCATCACTTCTTGTTCAACTCACCCTGTGCTCTCTGTCTATATATACGTGTGTGTGTGTGTGTGTGTGTGTGTGTGTGTGTGTGTGTGTGTAATCCCTCCTACTACCCAAATACTGAGAAAAGTCTCAAGAGTTACAAATATTATCTTTCCATGTAGGAATGTAAAGAGTTCAACTTTAGAAAGTCCTTTATGATTTCCATTTCCTGTTTATCTTTTCATACTTCTCTTGACTCTTGTGTTTAAAGTCAAATTTTCTTTTCAGCTCTGGTCTTTTCATCAAGAATGCTTGAAAGTTCTCTATATCATTGAATGACCATTTTTTTCCTCTGAAGCATTATACTCAGTTTTGTTGGATAGGTGATTCTTGGTTTTAATTCTAGTTCCTTTGACTTCTGGAATATCATATTCCAAGCTCTTCAATTTTTCAGTGTAGAAGCTGCCAGATCCTGTGTTATCCTGATTGTATTTCCACAATAGCTGAATTGTTTCTTTCTAGCTGTTTGCAATATTTTCTCCTTAACCTGGGAACTCTGGAATTTGGCTGCAATATTCCTAGGAGTTTTTCTTTTTGGATCTCTTTCAGGCAGTGATCGGTGGATTCCTTGAATACTTATTTTGCCCTCTGGTTCTAGAATATCAGGGCAGTTTTCTTTGATAATTTAATGAAAAATGATGTCTAGGTTCTTTTTCAAAAATGGTTTTCAGGTAGTCCTATAATTTTTAAATTGTCTCTCTTAGATCTATTTTCCATGTCAGTTGTTTTTCCAATGAGATATTTCATATTATCTTCCATTTTTTCATTCTTGGTTTTGTTTTGTGATTTCTTGGTTTCTCATAAAATCATTAGCCTCCATCTGATCCATTCTAATTTTTAAAGAACTATTTTCTTCAGTGAGCTTTTGAATCTTTTTTTCTATTTGACTAATTCTGCTTTTTAAAGAATTCTTCTCCTCATTGACTTTTTGGATCTCTTTTTCCAGTTGAGTTAGCCTATTTTTAAGGGTATTATTTTCTTCAGCATTTTTTTTTGGGTCTCCTTTAGCAAGCTGTTGACTCACTTTTCATGTTTTTCTTGCATCTCTCTCATTTCTCTTCCCAATTTTTTCTACACCTCTCTTACTTGATTTTTGAAATCCTTTTTGAGTTCTTCCATTGTCGGGGGTCGGTCCTGACTGCCTGGGCGGAGAGGGGCTTCCCCAGGAGTGGCCACCAGCCAACCAGGGGAGGACACGACCCGGGATTAGGGATCGTGCCTCCCTAGGATTGGTCTGGAGGGGCTTGCTCCAATGGGATGTAGGCCTCTCCCTCGGGGTGGATCAGGATGGATACCTAAAAATAGAAACCTATTTAAACAGTAGATGGCTACCCGGAACTAGAAACCTACTTAAACCAACGCCCTTAGCTGTTCGGGGGATTCCTCTGCACTTAATAAAATATATGCCTCCTGAAGAAGTGTCCGACTGAGTCCCTCGGCCGTATCCCCCGGGGAGGGAAATCCGGAGACGTCCGAAGCAGAAGCCCACTGAGAGAGTGTCACCTGAAGGACCCGGACCCGGGTCATTCCATGGCCTGAGACTATTGAATATTTGTTTTGGAGATTTTGCATGCGGAAATCTTGACTTCCTCTGATGTTATGCTTTGTTCTTCAAAAAGATGGAAGAAAATACCTGTTCACCAAGAAAGTAACCTTCTATAGTCTTATGTTTTTCCCCTTTATTGGGCATTTCCCCAGCCAGTTTCTTGACTTTTGAGACCTTTGTAAATAGGAGGGTATACTCTAAGGATCTGTAAGTTCTCAGTTCCTCCAAGGTGGCACAATCAAGGGAGAGAAGTTTACTCCTCTGCCTGTGCACTGGTCTGGGAGCAACCAAAAACTTTTCTGCCCAGAATCTTCACTATTATTTTTTTAATGTCTATTTCCCTCTACAATTCCATTAGACATTTAGATGCTATGCTATTTGATTAATATTTATTAAGTACTTACATTTATCTATCTATGATGCTTATAAGAATAATGCAATCATCCATGCTTATGCTTTTACCTCTCTTTGCCCAATTTTCTGTCTTTTTACAAAGTAAAATGGTGGCAAAAAATTTACTTTATTCTATAACTGAAGCACTGTATTTCCCCTCCACTGACTCTTTCTCCTTGCCTCATACAAATCAAAGGATTTTCCTCTTTCTTTCCTTTTAGTTCCTCTACCACATCCCACTCTTCTGTGTTGGAGTTTTTTTGGTCATGACCTCTCACTCATCTGTCCTGCCCTCTCTACCCCTACCAATTGCTTTGTGCAGTGTAAGATATTTCTATATTTATAGGATATATCTATATATTCTATATGTATGTAGACATTCTCTCTCTATAGATATTCTATATGTAATATATATTATATACATATTCTATATATATGTAGAAATATCTGTAAGATTCATTTGTATCTGCTTGTTTTTGTATATTAATGTGTTCAGCCTTCTTTTGACTAGTTCAGATAAAAGTGAGGCTCTCATGATGACTCTTAGAACCACTGATTCCTCTATGTTTATATATATATATATATTTACTTTACATATATGACATACTACTATATCTCCTTTTCATGCATGTTTCTTCCTTTAATGAGAGACTCAGTCATAATTCTAGCACCCTAAAAAAAATTATCAGAAACTGTTTTACCCCAATTTCATACTAACAAAACTGATAACTTAGAGGAAATAAGTGAATACTTATAAGAACATAAAATACCCAAATTACCAAAAGAATATATAGATTATTTAATTACCCATTGTCATAAAAAGAATTTGGACAAGTCATAAATAAAGTACCCAAGAAATAAATCTTCATGGACCAAATGGATTTATAAATAAATTCTAGTAAATATTTAAAGAACAAGAGATTTCAATATGACAAAAACTGTTTGTAAAGATGGACATATAAATTATACTTTCAATCACTTTCTTTGATACAGATAGGTTGTTCATACCTAAAACAAGGAGAGACAAAGAAGAAAAATTGCATTATATACACAAATCCTTGAAGTACTTCATTGCAAATAATTTAAAATATTACCAAATTGGATAGGTTAGATTTATATCAGGAATATAAGGTTGGTTCAATTGAACAAAGACTACAAATATAGTAAATTTTATTAATAAAAATAATAAAAACAGCATGATGATATCAAAAGATGGTGAAAGGGATTTTTTATTAAATCTAACACCTATTTCTATTTTAAGTGACTGGAGATAACTGCAGGAAAATTGAAGTAGCTGGGGCTTTGTAGGGAAGAGACACTTGTGAGAAGAACCATCCATTTGGATAGCCTATTAACGGAAAAGCAGAACAGAGTATGACAGAGCACACCTTGGTTCGGAGACTTGAGACAGTAAGGCTCTTTACGTATGTATTCTCCTTTTTCTGGGAAACACTTCTGTTTAAAACACTTGAAAGCATAGAAAGAAATGGATCTTTCCTTAATATAGCAAATAACATCTTTCTAAATCCAAGAACAAGCACACATGATAAAAATAAGTTAGCAACTTTTTCAATAAAATCAGTGGTAAAGCAAAGTTGTCCACCATTGCCTATACTATTTAATATAGGGAAATTCTATTCAAAATAACACCAGAAGGGTAGGGAATCAAAACTATAAAACATTTGGTAATGTATCTTACAAAATTCTTCCAGGAACTATATACACTTAACTATAAAATATTCTTTGCAGAAATAGAAACCTAAATAATTAATGAAAAATTAAATGCTCATGGGGCAGATTGAGTCAAAATAGCAAAAATGATAATGCTATAAAATGTTTTACTTATTCAGTTTTGTACCAATCAAACTCCCAAAATATTTGTGGAGTTAGAAAATGATAATAATGAAATTTATATATAGGAACAAAAGGCTAAAAATCTCTAGGATATTAATAAAAAATGTGGAAAGAAAAGGTATCAACTCAAACTTTTCTACAGTACTCATTTAAACAATGTGGTATTGGTTTAAAAAAGAGAGAGGACATTTAAATGACTAACATAATTAGGTACATAGCATACAAAAGCAAACATATAATAATTAACCATGTGTTTTACAAACCCATTTAATGGAGAGAACTCACTAGCTGACAAAAAGTAATGAGAAAATGGGGCACCGATCTGGAAGAAATTAGCTTTAGACTAATCACACCATATACCAAGATATGCTCCAAAGGGATATGTACATGATCTAGATATAAAAGGTCACATCATAATATTATGAGAGGAGCAAGGATTTGAAAATATCTTTTGTATATATGAAGAAATCAATGACTGAACAAGTGATAGAGGAGATCAAGAAAAGATGGATAATTTTGATTATATAAAATTAGATGTTTTTACAGAAACAAATCTAATGTAGTTAGAATTAATAGGGAAATGAATAATCCAGGAAAACATTCTTTGCAACAAGATTTTCTGATAAAGCTATAATAATCCAAGATAAATACAGAATTGATTGATATTTCTAAATCTAAGAAACATTTCCTAATAGATAAATCACAAGAGCAGGCAGTTTTCAAAGAAGATATCTAAGCTATTAACAGCCATATAAAAATATTTCAAATCACTAACAACTACAGAAATGCAAATTAATTTTGAGTTTCCTCTTCATATACATCAGATTCTCAAAGATAAGAGAAGAATATGATGACAGATTTTTGCAAGGCTTGCTAGGAAACTGCCAAATTAGTACATTGGTAGTGGTGTTGCACCACATTCTGCGGTAGCCCAAAATTGGAAACCAAGAGGTTATCCTTCTATTGGGAAGTGGTTAAATAAATTTTGACAGATCATTATAATGAACTTTTATTGTGTCACCATAGATGACAAAATGGATAGTTTCAAAAGAAATTGCAATTACGTTTATGAACTGATACAGAGCAAAATGGTCATAACTAGGAGAATAATTGATACAATATTAACAACATTAAAGAGAAAATAACTTTTGAAGATCTGAGATGTCCAATCAATGCAACGATAAGCAAAGAATCCAAAACCATGCGTCCACACACCTTACCTTTGTTCCGATAGGTGAAGAATTTAAAATGCAACAAAAGGCGTGTAATTTCAGGCAAGGCTTGTGTGGGAATTTGTTTATTCCCCGTCCATGCAATATTTGCTTAGTGAGTGGGGGAAGTGAGAGGCACAGATTAATAAATGGAAATGGCTCTCTGGAAGGAGAAATTTGAAACATACGGGGAAAATTTAAGTGATTTAGGAATACAACATAGCAATGAAAAATGCAAAACCAGTTGAGGAGAAGCAGATGTGCTCAGACCTTTAATTTAATTTGGAGAATGTTGCTTATTTATCTTTCTTGTTGCTTATTTATCTTTCTAAAGGTAGCACTACATTTTCAGGGTATTTGCATCATTCCAATATGACCCGGAACTCTACTTGATCAGATTCTTCTGAGAATTGCAAAAGACTTAAATACTTCATTTACAACGGAAAGATGTTGCTGTTTTAAAATGACATAAAGCTAAACAAATGAATGGGTCTGTTAATAAGCTTAAATATTTAAATAAGTATATTATATTTTGCCCAGCTAGGTGGTGCAGTGGATAGTACCTGGAATGGAGTCAGAAAGACTCATCTTTCCTGAGTTCAAATCTGACCTCATACACTTACTAGATGTGTGACTCTGGGCAATTCACTCAACCTTGTTTGTCTCAGTTTCCTCCTCTGTAAAATGAGTGGGAAAAAGAAATGACAAACCACTTCAGTATCTTTGCCAGGAAAACTCCAAATGGGATGATGGACAGTTGGACACAAGTGAAAACAACTAAATAACAAAATATTGTATATTGAGTACTATATATTTTAAATATGTTAGTTGCCATTCTAACTTCTCAAAGCCTACATTGAACTTTTTCCTAGAGCTTTTTAGAATCTATCTATAGGGAGTAAAATATGTGTGTGTGTATATGTATATACACATACATATATATGTAAATATGTATGTATCTATATGTATGTATGCATGTAATTCTTTTATTATTATCAGTTTCTTGTCTATGATTTGAAGAAAGATTTTAATGACTTATTTATCCAATTTTGAAAACAGAAATTTTTAAAGGATAATTAATATTAAACAACAAAATATGGAACTTGACAAACTAAAATAATCAAATAATATGAATATTTTACACTTTGATTAAAAAATAAAAGTATAAATTTGGGGAGAAATTCACAGACAATTCATGGGCACTAAAATTTTTCACAAACTTAGAAGCTTAATTCAACAATGTGGAATTTTTTTCCATGTCTTTTTAAATCAATCTTTCTTAGAGATTCCAACCCTTGCACTAAAGAACATTCTATGGGTCTTTTAATATTTCATGGCAATTTGGGGCTTCTTGTTTGTTATCTTTTACAAGATCAATCCACCCCTTTTTCTTCATTATGTATGAGCTTTATAATGTCTTCTATGTTACATTTTACCCACAAGGTGGTAGTATTCAGCAGTTTATTTACTTTTATAAAAATTAAATTAATTTTTTAATTAACAGAAATCTATTTTCCCTCCCTCTCCCATCCACCCTATTAAAGAAAAAAAAAAGAAAAATGATCTTCATAAGAGACATGCACGGTCAAACAAAACACATTCCGTCACTGACCTTGTCCATTAGGTAGATGTCTCATTTTGTACAATGTCCATGATATCTCCTTCATGAGGTGAATAACATGCAGCACCATTGGTTCTCTTGA